>LR999891.1:6882500-7507500 GCA_905220335.1 Noctua pronuba | reverse complement strand
TAGGAAAATCGACTTTTAAGGTGGTACGGCGGTAGCCACGCTCCTTTCAGCAGGATCACCATGAGGGCCGAAAAAGAGGGCATGCTACAGCTATTCAAAGTATACAAATAATGAATGCCTTTATAAGTGGTTCATTTCGTTAAAAAAAAACAGAACTGAAATATTTGTATTTACCGAGAAATCAACTATGATAACTTTCGCGCGTTTTTTTAGCAGGACCACGAGTTGATTATGTTGATTCCAAGTTTGAGAAAATAGTCGCTTTCCTTAAACCTGCATAGAAAATGACTGCCTTGAAAGATAGAATTAGTGCCCTAAATTCAAAAGTATAACTCAGGTAGCTTACGAGATATACCATACCATTGGTGGGATGTGATTTCTTCCCAAATTTATACAAAAATTACTGATCCTGAAGAAGTTATATTGACCAAAAATTTAGATTCCTAAGTGTTGTTTTTAAGAGAAATTAGCTTTCATTACTTTTCAATACTAATTCTCCGCGTATAACCCGACAAAATTAAGTTGTCAATTGTATTGAGCTGTTAAGGAGATGTGCACTCGTGCACCTACATAATATGGATGTCGGAATAGTGATAACAAATGTTGAACTGTTGGTTACTTTGAATAGCTGTAGCATGCCCTCTTTTTCGGCCCTCATGGTGGTCCTGCTGAAAGGAGCGTGACTACCGCCGTACCACCTTATAAGTCGATTTTCCTAAAACTACTGAGGCATCAATTTTGTTGTTCGAGCACTAATTATCACCAATTAAGAACTAATTATTTACCAAAATATGGAAGCGATTGGCGTCGGTGGTCTTGCGGTAGTCACGGATATCTGTAAATGTAAGCCAAATATAAAATAAATGAGGGCTGTCGTTTCGGAAATAAAATTAAAAAAACGGTAAGGTTTTTCCAGCAGGAAAATTCTAAACGAATGACTGAAGCAATATGAGAAATAAAAGTATATATGGGCATAGAGCTAATAATATGTGTGCATAACTGTGAGCCAAAAATAAAGTTTGTGGGTCTTAAGGTTTTAGAGATATTTCATTTCCTTCTGGAGTAACGTTTTGCAGAATCTGATTTCTCTGAATCCGATGATTGTGGGCCCGTAGAAAAAACTCAAATTAGTAGTAGCTCTTAGTTTGTGCGTATTCTTGAATTAATGTAAGATTTTCAAAATTATCTGCCATTTCCAAGTAATGATAAATTTATGAAAAACCGAAAAATAATCCTAGCGCTGAAATGAACAAACTTATAAACCTACTGAAAACTGTTTACTGCTGAACTATATGGAGTTTAAATTAACTTTAAATATTTATACGCATTATTTTGGGTTTTCCCCAATTAATTCCTGCTGTTTATACAATTTAAAGAAAGTAAGTACTTACCCACAATATGTTTATTTATTAGGAGTATTTTCTTCGTCAACTAATGCAGAAAACTCATGAGAATCAAGATTGCAAAAATTTTGTGCACTCTTTGGTTAAAGAACAATGGGTAAATTTGTATGGACCCCGTGCTACAAGGCTTGCTGTTGTCATTTTGAAGAGGTTTAGGTGAATAACCAAACAATTAACAAACGAATGAATGGGACAAAAAATCATGTTTTTTTTATATTGCTTCTTGCAAAAAAAGCAGCAAAAATTGCATTCTACTTTAAGATTTCAATACAAACATTAGACTGAATAGTTAAAATGAGATGGACTTAGATTCTTACCTACCTACTTAATTGACTGAGTGAATGAATGTCAGCATAAAATCTGTTTTATGGATTATAGAAGGACCCCTTCCCACATTTTGTCTACGGCCCTATTCAGATATGGCTTTTACAAATTGTAAATGATAATAAATAAGTAAAACAGTTGTGGTATGTTTTTATACTTTTGAAATTTAAAAGGTAACATTTTTATTAATAAACTAAAATTTCTAACGTCCCAGAGTGATTAGAATGAGTTCATTGGTGGCACTATAACGGCGCCAATTGTCCTTTCTATTTTGCTCAGGAACACGCTTTTATGACCATTTCCTGGTATTGCAGGGCATCCTACAGGGCGGCCAGTCGATGTCTTGTACCTGCCCACGCCTGGCCATACAACCGTTCTGCGGTAGCCTGGTGGCTTGTCATAGGAACTATTAAACCCTTGTTTATTCTGTACGAACGTTCTCGGTTTACAAACCTCATAGTGACCGGGACCAGGATCTTGTGGTTTTCGCAGACACATCGACAAATACACGAGTGGAGCTCTGCCTCTGTAAGGTTGACTCCTGCTGGTCTTATTCATCGTGCCAAACAGAGATGTCTTATATTTCTCCAAACTGCCTTTCATAGCAATTGGCCACGTGGCCGCTGAGCATCTCATAGAAGTGCTAAAATGATTTTTGGTGGTATCGTTTCTTGAGCCAGTAAACAAATCGTAAGGGCCTCGAATGGAAACAACCTTCTTAGATTTTTGATCAATTTGATCTTTGTCGAGAATCGTATAGCGATTTGGGGCCAGTGACCACTTTGGAGAGGTGTCCTTGAATCTGCACGGCTCTTCTCTTTCGAAAGTTGGTCGGGACGAGTGAGGTCCGTAGGGAGCCTTGAACGGTACAGCTTTGTAATATGTTCCTGGGCCGGGTGCTGTCTGTTTCGCAGATTTCGTTAAAGGTGTTCTTCCAAATCCAACATTCATGCAAGCCGGTAAATATTGGTATGGTTCTTTTAACTCATGCCAGGCTGGACCCAACAACGACCGCAACCATCTTCGATTTTCTAGAACTTTTTGATTCCTGTAACCCAAGTTTTTCGCCCATTCCTCTAAATCATTCTTGTACCTCCATGGATCTTTGTCAGTTTTTTTGCTGTGGGTGGCTTCACATAGTTTTTGGATGAATTTAGGGCGGTATAGGCATGGATTGCACCCTTGGGGTCTTTCGGCGAAGAGTCCGCTAGGATCCAAGTTAGGATGTGCAGTGAATTTACTGAACCTCGGAAGCGTTGAGCTAAAGGGTATACGTTTCTGTTTTTTGGGTTTTATCTTCACCATTTTTGTAACACAACTAAGAAAAAAATTCAAATTATAGTTATTTTAACATCATTAAAAAATACTCACATAAAATATGACGTTTCTTTTTAAGATCAAAAATCCAATGAGTATTGTTAACTGTTATAACAAATTATACTCTTTAGTAACCAAGTAGGTAGGCAATAGTTAGTACTTACCTATCGTGCAGCAAGCAAGTGTTTATAATTTTTAGCAGACCTGTTCAGTAGATTGTTCTGAACTACTCTGCAGAGCGGCTCGTCCCACCGTCTCTGGGAAAATGGATGGTCGGGTTCTTGAGTATTCGGGCAAGCGAGTTTCCAAGCATCGATAGCCTCGGAGAAGCACGGCACAGCAAAATCAATCAGTGTGGAAGCCAGGATATACCTGATTAATTTCTCAGTGCCGTAGACATAGGATATGAAAGCCGGCAAACTAACACTAGAAATTTTGCGGACGCCGAGTCCTCCCATAAAATTGGGAAGAGTAGCTTATGTCCAAGGTCGGTCGTCCAAAGCCACATTTAAAATGGACGATAAGTCTTTTTTTCATTTCGTTCGTGTAGTGTTCTTCGACAAAATAGAAAAGAGCAATATCGCTCCCTAATTCACTTTTTATTATTGGAAATTGGAATTGAAAAATATGATATGAAATAAAATTGTAATTGGATGCTGTCTATGTGGACCCTTCACCTTTATGACAACCGTTAGGTACTGGCTTAACGAATTTAAACGTGGTCGTATGTAGGTAGGTACATCTGTTTTTGACTAGGAGCAGCCGGGCGGCTGGCAGAGGTGGTTACCGAAGAAATTGTTAAAAAAGTCCACAATAATATGATTCTCGCTGATCGCCGAACTAAAGAGCGCGACGTAGCAGAGGCCATAGGCATATCATACGGAACGGCAATCAATATTTTACAGAATAAGGAAAGTGTAAGCTGTCGGCACCATGGTTCCCGCGATTGCTCACGGCGGCAGACAACAAACGGATACGACTGACATGGCTGAAGCAGTGTTTGGACCTCTTTGGAGTTTCTTGCCCATTCTTCTCCATAGAGATCTACGCTTTGGAATGCATTCAAAAGTGCCTGTTATGGTCTAATTGAAATAAATGCTTTGAGTTTGAGTTTACGCGATATTCGCAAAAGTTTTTGCGTCGAGTCGTCACCTTTGATGAACCCTGGATTCAGACACCAAGCGGCGATCGAAATAATGGGATTTTTCAAAAAAAAAGCTTAAACGAGGAGGTTATCGCCGAGACAGAAGCCTGTATTGAAGAGTTTGACAAATCGTATTTTAGAAGGGCTTACAAAAGTGGCAGAATCGTTGGGAAAAGCGTATAGACCTCGAAGGAGATGATTACGCTAAAAAATAAAGAAAATAATTTCTAAAAATCTTGCGTCTTCATTCATAACACGCGTAGGTTGTTGACATAATGGAAAATTCATGCATGTCCAAAAATACGTATTAAAGGCGCAAACTCAGAAACTTCCAAGCAAAGGAATAAAATTTATATACGAGTATCAGCGCGCGCTGTCTCTGCCAAATGAATAAGAATCATGTAAATCGGCCCAGTAATCACGGAGGATAAGGTGTACTGTACAATTGTACATACATGAAAAAGAAAGTAGTTGAAAAAACTGAAAAAACAAAAAACAAGCACATTTTGAATTAAACAAAATGCGAAGCAGGCGGCCACTTTTGAATATAAAACTATGAAAATGCAATTTGCCCTGCCTGTTCCAATTTTTGTTTTTTCAGCCGGGTTTTTTAGTTTTGTTTTTAAATCTTTTTGTGTGATGGAGGTACGAAGATAAAAATAAAATAAGATGGTCGCTTAATTATATGCAGAAATAATACCTACTCACTCAAACTTGAATAAAACTCTTTAAGTCAAACTCTTCGCACCACGTTTACCACTCACACTACGAATGACAAAGTCATCCAAGGTGTAGGTTTAAAGTTTAACTGAATGATTACCTTAACTGATTATCGGCTATCTTTTACATACTGCGTCTTATTTATTTAATGTGCCTTTGTGTTCTCACACCTCTTCACCGAGAGTCGTGACTACCCCGCACTTTCCCGCGCAATGCTTAACCACAGACGACAGAATTATATCGATATGTTACGGGTAATGCTAGAAGAAGAAGTGAACGTAAGCTTACCCAGGTAAACTTAATATTACCTAAGCTTTTTGGGTTAAACTCCGAATAGTTACTAAAATAAATTTTATTTTGGAGATCTAGCCTTCTTTTTACTGGTGATTTCATCGCAAACACCTTCAAGGCACGGGAGAGTCGGGGCTTCCCAAGGAATGCTCATCCCTTCCCACTTTCATACTAGGTTATTTTTTAGTAAAGTAGATACTTACCAAACTTTATAAAACTTTGTGGGAACTTTGAAACTTGTGAGTGAGGAAGTCGAAGCGCTGTAGAGCGCAGGCGCGCGCCGTCTCGGTCAAGGTGATGCAACGTATGAACACGGACTCAGTTGCGTTACAGCACCATCGCAATACCATGTGCAAGTCTCACGTCACGGAACTAGTTACGGAATACGAAACTGCGTTTGCGTGAAGAAGTTTCTGTGCGCGAACCGCGATACGCAACGTAACCCTCCGATTTTCTTATTTCGTGAAACTTTTTTCAACTCGGTATACTATCTGTTAGTCTGCTTTATGTACGCCTGCCACCAGTTGCTAACTTTTTGGCGGCTGGTGTACTGGCTCCAGCTGTTGGACACAAAGTGAAGCAGCAGAGTGGAACTATTTTTGCTTTAGATTATTTCTTTGGTAGCCTTGATTATAATAATCAGTGGAAATTGTGCGTTATATATAAAGTTTAATTCTTTGGCAGACTTGATTAAAATTAGAAGCAGTGAACTTGTTGTGCTTTAGTTTAGTTCTTTGGCAGCCTTGATTAAAATACAGTAATAACAACGCTGGCTGAAAAGTTTTAAACTTAAGATTTGTAGTGAAACTGAGATTTGTAGTGAATCTGAGATTTGTAGTGAAACTTGTCACTTAAGATTTTAGTGAAACTTAACACTTAAGAGTTGTCGTGTACAAGTGAAGTGTAGTTGTTTGGGGGATTTCGACAGCAACAGGCTTTGTCCAGCACTTCAGTCTATCATCACTCAGGTTTGATTAAGGTAGGTTATTTTTCTTTAAATACATAATAATCAGTTTCTAATAACACCGAGAGAGTTGGAAAGGAATGGGGGAGGACTTTGCCCAGCAATGGGACAGAAGAGGCCAAAAAAAAGTTTCAACAATATTACACTTCCGAAAGTTTTCGAAAAGCTGATTGTTTTGGAAGAATATTGTATTTAGAATTTACATTAAGAAGCAATAATATCAGTCATCATAGTCGCTCCATGTAAAATCTTGTTATTCTGCAATATCTGGTTAGACTGGAAGCCAACCCCAGCGTAGTTGGGCAAAAGGGTAGGCAGGTAGATGATGAAGAAACAATAATATTTTATGTAACACTATTGGCATTGCGAATAATTATAATAACTAGCGCAAATGCAACGATATCTAGTAGGCCTATATAATTATTTCCTTACTGAAGCTAATCAAATTTTGATTCTTGCAACAAGTAGTATAAGTCCCGTCACGTAAAAAGAACGCTGACCGCTCTTATAAACTTACGCAATATTCCAGCCTTTTCCAAAGCACTAAACTAGTAGCTAGTAAAGTACCTACTAAGATTCTGCAATGAAACTGTTCTACTTATATTATAAAACAATAGCTTAGTACTTTAGGACGCGACTGTATAACGTGCGCAAACACATCCCCTCCACTGTCGCTCAGCGTTCTTTTTATGTAACGGGACTTGTAAAGTGGAATCATTATCATCACAGTGCCCTTGACGAATATTGCATTATAGTAACAGGGTACAGTTCCGGGACATATGAACTCCGCTGCGATCAGACACTCCATGACGCCCTCGTCTCGAGCAATAAACATCACGACTCTGTAGAAGCATGCTGTGGTGTGGGAAGACTTGTAAGTAGGTCGCGTGATGTCACCACTGCCGTAGTTGCGATTCATTCCAAGTCCGTACTAATGACCTGATCAGACATACACATATTTCAAACAATTCAAGTCGATAGGTTTTTAATTAAATACTTCCTTCATGTGGAGATTGGCTGCTGCATCAGAATATACACTTTCTAAGTAGTTACTATTCGAAGCAGTTCATATCTAAGTTGAAAATTTGCCATCGACACGCTAAGAAGCAGGGTTTGCACAAAATACAACTGTGGGCCTAGCACCAACTTGTAGAGAAATCTTATTTGATAAATGGGTCACCGATGAGTTTTTTGGGGGAATGTGCTAATAAGAAAGGCAAATTAGAAGATAAAGGAATCTTACATTTTAGGAGATAACTAGGATATAAGTCAATTGATGGGTTATTATTGGGACAATTGAAGAAGATATGTTCCAATGTACCGTCGTCACGTCGTCCATCACACACCAGTTCACACCACCCTAACAAATATCCCCCTTGACACGAATTTTATGAAGAACTTGGCATAAGCAATTGCTGAATAGCAATTGCAATTGCTTATGCCAAGTCTGCACAAAATCACTAATTCACTTGTTTCTATCACTTAAGCTATTGATTTTATAAGTAAAATTAATGACTAATTAAGGAGTTGACGTTTTCATGGTGACCTGTGCTCGTTCGTATTCTTATAATTCCTACGATTTTTTTTCACCAGTGTATACTAAGCAAACACTGTTAATTGTTTTTTGATGCTGGCTCACCATACAAATTTCTTTTTATTGAAATGCGGTACGTTCTCATTACTTATATACTTGTAGGTTTCCAATCTCAATTTGCAGACTTATCAAACAGTTTAAGACGATAGCGTTTTCATTCAAGACTTCCGTCATGCGGAGATTGACTGCTGCGTCAGGAAAAATTTACTTCCGATGTAGTTACTATTCGAAGCAGTACGTACCTATCTAAAATAGCGGTTTGGGTAACATTTAACTGTGTTGGTAGCACCAAGTTGTAGGTATCGTATTTAAAAATGGGTAGTAGTTTCTCGTATATTACACTACAATCACATACAACACTCCCACATGCACAACATTAAGTACTTTCATAATAATTAATTAAAAAAAATCTATGTTAATTTTTTACTATTTTATTTTTTACTATTTTATTTTTTGTATCTGGAACGCTGTCGTCTCCCTCTTGGAGGTGGGCGTTAATAGCTGCGACACAGTTTTAAACTAATGCAGGTATTTACGAACGCAATTACTTTGTGAAATGTGTTTTTGTTCCCATAAAGAACAATATTATATAAATTTATAAATTAAAATAACCTAAACTAACTAACTTAATAATAATCTAAACAATGGCGTCAAAAAACTCCTTCTTTACTAAGCCTCCGCTGTCCGACCATCTGTCCGTCTGTCTGTCAGCGGGCTGTATCTCACGATCCGTAATAGGTACCTAGACAGTTGAAATTTTCACAGAATGTGTATTTCTATTGCCGCAATAACAATAAATTAAAAATTAAGGGGGCTCCCCTACTAAGATGATACGGAGCCCTTCATGCGCGAGTCCGAGTCGCACTTGGCCGGTTTTTTTTTGCTTATGCAGTCACCTGTTACCTAGCATTAGTTGAACATACTGGAACAGGACAACTTCTGTCGGGTTTATTCTTCCATTCATCAGAAAGCCAGTCTTGGTCTCAACTAGCGCGTTAAGCATCATCAGCGTACGCAGTATAGTGGTAACATTTTCGAAAAAAACCTCTAAAATGGCCGCTTTAGCAGAATCATAAAAGGATAATAACATGAATTACGTTTCAATTCGTTAAATGCTCACAAATTCAAAATATAAACTGCGTCTGTGACCATTTTAAGAATTTTAACGTAATTCATCCTTTTATGATTCCAACTACCTTTTCGCCCGCGGCTTCACTCGCTTTAATTCGTGCGAAACTACCCACACCTATACACGACAAGAGAAAATATACAATCCAAATTTACACTACGCCATAAAAATAGGTTAAACTTACCCAGCTCTAAACTAAAAATGCACTCAACAAGTACTCTAGTCATGTCAATTAAAATATATAATAAATTACCCGATAAAATTAAAGACATACAAAAGAATAATATATTCATAAATAAATTAAAACAATTTCTATTAATTAAATGATATTATAATATCAATGAATACTTTAATGATAAATTTTAAATTAGATAAATACATGTTTTAATAGATAATTAGATTGCATCATAAATAATACATATTTAGTCAAATAAAAGCCCTCTTCCTCTCTCCTACTTTTGCAGTGCCCGACAGGGGGTCCACAATGATCATAACTTTGTAAAACCTACCATCTAAGTACACTTGTGGAAGCAATAAATATATTGAGTATTGAGTATTGAGTAATTTATAATTTGACACTTAAACACTTATCACACTACTAAAGTTCCTATAATAATATTATTCAATCATGATTCGAAAGACACGTGGCGCCATCTATTATCATAAGAGCATTGTTGTTGTTTTTCTCGAGAGCAGTACTTGTTTCCGTGATAAAAGGTACCGTTTCTATGCAAAATTTCAGGATGATCGGTTCAGTGGTTTAGGCGTGAAAGGGTAACAAACAAACAAACAAACTTACTTTCGATCTATCTTTCTATATACTACAGGGTGGAAACATTCAACGGGGCAGTAAGGGGAACTACCTTAACCGTTACAGCTAGACGAAAACGGCTTGGGAGATCATCCATAATTTTTCGTGAAATGATCCCTGTTCACAGATAAAAAAAAAAGTTAGCAAGAAAATGGCCCTTTTAAACAAAACATTTTTTTGATGCCAATCGATGCTGTTTCTAATACTGATCAAAAACTTCTATGGGACTAACCCAGATTGAAGTTCTAAAAAACTCAGAAATTGCAAAAAACTTTTCCCATGCATTAATTTGAAAATTAAAACCAAAAATTTTTTTTTGATTAGCGCCTAAAAAAAAATTTTTTTTCAGGTTCAGGTTTATAATAGTGATCAAAAACTTCTATTGGATTTTCACAAAAGAAGATTTTTTGTAATTTCTGTCTTTTTTAGGATTCCAACCTGGGTTGGTCCCATAGAAGTTTTTGATAAGTGTTAGAAGCAGGATAGAGTGTGGTAGGGTAGGGTAGACTCTACCTACCTAGGTAGAGTAGGGTAGACAGGTAGGTAGGCAGGGAGATAGGTAGACTCTACCTACCTAGGTACAGAAGGTAAGTAGAGTAGCTGGGTAGGGTAGGTAGATGTTAGGCTAGGCTAGGGTAGAAAGATAGGTAGGGTAGCCTAGATAGGTAGGGTAGCCTAGATAGGTAAGGTAGGGTAGGTTGGTGGGTAGGGTAGGCAGGTAGGTAGGAGGGTAGTTAGGTAGTGTCGGTGGTGTTAGGTGGTGTCGAATGTCACAGTGTCGTGTTTATAATAATATTTAGGATTATGATTCTGCTAAAGCGACCATTTTAGATCCCCTGTGCACATACCTAACACTAAACCATCTTCCAATCATTGATGATTGATGAATTAATACCTTCATCACACTTATTTCCTCTCACAAATTAGGTGTAGCCTTGACCGTCGCTCGCGTGCCCGTAGGATGCAATCCAGGTAGATTTCCGTCGGTTTAGGCAGTCGGGAGCCGGCACTTCGTACGGTCTAGATGTTATTTGTGTGATTGCTTTACGAATTGAATCCGTTTTTAATGTTATGCTGTGCGCTTGTCTGTAGAGTGTTTTGGTAACTTGTTGATGTTGGTTAACACTTTCATTAATCGTGAAGCAGAAAATATTTAAGTACATAACATCACGCCTGTAATCCCCGAAGGGTTAGGCAGTGGTGTACCTTTCGCCAGCTACGTGTAAAAGGGGGCGAGCCTATTGCCATCAAACAGGCACAAATCTTGCTACTGAGAATTTCTCAATGGAAAAGCCCAATAACACTTGACCTGATCTGGGAATCGAACCCAGGATCTCATGCTCAGTAGTCGCGCTTGCACACACTAAACCAACGAGGTAGTCGATGCAGTCTCATCTGTGAATATTCAAGTAATCGACACGGATGTTACTTTTTCACGGAAAAGGATAGACAGACAACAAAACCAGCGTTTAGCTGTGGGGCATAACGTAGCGTAGCAATGGCGGGCCTATAATCATAATCATTTTATTTTATTTTATTTTATTTTCAGGCAACTAAGGCCCATACATAAATTACACAAAATAATCTTATGAAATAATAAACTAATACATATTTAAAAAACCTTAAAACTAAGACTATACACGTAACGCTGTCGGCGTCGTGTTTCGCTGCGTGGTGTCGCGTAACCGTCCTCGGAAACGTCGATATACGACACCGTTCGGCCAAAAGTCCTCTTTCAGGCAGGTCTGTAGATAGCATAGCGCTCATCAGCTCAGCATAATACTGAGAGAAAGCCTTCTTTCTTGTCGCAGTTACGACGTGCAGCTGCCAACAGTTTTATTTCGTTCTTTTAATTTTTGTAAATATTTGTTCAACTTTGTATTTACCCTTTTTTTGTATGTACGTCATGTTTTTGCGACAAGTAGTCTCTTTCTTTAATAACCTACATAGGACTTGGTTTTTGTACGCGAGTTGTATCTTTTAAAGAATTCATTCATATTCTTTACGCGTCATTCAAAGCTGTGAAACCAGTTTTTAAGAAAAAAACCTGAAATAAAATATTATTTGTTTAAATATGCGTTACAACAAAACGACCATCGCTAGCATAATACAGTGGCGAGATAGAGCGATAGCGCTAGTTTCCAGCAACAGGCGGTGTTGACGTGATGCCAGCAAACGGTGCAGCACAGAAATAGATACCTAAAAGCAATTAAAACAAGACTAATTCTTGTTTAAATGTCATATACTACAACTAAAAAACCCGACTCCCAAAAATCACGCTCTAATTAAAATCGGATTTAAATCTCCAATCCGCACGCAAAATACTCGCATTGACGTGGAGTTGCGGACACCAGCCAGTTATACTATACTAAATCTCCTATTGAAGTCGTATAAAATGTAGCCTAAGTTATCTGGGCCATAATAACGAATCGATTGACATTCATCAATATCGGATAAATAGTTTAGGCGCTACGGAGGAACATAAGTAAGTTCAAACATAGACTGCTAAAATCATAACCCTTCCTTTTGGTTTCGCCGTGGTCGGGTAAAAAAGGAACTACTCTGTTAGACCACGACCACTCGCTTCGACGGACATTTTTATTGATTGTCGACTTCGGTATACAAAAACGGTTACCAAGGTAAGTTTGTGGATGGGTAACATACCGAACATCTGCAGCCATGCTTTGGGAAGCTCATGAAGCCGATGCTCACAGCTGTCATTCTTGGACATATATTTTTTTAATTTTTGCACTAGGAATTTCTCCTGGGTCGTGGGTGCGTTTACAAACATATAAACTCACATAATATACAAACAGTCAGACCCGGAACAACTACCTGTAGGCCATACAAATATTTGCTCCGTGCGGGGATCATTCCCGCGACACGCAGCGCAGCAGCCAATTGAATAGTCGTTACAAAGGCTAACAACCAGTATTACTAAAGGGTATCTTCTTGACCAGCTACTGGTTTGTGAAGGTCAGATAAGCAGTCGCTCCAGGTAAATTCAGATGCATCAGGTAAACATTAGGGAGAATGATTTTCAAGGAAAGTTTTATTTTGTACCACACCTAATCTGAAGCAGTTAACTTGTAATTGCACACCCAGTTATAAAACTAGACTAGAACTGTTTGATAGTTCATATGGAGGGCATGTCCACATGGACGCACAAACTTTAGTGGATAATTAATACTGGAATGTTGTTTGCGGCTTTGTTTCTCGCACGGATTTGCTGCATAGTGCGGCGTGTACGAAAACTAAAAAGTGAAAAAAACTATAACTCTAGAAAAATAACCGAATACATGAGAAAATTCCTGTCCTTGTTTATTCAGTGCTAACTACGCCGTAGGCCTTTGCTAACTACACTGCACACTGCAGCTCTCTGCTACGCCGTAGGCTTGCTACGGCGTAGTATTTTTTATCACTTAGCGGGACGAGCTGGACAAACCCAACGATTAGTGGACCACATGTTCGAAGGAATTGGAAGTCATGAACCTTTTCCCAGCTGTAGAATGAAGCAGGCTTACAGTTACAGTTGGTAAGTTCTTAGTGTCACTGGTTGTTGGTTGTAAATTAGTTCCTGCCCTGAGCTATATCCGTTAGTGGACACCGTAGATGATGCACGCAGTGTCAGGCGCAAGGTCGTGGTCCGAGCTGTGGACGGTGGCGGCCACGTGCTGCTGATTGGAGACTGGTGCGCAGTTGATTTCGCAACACTCGCCAAGGCTAGCAGGGCAGGTGTTCTCACAACACTCGCCGTGGCTCCGTCACGGCCAGCAGCGTGCAGCGTGGTATTGAGAGGCAGGCTTGGTCGAGATGTGGTGTGGATGCGGTTAGCGCATCTATCCTTTACTTTTTTTTTTTCGGATGGTAAATCATCAAATAACCCCCCCGTTTGTGTCAGACTTTTACTGACTAAAATCCATCCATGTTCCTTCTTTGCCCTTTGTGTTCCAGGGCCGCGGTATCTCTTTCGAACAGTCCCGCAGCCCCGGCAGGCATCGGCCCTTGCGGGCCCCTTCCTGTTGCTGACATCTCTTTGAGGCGCGCGTGGAACACGAACGCGCCATCGACACGGCCTGTCGTCATAAGGCGAGCTAGCCCATTACTCATCGTCCACAAGCCCGCGAGCGCATCTATCCTGACGCTTGTAGAAGCGCCAGGCCTGAAGTTAGTTCCAGCAGTCGCCTGAATGTAGGCCACTGTTTTCTTGTGCCATTAGGGTTGGTTTTAAGGGATGATTTATTAAAAAATTCTCGAATAATATTTTCATAACTCTTAAGCATAGCATTAAATTCTGTAGGTGGAAATAACAAGTTCTTTTTGGCAATCCGAGAGTTGTGTTCAGACCAAATTCCTCTGTGATATTAGAGTTTCCCGTTAGATGTCGCCCTACACAATACCTACGGAGGGTCGCCGGTCGGGTGCGCTTGGCGGGAAACGCACGATCTCGGACGTAGAAGTCTTTTGTACCGCGAAACCAAGATAGTAGTAACTATTATTTTTAAGATTTATTTATTTTTGTTATTGGTTGATTGCTCGATTTGTATAAAAGTAATATATTTTATAAGTGGTCTAAGAGTGAAGGAAAGTGTCATGTCTTTTGTACCGTGAAACCAAGATAGTAACTATAATTTTTAAGATTTATTAATTTTTGTTATTGGTTGATTGCTCGATTTGTATAAATGTAATATATTTTATAAGTGGTCTATGAATGAAGGAAATTGTCAAGTAAATAATAGAACGGAGAATATTCATGGTTTGACGCAAACAGGTAGCTACCTGTTTGCATTTCTACAAAAGTAAGCCGTTGAATAATTCCGATCATGACCCTTGCTCGCTTGTGTTCTTTATTATTTAATTCATATGTATGGGCAGATCCTTTTTTAAGAAATTGTACACAATAAATTTTTGTGAAGTAAACATTGATTTATTAGTGTTTTGTATGGGGGGGGGTTTTAAAATACCGTATCGATCCGGCGCACGTGCGACATACCCGCCGTGTGACCGCCTCTGACTCATACAAACTTTACTTGGAATGTTATTTACAATTTCACAGTGGTTTTATTTGATCAACAAGCGAGTCTGGATAGAATTTTTGAACGTTCCATTTTTTATTATTAATGTCTGCGCAGGTCGCGCATGTCAGCGCTCGCTAGGCAGCGCTGCGCAGTGCGAGCGGCGGGCCGCGCCCTCCGGCTTGCGCTCTCCGGGCGTTCTGGCGCGTGGGCCTCTGGTTTCTGTGGATTAGGGAAAAGTGTTATGAAGGGGAACTCCAGTCGGCAGTTGTCTGCATTAGTAAATACCGCGCTATAGGCAGTGTACATCGCGGATCGATATAGGGGTGGGATATAAGCGCGCGTGCGTCCCGTAGACTAACACGCGCGTGTCGACCCTGGGCTGCCGTCGCCGTCGCACGCCCGCGACCTGTGGAGCGCACCGCCTCGAACTTGTTGCGAACGCCACCTGTTAACTCATGGGGGCACCGTGAACCTCAGGTGAGTTTATCAAGAACACTCTCCTTCGCTTCAGGCCGCAGCGAAATTTTTTTGAACTTTTCCGGAAGTTTGAAAAAATGCACTCGCAAACAAAAGTTTGAAAGTGCGCGCGCTTGCGCAGCTGACCCCTAACCATTTTGTATTGTTTATTTTCTAGTTTCCCGCCGGTGGAATGTTGTTTTAATGTGTTTATTAGAAAATTGGATTAACAGAGTGTTTAAAAGTGAAGCCAGAAGTGATAAAAACGAATGCATTTAAGTTCGGAACCCCTCAACAGTGTTTCGCATGTTTTGTGTTGTCGTTATATGATAACGTTATTTACTCATTGTCATTGGATGTTATGTCGACACTGTTGTTACTTATATCACAAATAACAAGCAACAAAATTTAAACCACGATCAATGCCAGCTTGACGGTTGTCAGCGTACTCATAGTGTTCGTACAACCCCTAACCTTTATTTTATCCTTCATTTTCTTCTTCTCTCTCTAACTGTATTTATTTTGCGAATTGTTTGGCGAATCATTGTTCAACTGCAATTGTGATAATGCTTTGTGTTTACAAACTTTTCTATTGTCTTATTGTGTGTGTGAAGTGATTTTTTCAGTCTACTAAAAATATTGATTCGCTCGCGTTTTATTGCTTTCCTTAATTAAAACATTCCTCATAAATACCGTGTCCGCGCTAGGATCTTGTTTATTTACTTTCGTACATTTGACTTAAAGTTGATTTTGGTAAATTAACTAAGATAAATAACTCAGTCCTTGGGCAAATACGGTTTAAAAGCAACAGTAACGTTTATCACTTAAATAAAATACGACGTTTTAATCGGGTTACCTTAAATAAACCGCTTAAATATTTGTAACAGTGTGATTACTTTTCGTGTTTTCATTTCAAAATGAAATTGAAATACGTAATAAATTGGAATACGTGAATTGTGCAGCAGAGCTTAATATAATAATTTAATATTTACAAGTTTAATTTTACACGTATACAGTTTAAAAATACTGAGGGCACGTTCGATTCAGCGCGACATAGTGCGCGCAACTCACATGCGCTGTCTATAGAAACATTGGAATTAATTCTTTATGCCTATCGTCATAACGTCCATACTTTTAACGATCAAGCAAACGGCGCTAGCGCACTCCCCGTGCGCTAGTTTGCACGCGCGCTTAAATTGTTTTCCAATTAGTCCCCGTCTGTTGCAAGTTATTATCGTCTCTTTAACGTTTTAAATACATTTTAATATCCATTAAGAAGATTCGCTGTGCCATTTTATCAAACTTAAGTTTATTCACTCACTTGTGTGTAAGGAAATATTTTTTTTAAAATTCATTTTGGCTTTTTTATATATTAGGATTTTTGTATACGTATAGGCCTTTGGCATACGATTTTAGTATACGTATAGGCGTTTGGTATTCGTACAGGCTTATGATATACCTTCGTCTTTTGAATTACGTATTGGCTTTTGGAATCATTCAAACTTTTGGAATTGGTATATAGCCTTTTGAAATAAGTGCAAGCTTCTGGAATAAGTATAGGCTTTTGTAATAAGTAGAGGCTTTCGGAGTAGTAGCCTTTTGGAATAAGTATAGGGTTTTGGAATAGCTATAGGCTTTTGTAATAAGTATACTTAGGCTTTTAGAATAAGTGTAGCCTTTTGTAATAAGTATAGGTTTTTGTAATAAGTAGAGGCTTTCGGAGTAGTAGCCTTTGGAATAGGTATATGCTTTTAGAATAAATATAGGCTTTTGAAATAAGTATAGCCATTGAGAATAAGTACAGGCTTTTGGAGTAGTATAGTCTTTTGTAATAAGTATAGGCTTTTGGAATAAGCGTAGCCTTTTGTAATAAATTTAGGCTTTTAGAATAAGTATTGGGTTTTGTAATAAGTAGAGGCTTTTGGAGTAAAATAGCCTTTCGAATAAGTATAGGCTTTTGGAATAAGTATAGCCATTGAGAATACGTACAGGCTTTTGGAGTAGCCTTTTGTAATAAGTAAAGGCTTTTGGAATATGTATAGAAATAATACGTGTAGGTTTTTGGAATATGTATAGGCTTTTAGTATGAGAGTAGTCTTTTAGTACACGGATAAGGTATTGGCATACAAATGGAAAATACTTTCCTAAGAAGTGTCTATAGCCCTGTGCTGTGAATGGAATATCACTATACGCTTTTGGTATATTTCACGGATTTTTTGTAAGTCTCTTTGTTGAAGTAACGGCGAATCACTTTAACCGTTGGCTTAGTTAATCCTTCTACTGATTTTAGTACCGTGTTAATACGAAATAGATATACATAGTATATGTACTACTATAAAAAAATACCAAAATAATTATCTCGATATCTGTCATGTTATAAAATAATAAACTATAATTTTGCACAAAAAGTGAAAACATAAATTAATAAAAAAATTAACCACGCTGTAGTCGTATTAAACCATACTATACGAAAATAAAGCGTAATACACAAACATAACCTTTCCTTTGCTGCGCTGTAGTCGGGTGAAAAACCACAGCTACAGGTTCAACGACCGAGGCATCCGCCCCGTTTCCTCTGAAATAAACACTACTTCAGTTAGTCGGTTTATTGTAAAACCATAACACTATAATGGGACTGTGTGCGCTAATACATGGCGCCAGAAGCGTGAGCAGTAAAAAACATCACGCCTGTAATCCCTGAAGCTTTAGGCAGAGGAGTCTAATAGTATACCCACATTTCGTACGTTATTTTAAACTCCTATGTAATTAATAGGGGGCGAGGCTATCAACCGGGCAAAAAAAAAGGTCAACATTAGTTTGTTCCTCTGATTTAGTGGTCTCCTCCTTTTCGTCGTGTCGTACTTTGATATTGATTGAGCCCAGGAGCCTCTGATTGCGGCATCATTGGGATTCTTTAAGTCATCAAATGCACAAATAACTAAACTGAAAACAAGCACATTTAAAATTAAATAAAAGTTGGAAAAAGGCGAGTCCTATTTAATATAAAAACATAAAAATGGAATGGGTCTCGCCTGCTTCGCGCAGTTGGGTTTTTATTTTTGGATTTCCATCTTTTTAGTTTAATATGCTGAAAGATTTCGCGGACATCCGGTTAGAATAGACGCCCATCCCAACTTATTTGGGATAAGGCTAGACACTGTGTAGAAGTGAATATATCCGAACGAGCATTGCATGCTATTTCAAGTAATGTTCACTCGTAATGTCGCAGTGGCCTTGCCGACAAAACAACTGAATCGATCTAATACGAATTAATGTTCAAAGTTTGCAATGTCCGTAATTTCGTTACAAAAACGAAGTCTCCTAGCATAGGTCAGTACAGACGCCAGCACATCAAGCTACTACAATCTGTCTTTCTTAATATATTATGAACTTTATCGCTAAAGCAATTCAAGGTCGATTGGGATAAATTTGACAGTTTGGTATGCTGGAGCCTGTACTACATGCATTTAGCTTCTTTTGTTTAGTCGTGTCGATGATTCTTTTATTAGTGTTAGATGAGCTTCGACCAGAATTCTATTGAGCTGACACTATTGTGACGGAATGTTCAACATCTGGCATTGTTACAACACACGCGAATGCTCCTGGCGAATAAATGCCTTTTTTTTTTACGGATGGGAAATCATCAAATGACTTCTCCCGCTCTGGGTGGAGTGGGAGGGAGTGTCAGACTCTTACTGATTAAAACCCATCCATGTTCCTTCATTGCCCTTTGTGTTCCAGGGCCACGGTATCTCCCAGGGCCACGGTATCTCATGCCTCGGTAATACATGCCTTAGGGAACGTTTTGTGGGTCAACTGATACACATTGCACATATAGGGTTTCGCTCGTATTGTTTACCGAAAGAAGTATCTTGAGCGGTGCACATAGCTATCTAAACTAGATCGATTCAATCCTGACTGTCGACTACTCTTGATCGCCAACAAGCTCTGAAGCGACCAGTACTGAATTCCAAGTTGAGTCCGAGCTCCGGGTTGTGAGTTTGAAACCTGACGGGCACTCCCAAAACGGTAGTAAGTGAAGGAAAACCTTGTGAAGAAAGCGAAATGTCCTAGGTTGAGAGTATTCCCTCTGTTGGGTTACTTACTCCGGTCACACCTCGTCATTTCTTAATCAAAAGCGTTGAAAAGTTCTTCGCCATAGCAGTGATAGTCTAGTGGTGTAACCGTCGGACTGCCAAGTCATAGGTCTCGCGTTCGAGCCCAAGGCACGCACCTCTAATTAATCGGATTCATGTGCGAATTTTATAACTATCACTTGCTTCGGTGAAGGAAACCATCGTGAGGAAACCAGCATGCCTGAGAGATATTTCTCGGCGTGTAAAGCCAAGTCAGAAGCCCATGGGCGGCATAAAAACTCTGACGCCAGGTTAGGCACTAACCGTACGATAAAGAAGAAAGATTGAAAAGTTTTTTAAATTTTTATTGAGTTGTAAGTTTGTGATTTTGCAAACATGGTAGTACATTAGGCAAGTCCTGCCATGGTTCTATGGATTCATGGTTCATGGATCTCTTTGTTAGATACCGTCATCTCACGTTCGTGTTATGATAGACGATGCTTGCTAAAGTGCCTTCTCTTTTTCGGATATCTTTACTTCTTTACATGCATATAATGTCTACTGCCTAGGACGTTGTAACTAGTTCGAATTCTTTTTACTCTTCTCTTCTTTTTCGGAGGTTATGAGTTTCGATTGTGAGTCAATTGTAGGAAAAGGTACTTATGTAAAGGTCGTGTACACCTGTAATTGGTATTGACATAGGAACATAAACCAACATAGCTGATATTATTAATATTTATGCTGTTAAAGTAACTATTTTAAATAAAATAATGAATAAATTAAAGGCACATAGACAATTATAAACTGTTTGCAGAATTGTTGAAGAGGTCTTCAAAGACCTCTCCCTCTCAAGACCCTTTCTACGTATGAATGTAGAGAGGGTCTTATGAGGAAAACCTTGTGATCATCACAAGGTTTCAAATATACCTGAAGCGGTTAGAGTTACGATTTGTTGATTTGAAGTCACTTACAAAAGAAAATGTGTCATTACCTGTACCTGTTGGTTTCATAAAATACGCCGGAAATGCCGGGATCCCCGTAGAACAGGCGGAAATAAATCTTCTTTTGGCGTATCCGCAGGATTATAAATATTCATAAATAATCCATCGTACACATATGTAATTAGATACAATCGAAAAGAATTGTTTTTTACTCATTTTCATCAGTGCGGCTTGCTAGTTTAGTAATAAGATAAACATAGTGTTAAATTGATGATGTTTTTTTTTAATTCGTTTGTTTTAACTAACATGACGAATGCATTTATTTCCGTTATTTTATTTAAATATAATTCGACGAACTCAAAAGTACTGCTTCGTTTAATACAAAAATAATCACCCAAGTTTCCAATTTGCATAACGAAGTATCGTTCAGAGTTCGCACTTATTAGTTATGGTGCTATACAGGGAGCGTGTATATTGCCCCCTCGGATATCTCGTAGGTAGGCGGGATTGCTGGGGGGGGGGGGGGCCTTTGTTACATTGTCTAGTTGAAGCCAGAGGGGAAATTTTCGGCCACACGAGCTTACAATGCTGGCGGCTATCTGAGCGATACATTCAAATTGTACATTCCTCTGCACCGCCCTTTGAGCCGTCTGATTCCGCATGGAACAATGCTCCAATGGATAACGTATAAGAGGTAAAAATACGCTGTCATCGCTAGCTTTTTCATTCAAAAATAAGTGCATATACATCAACATTTTTTTTAAGAGTTTATACAACAAGTACAACAAGTGCAACAAGTACAACAAGTGCAACAACACGAACAAGGCTTCATAAAATTTAGTTTATATAAGCAATTTTTTGCGTTTTTTTTTTCTTTCTAACTTTTTTACAAGTAATTTCTGATTGGATAAGAAACACCACACTCTGCTCCAGAACGCAATTTGACGATGTAGCTTATTAATCTACGAGATTAAAATGAGACTGGGCAGGCCATGTCTGCCGGCACAGTTTAGGGCTCAAACATAGCAAGAATGGAGCCCTGAGACAGCTAGACGGTGACACGACATACCATAAGAATTTTACGTATAGCTTCATGTAGGAACTGATTTTTATTTTGTTCCACCTTTTTTTTAATTTGAATTTGATTAGCGTATGAACTTGTCTTATTACTCACTTCTTTTTAAAGAATGTTTGGAACTGATTAATTTTTGCATTTTTTGTAAGTACAAGTTTCATTGCTTTTTCCTAATTTCATCCTGTTGGGTAAGCTGGCATAATATATCCAGTCCACATTTTCAGGTGAGGGTGGTTGCCGTTAGTCTGTAGATAACGATCGTGGCCACTCAATCTGTTAAGCGACTCCTGTACAGGGAGCACAAACTAAAGCAAAACATTTTCCTTTTAATTTGACCCCTACCTACCTCCTATTAGCGACACTATCGAATGGTTCAATAATACAGAGGGTTTTTTTTTCAAAATCAACGGCTTCGATTCCTGGCTAGGGATATTGATTTTCCAAAAATCCAATGATGCAGTTTCAGTTTCCATCAAAATCGGGCTCGAGACTCCTTTGAGAATTTTTCGCTATTCCTCATTATTTCGGATTTGGCCATCCACGCCCACTTGAAAAATTCAATCTGTTTACATATATATTATTCTTTTCGGAACATACTTAATCTTTAATTCCATGGGGGATGAGAATTAAGTACTACAAGTTTACTGACGGCCGACCAGTTTTCAACCTTATTACTAAGGGCATAAAGGTGCAAGAGGCAGACCGTCGTGAACTCGCTCGTACATAAATTGTTGTGTTTTGTAGTCATATATGGCTCCTCCCGAATTAAGAACCTCTGATAACTCTTCTCATTGTATAACTTAACTTGTTTGTGTTGTTAATATGCTATAATACTGGCGTATCGGTAAACACGTAACATAGATTACGTTCACTGGCGGTACTGTAATGGAACATTCCATTCATTCACATCGGCGTTCCGACCTTGAATGTGAACTGAAATAGCAATATACTCTTTATTGAGCACTTTGTATACAGGGTGAAAGGTGCACCGATGTACAACGTTACTATTTAGTACATCATTCTGAATATAAATTTTTCATCGGTAATTTAAAAAAAAATCCGACGTTTCCTACAAAAGTGTAATAACTACACGTTCAAAATATATGGAACAGTTTTTTTTTAAATTACCGATGAAAAATTTCGATGTGGGGTGGTTCAGAATAACCGTTTGTGCGCCGGTGCCCCTTCCACCCTGTATACGGCGCACTGTCGTTCATCTATTCAAGTTCACAATAACGATCCATCCACGACCTCGGGCGACTCGACTCGACTTGTTTTAAGCGACACGCGTGCGGGCGGTGGCAATGCCCAAACAATTTTATTCGTTTGGTTTCACTCGCAGTCGCTCTCTAACATGCGAGTCGCTTGAGCGTGTAAGAGTAGGACGATACTGACTTAGAGTTCATTCATTGACTTAAGAACAGTTTTTTTATTCAACGAAAGTCACCCTGAAAGCATTTGAAGGGCTTCGGATTGTTCTACGTAACTTGCGTTAGCGAGAACAAGGGTATGAAAGGAATTTAAAGCGGACAATTTTATTTAATCGTTTATTTCCTACTATTACTAACCTGTTCTTGTTTACAGACCTATTCTTTCTATAGAATTGCAGTACATTCTGCAAAATATTACAGATTGAGATAGCAATCTCAAATAAATGCCTTAACAAATATTCTTACATCCCTAATTATCTTAATGATTCTAATACCGGGATTCCGGACTCAGACCCTCTCGCTGTCATGGGACTGAAGCTCATAGAACACATATAACCATTGCACTAGATCAGCACTTAATATCGTGTCCTGCGTGTCCTGTTGTTTGTTAATTTCAGGAACCTGATGTACGCTACTGAAGGCACGAAAGTCGTAGCTCATTCTGGGCCGACACGATTAGAAGACTAAATCAATACTACGTGGCCTAATTTTTACTAGCTGGTCCTTACCCGAGGCGATGCTGTTACGGCGTATTTAAGTGGCCAGTATCGAGTTTCGAATCCGGGAGGCCATGCTGATCCCGTACATTCTAACAGTGCGTTGACCAGAAGTGGCTGCGCTATACGAGGCCAAGAGGGGGGTGTCCCGGCCCGTGCCTGGGGTTGGGGAGGTTGAGCGGATGGCTCCAGCAGCAGAGGCTCCACACCCCGCGGACCAAGTTAATTTGGAGTTCGGTAGCCTAGTAGACGAGGAACAACATAACAACCACAGCAATTTCGCTGTGCGAATATACACAGACGGCAGCAAGATTGAGGGCAGAGTCGGAGCGGCACTATCTTTGTGGACTAGTGCCACCGAAACTAGGGCCCTCAAACTTGCGTTGCCGTCTTACTGCACCGTCTACCAGGCGGAGCTCCTGGCCCTACAGAGGGCGGCAGGCGAGGCGCTCAAGCGCAGTGAGTCGACGTTCGGCATCTTCAGCGACTCCAAGGCGGCCCTTCAGTCGGTCGTAAACGTTGGCTCCCCACATCCTTTGGCTGTGGAAACTAGGGACACCATCCGACGCTGTAAGCTCCAGAACAAGAGTGTCTCCTTGTTCTGGATAAAGGCCCACGCGGGATTGGAGGGAAATGAACGAGCCGACCAACTTGCGAAGGAAGCTGCCTTGAGGTTGAAGAAGAAGCCGGACTACGACCTGTGCCCGGTCTCATTCGTCAAGCGGCAGATCCGTATGGAGTCGCTTGACGAATGGAACCACAGGTATCGGCAGGGAGAAACAGCGAGTGTCACTAAAATGTTCCTCCCAGATGCGATCGACGCCTACAGGATTGTAAGGAAAACGAAACCAGCCGGAGTTATAACTCAGATCCTGACAGGGCACGGTGGGTTCTCTGAATACTTGCACCGCTTTAAGTGTAAGGAGAACCCAGCGTGCATCTGCGAACCTAACAAAGTGGAGTCGATCGCACACATCTTAGCGGAATGCCCAGTCTTCGAAACAGATCGATACGATGCCGAACAAAAATTAGAGATAAATATTAGTAAACAAAGCATACACAAGATAATGTCGGAAACAAAAACTAGAAAAATTCTATTAGAATACTGTTTAAAAGTCGCAACGAAAGTAATAGAGCGGAATCAAGACATTTAAATTCACTATGCTTTTCCAAATATGGATGTTTCTATTTAGAAAAGATATTTAGATGAAAGCATAGATTAGAAAAACTTATCACATAAATAATACAACATTTTTTGAATTAATAAAATTAAAAATAGTAAAATTAAATTAATTAAAGACAACCTTTTCAAATTAACAGAGTCACAAATAAAAATATCAGAAAGGAATAAAAGTGTAAAACAGGTCTCTGACTATGTCAGGGGGACACGAGCAGAGCAGGAGTGGTTTTTAGTCGGTTCGAGTCCGACACTACCTCGACTGTCTTACAGCCTGTGAGATAGTCGAGGTGTCCGTGGGGATTTCCCACTCCTGCCGAAAAAAAAAAAAAAAAAAAAAACAGTGCGTTGACCTGTACGTACATTACATTCGATTGAGCCCCAAAAATGGTTCTTTGAGCCAGATGTGTTGACGTAGCGGAGTTCACATATCCGGGGTTCAGTACCCCGGGAGACTACGGGTTCCCCGCCTCAAAGCAAAAATAATACAAAAAAAACCGTTTTCATCCTCAAAGCCGAAAATCACGAGGTTTTTCTACATGGTTTCTACCTACCCTTAATTCAAGACGTAGATCTGACAGCAGCGTGTTAATACAAAGAAAGTTAAGAGTCTCCGCTTACCTCACGGAGCAACAGACATAAGTAACTCTTTACAGCCAACCTGTTGATTAACTTTCATTTATTCAACAACTTTTCCCTACTAATCTCTGGATTCAATTCGAACGCACGAGGTTATAAAACTTTGTTTCTTGAACAAGAAGATAATTCGTAAAGTGGAACTAAAGAAGTTAAACAGTAATTGTTGAAACCTGCTTCCTACTAAGAAGATTCTCACACGACACCGCTCGGGCTGGCGGTCGGGCAGAGGCGGGGCTATTATGATTCTGCTGAAGCGGCCTTTTTAGGCCCCCAGATGTATGGTCGCCTCTCCGCGCGGTCGGGCGGTGTGATAATCGCTAACCATAGAGATCGGTCTTGCGAAATACGATTGTCGTGTTCTTAGGTCACTCATTTGTTCTGAAAATTCGAAAGGGCTTTTTGCCGGCGTAACACTCGTTTGGGTTTGCCGAGGTGGCCGAAGATTCAAGTTATAACGCAACTCGCTTGTTTGATAATGACTGTCCGTCTAAAAAGAGTAATTGCCAGATATTTCATCAATAACCTATTAACTAGTTGCCAATGAATTCAGATATTTATTTCCATTCGCACTTTCAAGTTTCTGACCGCGGCAGCATTGCTTTCCCTCGCCGACACATTGAAATACAACATTAAGTCAGGGCCCCTCAGTAGACAGTTAACCTCGAGTTCGGCAACAGACATAAGGAACATTTTACAACCAACCTGTTGATTAAGTTTTATTTATTCAAGAATTTACTCTACTGAACCGTGAAAATAACCTACAGGGAAACTGGAGGAAAATTACTTTAACACGTTTAGTTTTTGTAAGGCTTCTTCAAGACTATAGAAGTATTATAGTTCCCCTTTGAGGATTGAAAGAATTTCAGCGTTATTTCATAGCAGAATTTATTATGGCTTCTCAATCATGACTTAATCTGACTGCTTCAAAGATAATTAAACTAGGCTTCTCTTCTGGACGAGACAAAGCCTTTTGTGTCGTCTATGGAGGAGACGGCACGACATTGTTTCTTTTATGACGACACAGACGTTTCTTTTATTAATGTAGCCCGGTCTCTAGGATATACTTCGTATTTCATAAAACAATTGTTGTTAAAAGTTATTTTGACATGTTACTCGGTCTAATACTTTATAGGCACACTCTATGCTGAAACTGTGGACCGCTTTGTAGTCTGATAAATAAATAAATTAAATATGCTGTATTGTTACCGAGCAATCCACGTGGGTTTCTCATTGACAGCGTCATGTTACTAACTGGGTTACGTAACTGAGTTTAAGTGACATGACGTTCACCGTGTTCGGTAGGGCCAGCGTGTGCCTGTCACCTGTCGTGTGTACACATTACCGACGGTCGCTCGGCTTGGATCGTCGAAGGGACTGTCGAATGTATAAAGTATGCAAATCGCTACAGAATCGCAATGAGACAAACAAAGATACCGACTTCCGGAAGTAAAGTTATTTTAGCGTTGTTTTTTTGGAAGTCGGTTTTATTTTAAGTTTTTTTATTTAATGATATTTACTTTTAACGTAATTTTGTAAATATTTATAAAGTGAGTATTTATTAAATAAAACATGAATTGTGGAATAAGTTGTTTGTTAAATAAATAGTACATGAATCAATGGTGACTGAAAATTTGCCAACGTAGTTTGCCCAGCAGTGGGACAATCAATTCTAAAAAAAAAGTTTTAGTGAAAAATTATAAAACCGTTTGTACAATTATATTTCTCAACAATTTACTGTTTTCATATCAAACATAGATAACTAATCATCAAATGACTTCTCCCGCTCTGGGTGGAGTGGGAGGGAGTGTCAGACTCTTACTGATTAAAACCCATCCATGTTCCTTCATTGCCCTTTGTGTTCCAGGGCCACGGTATCTCCCAGGGCCACGGTATCTCATGCCTCGGTAATACATGCCTTAGGGAACGTTTTGTGGGTCAACTGATACACATTGCACATATAGGGTTTCGCTCGTATTGTTTACCGAAAGAAGTATCTTGAGCGGTGCACATAGCTATCTAAACTAGATCGATTCAATCCTGACTGTCGACTACTCTTGATCGCCAACAAGCTCTGAAGCGACCAGTACTGAATTCCAAGTTGAGTCCGAGCTCCGGGTTGTGAGTTTGAAACCTGACGGGCACTCCCAAAACGGTAGTAAGTGAAGGAAAACCTTGTGAAGAAAGCGAAATGTCCTAGGTTGAGAGTATTCCCTCTGTTGGGTTACTTACTCCGGTCACACCTCGTCATTTCTTAATCAAAAGCGTTGAAAAGTTCTTCGCCATAGCAGTGATAGTCTAGTGGTGTAACCGTCGGACTGCCAAGTCATAGGTCTCGCGTTCGAGCCCAAGGCACGCACCTCTAATTAATCGGATTCATGTGCGAATTTTATAACTATCACTTGCTTCGGTGAAGGAAACCATCGTGAGGAAACCAGCATGCCTGAGAGATATTTCTCGGCGTGTAAAGCCAAGTCAGAAGCCCATGGGCGGCATAAAAACTCTGACGCCAGGTTAGGCACTAACCGTACGATAAAGAAGAAAGATTGAAAAGTTTTTTAAATTTTTATTGAGTTGTAAGTTTGTGATTTTGCAAACATGGTAGTACATTAGGCAAGTCCTGCCATGGTTCTATGGATTCATGGTTCATGGATCTCTTTGTTAGATACCGTCATCTCACGTTCGTGTTATGATAGACGATGCTTGCTAAAGTGCCTTCTCTTTTTCGGATATCTTTACTTCTTTACATGCATATAATGTCTACTGCCTAGGACGTTGTAACTAGTTCGAATTCTTTTTACTCTTCTCTTCTTTTTCGGAGGTTATGAGTTTCGATTGTGAGTCAATTGTAGGAAAAGGTACTTATGTAAAGGTCGTGTACACCTGTAATTGGTATTGACATAGGAACATAAACCAACATAGCTGATATTATTAATATTTATGCTGTTAAAGTAACTATTTTAAATAAAATAATGAATAAATTAAAGGCACATAGACAATTATAAACTGTTTGCAGAATTGTTGAAGAGGTCTTCAAAGACCTCTCCCTCTCAAGACCCTTTCTACGTATGAATGTAGAGAGGGTCTTATGAGGAAAACCTTGTGATCATCACAAGGTTTCAAATATACCTGAAGCGGTTAGAGTTACGATTTGTTGATTTGAAGTCACTTACAAAAGAAAATGTGTCATTACCTGTACCTGTTGGTTTCATAAAATACGCCGGAAATGCCGGGATCCCCGTAGAACAGGCGGAAATAAATCTTCTTTTGGCGTATCCGCAGGATTATAAATATTCATAAATAATCCATCGTACACATATGTAATTAGATACAATCGAAAAGAATTGTTTTTTACTCATTTTCATCAGTGCGGCTTGCTAGTTTAGTAATAAGATAAACATAGTGTTAAATTGATGATGTTTTTTTTTAATTCGTTTGTTTTAACTAACATGACGAATGCATTTATTTCCGTTATTTTATTTAAATATAATTCGACGAACTCAAAAGTACTGCTTCGTTTAATACAAAAATAATCACCCAAGTTTCCAATTTGCATAACGAAGTATCGTTCAGAGTTCGCACTTATTAGTTATGGTGCTATACAGGGAGCGTGTATATTGCCCCCTCGGATATCTCGTAGGTAGGCGGGATTGCTGGGGGGGGGGGGGACCTTTGTTACATTGTCTAGTTGAAGCCAGAGGGGAAATTTTCGGCCACACGAGCTTACAATGCTGGCGGCTATCTGAGCGATACATTCAAATTGTACATTCCTCTGCACCGCCCTTTGAGCCGTCTGATTCCGCATGGAACAATGCTCCAATGGATAACGTATAAGAGGTAAAAATACGCTGTCATCGCTAGCTTTTTCATTCAAAAATAAGTGCATATACATCAACATTTTTTTTAAGAGTTTATACAACAAGTACAACAAGTGCAACAAGTACAACAAGTGCAACAACACGAACAAGGCTTCATAAAATTTAGTTTATATAAGCAATTTTTTGCGTTTTTTTTTTCTTTCTAACTTTTTTACAAGTAATTTCTGATTGGATAAGAAACACCACACTCTGCTCCAGAACGCAATTTGACGATGTAGCTTATTAATCTACGAGATTAAAATGAGACTGGGCAGGCCATGTCTGCCGGCACAGTTTAGGGCTCAAACATAGCAAGAATGGAGCCCTGAGACAGCTAGACGGTGACACGACATACCATAAGAATTTTACGTATAGCTTCATGTAGGAACTGATTTTTATTTTGTTCCACCTTTTTTTTAATTTGAATTTGATTAGCGTATGAACTTGTCTTATTACTCACTTCTTTTTAAAGAATGTTTGGAACTGATTAATTTTTGCATTTTTTGTAAGTACAAGTTTCATTGCTTTTTCCTAATTTCATCCTGTTGGGTAAGCTGGCATAATATATCCAGTCCACATTTTCAGGTGAGGGTGGTTGCCGTTAGTCTGTAGATAACGATCGTGGCCACTCAATCTGTTAAGCGACTCCTGTACAGGGAGCACAAACTAAAGCAAAACATTTTCCTTTTAATTTGACCCCTACCTACCTCCTATTAGCGACACTATCGAATGGTTCAATAATACAGAGGGTTTTTTTTTCAAAATCAACGGCTTCGATTCCTGGCTAGGGATATTGATTTTCCAAAAATCCAATGATGCAGTTTCAGTTTCCATCAAAATCGGGCTCGAGACTCCTTTGAGAATTTTTCGCTATTCCTCATTATTTCGGATTTGGCCATCCACGCCCACTTGAAAAATTCAATCTGTTTACATATATATTATTCTTTTCGGAACATACTTAATCTTTAATTCCATGGGGGATGAGAATTAAGTACTACAAGTTTACTGACGGCCGACCAGTTTTCAACCTTATTACTAAGGGCATAAAGGTGCAAGAGGCAGACCGTCGTGAACTCGCTCGTACATAAATTGTTGTGTTTTGTAGTCATATATGGCTCCTCCCGAATTAAGAACCTCTGATAACTCTTCTCATTGTATAACTTAACTTGTTTGTGTTGTTAATATGCTATAATACTGGCGTATCGGTAAACACGTAACATAGATTACGTTCACTGGCGGTACTGTAATGGAACATTCCATTCATTCACATCGGCGTTCCGACCTTGAATGTGAACTGAAATAGCAATATACTCTTTATTGAGCACTTTGTATACAGGGTGAAAGGTGCACCGATGTACAACGTTACTATTTAGTACATCATTCTGAATATAAATTTTTCATCGGTAATTTAAAAAAAAATCCGACGTTTCCTACAAAAGTGTAATAACTACACGTTCAAAATATATGGAACAGTTTTTTTTTAAATTACCGATGAAAAATTTCGATGTGGGGTGGTTCAGAATAACCGTTTGTGCGCCGGTGCCCCTTCCACCCTGTATACGGCGCACTGTCGTTCATCTATTCAAGTTCACAATAACGATCCATCCACGACCTCGGGCGACTCGACTCGACTTGTTTTAAGCGACACGCGTGCGGGCGGTGGCAATGCCCAAACAATTTTATTCGTTTGGTTTCACTCGCAGTCGCTCTCTAACATGCGAGTCGCTTGAGCGTGTAAGAGTAGGACGATACTGACTTAGAGTTCATTCATTGACTTAAGAACAGTTTTTTTATTCAACGAAAGTCACCCTGAAAGCATTTGAAGGGCTTCGGATTGTTCTACGTAACTTGCGTTAGCGAGAACAAGGGTATGAAAGGAATTTAAAGCGGACAATTTTATTTAATCGTTTATTTCCTACTATTACTAACCTGTTCTTGTTTACAGACCTATTCTTTCTATAGAATTGCAGTACATTCTGCAAAATATTACAGATTGAGATAGCAATCTCAAATAAATGCCTTAACAAATATTCTTACATCCCTAATTATCTTAATGATTCTAATACCGGGATTCCGGACTCAGACCCTCTCGCTGTCATGGGACTGAAGCTCATAGAACACATATAACCATTGCACTAGATCAGCACTTAATATCGTGTCCTGCGTGTCCTGTTGTTTGTTAATTTCAGGAACCTGATGTACGCTACTGAAGGCACGAAAGTCGTAGCTCATTCTGGGCCGACACGATTAGAAGACTAAATCAATACTACGTGGCCTAATTTTTACTAGCTGGTCCTTACCCGAGGCGATGCTGTTACGGCGTATTTAAGTGGCCAGTATCGAGTTTCGAATCCGGGAGGCCATGCTGATCCCGTACATTCTAACAGTGCGTTGACCAGAAGTGGCTGCGCTATACGAGGCCAAGAGGGGGGTGTCCCGGCCCGTGCCTGGGGTTGGGGAGGTTGAGCGGATGGCTCCAGCAGCAGAGGCTCCACACCCCGCGGACCAAGTTAATTTGGAGTTCGGTAGCCTAGTAGACGAGGAACAACATAACAACCACAGCAATTTCGCTGTGCGAATATACACAGACGGCAGCAAGATTGAGGGCAGAGTCGGAGCGGCACTATCTTTGTGGACTAGTGCCACCGAAACTAGGGCCCTCAAACTTGCGTTGCCGTCTTACTGCACCGTCTACCAGGCGGAGCTCCTGGCCCTACAGAGGGCGGCAGGCGAGGCGCTCAAGCGCAGTGAGTCGACGTTCGGCATCTTCAGCGACTCCAAGGCGGCCCTTCAGTCGGTCGTAAACGTTGGCTCCCCACATCCTTTGGCTGTGGAAACTAGGGACACCATCCGACGCTGTAAGCTCCAGAACAAGAGTGTCTCCTTGTTCTGGATAAAGGCCCACGCGGGATTGGAGGGAAATGAACGAGCCGACCAACTTGCGAAGGAAGCTGCCTTGAGGTTGAAGAAGAAGCCGGACTACGACCTGTGCCCGGTCTCATTCGTCAAGCGGCAGATCCGTATGGAGTCGCTTGACGAATGGAACCACAGGTATCGGCAGGGAGAAACAGCGAGTGTCACTAAAATGTTCCTCCCAGATGCGATCGACGCCTACAGGATTGTAAGGAAAACGAAACCAGCCGGAGTTATAACTCAGATCCTGACAGGGCACGGTGGGTTCTCTGAATACTTGCACCGCTTTAAGTGTAAGGAGAACCCAGCGTGCATCTGCGAACCTAACAAAGTGGAGTCGATCGCACACATCTTAGCGGAATGCCCAGTCTTCGAAACAGATCGATACGATGCCGAACAAAAATTAGAGATAAATATTAGTAAACAAAGCATACACAAGATAATGTCGGAAACAAAAACTAGAAAAATTCTATTAGAATACTGTTTAAAAGTCGCAACGAAAGTAATAGAGCGGAATAAAGACATTTAAATTCACTATGCTTTTCCAAATATGGATGTTTCTATTTAGAAAAGATATTTAGATGAAAGCATAGATTAGAAAAACTTATCACATAAATAATACAACATTTTTTGAATTAATAAAATTAAAAATAGTAAAATTAAATTAATTAAAGACAACCTTTTCAAATTAACAGAGTCACAAATAAAAATATCAGAAAGGAATAAAAGTGTAAAACAGGTCTCTGACTATGTCAGGGGGACACGAGCAGAGCAGGAGTGGTTTTTAGTCGGTTCGAGTCCGACACTACCTCGACTGTCTTACAGCCTGTGAGATAGTCGAGGTGTCCGTGGGGATTTCCCACTCCTGCCGAAAAAAAAAAAAAAAAAAAAACAGTGCGTTGACCTGTACGTACATTACATTCGATTGAGCCCCAAAAATGGTTCTTTGAGCCAGATGTGTTGACGTAGCGGAGTTCACATATCCGGGGTTCAGTACCCCGGGAGACTACGGGTTCCCCGCCTCAAAGCAAAAATAATACAAAAAAAACCGTTTTCATCCTCAAAGCCGAAAATCACGAGGTTTTTCTACATGGTTTCTACCTACCCTTAATTCAAGACGTAGATCTGACAGCAGCGTGTTAATACAAAGAAAGTTAAGAGTCTCCGCTTACCTCACGGAGCAACAGACATAAGTAACTCTTTACAGCCAACCTGTTGATTAACTTTCATTTATTCAACAACTTTTCCCTACTAATCTCTGGATTCAATTCGAACGCACGAGGTTATAAAACTTTGTTTCTTGAACAAGAAGATAATTCGTAAAGTGGAACTAAAGAAGTTAAACAGTAATTGTTGAAACCTGCTTCCTACTAAGAAGATTCTCACACGACACCGCTCGGGCTGGCGGTCGGGCAGAGGCGGGGCTATTATGATTCTGCTGAAGCGGCCTTTTTAGGCCCCCAGATGTATGGTCGCCTCTCCGCGCGGTCGGGCGGTGTGATAATCGCTAACCATAGAGATCGGTCTTGCGAAATACGATTGTCGTGTTCTTAGGTCACTCATTTGTTCTGAAAATTCGAAAGGGCTTTTTGCCGGCGTAACACTCGTTTGGGTTTGCCGAGGTGGCCGAAGATTCAAGTTATAACGCAACTCGCTTGTTTGATAATGACTGTCCGTCTAAAAAGAGTAATTGCCAGATATTTCATCAATAACCTATTAACTAGTTGCCAATGAATTCAGATATTTATTTCCATTCGCACTTTCAAGTTTCTGACCGCGGCAGCATTGCTTTCCCTCGCCGACACATTGAAATACAACATTAAGTCAGGGCCCCTCAGTAGACAGTTAACCTCGAGTTCGGCAACAGACATAAGGAACATTTTACAACCAACCTGTTGATTAAGTTTTATTTATTCAAGAATTTACTCTACTGAACCGTGAAAATAACCTACAGGGAAACTGGAGGAAAATTACTTTAACACGTTTAGTTTTTGTAAGGCTTCTTCAAGACTATAGAAGTATTATAGTTCCCCTTTGAGGATTGAAAGAATTTCAGCGTTATTTCATAGCAGAATTTATTATGGCTTCTCAATCATGACTTAATCTGACTGCTTCAAAGATAATTAAACTAGGCTTCTCTTCTGGACGAGACAAAGCCTTTTGTGTCGTCTATGGAGGAGACGGCACGACATTGTTTCTTTTATGACGACACAGACGTTTCTTTTATTAATGTAGCCCGGTCTCTAGGATATACTTCGTATTTCATAAAACAATTGTTGTTAAAAGTTATTTTGACATGTTACTCGGTCTAATACTTTATAGGCACACTCTATGCTGAAACTGTGGACCGCTTTGTAGTCTGATAAATAAATAAATTAAATATGCTGTATTGTTACCGAGCAATCCACGTGGGTTTCTCATTGACAGCGTCATGTTACTAACTGGGTTACGTAACTGAGTTTAAGTGACATGACGTTCACCGTGTTCGGTAGGGCCAGCGTGTGCCTGTCACCTGTCGTGTGTACACATTACCGACGGTCGCTCGGCTTGGATCGTCGAAGGGACTGTCGAATGTATAAAGTATGCAAATCGCTACAGAATCGCAATGAGACAAACAAAGATACCGACTTCCGGAAGTAAAGTTATTTTAGCGTTGTTTTTTTGGAAGTCGGTTTTATTTTAAGTTTTTTTATTTAATGATATTTACTTTTAACGTAATTTTGTAAATATTTATAAAGTGAGTATTTATTAAATAAAACATGAATTGTGGAATAAGTTGTTTGTTAAATAAATAGTACATGAATCAATGGTGACTGAAAATTTGCCAACGTAGTTTGCCCAGCAGTGGGACAATCAATTCTAAAAAAAAAGTTTTAGTGAAAAATTATAAAACCGTTTGTACAATTATATTTCTCAACAATTTAGATATGAAAACAGTAAATTGTTGAGAAATATAATTGTACAAACGGTTTTATAATTTTTCAAATATAGATAACTACTATAACTCAACTGTCAACATAATAAACCTGAAGAGTATGTTCGCTTGTTTGAACGTGATCTCTGGAACTGCCAATTACTTGAAAGATCTTTGTTGTTGTTTTACATCACGCTACAACCCTTAGGAGCTGAGGTACGATCATATAATCTATTTCACCTCAATTATTTTATTTTCTACATTCTGTTACTTTACTACTCACGTTTACTGTATCACACATAGGTACTTACCTAGGTATGTGTGATACTGTGACGTAAGGAGACGTAAGCAACATTTCACAAGCGACCTGTTGATGAAGTTTTATTTATTCAGAGACAGATCGTACAAGACTACCACCTACCACGTCATGAGTATACGTAACCACATAAAATAACTTCTTCTTGTCGAATTCGAGAAAGATTACTACGATTTATTTATAGAACGACGACGAATTTTACTTACTTATACTTTTCTGTTAGTAGCATGCATTAACTGAGGAGCTAGTGGCTAAATAATAACAGCCGCTTGGATAGATCTTTACGTTAAGCCGTGCTTGCCTAGGTTCGTCTATGGATGGGTGACCAAACATTACATACCGAGTTTCCTCCGGGCCTCGGAATACAAGTTAAGCCATTGGTCCGGGTTGTCTTTTGTAGGTCTTGTGGCCCAAAAAGTCTGACAACCAGTCTTACCAATTGGTATCGTATTACCTAGTACTAACTGGGTTGTGGAGGTCAGATAGGCAGTCGCTCCATGTAAAATACAGGTATTCAGCTGCATCCGGTTAGACTGGAAGCCGACCCTAACATATTTGGGAAAAGGCTAGGCAGATGTTGATGGCATGCATTAACTATGGAGTTTGGGCTTGTGCTTGTTAGTTATGTGCAGAGCTTGGAATAGATTGAGTTTAATTGGCTACACTTCAAAGAAGAGTCATCATCATCTTCCTGCCCTTGTCTCATTCTATTTGTGGTCGGCGCAACACGTTTTCTTCTTCCAACCTCCCCTGTCAGACGTCACGGCATCGTTTACTCCTTTCTCTTTCACATCATTCCCCACATAATCCATCCATCTTTTCTTTGGAAGTAAGTAAGTAACTTGTGGATAATACTTCCCTCTAATAATTTAACAGATTTATTTAATTTCCGGATTGTATAGGGAGATATGCACATTTTCGGAGATGGCCGATGGAGCAAGCTTTGACTGAGTGGTGGCCAAGGTTTGGTCAAAGAAATCAGAGCCGTCCTAAAGCTCGTTGGGTTGACGATATCGTCAAAGTCGTGGGAAAAACCTGGATAAGGGACGTACAGAACCGGGAAGATTGGCAGAACAAAGGGGAGGCCTATAGCCAGCAGTGGGTGATTGCGGGCTGATATGGTATGATGATATGATTATCCACATTTTACTTACATCCTGTAAGTTTAGGCAAATATACTCTTCGTATTCCGATATCTTGTTATGTAAGAATACTCCTGTATCTTATTTTAGGTAACATTTTTATTGAAACGTTGTTGAAAATTTCTTTAATTCAGCGAAGTGTGATATCGGACGCTATTAATGACTCTGGGATATTTGACTAGTATTTATAATTAATAACCAATCTAATTGTTATTTGTGAGGCGGATTTTTTTTGTATACTCGTAGAGACCGTCTTACATTGCAAAACGCTTTAATTGACAATGAGATTCTTCAAACAAAAGTCATAAAAGCATCATAAATAGGTCTACATTAGAAACGTAATACCATAATACCATTTTATCCAGTCGGCGGTTCTTTTGTTGGCGTTCCGTCCCACCCTTTTGTCATTTTAACGTTAACTTTTCCTCTTCATTTTTCTGTTGACGCGGAAGATAATAGAATGAATGTTAATCGTGTGATACACACAAGGGATGCTTGCTTTTACTTTTTCTCCAGCGATGCGTGCGGTTGAGTAAAAGAATTAATTCAAAAGGCTATTTACTAAACATCACTTTTTATTTTAACTCGCCGATATTTTCACGGTTAAGTTTTAACTGGAGTGTCTGACTCAAAGAAAAGAACCGCTTCTCATTGTGGATATTATGACCTGTTGTTTTCTTTCATTCGTAAACGTGAGCTTGCTTCGTCCATATGACGGAGCTATTTTAACTCTCTGATTGTTAATTATTGTGCTGTTATTTCCCTTCGAAAACGATACGGGGAATTTAAATGATTTAAGCGTGAGACTTTCTACATAATTGGTAAGTGTAGGTTTTATGAATTTGAGCAGAAATTGGTATTATACCGACAACTGCTAAATACTTAAGATTACATAGCGGTTTACGAGAATCACTGTTCTCGGCCTTAACTTAATAAACTAATACTCCATGTTAACTTTTACATATTTCACTAGGGGTCCGCCCCGGCTTCGCACGGCGTGCAACTTACAAATGGAGAAACTTTTAAAATTTTCTTTCATATAAACATTGTCCTAACAATTACGAATTTAACAAAAACTAAATAAACTAAATCGGTCGAGCCATCCTCAAGTGATTTTCCGTCATACATGAGACAATTGATGGTTATCAATCTAACTAATATTATAAATGCTAAAGTTTGTAAGGATGGATGGATGGGGACTCACTGCACTCGAGCGAAGCCGCGGGCATAAGCTAGTATAGATATAATCTAATAGATCGATAGACAGATGATTATGAAAACGTACACTACAGTCCACTGCTGGACATAGCCTCTGCAATCGCACGCCATTGAACGATTCTTGGCAACCTTCATTCAGCTCCTACCCGCTTCCCAGCGAACACCGTCGCCCCACTTAGTCTTACGTGTGCCATTCCCAGGCTTCACTCAAGAACACGACTACCTCAACAACTAGCAGTAGAACCGATTCCATTTCAAATACAAATTCTCTCACAATTTCCAACGAATGGACGTATTAAAACGAAACACATGCTGGCTCCGCATCGGATATTGTGTGGCCAAGTTACTTATTAAAATATGCGCGGGCTTGCCTCCTAACCGTGCGCGGGATGGGAAGCGCACAAAATACGCAGTATTTTTTTTCAATTACTTCCGCCGCGGAAACATAAAATGTACAAACTTTTTCAGTTCGTCAATACTCAAATCGGATTCGGTACGGTGCTAAAGGCAGTCTTTTGTTTTTCAATTTTTAATTCAACACAAACATTCTGCATTTTTTTCAATCCTCTTGTATTTTCATCCGTACTTTTTTGAAGATTGAATGTATTTTTCTCCACTAGTCGTGCCCGCGGTTTCGATGACGTGACGGTGTAGGTACATGTTGCAGTCAAAACTGTTAATCGGTCAAAACCACTTTTGACTGGTGTCAGTCAAAATCCTTATTATGTTAAAATGCGTTTTCTCCATTTAAAATATGTTGTTTCAGAACGATGTAATTACCTAGTCCTAGACTTACTACCACATAATGTTTTGCAAAGGGTCACAAAAAAAAAACCTAACAACTTAATAAGTTTCTAGTATTATGTAATTTCGCATTGAAAAATATTATAATATTATTGCTATTATTACTCCTTTATTCATTACGTTTCTTATTTGTTACATTTTTAAATATTTTAAAAAACAAAAGTAAACAAAACATTTAAAAATATAAAAAATAGTAGCCCGCCGGCATCGGGAACAGGGTCCAGGTTGCCGGTGGTCAGGGCTCCAGAGAGAGGAACCGCCTCACTATGCGTGCCGTGTCTAGGAGTACTGCTTTCTGAATCAAGCCCTTGACCCAGCCGCGCAATGAGAGCCTCCTAAGGTGTTGGTCGAGGCTCTTTGCTATTAGTCCATTACTGCTATTATTATTATTGCTATTTGGTACTCCATTGGATCTGTGAATAGCGCAACGGTGATAATGAATATTTGCAATCGTGCATAATATATTAATTATATTTTTATGTTCTACATATTTGATTAATCTTTTTGTGGATGTCTTCACCTTTTGACTAAATAAGAAAAAAAAGATTCGCTTGCTAAAAATATGCATTACAAAAAAATTTCGTTGGTGCATTTATCATTCATAAACTCATGCCTTTTAGGGGTAGGCAGGAACTACAGAACGCCACCGGCTACGATCCTTACAAACTCCTTGCGCCTCGTCCACGTGTAATATATCGTAAAAATAGGTCCGTAACTTACGGAAAGCCTGCAGGAAGTCGCCGGAAGCCGTATAACCTACCTACAGGCAAATCCCAACTCGGTCTTCGACGAATACTAATTTATGGCGCGCACAAGAAATTATTATCTTATGGCCGCAGTGGAATAATATTTTTCAATACAGTTCCTCGAAAACTGGCTATTATTGGACTTCAATTAGGTTCAGCATGCAATGTATTTCACACTCGTGGATTTTTTTTACTTATCGCAACTAGTGTTTTATTTCCACAGATAACAATTGTTCAATTCCTATCATGATTCCTATAGCAGGCGGTGATTGTTTTTTTTTTTTAATCACAGCAAAGAGGCGCATGTTTTAGAGCCTCAATATTAAATGAAAATTTAAATTGTGTTCATGAACAGAATAATTATCATAAATAAACATTGTTATTTATTAAATAATGTGTTTTTATCGTACAACACAACTACATTCTACATTCAAAAATATTAGTTTTTTTTTGTTTTTAATATAAGGCTGTTTTGCGGCTTTGTATCTTAGCTTCTTCTTCAAGCTGCGAAGCCAAAGCGCGGGGAAAAAGCAAATTAAATTACAGTTTTAAAATGATTAATGACAAAAATACTTTTCGATGTGTTATTTTATTTCTTCATAAGTGTATTCAAAAACGTTGTTTGATTCACGCGAGCAGTTCCCGGCTAACCTACGCCTTTTTTTTTTACTGATAGTAAATCATCAAATGACTTCTCCTGCTCTGGGTGGAGTGGGAAGGAGTGTCAGACTCTTACTGACTAAAACCCATCCATGTTCCTTCATTGCCCTTTGTGTTCCAGGGCCACGGTATCTCTTTCGAACAGTCCCGCAGCTCCGGGGCTAACCTACGCCTCGGGTGTGAATTCCACCTCGGCTGCATGACAAAGTTTCCCCACTTGTATCAAAATGAACTATAAACTAGAATATGCTGTTTAAAAAAAAAACACTAATGTTTTTTTCTTCTTTTTCAGGTAATAGCAATACAGACAGTTCCACTATGTGCACTGAAAAGTGGAGTTTGGTAAGCAGAAAAATATTCCCATTTACCAAAATAATAACATTTACGTTAGAAATATACCTTCTATCCCACTTTGCAATGAACAGATTAATCTTTCCTTTCAACTAAACACCAAAATTTCATAAGATTGTAGGATTTGAAGTTTATTTAAAAACGAAGTAAATTATGTAATTGTGAATTTTACCCACTTAAAATACCGCTATCTTAATTACGAAAACCTAGGATATACCTGTTAATGACCTATCATTTTCGCTACAGCGTGAAATTATTAGTAACTTCATAAAATCAACCTAAACTACATTTTGCAATTTAGGTTTACGAAACAATACATCCAATCCCATCCGACTTGCACATCACATCACAATGATCTGCAAAATTGGGCAAAACAATAACAGACACAAAAAATTCACGTAGATTTTCGCAATAAGTTCGGGAACTAACTCCGAACTCCCTGCCATTGTTCCCGCATAATTGTACAGGTGCTCTAACGATCTCACTTATTAAAAAAGGAAAGGAGGGGAGCATCAACAATTTCCCAACAACAGCGCGCGGTTGGTTTCTGTTGTTAAATTCCCGAACTAGTTTTTATCGGATATCTAGGAGTTGCCAACAATTTCGTTAGCGTACAAACGTAGGAAATTCTCTAGTTGAGAATTCACGTTGTTTTATTGAATGGTTTTTCAGACTTGGTTTAAAAAGTTTAACCTATATTCTGAGCTAGCCGTTGCCAGCGACCTATATTATGTGAAATTATTATAAAAATATAACTTTCCTTTTTGAATCGGATTTTGTTACCAATTTCAAGGGTTTTATTGTTTTTGCACGGAACCCTAATTATTTTTCTAAAATAAAAGTTGCCTTAGTTACTTCTTATAACATTAGCTGTCTGACAGACAACAATTGAAAAAAATATGTTTTTGTTATAAGTACCATGTACTTTCATATCATTCAGTAAAAAGCTGTTATTTTGATATTACGAACAGACACTTCAATTTTATATATTTGTATATGTTGTTGTGCAGCTGTTGACTACAAAATTGCAATGAAAAAATTCTATGTGGGAAAGTTTCAGAATGATGAATTGAATACGTGGTAACCATTTTAGAGTCAGTGTCCCTTCCACCAGTTCCACCCTGTATATTTCATTTCAGTCCGCTAATGAGCCGATGTTCGCCAAAGTGCTTTCAAAAAAATATTCGGTTCCATGTGCTAACGATGCAGGTTAGCACATGGAACCGAATATTTTGGTAGTTTTGTGTTTTTGACAGTGAAATGCATAAAGTTTTCATTTGCTTTTATTAGCTTTAGGAAAGTTTTTATGTGTTTTTCGCCGATATATGTATTTGAAATATTTTCAACTGAGTTTCATAATACGTACTATTTTATGGGTGTATAGTTTTCTCTTTTTAGAATTGTTTATTACAATCCGGTCTTTAACTTTAATAACCTTTATAAACAGATGAGTCAAGAAAATGTTTATGTATATGTTACGGCTAAAAGGCGAATTAAGGTTACACCTAGTTCTAGGCGGCTAAGGAATGTAACATCTAGTTCTAGCCAGCTAAGTAAGATTACACCTAGTTCTAGCCGGCTTAGTAAGGTTACACCTAGTTCTAGCCGGCTATACCTAGGTGCGCCCGGTAACTATCCTTTTTAATGCTAGGACACATCGATCTAATGGATTAGGTTAGGTTAGGTTAGAACTGTGATCAAACACGCGCGAGCCGAGCGAGCGCAGCGAGCGGTGCCGCGGCAGAGGCCGGCGAGCGCTACATCCAAATTGGTTGCATTATAACAAACTGTTACCGGCCGCACCAATGTATAGCCGGCTAGAACAAGGTGTAACCTTTCTTCAGCTTTTAGCCGTAACATATACATAAACATTTTCTTGACTCATCTGTTTATAAAGGTTATTAAAGTTAAAGACCGGATTGTAATAAACAATTCTAAAAAGAGAAAACTATACACCCATAAAATAGTACCAACTATGAAACTGAGTTGAAAATATTTCAAATACATATCGGCGAAAAACACGTAAAAATTTTCTTACAGCTAATAAAAGCAAATGAAAACTTTATGCATTTAACTGTCAAAAACACAAAACTACCAAAATATTCCGTTCTATGTGCTAACGATGCAGGAAAGCACTTTGGCGAACATCGGCTCATTAGCGGACTGAAATGAAATATACAGGGTGGAACTGGTGGAAGGGACACTGACTCTAAAATGGTTACCACGTATTCAATTCATCATTCTGAAACTTTCCCACATAGAAATTTTTCATTGCAATTTTGTAGTCAACAGCTGTATTTTTTCTAATAACCACGAAAACTTTCTACGTTCAGCATGATGTACTGAATACGTGGTAACCGTTTTAGCGCCGGTGTCCCTTCCACCCTATATACTAAAAGAAACGCAAACATTTTTGTCAATTCATCGTTGTTCGTCCGGAAACCACGAGGAAGTCTGTTTTTATCGTCCTTTTTTTTTTTTTTTTAATAGCCTGTACTGTCCCACTGCTGGGCAAAGGCCTCCCCCAATTCCTTCCATGTGCTCTTTTCTCGTGCCACCTCGAACCAGCCCTCGCGGTAAGCGTCGTTAATTTATTTTATTTATAAACGTTTTCATGAATATTTTTAAGTGCCAGGGCAAAAGGCTGGATGCCAAATAAAATCAAATGTCAATAATCCACTTTTTGGGCTTCGCCGCAGTTGAGTTAAAATGAGTTTAATCGTTTTTGCACTGGTTGCTGTGGATACTGATTACCCCAATTTCTTGTGACTTTGCCAATTTATTAAGCTATAATCATTGCAGGCTCGGCTATAATGCAAAAAAAAAAGAAATGAATGATTTAAACAAGATTTTGTAACAATGTTTTTATGGAAAAGAGTGTCCATGGAATTTCTTGCCCATTCTTCTCCATAGAGATCTCCGCCTTGGAATGGGCAACTACAGTACTTTCACAAGTTATTATGCCTTGTGTCTGTGTCTATAGCTTCGCTTTCTTTGTTTTTTGTGACATTCAAAAGTGCCTATAATGGTAGGTATAATTGAAGTAAATACTTAGAGTTATTCTTTACATTTGATTATTTTTTTAATTTCCATGATAAATATTTATTTAAATGTGTTCATCGTTAGCAGTGATTTGGTTGAATTAACATTCTTGTTCGCCGACCGTGCCCCTAACTGGGCCTGTCTTATTATGGGCGTTTGCCAATCTCCTTTAAACTATTTTGGTAGCCGTGGATACTGGGTATCCGTATTTATCCAAGAGTGCCGCGGGCTAGGCTGCTCAGTTTACCTTTGTGGTTTTAATTAGACCAAAGTTTCGAACCTAATATTCACTACCCCTTCACAACTTTGACATCGCCCGAAGCTTCCAAAAATATTGGATGTCTGCTGTCGTTCAAATACACAATTCCCGTTGCTGTGATTTTATAATATTCTTGAGTCAACGAAGATAAACATTCGGCAATTATTTTTCAAGACTAATTATTATATAATATTTTTATGATGATAGTTTTTCTTCTAAAAGGGTGACGCTACTATAAATAGAATGTTAACAAATTACTTTTTTAAAGTAGCGTTTATCTTGAGATATCAGACTTTCTCAAGTTATTATACCTTGTGACTGTGACAGTACCTTCTTTTTTGTTTTTTTTTTGACATTCAAAAGTGCCTGTAATAGTCTAATTGAAATTAATGCTTTGAGTTTGAGTTTGAGAAGGCCAGGCTGCTCTAGCTTAGTCTTCGGAAGCAGCCCATTTAACAAACGGTACAACTTATTGATGCAAGCTTCCTTTAATCTCGTAAATGTACCGTCTAAGTAGTCCAGCGCATAAATTATCAAAGTAAATTGCACTCTCGAAGGCTACAAACGCATTGGTTTGTGTTTGCTTGTTGTTTGGCCGCTCAAGCCTTGCAAGACAACAGAATGCAACAGCCAGACAAAAAGCGTGCGGTTATCGCTAGCGCTTTGCCGGGTAAAATTCTCTTTGGGCATGAAGTTTAGGTGTTCGTTACACAAATGAATGAATAGTTGGGACATTACAATGCCGGTGCAAATAAATGGGTCAGTGCGGATATAACATAATTGAAGCGGGAACGTACTAATATTATACAGGGTGTAAACAGACCCTTCATGAAGCCGTCAACCAAGCATTCTGTACATCAAACTAAGTAACTTTACGCAAAAATTTTTGCTGGGAAACAACTTTTTTTTTTGGGGTGAAAAATCATGTTTTACGGTAGGACTCAATGTAACGTACTCAAAACATTGTACTGATGGATGGATTGAATAGTACGGGGGCCGTGGAGGTGTTTAAAGTAAAAATCTGACATTAAAATCATGTATTAAAAAAAAAAACTTGTGAAAAAGTTGGAACTTTGACCCCCAATATCTCCGTAACTAGAACTAGGTTCCCAGGTATGGTCTAGAACAAAAAAAAAAAAATCGCAATGACGGGGAGTACAAGTGCCTTTCGGCTTCGTTAAGGGTCTTTTTACACCCTTTATTAATGCGTTCTTGTTTCCCCTAGATTTTATGTACACGGACAAAGAGATGGCAATTATTAATGGCGCCGAGCAATTTTATGTAGTAGGATAAGATTGCCAATATTTGTATGATCGCTTAGAATCCACTTTCCATACCTTTTATAAATACGAAAGTAATTTTATCCGTCTGGAAGACTTCTTTCTTTTCTAGCTGATCCAATCGAGAAGATCCTAGAGAAGGATATATGTTTTCAAAACATATGAAATTCAAAATACAAATGCAGTCACGGGCAATAATAAGTAGAAAATATTTTAAAACAGTTTATTCAACAGGTAACTTTAGACGTGACATTTGGCAACATTGTTCAAAAGCGCGCGTCGTTGCCAGAAACGAGCAATTTGAGTAACGTCTTACTTTTGAAAGACGACTTATTTCTTCGAATACACGGTTTTTAATCATACATTTTAATACTTATACTTAACTAACAGATTATGTGACAAAATATCCATTGAAAATCGCATTATCTAAAATACACTAAAAAAATAAAAATTATCTCTTAAGCGAAGCTATTTGGGTGACCACTGAAAACCACCGCTATGCTGTGGGTCCCCCACAGCACAGCATCATGCTGAGTGGTACCCTGCTTGTCGCAGTCACGACGTGCGAGCTGTTTATTATTTTTTTTCTTTGTTTCTATCCTGTTGTATTTATAATATTTGTTGTGATTTTGTTAACTTATTTTGTTTGTATGCACGTCATGTCCCTGCGACTAATAAATATTTTCTTTATTAGTCGCAGAGACATTTTCTTTCTATTTGACAAAGCAAAATATATCTTCTTGTTTCTCTTAATCTTCTCATTCGACAAAGCTGTTGATGCACAATTTCCATTTGGACCGACGGAGTCCGATAATATGTAGTTCACTCACACAGAAAGCAACTGACGTTTAATTTTCAATCGTCTAAACGCACAGAAGCACTAATTGAAGACAATCATTTGTAGCTCTTGGCTTGTTTGTTGCAAACAGCTCGATACGGCTCAGACAGATTAGCTACCTCGATTTAGATATCACGGCTACCTACAATGTTGACGGGGAGCTCTCGAAATATTTCCGTTCGTTAGCATTAATTGGAAGGAAATAGATACTTTTCTGTAAGTATTGTCTGTGAGTGGTCTGTGGTTACGTCACAGGAAAAAATAATTCTTCAAAAAAGATTGTTTCGCCGTCGCAAATACCTAACTATTGGATTGTGGCCCTCAAAGAAAAACTTGCTACAAATTTTGATTTGGCCAAAATCTAATTCCGACTGCTAGTGATTTGTTACCTTGTAAGTACAATATACTCACAATGATTAGCTAAACGCTATCTTTATAAATTCGTTAGTCCCGCAGTCGTTCGTGAAGGACGTGCCTTAAATTATTTATGGATGCATCAAGGCGCGGCGCCGCATACATTTTTGATTCGCCTTTCGTGATCCACAGTAGACTCACAGACAACACTTAACTACTGTTGATTGACAGTTTAGTAATCAGTAAAGAAAAAAGTTTATTTTCTCAAGATGTTGTGAAAATATATTGGGAAAGATTCTTTTTACTGTTTGTAATTACCGCGACGTTCTGTCGTAGTAATAAAAACTCGTAAAAACGATAATTAAATACTGCCCGAAAATTCTCCTTTCATCATAAAAGTTAATAAACGGATGGATAATCCAACTCTCACTGATTAAGTCCGATGAAAACTGGAACGTAGCTCAAATATTTTATTCTCTCAGCTAAATTAAAATTGAACAAATAAAATGGTAAAAAAGGGTTCGCAAAGGGCCTTCCCTACACTTCATGCAGCATTCAATATAAGCGGCAGCGGCGTCGACATTGAGTGCATTCGTGTGTCATACAATACGGTGAATCTGTCCTGTCAGTATTGAATGAAGCCGGGTGCGGCTCCGCGATAGTGGTTCGCGCTTTGAACTCGAAATGATTAATGCCCAAAATCCAATATCAATGTTCTTTAAAACAAACAGCTTCAATTGCAGCTTTTATTTTTACTTCACCAAAGGATATTATTCCAACATTCATATTCCTGACATTAAAACAACAGCTACCGAAATATTTGCCTGTTTTATTAAAATTGTTAGAGTTTTGAATTTATTTTGACGTCGGGAGGACGCGTAACTGAAATCGGTCTGTTTATACTTGTTAGTCCCCGTCTTTCACAGATGAATTTAATTACAATTTGGCTGCGGGCTGCGGACTGCGGACTGGGTATGTAATTGACTAATAGACGTTGCAACCAAATAAGGATTAAGTTTGATGGTGTAAATGGATAGTGCGCCGCTGACCATTGCCCGGAGGCGCTCACATGGGTTCACCGGTTCATTCGTTCATCTGCCACCGCGCTACAAGCCACATCATTACTGTAACGAATGTTATGCCTTCGTTAGCTGTCCCGTTTGAATGGAACTTTACGCTGAATAAATATTTTTGTTGGTCTGCGCTTGCAAGAACTGTTATAATGAGTTGTAAAGGAAAATAGGTGTACGTGGTAATTGCTTGGTATTCAGTCGAATTATTTGACTCAGTTCAAGATGAAGAATTGTTTGTTGAATTTGGAAAATGAGAATGAAGGCCGCAGTTATCTATATTATTATTATTATTTGCCTATAGTTAACCAACTACGAGAAAATAATACAAGTTTTAATACAAGTTTTAGTTTTAATACAAAATAAAAGTTACTTAAATTATTATTCGTTATTTCTGAGATTCTTATTCCTTCTTGGTCTCCGTATCTTCAGTGTAACTGAATTGATATACTTTAGTACAAAAATAAAATAAAAATACGTACTGTTGTAAATATTTTTAACTACCGAGTTAATTTGCGAAAATAACCTGAATACTTTACGTTTTTTAGTCATAAAATCAAGGTATCAAGTAATTTTGACGAAATGATGTTATACCTCACACATACTGTTTTCAATATGTATATGATGGTGTGTGTGTGTGATTTTAAATCAATGCGATGCTTGTAAGCTCATCACAGACACAATGATACAAAGTCAGACAGTGAACAAGTGAGTAGTATGAACCTACTATGTAATAGTATCATAGGTTATACAGTCAATACCTATATCTACTAATAGTTTTGATTGACATATCATTGGTCTAGTGTCGCAAGCGCAACTGTTGAGCACGAGGCCCTGCTCGCCCTCTACTACGTGGGACTTAAACATAACTTGCAAAATGTGGATGTACTTGTTAGGTACACCTCTGCCCTGCTCTTTCTACTGGTACTCCATTATGATATTAAATGAAATAGGGCCTTTCGGAAAACTGAACGCACTGATGTATTCAGAGAATTTTGGTATCAAATATTTTCGAGCTAACGAAATGTTGGAAACTTAATATAATTGGGATTGCAAAATATTGCAGAATTACTGAATTTATTTAGTTTGCATTTGTTTTTTCTAGAACTTTGTGAAGTTTTGGTTCTAAATGAAATTGATTTTTCCTTTATAGGTGGGTAGGTACAATTATTGGGCAATAATTGTGCAATTCTTCTGGGAATATCTGTTATGTGTACTGAACATAAAATAATATACGCTTAAGTTTATTATTTATTATTAAACTTACACACACTATCTTTAGGATGACCCCAACACAATAGTGATTTGCAAATACACACCAAATAAATTGAAATATCAACTTACGGCTAATACCTAAAAATCTAAATATAAATCAGACTTAACACAGAATATTAATATTTAACTATAACTAACACAATTCAACAAAACTCTTGCGAATTCACTCAGATTGCACGAAAATATGTCAATTCTCTCAGGCACTTCGTATAGTACACATATTAAGTTATAAGGACACAGAAGAATTCTACTACATAAAAGCAACCGGCTGCTAAAGTTAACTCAGACCTTAAAGCGTTGGTACACTAATTACCAAACGTAAAATTAGCGGCTGTTCAGACTTCGATGTCCTGCAAGATATTTTACAGTAAAAAGTTGGGATCACACGTGACATCTCACTGTTCACACAGATATAAACAAATGCAGTAACAACACCAAATATACAGTAAAAAGTCGTAATGATCACCGTCATGTGATTAGCGCTTCGTGTTTCAAATTATGTCGTTGAAAACTAAAACAGCAAGTCCTACTTCATTCAATCATCTATAATCAAACTGTTTGATTAGAAAGTAGAGCATAGCGAACAAGGGGTAATGTGATATATTGATTTCCGTTTAAAATATTGCATTGAGTTGATTTGTTGATTGCGTTTTGTTTCCCGCTTCAAACTGTTATTTCCAGTCTGATTAGGGTTATGTTATTTTATTTGTTGGCTTTTTAAACGTCCGATAAAGGATACAGGACGAAATGAGCCTGAGGGGAGGTGGGCACAGGGGCATTACTGCGTTTTCTGTCTACAGCGACAATGCATTACCTAGGGGATGTTTTGGGTTTTATTTTGCCAATGAGGGTCGCGCGACTGGACGATAGTAGCGAACAAGTTCAACGAGTAATGGACATTTTCGAAATTTGTCACTGTTGATTAAGGTTTCCTGATCACTAACTAAAAGTGATATTTACGTGGATCCATACTGAAGATATTTTTGCTTTATACAGGGTGTAAACGGACCAACAACAACCAAGCATTCTAAGTAACTCTACGCAAAAATCATTGCTGGGAAACGACTTTTTTTTTGGGGTGAAAAATCACGTTTTTCGGTAAAACACAATGTTACGCACTCAAAACTAAGTGCTGGTGGATGCTTTGAATAGTAAACGGGTCATGGAGTTAATTAAAGTAAAGTTAAAACCTTAAAAAGTGGTTTAAAAAAACTTGTGAAAAAATTGGAACTTTGATCTCCAATATCTGCGTAACTAGAAGATTCACAGGTATGGTCCAGGACAAAAAAATGATCGCAATGACGAGGAAAACAAGTGCCTTCCGGTTTCGTGAAGGGTCTTTTTATACCCTTTATATTATGTAACTTTGCACTATAATAAAATTAACTTACTATAACTTTTGTAGCTTTTCGGTAAGTTTATTTTTAAGCTGTAACACTTGCAAATGTTGCTCAACTAAAACTTATTTTGGTGTGGATGCATCATCACATTTCTACCCACTGTATTAATTCAATTGAGATTCACTCGTATCCATCACCTTAGAAAACAAACTCATCAAAAAAATTAAAGCGTCCATTTCCAATGTTAACAAACATTTAGGAAGAAATATGATTTTCCTCATTATTTTAACGTAATGAGACTTTTGTCTGTCTTCCGTGTAATCGATGTACTTTGAATACTTAATTAAACGTGGGTCGATGTATCCTTTGATATGGTTCTTCTCTTTGAAGTGAGCGGAGCATCTCTTTAACTGAAAATTAACAATTGCTTTCCTTTGTGACATTATTTGCAAATAAGGTAAAATCGGTCGCATAAGTATATACTAGTTTTCAGCTTCTTGCTTTGTTGAAGTTACAAATACAAACGCATTGACTAGAGCCGCAGGGGTGAATCAAGACAAAACTATGAAAGGAATTTTAACGTTTAACTCAAATGATATTACAAGTGCTCTATTTTATTTACTTAAGAATACTTAAATATCTAGAAATCATGTTGGCACCATACATCATACCGTGTATTTTATAATTTCACTCTTTACTATTTACTGAAGAAGTATGTGTACACAGTTTCAGCTTAGGTACACAGTGTAAAGTTTCTCTTTTTAGTTCGTAAGCTGTGACATAAATGTCGCTATCTATGAGGTAAAACAAGCTAGATGGAGGCGCCATTTCCTAATTACCCTGAGAAGTAACGGCAAAACAAAGTCAGAGGGGAGTGGAGTTTCTTACCGCCTCTTCTTCATAGGAAACGACTAATTGGAGTCGTGCACCTAGCTCCTGACGTGCAATAAGCGCCCGTGAATGTGATACAGAACACAACTTTTAAACCGGATTTGAACATGACGTTCCATATGCTGTAATATAATTATAATAGCATTTGCGTGTCAGAATGTAGTTACCATGACTCCGGCCAGAGCAGTCCGATGGCAACTAAACCATGTAGCTCCGGTTCATGTTAGTAATTGAATATTAATAGGATTGCGCAGTTCTCAGAGTTACACAGAGCGGGTAGGTCGGGCATGATGCTGTAAATTGAACTATTCAGTCATTTCATTCACTCTTCGTAAGCGAATGAAGTGGTGAATGAAATTGAATTGCACGCGAGTTTAAATGCAATACCCGCGTTGTTTTTTAGACAAAATGAACCTTAGTGTGTCATTAATGCAGCTTTATTCGCTTAATGATTCTGTAATGTAAATTATTTTATAAATTTAATTTCGTCCTCAAAGTAATACAATATAAAATAGAGTTTGGATAGCAAAATGTTATATTATCATCAATAGTTTTATAATAAATAATAATAATAAATTATCATTTATTTCAGAATCATCCTAAATTACATCCATTATGAAAAATTCAATTGATACAGGAACTTTTGTTTGAAGTTTCATAAGACTGAATTAGTCGAAACGAACGTGGGCTGTGACCCGCCACTTGGGCCCAGCGCGGGTTGTTGAAGGTCACATTTCTTCGATAGCAGCATTCTTTGATCTTCACAAAGTAAATTGCATGTTTCGGTTTGAGTCTACCACCTACATACAACTTCGTAAGTTACTGCTGTGTCTTTCCTTGTTAGGGTTACGTACCCGAAGGGTAACCCAAAACCCAAAGGAACCCTATTACTAAATCTCCCCTGTACGTCCGTCCGTTTGTCTGTCAGCGGGCTTTATCTTATGATCCGTAAAAGGTAGCCAGTTGAAATTTTCACAGAATGTGTATTGTCTGTGCCGCTATAACATCAAATAATAAAAATAAATTAAAGATTAAAGGGAGCTGGGGAGTCCTCTTTAATCTTGCCATCGTAGTAGGGGTACTATGATGGTACGGAACCGTTCATACGCGAGTCCGGTTCACACTTGGCCGGTTTTTTTAATTTGAATCGAATTATCTCGGACTACACCTTGAAAAGACTTGCGATAAACAGATATGAGAACGAATATACAGAACAACTATAACCTAAATAAAGATCGAATCAAGCGGCTGTTATTATTTAGCCATGAGCCCCTTTATTACTTCATCCGATTTCAAGGAATGTTCCAATTGCTGCGTGAAATATTCATAGCTGTAATCAGCTTCATCCGGGAACTGCAACCGACGCGTGCCGTTGTCGGTTCGTATGATATCTGAGTGGCGCCATCTACCGTGTTGTTTGTATTTATCCGGTGTCCAATTAAACAGCTCACTGAGTAAATAAATAGAAAGGGTTAAAGGTCGAGGATAAATCTAATTAAAATAACATCACGCTTGTTCACCTCGAAAGATTGGGCTCATTTACTTGTGGAATAACGATTGTGACGTTGAGACAGACCTATTTTATAATAGTTTGGGTTTCGAAGTACTATTTGTATCGGCAGACTAGCTGCGGACACCGGAATTTGACAGATATTTTAGTATATTATCTGTCAAAGTCCGGAGACGGTCCGCTCTCCAGTCCAGTCGGTCTATCTTTGCTGTACTGCCTATAATTTTATGTTATTTTTGTTTGCACAGCTACACCGTCTTATTTTACCTATGATATCGGGGTAATTTCTCGATGTTCTGACTTGTTATAGAGGTCTACAAAGACGCAGCGTAAAGTTTTCTCTACAAAATAATTAGTAACCGTAACACCCTGGCCACGGGACATTCGCTGCAGCGAATATGCGAAGCGTCTGGCGATGAAAACAAATGTATAGAAATGCACTAATCATGCCACGCGTAGCGGCGACCGGCAGCGAGACCAGCCGGCCCGTTCCTCAGGCCAGGCCGTAACCGCTGCGCTTGCTACGGCGGCGCACTCGTAACCGCTACGCTTGCTACGGCGTAGCACCCGTAACTGCTGCGCTTGCTACATCGTAGCCTGTCGAAGCACTCGCTCTTTAAATTAATTAAGCAAGTTTTAAATTAATTTTTCAATGTTGTAATTTGTGATCCTCTGATTAAAATCACTAAATATACACATAATCCATCTTGCCTGTAATTTCCGAAGAGTTAGACAGAGGTGATCCCATATTTTCCGTGGGCGAGCCTAATATCATCAACCGACACAAGTCCAGACTCCAGGCTGCTAATGAAAAATTCCTGATGCAAAAACACTAAATCACTTTGCCCAACCTGGGAATCGACCTAACCAACTCAAGGAGCCACAAGGCAATCAACTTATATCGAAATACATTATAATATCTTTAATCTTAACCTAAAACCATTCAAATATTTACGAGCGATAGACGGGGCAGGACAAAGAAAATTGGAATTCGAATACTCGTTACTATTTAGTAACAAATCGTTCTATCTAATATATAAATATTCCCAATGTCCACTCTAATCTCACACCTCTAAAGTAAAAAAAAAACAAATAACCAAAAGGACGATATTCCCCATAACCTACACGAAACCGATAAATTGAAGTTTATCCAAACAACGGATTAGTTGAATGCTCTAGGAAATGTTGGGCAACTGAGCTCAGTCAATTGGCAAAATGTCGCAAAGTTTATCTGTTTGCCTGCAGTCCGTGCGACGGCCAGTCTTTTTTGTTCAAAGACTCTGCGTCCTCAAAGCGATCGGTGTTGGCTTAGCTTTGAATGCCTTTTTTCAGAAACATTAGTTGTTGTAGTATCTTCACGATTTTGGTAGGGTTCTCGCTTTGTATGTATTTGTGTGTACAGTGTATTTTACATTTATTTTAAACTTATAATAAATCTCGATGTGTTGCCATGTGGTAAAACCTGTGCAAGCATATGCTCGGAATATTGGAAAGAAGATCGGCTGAATGGGGCTGTCTTAATTTGAGGCGTTTATCAATGCAAATATGTTCATTATATGAAGCAATTAAGGGGCTTTTCTTTCCATGTCACATCTTTTTTTTATTAAACTGCACAAAGTAAAAAAAGAAGAAATAAATATGTTACTAAATCTGAACGTGTAAACGCAATCATTTGCAATATCGAAACATAGAACTAGTGACGGAAGCAATGGATGAGTGGAGTTACCATATTCAATAGAATATAGAATTTCTATTTCTATAATTTACCATTTACCACCAAAACCTATTCAGCTCGCACTCGGCTGAACTGAACGCAAACGGTTTTAAAAGCGCGTAGTGCTTAATTCCCCGCCCCCTATTATTGATGCCTAATCAGTGGTGTCCGAGTGTGTCTTATATCTTATTTTAATTTCTTTTATTTTTATTTTTATCATGCTTGTTATTTAGTTATCCTAAGATTTCTACTACCTTTTCTGTGTCGTGAGAACCAGTAATTGGGTCTGTGTTGCACATACAATTGTTATTCATTTGTTATAGCTGTTGCCGCTACATGTTGTATGTTACTAAATAATCATGCCGATAAATAAATTAGTGACAGCTATTATTTAAAACGTGAAATACGTACGGAACGTTTTTTTTTTTTAAGAATTTAGCTTAAATAGCAACATTCAAAGCTATGCCGTCTATCAAAATATACTCACTTCTCTGTCTTGATCAATAAAAATCTTGTTATGGGGTTTTATTGTGAATAGTTGTGCATTTTATTTGTTTACCAGTCTTATTTGTATTGTGGTGAAGTGTGTGATACGGGCTACAACAATGCCATTAACAGTACACATTTGTTAATGTAAAAAAAATGTAGCCCAACGGTATCCAGAACAGGATCCAAGTTACCGACGATCAGGGCTCCAAGGAGAGGAACCTCCTAACTATACGAGCCGTGTCCAGAAGAACCGCATCCTGAATCAAGCCCTTGATCAAGCAGCCTAACCGTAGCCTCCTGAGGTGTTGGTCGAGACTCTTGACAATTAAACCAATCGCTGTCACAACTATCGGCACAATGATTTCTGAGTCCACATCCCACATGTCAACAACCTCGTGAGCCAAGCCAAGTCAAATGAGATTTATTATTATAACGGTGACCACTTGCAGGACATTATAACGCTGTTTTTAAGCCGCATTATAATATCCCTCTACTGGCTTAAATTATTTTATTTCATTCGATTATAATAATTAAAGTATTAAAGCAGTTTGTTGGTAATCATTGTTTAAATTGATTTCGGTTTGAATTAATTATAATGAACTCGTAAATCGGTTTTTGTTTTGCTTTAAAAGCTTTTACACAAACGAAATAATGATGCGATATCTCCTGTTATTCCATTGAACGCCATTAAAACTCAATAACTGGAACATATCAAATGTATTCTGCTGTACAGAGCGCTTGACTTCGTTACTACGGCGTAGCTGACGGCTACGAGGTTACGACCTCGTTTGCACATTGTCAATTAGGCAAGAAATGTATTTTCTAAAAAACGAACTCTATCTTTTTCATTGTAATTTTCATTTCAAATCTATTTAACGAAATTGTAACTTTAGTGCATTGCGTAGCAGAATTGTTTCTTTTCGGAGACACATTGCATGAAACTTTTTATTTTTACGAAGGGCACTCAAAATATTGCCAGTACCCCTCTGGGCAGTTCATTCCCAACATTGGCCACTCAGAGTATTAAAAGGCTCTCGCGTACGCAACATAGGTCTTCCGCAAATAGTGAGATGAAACCAGACTTGAATCCAAGAATTGAACCCTTTTATTTGACTGCAAGCTGCACTCTGTATATTGTTACGGCAGACAGAAATAAAAAAATAAAAAAATCACGGAGACATAGGGAATTTGATTAAAGTGCTGTTGTTCGGACGTCGTCGTCAATGTATTACTGGCCGTTATTATATTTATTGGCGCCACGTAATTGATAAGGCCAATATTATATCCCGTTATCGAACCTTACCTCTTCGCTAGAATCGCTAGAACCCTTTTTCAATAGATGTCTGTCCTATTAACGTAGCTTACCAAGGCAATTAGCATATTGAACTGAATCAAGGAAAATCAATCATTTTAATGTACACAGCCAAAAGCAAAAGAGCTTTAATTCGATTTTGAACGGACTCGTCTGGTCGGTTCGTATTATGACAATGCTTTTAGCTCGTCCCAATATAACTACGTTCATATCTTAGTTTCTTTCATTATCACGATTCATATTAACAGCAGATTTAATTCCATGAGCAGATAAATCTTGAGGAGAAATAAAGAGACGTAATAAAAAAGGTCTTCATTGACCAAATTTACAGATTTATCATCACAATACAATACAAATGTTGCAAAATCTGTACAATGATTTATATAACCCTGCCTCTTAATCTAGGATATCCTGTTTTTGAAGAGGCAGCTGTCTCCATCATGTTTGAGAAACTCGTATCTACGAATGCTTATATTATAATTATGTCCTTTGTGTTAGTCAAGAATGTTCGGATAGTATTTTGATAGGCATTTTTTGGACGTTGACGCTTTTGACCTTACTGTAACATTAATAAGTACATAAATAATGTCGTAATGAATTAATCGCAGAATTGATGGCAGGAATATAATAGTAATTTTCTACAGGGTGTAAACGGACCCTTCACGAAGCCGTAAACCAAGCATTATGTACTTCAAACTAAGTATCTTTACGCAAAAAATATTGCTGGGAAACGTTCACGTTTTACGGTAGGACTAGATGTAGCGCACTCAAAACATTGTGCTGATGGATGGATTAAATAGTATGGGGTCGTGGAGGTGTTTAAAGTAAAGATCTTACATAAAAAACAAGTTTTAAGAACTTGTGAAAAAAGTTTGAACTTTGACCCCCAGTATCTCCGTAACTAGAAGGTATGGTCTAGAAAATAAAAATGATGGCAATGACGGGGAGAAAAAGTACCTTTCGGCTTCGTTAAGGGTTTTTACACTCTTTACAGTTATGTTAGTTGCTAAAGAGAGATGGATTTAAAACTGAATAAAATAGTTAATGGTTATGTGTACATTTATCATCTGCCTAGCGTTTTCCCATCTATATTGGGGTCGGCTTTCAGTCTAAACGGATGCAGCTGAATACCAGTATTTTACATGAAGCGACTGCCTATCTGACCCACAACCCAGTTAGTACTGGGTAATATGATACCCCTTCCCTATGATACACCAACCACCAATCAAACAGTCTTACCCCTTGGTAAGACTGTTTGATTGGTGGTTGGTGTGTTTATGTGTACAGTCACGAGCACTAATATGTAAACACTTAGTAAAAACAATTTACTCATGAAATAACGGTTTCTACTTTGATATAAGTAAGTCCTATTTCGTAAGCAGACCTTCCAAAATACATGAAAAAACTGTAAAACTTTTATTAAAACAAATGACTGCGGTGCCTCAAAGCAAACTATGACTCACGTCCTATCCTGCACTATGAGTGGTTCCACGTGTCCTTGAGGGACCTGTCCGAGGTCACCACCGACGCCGTCGAGGTGGCAGAGTTCTGGACAAAACAAATTTATTTAAAAAAAAAGGCAAATCATCGATACGACGAAGCAGAAGAAGAAGAACATACAAATGCTCGAGACTGTACTAGCATTATACCCAGAATGGTCGTCAAGCGACACACGCGTCTCGCAAGCTATCCGCGTGAGCACCGGCGCGTCGCAAGTCACTTCGTGGTGATTCCTCGCATGGTCTGAGCAATTCCTTTTATTCGTTTACTCCGCTGTTTACAATACTTTTGTAGTTTGCGGCCGCGTGGTACCAATTCGTTCGTTAATAAAATAGAGCACATATTTTTAACATAATATTATTATAAAGCCTCCTTGGTCTGGTGGTTGTAAACGGTATGGTTGAGCATGAAGTGTTGGGTTCGATTCCTAGGTCGAACCCAGGTAGGTAAAGTGTTGTAGGTGTTCCTCATGAATTTCTCAGTAACAGTCACGGAGTCTGGATTTGTGCCTGATTGATAGCCATAGTTTCGAACCTTATCATATGGTACTAATCAGCAAAATGTGGGGAGGGTATAGGTACACCTCTGTGTAGCCCTTTGGGGATCACTAGCGTGATGTTATGTATAAATATAAAAATCGCACCCCATTGCTCGTTGAAGCTAAATCATTCCGAGTGTGAAACGCGAAGCAAATGTCGTTACGCAAACTGTTTAATTAAAACCTCATTTCGCAACAAGTTCGTTTGAACGGCGCCACACGTTAGTTCCCAGGAAAATTCAACAATCCAGGTCCATGCTGCGACAATATTGGCCCTAATTAATTCGCAAACAGCACTAGTCCTAGGTTCAGTTCCACAAACGCTTTTAGTTTTGTCAATAGTCCCGGTATTTGTGATGCCAATAGCGGGAGTGGGGATCACAAAAAGCCAAAACCGGCGAAGTGCGAGTCGTACTCACACGCACACAGGGGTCCGTAGCACAAAACAATATAATACAAATATTTTTAAGGCTCATTAATATGTTGTATTATAAAGGGTGTAAAAAGACCCTTAACGAAGCCGAAAGGTACTTGTTCTCCCCGTCATTACGATCATTTTTTTGTTCTAGACCATACCTGGGAACCTTCTAGTTACGGAGATATTGGGGGTCAAAGTTCCAACTTTTTCGCAAGTTTTTTTTTTTAAATACATGTTTTTAATGTAAGATTTTTACTTTAAATACCTTCACGATCCCCGTACTATTCGATCCATCCATCAGCACAATGTTTTGAGTGTGTTACGTTGAGTTTTACCGTAAAACGTGATTTCTCACCCCAAAAAAAAAAGTCGTTTCCCAGCAATAATTTTTGCGTAAAGTTACTTAGTTTGATGTACAGAATGCTTGGTTGACGGCTTCGTGAAGGGTCTGTTTACACCCCGTATAACATTCAACAGCAAAACTCAATTTATTTTTCATAGTGTGAAAAACTAAACATCAAAACTTATTCAAACCAATTTTCGTTCCGACATTTTTTTTTAAATTTTACTCCTCACTTACGAACTTTAGAAATTAGAGGTGGGGGACACACATTTTACCACTTTGGAAGTGTCTATCTTTCAAACGATTGATTTTGAGAAAAAATGGTTTTAGGAACCTCAATGTCATTTTTAAAGACCTTTAAACCCTTTTTAAACACCCTGCCCGTCCTACCACCATCACCATCACCCATGTACGGGGAGCCCCTCTTAATCTTTAATTTTTTTTTATTGTTGTATAAAAATTGTAATCGTCGTCGTCAGAATCCAGAATTCATCTACCTACCAAGTTTCAACTGCGTAGTCGTAATAGTTTCGGAATAAAGTGGCTGCGACATACAGACGGACAGACAGATAGACATGACGAATCTATAAGGGTTCCGTTTTTTGCCATTCGGCTACGGAACCCTAAAAATGGATCGTGTTATCTGAAACGATTTTATTGGGTAAAAAAAAAAGTTCGGCACTTACACAGAGCGCAGTCGTGATGAAATGAAATGAATAATTGAATGACAGAGTAAAACACACATCACGAAACTCTTATTTATGATTCAAACGGCACTTTTTTGTTTGATCACAGATTCATTTTACTTCCATACCAATTTCATATAGCTAATTCTAAACCTTTGAGTTATTTAACACGATATCAATTTACTTTCACCAAAACACTGTTTGTTTACATTCAGCAACAAACGAATTAATAAAGAATTGTGGCAGCGCGGGGCACATGACATTCAACCAATCAGCGCGCGAGGTGCGTTCCGACGCATGCCATTTCACAATGTGACGGTTTCACTTCGATAGATTATAATCTACCGAAAAATAATGCGTTAAATTGTAAGCAGTATGTCACGATTCACATCTTTCCACAGTTTACAATCTCGTGAGACATATAATGATCTAACGGTATTTACAATTTAACGGTGACATGGACATACGATAAGCGTCGGTCAGTTTAAAAGACCGTCTACTACTGACTGGGTAAATTGCATCTTATATGTCTCATAAATAATATTTGTAACCAATATTATGTTAATATCCCCATTTAATAGAAAATAATTTAACCACGTTGTTAAACACAAGAGATTTAATCTATTTCTACTTAAAAGATTTCTTTCTCATTCATTCGTAGATTAAAATGACAGAACCATGAGCACCGCCTCTTCATAAAACAAGAACAATTCCTTCTTACAAGCGTTGTACCTATTGTTTGCCGTCTGCGTTTGTGGTCGGATTTCGCGCTCACTGGCGCCTCGCATATACTGGGTTACGGCGACAAAGTACGGAACTTTGCGTCAATGTCAGGAACTTTTACAAAGTAGTTTTTTTTATGAAATAACGAACTTTAATTTTAGTCTGCTTACATGAACTCATGTCTTTATCCCTCTAAGTAGGCAGAACACCACCTACTGCGATATTTACGTACTCTTTTTGCCTCGTCCACCTTCAAACATCTGGTCATACAGGCACGCCGATTGCGAGGACTACGTCCGTGACCTCTGAAGAACACCGATGAAGTCGCCAATAAGTTCACCAGTGTACTTAAGTAAGTCCTTCTAGGGCATCCTCTCACAGCCTTTCCACCCACGTCTACCTTCTAAATACCCTTATTTAGTCGCCTTACCCTCATTCTATCAACACGACCAAACCATCTTGCCACTGAACACAATTCGAAGAAATTCTCTCCGGATCCCTGCTTCAAAGAATAGCGTTATTTCTCATTTTATTTTTTAACGTCATATCCTGTATGGAGCAAACTACGAATCAGAACAACAGGAAATAGAATCATGAGCAGCAACAGTCATCCAATTACCTGCCAGTCCTGCCGTAAACTCAATTCTTGGGAACAAAGTCTTTATCCGCCTTCGTTGGTATCTTAGCTTACTTTTTCTTTTAAACTTGACAAGAAGCAAACAGTTGTCTACGACATGTCCTTCCCGTATCAAGGAGGAAATTACGTTTCATTCTAAGGATACAAACAATATATGTATTGGTTCAGACAGCGTCATATATAACTTATCAAATCAAGAAGACGCGTTCGTCGTGTTTATTTATCTCATTGAAAACCAATGACGCTTTCGACGCTTAATTACATAACCCCCCGTCTAAACCGATTTCTTCTATTAATATTATCGATATCTAAACATTATAGTGATGGCTATTATCATTTAGGTGAGATCTTTTTTTATTCTCTTATCGGGTAATCAGTTCAGTTAAAGTATGTTATACAGGGTATAAACGGACCCTAAACGAAGCCGGTGACTATGCATTCTGTACATCAACCTAAGTAACTCTACGTAAAAAATATTGCTGGGAAACGTCTTTTGGGGCGAAAAATCACGTTTCATGGTAGCACTCAATGTAACGCACTCAAAACGTTGTGCGAATGGATGCATTGATCGTGGAAGTATAGTTACAGCATTAAAATTTGTGAAAAAGTTGGAACTTTAGGCCCCAAACTAGAAGGTTCTTTGGTATGGTTTAGAACAAAAAAAAAAACTCAAATACGGAGAGAACAAGTGCCATCCGGCTTCGTTAAGGGTACTTTTACACCCATTATAGAGGCGAAATCTAAAAATGTTCATTCACTAAAACAATCACTTAACGCCGACAACCTTGACATGTGAGCAATCAAACTAACAACAAAATACTAAACAGAAATCCTTTTGTCAAATAAGCTCACACACTCGTACACGTGTGAAAAACGCTCCTCTCGACTGCTACAAAAAACCTTTTGTGTAATTCAATAATGTCTCACTCGCCTCCCTTTTCAATGAAACTCGAAAATACATTTTAAATGTCCCACGTTGACAAAGAAGTGCGTGAACAAAAAATGCAGCCTAGAGTTATTATGAATGTTCATACTCCTTTTTTACATTCTTTCATGTTTTTATAATTGAAGACTTGCCATTGGCTGTCAGTCTCACATAAAAATTCGTTATTTATGCACATGGGAAAACCCCTCAGGCACACGGCTTGTAAAACAATATTTATACATTTTTAATGAAAATGACACCTCATATTAAATTGTCAACACTATTTTATATTCCAAGAAACCATTTCACTACTGCTAGTAATATTGTGCTCACAATACTAGTAGTTTACACGCCTACGACGTAGGCCTACGAGGCTACGGCGTAGCTACGTAGCTGCGTTACAGCTACTGCGATCAATCGGTTGAACTATGTTTAGTGGTGAGCCAATTTAGTATAGGATCCTGTAACAGGGGTTTTAGTTAATTGTTTTAATTGCATTGAAAACCAAAAACTTCTTAGTATTCCCTAGCCTGAATTGCTTGGTGCGAACATTGGCTAGGATGCTCTAATACTATATTAATATTCAAATAAATGTTGCAGGGTTTGCAACAGAATTTCATTATTATTTCAGTCAGTATTACTGCGCGCAATATATTTCAATTAAATGACATGAATGCATGAATTTTTAGTCGATACGAATCGGCCATGCGCACGTAAATATAATTGAGCGCATTCTAGGCACATTTGCGGAGTGGAATTCGGTGCGAAAACGAATCGCTAAAACTATGTTCGACAAGTAAGTAATTAAGTCAGTTAGAAACATGTTCAATTGAATTATTAAATCCCTGTAAATCTTTCAACGTGCGCAAAACTACGCGCGTGTGTTTTTAACGAGTTTATTGAAATTAGTTTTTCCCCAAAATTCGTTTCCGAATTTCGTTTGTTTGGAATTTTAGGGGAACAATGTACTGGGTACTGTTGCAAAAGCACACTGTGTTTTATTCCGATAGCTACATAGTTTTACGTTTGTGTGCTGTTCCTGGGGTTTCTCTCCAAAATGTCGAAGGTATATTTTAGATTTCCGATCAGGAATTTCGCAATATTAGTCCGGGGCTTGGATGACAGCAAGACCCTTACCCCATACTACCTAAACGAGACTTACACTAAACACAACTTAAATGTGTGTGTAGGCAGGTGCCACGAAGTACATATAATAGGTAGGTACTTGCACCTCTCTCGTTGCTCTTCAGGAAATATCTACAAGGCGCGAATACGTAATCGTGTTATCGTATCTTTTAAACTTTTGTTAACTCAGTAGCTTATGCCCGTGGCTTCGCCCGCGAGGATAATTTCCGGTAATTTTCCCACGGGATAGTACTACCGAGATAAATATCCTGTGTTTTAATCCAGTTTATAAACTATCTGTGAGCCTAATTTCTTCCAAATCCGGTCAGCAGTTTTTGAGCGAAGGAGTAACAAACAACCAGCGCTGTGCTGTGGGCTCCCATAGCACAGCATCATGCTGAGTGGTAACCTGCTTGTCGCAGTCACGACGTGCAAGATGTTAACGTTTTTTTTTTGTCCCGTCCTGTTGAATTTATAAATATTTGTAATGCGTTGTATGTTTATTGTATTTTTTTTTGTCATTTTGTATGTCCCTGCGACAAATAAATATTTTTTCTTTCTTTCTTTCTTTCTTTCAGACATCCTTACATCCTCACGAACTTTCGCATTTATAATATTAGTAGGATTCTATTGCAATTTTATTAAAAAAAAAAAACATCTGCCTCTTTTAACCTGATTGTTTTCAGTGTATCCGTATTCCGTGAATTTCCGTGTAAATATAAAACGCACGTCGGCCGCGCAAACACGTGATTCCCGGCCTATTGCAAGCCACCGGCGGCTACATCCGCTTTTCCAGCACACGGCTCGCTGTACATCAATTCGTCGCACTCCGTACTGATTGAAGATCATTATGAGAGGATTTTTTCAATGGAGCTGAACGCAATCAGCACATGTTAACCGTGATCAAGAGGTGTCAGAGACATCTTCAATTTAGTAAAAAGTTCGCATATGGTATGCCCAGAATTCAGCTAATAATATTGACATTGACGTCGACTTCAGTGACATTGACTTATGCTCTTGAATTTAAATTGTTTCTGTTTTTAAAATCCGGCTTTAAACACAATTTAATTTGTGGTGCTAGCAGTGATATGTGAAGTTGCGAGATTTTCTTTGTCATCTTGCGGTTTTATCTCATACTATGCCAAATTACTTACTACTGCCATAAATGTAATTTGAACTTGAAGTCTTTATCCCTTTGCCTATTAGACCTTGTATTTCTGTTATTATAGTAATAAAATGTGTGTCGTTTTATATATTTCTTCTGATAGTATTTTAAATCTCTTTCTGAATTCTTCAAAATGAAAAACAATTTCGTTATGGATTGTTTATCTGAAAAAACGGAGAATTTATGGCAAAAATACTCGGACAGTTTGGTAGATCAAAGATAAAAAAGAATTGTATTGTATAACGGGCTGGTTTCCGCAACTCCACGTCAAAGCGCGTATTTTGCGTGCGGATAAAAAAGAATATAAATATAACAGGAAATTGGAATTTCATCGATCATATTTGTTTTTTAAAATGTTTGCGAACAGCCGCTTGCTGATTAATTACATTTCAGAAAAGATACATATTAATTATATCACCTTGTCGTTGTCGACTTTTCAGTTTAAATTACGCATTGAATTGGTGCGGTTTATAATTTGCTATTAAATTATTTTGTGATTCAAACAAGTACTTTTTCTGATTGATGAGATGATTTTTTTTAATGTTTTATATTATTTAAATGTTTTGTATTCTCAAAAATTAGTTCACTTATAAATATCGTAGCCGCCGTCAACCAATAATTCCGTACATCAAAATAAGTTACTCTACGCAAAAATTATAGCTCGGAAACGACATTATTTTGGGGTGAAAAATCACGTTTACGTACGGTAGGACTCAATGTAACGCACTCAAAACATTATGCTGATGGATGCATTGAATAGTCTAGATCGTGTTAGAAAATTATAAAAACTTGTATTTAAAAAAAACTTGTGAAAAAGTTGGAACTTTGACCTCAATATCTCCGTAACTACAAGGTTCCCAGATATGGTCTAGATCTAGAACAAAAAAGTGATCCCAATGTCGGGGAGAACAAGTATCTTTCGGCTTCGTTAAGGGTACTTTTACACGCACTATATTTCGAACAACACAGAGGTGTGAGAAATATAGTTCTGCTCTTGTATCTACATGTAAAATCTTAAATACGGACTTACAAAACGGAACATCCAAAACGCGTGTTGTGACATCAATTGCGGAGAAAACAAAATCAGCATGCTAGGAGTCACTGGAGTACGACTTAAGAACCGATGGTGGTCACGCAAAAGGAAAAAAAAACACATGAAACGCGCTTCCTTTGACGTAGGTCGTAACGCCCGAGGAGTTATGGCGTTATAACCCAACACGTACAGATCCGAGGTAACCGAAACTGTGCGCTCAACTTTTATGAAATAAAAAAGTACAATTAAAATTTCCATCGCAGAGCATAATGGAGTTTTTCTGGAACCTCTAGAATGTCGGTTGGAATTTAATAACAAAATTGCGAAACTACAACGTAGTAAAATCATGTTTTTTTCGTAATAACTTAAGGGCAGCACTTCGATTTACTTTCTTGTCGGCAATGTTTGTGTGAGCTCAACATTTCAATTTACTTTCCAATTATAACGTAAATAGACTCGCATTTTTCCCATGTGTGTAGGCATCATACACCTCCTTTCTAGCCATATCATACTTCACAGCGTCCATCCATCGTTTCTTTGGTCTTCCTCTACTCTTATAGCCATCCTGAAAACTTACTTCACGACGTTTTCCTCATTCCTTCGCATGACATGCCCATACCATGACAACCGATTACCACACAACCACCACCACGACTTTCTCTCATTTCTTATTTTATCCATTCGCGTAACACCACACAAACCCGTTAGCATTCCATTTCTTGTTTTATCCATTTGCATAACACCACACATCCCCCTTAGCATTCTCATCTCAGCCGCATGCTATTGCCTTTCATTAATCTCTTTTGTGGGCCACAAATATAATTATTCTGATCCATACAAGAAAGAAATTCTAACCATTGTTTTATAAATCTTCCCCTTAAGTTTAAGGGGAATGCGGGAGTCGCAGATTGTTCCCGTGACCCATACATCGAGTGTCAATGTTATAGGTAATACAGGACCCCATTCTTTGACCTATCTTCCAAATATTATTGGAGACTTCAAATGTATAATAAGTAGCTTATTATTTTATAATTCGGGTCAATGATTTGCCAAGTCTTTTACAATTTCTCGTTTGAAATAAGAAGAAAGAAAAACTTCGCGAAGAGAAGGGTCATTCAAGGTAAAGATTTATATGAAAATCGGACCACCATACAAACGTAAATCCGTTACATTAGACAGCGTGCTATAAGTGGATGTCTAGACGATATGAGACTTGTCAATGCGTACGTGGAACTTCGCGTAGACTTGAATATTCTCAAAACCGTACAGTTGCTAGAAGTGCGTCTGGAGTGCAATTAATCGTCTCTTTATACCTGAGGCTGTGACGCCGTCTATGCAAAGCATTTTGAGTTAAACTTAAGTCTTTTGCTGTACCGTTTAACATACTTTCTTTGCCGAGGAATGAGAATAATTCTTGAAACGTCGCGTCGGAAAAACTCTCTACAATTTTATACTACCTTTGATACGTCATTATAAATGACATCTGTCATAAAAGATTACAGTAGATATGTTTTCGAGTAGTACATTGCAATTATTTATTTATTTATTATCTTTAACATCTTCTTCATTATTTGCCATCTTTTAAACACATTTTTTAAAATTGAGCATTTAAGTTTAAAATAGCCGTTGTGTGTAATTCCAATTTCTCTGTATTTCAGCTCTATTTTCTCAGCACTTTAAAGGGAAGCACTAGCAAAGACATTTTAAATACACGAACATTTACTTTACTAAAAATTATATTTTTTACGTTTTTCTTGGTAGCGATACTAAGCTTTTAATTGACAAAATACAGGACAGCTGTCCCGTTCAGAGAACTAAAAACGAGTGGAACTAAAAGGTCCATTAACACTTTCGCTGCCCAACACCCCGCGTAGTATGGACTTTGGACTCATATGCTGGGTGCTGGGCAGCGAAAGTGTTAACGTCAGACTGGATATAAAATACGACTGCAATGAAACGACGGCCGGGCTGACCACACCGGCCACTTCCTGTATAAATAAGTGAGTTTGTCTCCGTTGATATATGTAATGCACTTACCGTGTCTTTCCACGAATAAACCGTTATCATAGTTTAACAGTCACGAGAATTAATATTACAACTACCTCTTGGCCATTTTGTCGTAAATAATTATACGAGCTTGAGTGAATTCGTATTTCATAACAGTACGGGATCAAAGATCCCATCCGCATAAACTACACTAATATTAGAAAGACGTAAAGAATGTTCTATTTATTGTTATATGTTTGGATGTAGGGGGTAATCATAGTTAGTTTCATAGGTAATATTAAAAACTATGCCGTGGGATGATTTCGGTCCATAATGGGACCGAAGCCGGTATACATATGTTATTATGCTCATGGCTGTTTCCAGTTTAGGATTTCCTTTTTTAGTATTTGGAATCTTTGTGGTTATCGTTATGACGATGCCAGAAGACCCACCACGGGCGCAAGGTGTAAACGTAACGTTAGTACGTCGATTTTTGAATCGAATATACGATTATTCTATAGCATTTTAGTTAAATAGTTTGCCATAAGCACAATCAGTATCATCCATAGATATAAATTTATTCTTTAAATTATGGAAATATTATATGCGAAACGAGTATTTTTAATTTTAATGTCGACGTAGTTACGTTAAGTTTACACCGCGAGCTCGTGCTAGGGCCTAAGAACGTAGTACGAACACGATGAGCAACAGTATTCGCGCTCTCATGTCATTATCGGCTTAGAAGAATGAATTTTGTAAAATTCTACTTATACCTGTTGATATTACAGAGTACTTGACATCAACAGGCTGGCTTTTTCAGATGCGATGTAATCCGTGGTTTTGTTCATAAGTTATTTTAAGTACGTTCGCTTAAATTAGCCCGGGGATTCATTTGTGTCAATCTTGTCAAATCCCTATTTGTTTTTCGTTTCATTTGGAAACATTATACCGTCGGACACGACTTTAATTCAATGTTAAGATCTACACCCCGATTGTGTAGCTTTCAAACAAAATCAATTGCTTCATTATGTTTTAAAAAATCTGCTCAGCAAAGTAATTAACGCAACGAATATTATTGAAGTGTCAAAATAATTTTGCTGTTGCTAAATTTTAAATATATAAATGGAATGAAGAGGTGTTTTGTGGAACAAACTACTACATTTCCTTATTGTTAGTGTGTGGCAGTCGCATGGAACGGACAACTCAATATGGAAGGGGAAAGCAATTAGCCACCTGTCGCGCCTCTGTGAGTCCTCGCCATCTTTGAACTCAGCTAATATTACTACCTGAATATTCCTGATACCTCATATTTAGGGTGTCGTACCTAAAGGGTGCCAACGAGACCCTAATACTAAGACTACGTCTGTCACAGTGGTGTATCTTTTGAACTGTACGAGAAAGACACTTGAAATTTTCACAGAGTGATTATTATGGTTTACTATGGCCGTCATAACTAAAAATTAAATAATAACGGGGGTAGGAGGATAGGGGTACCTACACAAGTAACGTGTTTTAGTCAGTGTTTTTTGCTTACATATTAAGGAGTGATCATTGTTTTACGGAATCATCGGAAAACAACGTTTTTTTTATTATAACTACGCTTGTAATGTAGTCGTAAAAATTAAGTCCCTGCCTTCTAATTTTTTAAGTAAGTGGAGTGTAAATTGACCTATGAATGAGCGTTAAAATATTGTAATTATTTTGTTTGGTGCCACCGAACCCTTTGTGCGCGAGTCCGACTTACATTTCGGTGGTATTTTTTATTTAATTCATTACAATGTAATCAAATATTTATTCTTTTATGTTTACACTGATCGCCTCGGCATGACTAACATAGTCCTAAAATATATTTTTTATCTACAAATAACTGCCAAAGCCATACCACTAACTAAACCTACTACTAACCTAGCCTAAAATAAATGTATATGTTTTATAGGTACACATTTACAGCAGTGCAATATCTGTTTACGTTCAAATGGAGTCTGAAGGCTACCGTGTACTAATGAACAGCATTACAGAACTAATAATTGAATGTCACAGCCACACAAATACCTATTATGGGAAACTCGTTGCTGCCCGCTGCGCCAGCGTGCGTGGCTGCTGCCCGTTTTCACTCAACTACACCTACTAATTAAAACGCGTTGTAGTGTTATCAACCCGCGACTCAGTTCCCAGATTTGAAATTCGAACGTGCAATAACATTTCGGCATTACATCTATGCGAGGTTTGGTGTTAGTGAAAACAAGCATGAAAACAAGCTCGAATTTCAATCGGACGTTCATGTAAGTCGACAGTATTCAATCAATTTGTGTGAAGCACCCTCTAATTTGAATTTCGAACGTTTGGTTTGCAATTTAGTTTTCGATTTAAATGAAAGAGAGACAGAATTGTCATTTATATTTGTGTTTTACTAGGTTTACTTGAATAGGGGATTTTTCACGTACTGGTCAAATAATATAGGGATAAAGTAAATATTAAGAAGAGCCTATCAGAATATATGCAATAGAAAACATAACATGTGATCCTTAATGTAGCCTTAAGAAAATGCCATAAAATTACCAATTTTGACACGTTCCGTGAGAACTAGACGATAGCAATGGTCAGTTTAGTTCATGCAAATAGATTACTATTTTGTCCGCGATGTCTCGTCTATAGTAAATATTATGTACCTAATGTCTTTGGGATGAAGTAACTTCTGTTTTACAAAGACGGTGATAAAAAACGTTCCATCCAAACAGACATGATGCCTTTTACGAGCTAATGTAGCGTAAACAGGAATCCGCGATGTCTCCCTGCATAATTCATTAACGGAAAGCTCTCCGCTCATATTTATTAACATACCCTCCGTACCTACCATGTTTGGTACAATTTCAAAAGTAATTTACTCAAACATTTAAGGTTAACGGTTTTGTTCCCGTTTTTGTTTAGCGAGGCTTGCTTCAATGAATTCTTCTCTTTGTTAAAAAACTTAGACCTCGGACTTCGGTGCGCTTACCGTTTGGTTTCCTGGAATGGACAAGCGAATTCTGTTTATTTACAGCTTTTCGAAGAATTTTCAGTAGTCCGCTTCGGTTAAATAAGAAGAAAATAAGATTAATACGGGATGAATTTCGGTTGTAGCCCGAAAAATTCAATGGACTTTTGGTGAAAATCCGCTTTTTCCGTTCATTTTTATTTCTAGATAAAGCTACCGGAGTCCTGCAGTCGGATATCTCCTGATAACGATACATTAAAACAGTAATGGAAAGTTGTGTTAATTCATTTTCATTGAACGATCATAGAGTATTTATAGCTCTGGTATTTCTTTCAGCGTAAACAGCGGAAGGTTGCAATATTGAAATAAATTGAAAACGTTTGGAAATAGCCGGAGAGACGGCAAGACCACTGCTCTGCCTCACCAAGCTCTTGAAATTAGTTTTATTTTACCTCTTGAGGACTCATTGGAGAAAAACTTAAATAAATATATAATGTATAATGGTGGAAATAATTTCTCGTTGCGTTATTGTTGAACTATTTTTTCCCGTGGCTGATGTTTCCCTTTATCTGTGATTGAGTCGGCATGAAAAACCTCTCTTGTTTATATGATTACACTTTTAGAAAATATCGGTCAACAGATATGAAATGTGAACTCCATCTAGCTTATATTTAAAATACGAAAATATCATTTCAAATTCCATTTATGAAATTATAATTTTATTCACTTAAACTGTTAATTAGTGATACCTTCAAAGACATACCTACAATCTCAGTCAAGTAAGTAAGTTAACATTAAGTAAACTAACAAACTTACCCTCCCAACACGACACGTCTATTCATATCCTGCATGAAGTTTTATCTGCGACTCTTGTCTCCAACACCTTTCACGAGTTGCTCCGCAAATGATCGTGTACAACCAGCCTAAGTAGGGTTGACAAAAATTTCAACTAGGAGATAATTTTATTAGTGTCTAAAAAATCTATAAGAATTTTATGTTTTTATACAGCATGTATCAGAAAGGTGTGGGTATATTATTTTAAGGGTGTGGTAAAAAATAATCAGCTGTCACATACAAAAGTTCAATACCTGCTCGACCCAACTGTATGGGATAGCTGATTTTTATTTTGTCGATACTTCGACGCTGATCCCATGTAGAAAGCTATTAGCCTTAAATATAACCCAACCTTTCTGATACACCCTGTATGTGTTTCTTAGTCCGTCTCCTTCATACTTGAGGTTTGCGATCTATCATAACAAAGAAATTTTCGTGTGAGGTTTCTGAACGCGGTAAGCCATTGTTTCTTTTACTCCACGATTAGCGTGTACCAACATAGTGACATATGATTTTTATATATTAAGATTTGGCAACCCTAAGCCTAAGTTCAAAGAGGGAGGCTAGACAGACTTGTTGCGCCCCCTCCTAGTTTCTCCTAACACTGCGAACTTCGTCATAATTATTCTAAGCTGATACTTTAATTTACTTAGTTAGCTTAGTAAATGAAGGTGCTGTTTTTATTTTATTAATTTATATTCACATAATGGTAAGTAAATAACTTATAGACCCAACTATAAGCCCCACAAAACGGTAGTAATGGTTTGACTGTGGGGTCGCTGAGTCTGTATACTCTCATTCTTAAATTTTGTACTTAAAACGAATTATTATTTAATAGGTAGCACTTTAACATATTTCTAAATAGTTACTTTTTAAATTATTTTTATTCGTTTCACTCCTTATTCAATAGATATGGTATTCGTTTTTTTAGGGTTCTGTCACCAAAGGGATTTTTTGTTTAGTTTTTATTCAGCGCTTAATATAATGCCATTGTCGTGCAACCATTTAACAACAGCTTCCATATCTCGTTGAACTAGCTGGTAGGTATCGTCTAAGTTAGTTTCAGAGCGAAGTATGCACAAGTCATCTGCAAACATATACGCTAGTGCTATGCTAGTACTATTATACTTTAATTTACTTGGTTAGCTAAGTAAATTAAAGTATCGTAGACGGTGTAAACCCGATACGTACACCGTCTAAGATACTTTAATTGCGCCTTGCTATGCAACTTGGTTCGGAATTTGTAGTGGATACGACTTCAAACGGAAATTTGAACTTTTATATATATTGTGATGGGAAGTCAAAAGTAAAGGTTTTAAAGGGTATGTACTATAGTTATTGTATTGCGGTGCAGTTTGTGAAAGGCGTAAGTCCAGCAGTGGATTGCTATCGGCTATGATGTTTGAGGTATATGTAACGTATGGTATTTTTAAGACTGGAAACCTACAGTTTCACCAATTCCGTCTGTCTGCGAACTTTGTCATATGATTTTAGGACACTTTTAAGTGCACTTCGTTTGGCTGGCTATGCAACATAGTTCAAAAATTTTCAATACTTTGACCACAAAAATCATATAATCAATTCCAGTCATTGGACTTCCATTACATTGGACTTTTTCCAGTCCAATGACTGGAATTGATTGTATGATATTTGTGGTATTTACCGTATAGTATTTTTAAGACAAGGAATCCTGATAGTTTCGTCAAGTCCACCTGTCAGTCTCTCAGAGATCCTTGGTACCTACAAACAAGTTGTAAGTTGCTATGGTGTACATAAAATATTATCTCGCATTAGATATTTAGGTATGCAAGTACATCAATCTGAACAGGAACATTAGACCAATAAATAGCCTATTAGTTGCACCTACTTACTGGACTATGTATGCATTTTCAAATCCCAATTCCTCTATAAAAATAAAACTTTCAATGGTAGATTGATTTCACTCTTTGTTCCTGGTAGAAAAATAATAATGCGATTACAAACAATTAGTAAAAATCTAAAGTACATATCAGCCTATACACGTTTTTTTCCATTGGACCCCCATAGGAAAAAGGTCCAGAACGCCACCTGGTACAATGCTAGCTAGTCGTTAGTAATGTCTTAATGATACATACAGGGTGGAAGGGATTCAGTGCGTAATTCAGAGCCAAATAGAAATTTTTCATCGGTTATTAAAAAAAAAAACTGTTTCCTACAAAAGTGCGATACCTTCACGGTCAGAATGTTTGGATTTAAAAAAACAACCGATTAAAAATTTCTATTTAGGGGGTAACCCTTTTCGCGTCGGTGTCCCTTCCACCCCGAATATTAAAGTTTCCTTATCATCACAAGTGTAGAAATAGGGACCAGCGAACCAAATCAGGTATTATTGTACATTGATTTCTATAAAATAGGAGCTGTTCAAAAGTTCGCATTCACAAACACGGCTCGCGTTGTATTGACTACCCGTGCGCGAGCACCGAACCCTCTCACTGCTCGCCGGCCGACGGATTGGGTTCACGCCAAATAAATATACCTGCTACTAAGAAATACCCACGAGGTGTTTGTTTGATAAACTCGACTCTATTCAAGGAAAGAGGAACTGAGAAAATTTGTAGAATATGTATTCCAGCATGTGTATCGCATTAATTTGCGGTATAAAAACTATTTGTATTATACAGCGTGATCACACTTTTCTGTAACAAATACATAAATAAATAAACACGTTTAAGTACCTAAACTACATCATCTGATATCAATATCAGCTGCATCCGAAGCACAAGAAGAATATAATAATATATAAATATAATATAATATAATATAAATAAATAATATAATAAATAATAAATATTACACTGGAAGCCGACACCATCAAAGTTCGGAAAAGGCTAGGCAATTGATGATGTACCTAAACAATAGGAAAAGGAATACAAAGGAAATATATTATGAAGACAGAGGGGCTCCAGAAATAAATCATAGTACTGCGTTCCAAGAAAACTTGAACACAAGGAAACCCTTTCCTACCTGTTTTGTACCAGTGCCTTTGACAGCGTATTTTAATAACGCATAATTGTTCGCTTCTATGAAGTCCCCGTTGCGGATCGCAGTGGAGCTTGGGCCCACGTGTCACCTTCCCACACCGCGTGTATAAAATATGCCATTTTGCCGACGTGTCTTGTCACAGGAAATCCGTTTCTAGCGGTCTACGAGCTGTTCCTTTGCACCCGAGACATTATGAAACTGTCAAATAAGAACTACGTTTGCGAAGCCGTCAGCTTTATATTGCGATGAAGATAAAGAAAAAGTTGAAAACAGTTCATTCCACCGACAAACTGCATCCAAGAGAAATTTTATGCGAAAGTGTCGCATCGAAATCGATACCAATTAAGGCCAGAATAAACATGACCTCGCAACAAACAATTTGTTGGATGATCGGTGGAACTGTGAGGCGGCGAATAAAAATCATGCTGCACCAATTAATTCAACGATAAGCTTGCATTAATTTAATCAACGGCATAACCGTTTAGATTAGGTTAGGTTCCTTCCAGATACACCTTTCTCATGCGCCTCTGCAGCTCTACATAATTATAGTGCTTCGGCGGCAAGGATCATCTTTTGGGGCAACTTTTACCCAGCGGTCATTGAAAGAACACTGCTCACTTATAATTATGCTTAATCACTATTATGACCTATCTTGATTTAGCTTTTTGTTTGTTCTATATAAGATTGTGCGTCATATTAACCAGTCATTATCATTTTTGCTCCTATCCCAATCCATTTGGGGTCGGCGCAGCATGTCTTCTTCTTCCATACTTCTCTATTACTCGTCATCTCAGCAGACACCTCCTTTCTTGCCATATCATTCTTTACACAGTCCATCCATCGTTTTTTTGGTCTTCCTCTACTTATATACCCATCCACATTCATACTCAAAACTTTCCCCACGTCATATTAACCAATGCCTATAATAGTTTATTCTTTTTCAAGCTCGTCATAACAAGTAATAATATTTGTTTTCGTATTTCCCATAACCTGTACGTAGCTAAAGTTCATATTGAAACGTGCTTCAATGCTCTTAATTAGTGCGAACGTGTTTTCGCCCGGGATATGCAAAAACTAAGCGTGCGGGGAGCGAAAAAGTTCAGCTTGTGTTTGCTTGGAATTTAAAAACGGGAATAAAGGTTTCGGGGTAATTAGACTCACTTTTATAGGCTTGTTCAGTATTCGTTTAGTATGGGGAGTTTTTTTTGTACCTCATTGGAAGTTTTGTCTATAGGTATGGTATTCGATTTCCGATTTCTATTCATTGTATGGCGTGGCGGAAAACTACCGCTACTTACTGCTTAGTTCAAAATGTCAAACATCACGAACATTTCGCGTGCCTCATTGTATCTACTCGGCTGCAGCGGACTGGCCAAGGGGGCTCATAGGTGTGGGGGCTAATGGAGTCGCTGTCCGCATTGTCGATTGAGCCTGTGTCTTGCAGTCTTGCGGTTAGACTGCACTGTGCTCGGTCTTATGCCTTTGTACCAATTAAGGGGTCGGTAATTCGATAAGGTGCTGCTTTGACAGTCGGCTTACCGGTGTGCATTTACAGCGGTAACGTCGGCGTCTCGGTCGCAGGGAAACTGGGCGAATATTATGGGAACTTAGATGTAAGAGCTTGACTAGTTGTATTAAATGTACTCTAATATCTGTAGACATTGTTAAACTATGTTCGTTTTGTGAGAGACAAACTGTATGACATTAAAGATTCTTGTTTTATTGTAGGCATTTGTTATGTCCAATCCAAACGTTTAATATTCATTTAAGTTTATAATGTATATGTGTACCTATCTCTATCTAGAGATAGTTAATATTAAATCGATACGCTAAGATGAAGAAGAAGAAAAAATAAATGGGTGCTACATCATTTGACCGATTACCATGAAAATTGGCCCTAATTGTTTAAATGAGAAGGCTTTTATATGGTTTTTGTACCAACCGTTTTAAGTTTGAAACGGGTGGAGCCGCAAGCGTTAGTGAGTTTTCTGTAAATTCAATTCTTATGAAATGTAATATAATTTATTTCAGTCATCAGATCTAACTGCAATGCTTAATATGTCGTAGATTTAAATCAACTTGTAAGTATAGTGGCTACTCCTGCTCTATCTCAGCTCATATTAAAGCAAAAACACATCTTACTCAAATGTGTTTGAATAATAAAGTAGTGTACTATGCGATTCCGTGGCTGCATTTTCCATTTGATCCGTCGAGTTTCTCCGGTAGCATGAACTTGGCTCCAAAACATTTTAGCGCTGAATTTCTGGGACGTTTTCTTTATAAAAATATTATGTAAACTTACCGTGCCACGAATAAGGGGTGAGTTTATCGTGCCTACATGATTTGTAAATGAACCTCTATGATTTTGGTATGCTGTGTGTGTTATGCCGTCAAAATGTGTGTGAGCTGTGTATTATAGGGTACACCTCTTACCCTTCGGTGAATACAGGTGTTATGTTATGTGTGTTATTATCGTAAATCGCACTTGATGTGCACAATTTTTTTTTCTGTGTTCGAATTGTTATAACTGACATTTTTATGCACGCGTGACTGCTTTTTATTAGTATCACCTTTTTGAGGAGCAGTGGTGGCCCATCGGTAGCGGCCTCGACTTCAAGTTGTAGGTCATAAGCGCGTACTTTATTTTGCGTGATTTATTTCATCACTGCTGTTCTCAAAATGGTAAAGGAAAACATATTATCGAAGCTGACTCGTCCTACAACAACGATAACCTGTGACATCTACCTACCCGCAGTGGACCGCGTGGTTATTGCCCACCCCCTCTTACGTAGGCGAGGCCTGAGTACCAGCAGTGGGAACCTCCTGATTCACTTCACAACCACTGGATTCCCAACGTTAAAATCATTTTCCTAACAGGGTTTTCTGTTTGTTCCAGCGTTGGCCGCAATGCCGCGCTGCTACATGGTCAAGAAAGGTGTGCAGCGGCAGTCCCCGTGCAGTCCCACAGAGGGCAGCGTGGCGCCGCCGTGCTACAGCCCGGACGAGCATCCTGCCCTAACAGGTAGGGTCTAGCCATAGTCGAGAGCACACAGTGTTGACCTGCAAGCTGACCATATTCGAAGCGCTCATACGATAGAAAGCACACTAGTAGGTACTGTAAAGGACGACCCTGTGCAGTAACGAAACCGTTATATTTTACAGCTTTGCTGAATTTTCATTTACCTATTTATTTTCAAGAAAACGTTAACTTCCTTCTTTTAAAGGCTAGGCAGATGATGATTCATCCTACATCCGTCTAGCCTCTTTCCAACTATTTTGGGGTCGGATTCCAGTCTAACCGAATGCAGCTAATATTTTACATGGAGCGACTGCCTATCTGACCTTCACAACCCAGTTAGTTCTCGGTATGACTGGTTGTGCTGACTACATGTAACGACTGTCAAAGATCTATAATTGACAGCCGGGACCAACGACTTAAAGTGCTTACCGAGGCACAGAGGAAACTCGGTATGTAATAAACCCATCCACGGACCAACCTAGGTAATCGTGGCTTAACCTTAAGATCGACCCGAGCGGCTATTATTATTAAGCCACACAAATTAAGTCTTAGTGAGTGTGTCATGGTGTGTGTGGGTATGGTATGTGAATGAGTGGTATTTCTTAAAATATATTGTTTGGTGCTATTAAATATTTAAATGTCTTTGGGTGCGACGGAACCATTTGTTAGCGAGTCCGACTAGCACTTGACCGGTTTTTTATGACGTTAAAATAGTATTTGAGTGTTCTGTGACCTAGAAATCGAATCGCATTTGTTAGTGATGTGAATGATACTTATGCCTATGAGGACCTGGGTTCGATATGCCCAGGTCGGGCAAAGTGTTATTGGGTATTTCCATCAGGAATTTCTCAGTAGCAGCCAAGGAGTCTGGATTTGCGTCCGGTTGATGGCAATAGGCTCGCCCCCTATTACGTGGGACTTAAACATAACTAGCGAAAGATAGGTGTACTATTAGGTACACCTCTGTCTAACCCTTCGGGGATTACAGGCGTGATGTTGTGTTATGTATACTTATGCCCTGATCAAATGAAACTGCACGTGTGTGTGTGTAGTTATATACACACACACATTCACATACATATACACACCGTCACCAAATTCGCAATATTTCCACGTTGACAATAACTCTTTATGATGTAATGGGGGACCTGGAGTTCTAAAATACAGGCCTGGGCTTAGTTTAGACTCCAGATTTCCAACAAATTACAACTTTCTGCCTAACTAGCTGTCAACCTAGATATCTAACATAACGATTTAATTTGTGGAGATGAATAAATGTTTTTATTAACATTATTTTTATTTATTAAATATTTTTGTAAATTAATTATAATATCAAAATAAAACAAAACAATAAAAATAGTCCTTACAGAATTTATTTACATCCAGCTATTAAGGCTTAGGTGACTACTCATCCGCAAAATATTTCATAAGTTGTCAAACCTGAGAGATTTTTTTTTACAGGAATTCGAATAAAACCTGAGAGATTTTTTTTTACAGGAATTCGAATAATTCCTGTCAAACATAGTCGCGAGTGATAAATAAACTGTGAACGGACTGTGTACGTTCGCTTAGAATTGTTTGTTTTCTTTCTAGTGTACATAGCGGTGTTCTGTGCGTTTAAATTGATATGATATGGGCTTGTTTTATGTTTTACGGATTTGTACTAAAGATTTGTTTAAAAGAGCTGGACTATTTTGATGAAAAGACGACTACTTCCTGCTTTACAAGTATTGCGAATTCTGCTAACTATTTGGTTATAGAACTGCTTTATTGTATAAAAGACCACGTCATTTTGAACGAGATTGGACCTTAAGTACCTCTCCAGTTACCGATTATACACCGTGACTTGTTAGTCGTCTTACAACGGCAGCCCACTTCATGTATCACATGACTACTAAACATTCATAAAAAAAAATTGTATTTATGAGATTTTAATCATTTAAAAATAAAAATATTATTCAGTATTATGACGCGTAAAGTAGTAAAACACCCTGTTGCAAGCGATGATCTACTCGACTCGAGCGCTGGGTAGATATGTACCTACTCCCGGTTGACACGTAAACATCATTAACAGTATGTTTCATAATTTTACTCTAATGTATTATTTATTTTTGTTTGTACCTATTATGGTAGGTAAAAAAAACGCACCTAGACTATTTAATGTCGGGTAAATTAAGTGGACCACCTTTGTAAGACGACTAAAAAGTCACGGTGTATAGATTGATTGATCTATTTAAAATTGCTGTTATTAAAATAATACAGTACATTTGTCTAATAAAGTGATGTCTGGTCTATGGTAGTGTATTGTTATTATTATGCTAATGGAATATGGTGAGGTTCCAGATCAATGCATTGTATTATAGCTCCCTACAGCAGCCGTGCTGAGCGAAGCAGCACCGAACTGCACATATTCTCACAACAGTTAACAGGTAGGTCGTAACTTCAGCAACAGAAATGATACAGGAGCTTTATGCGGTGAACGTTGAATGGGGATCCAAAATGGTACAACAGGTTGATCGTGCGCCACAGTCGTAACACTAAAATGGTACTACTATTGGGCTAAAGGCCGGTGGCGTTCCGCGGTGAATTCTGCTTGTGCGATGTAGGAGTTTTATTATGAGACACGTTACATGTCGAGCGTAGTTCATATGCGGCGAGATAGATGTCGCCACGGCTCACGGGTAGTCACCTATCTCGGGTAGGGAGACACGGTGTAACCTTGCAACTGGCTAATATTTTACTAGGATACCCTAATTGAGAAGAAAAAACGTTGGTGACAATAATTATCTAAGTGAAATAAATTAAAGCCAGAGCATAATAGGACCGTTCTAAAGTGTCTGTCAATCTATCAAAGCCAGGACAGGTTGTGGTCTAGTTGCGGACAGATTTCGACAGATACTTCAGTGCAAGGTGATGGGGTTGGGTCCGCAACAATCCGCACAGGTAAAAGTCCCACAGGTAAATAGCTTGACGACAAAATTACCTTTATTCTATCATATTTTACGTAAAAAGATGTCTTACAAATAAGATCAAAACGTTAATTAGGGTTGTTAAGGGCCCTGTGGGCGGTGAGCTCCCAGAGCAAACTGATTTATCCGCTCGCGTAAGTACCTTAATGAGGGCATAATATAACTAAAGGTAAGGAGAATCGGTAAACGACGCGTTCCAGAAAAATATTGTTGGGATTTGGTCCGTCAAGGATTCTTATCAAGGACTAATATCTGGTTCGTAGATGAAAAACTGAACTTTCATACATGCGTCGTATAGTCTGAGTGACTGTATGGAAATTCGCTTTTTTATTTCACGAATCTGAAACGAATTTAATTATATAATTATGTTAAGTTTGTATGACGGGTAGAATCACCCCCTAACTATGTGTTTAGATATGTAACTTGCCGTAATTTTAATTTGTCGCTAATTGTTTTCATTTTAATCATTCAATTTAACTAATTGATACAACATTTCTCCACTTGTCATATAATTTAAGAGTAAAAAAAGTTCGGAAAAACATAAAGAAAATAACAAATAGTTTTTCCGTAACTTTCGTCTTTTAATTTGTATTTTAATGATAAATACCTTCACACACAAATCAAGACAAGCCGCCATATGGTGTTAACTAATCTGTACCGACAGAAAACAAAGTGCAAATCTTGATGATTCTAGAAATGCACACTGATTTTCGCAAACAATTTTCTTCATCAGAAATGTGGTGCTCCATTTTCATTATTCCGAATCTGTCATTCTTGAAATAGGTTAGCTGTACATTTGATTAAAAGAAACTAGGTTTGTGTCAGTTAACCATTTTTCGTTCCGTTTTTTACTTTTTTGTTTCTGTGATTGGCAGGAAAGCGCCAGTTTTAACTTTAACTTTTCTGAAGGTAAAATTCAACGAACAATTTATTCGGTTTGAATTCTTAGCGATGCCTTAATATTTGTTTTATAGCAAATTGGATCTCGATAACAATATGAACCTTATCCCAGCTCGTTATATAACATTGAGCAAAAATAATTGCTGGAACAGCTTTTATTTTTAGATTGAAAAGATGATGTTTACGGTCGCTGTAGCGGCAATTTAGAATTCGCAAAACATTGTAGGAAGATAGACCGCTTTATTAAGTCCTCGCGAAGGTATCAATTTAAGTGGAATATTCTGAAAGTTGATCACGTATTGGTTCAATTAGTATCGTAATAGCTACGTGGATTGTGGTTTTTTTAAAGCAAATAACCTGTGGGATATTGTTAGGACTCTGTGGACGCTTAATTTGCCTTTGATGGGGCAAGGCGGAGGACTCATTAAAGCTGTCGGTGTATAGTATGGGTGCATGCAACGGTCAGGGAACCACGGCCACGGGAGGAACATTTGACATTCACAAAATAACATTTGAAACTTGTAATCGTAAAACAAATACTGAAACAAATACTTCTATGTCTCGGTTTCCTGAAGGTTCTCAGATTTGATCCAATACAAAAATATATGCACAATGATGAAACGAACACATTCAATTTCGTTAACTGTCTTTTTAGACTCGTTATATTCTCTTTTCTCACACTTTCTACTTTCATACAATTTTATTTTTACGACCGAATGACAGATTCATTCGGAAGTATAAAAGAAAATTGTATTGTATTCTAAAAACAAAGAATGAACTTTCATAAGAAACGCAGGGGTGAATCGAGACAAAACTTTGAAATGGGTTTTAACGTTGAATTAATATGGTAAGTTGCAGTAGCGAAGGGTCAATTTTTGTAAGAGGTAAGCATGAGTACATATCTTTTGTGTGATTATATTATTTGTCTATAGAATACTGACAGTGACTGTGACCATTTTTCAAAGGGAATCCGGTAGGAATCGCGTTGTATGGAACCTTCGCCACTGGTATGTTGCCAACAATGTCTTTAAACAATAATGTAATTAAAATAGAGTACTTGTTGGTAACATATCATATGGATTCAACGTTACTATGCCTTTCAAAGTTTTGCCCCGATTCGCCCCTACGCACGGTGGTTCACGCGCCCTACAAGCGCGGTCATAAATACCTTACTTTATTTAATTTGTTAAATGGGATTTTTTGTGAAGGGTAAATAATAAAAAATACTTCACTAATGTACATTAATGCTTTATTTACATAATTTAATACATTATATACAATAAACTGTACAATATGTACTGTTTAATATAAATTTAAATGGTCAATATTTGAGATTTATTCTCACTCGTTCGAAAATACATCTGAATATGATATTAACGCTGTTCATGAAGGGGTTATCATTAAATATGTATTATTTTATATATTTAATGATAACCCCTTCATGAACAGCGTTAATAAAACTTAAAGTCAAGAAAACTCAAACTAAAATTTATTTACAAATGTCATCATAACCACAAATAAGTTAAATAACTACAACAACCAATCTAATTTCAATTTAAACTAAATTCTTAATAAATCTAAAACTTGCCTCGACATAATGCTCCGCGTTCGCAAGATGGCCTGGGCTGGTTCGCGTTTTCTTGAATGCACTTGTCATTACCCCTTACTAATTCGACACATTCAATTTCATTTAACCAATCTGAGTACTTATGAAAAAAAATTGATTTACTTCTAGAGACAATTTTCCAAAATCTATCAAGACTTTTACATAAATTGAGTATCTTACTATCTAAGTTCCTAATGTCTACATTTTCGATCTCATCCAGTGAATCTAGAATAGTTTCCAACACGTGTTGATGTTTCTGAGGATCAGTTCCATTTATGGCAGACCAAATCTCAAAGAAATGCATCCTTGAGAAAGAACATTTAATCAGAGTAACTGAAAAAAAATTAAAAAATAATTTACGTATGTTTCGTAGACCGTGCTACGCCAGAGCCTACGAAGTCGTAGAGGCTATATAGCAACTAAATGAGCAAAAGGGCGCAAAAAAACCTTTTGTATTTTCAAAATAGACAGTTCAATCTTCGATATAAGATATGTGAGAGAATTTGATTATGGTTGCAATTTTTTGTACGTCTATGTGAAGTCAAATATAAGATACATATTTGGTACAAATACTGTGTGGTTAGCACGTAAAAATACGTCATAATAAGTAAAATAAAACTTAAAAATATAACTAATTAGTCAGTACTTAGCCACTCAAAAACAATACAATTCTGAGAATTCACAGTTACACAAACAGTAGTGCTAATGAGTTACTGATAAGGCGAGCGCAACGTAATGATGTGTTCACTTCGGAGGTAGAAAAATAAGTGATAATTAGGTAAAATAGGTGACATATTTATACTTTAGGGTAGCTTGTTTATCGGTAAACCATTATAGATAATTAAATTGGGGGTAATTGATGATGAAACTTTTGTATTTATGACCTAAGGCGGAACCACCGTGCTACGTCTGTATTCACCCCGTTTCACCCAGTAATTATTATGCAATGCAAATGAGACAGCCGAGTGCGATTCTAGGAAACCTAACAAGTCGCAGGTAGCTCCTATTACCGTACATGAAGACAAACATTGCTTCATATTGTTTTGAACAGAGTGGTAAAGATTTAAACATGATGCGTCCATTTAACTGAAACTTTTTGCGTCTATTGCGAAAAGAGTCAGGCAAACTGATAACCAACAAGTTAGGTAAAGGAAAATATTGTATAAATCTTAGTAGGTAATGTTCTGCAATTTCTGCCTACCCTCATGTGGAGGATGTAGGTATGTTTCAATGTACAATTTTTTTTTGGTCAAAACGCCATGCCCCACACTAGGAATTTCTCCTGTTTCGTGGGTGCGTTTACAAACATTTAAACTCAGATACACAAACATCCAGACCCGGAACAACTACCTGTAGGTCATACAAATATATTCTGTACTTTACTAAGGATATTTCTTAAAGCAACGCAAACTCAAATCAAAATAGAAGGAAATGCTACTATCAAATCTCACGCTAACATTTACATCCATAACTTAAAAAAATAATTTTCTTTTTTTGGGGCACTCTCGTGTAAAAAGATCAAGTTTCTTTTACAATTTCACCATCGTACTAAATGTCGGTGGAAATAAACGAGGGCGCGTACCGTGTGCACTGTCCAGTCTAGGGAGACAATGACAAGCCTTCAGGCACAGATGTCATATCCTAGCCAGTAATTACGCAACGTGATTGACGTTATCCGAACAATAGGCGGTGTCGTAACCCTGTGATGACATAGCGAGCATGGACAATGCGGGGCCACGCAGGGCCAGGTGTACACGATGTTACGTGAAAAACAAAAGCCAAAGACTAGGATTGGTGCCGTTTATTTTTTTCTGACGGCAGTAACCGAACTGTACAGGCCACCCAGTAACTACAGGGTGTAAACGGACCCTTCACGAAACCGTCAACCAAGCATTCTGTACATCAAACTAAGTAACTCTACGCAAAAATTATTGCTGGGAAACGACTTTTTTTTGGGGTGAAAAATCACGTTTTACGTTAAAACTCAATGTTACGCACTCAAAACTTAGTGCTGATGGATGTTTTGAAAAGTAAACGGGTCATGGAGTTAATTAAAGTAAAGTTAAAACCTTAAAAAGTGGTTTTTAAAAAAAAACTTGTGAAAAAATTGGAACTTTGACCTTCAATATCTCCAGAACCTGTGGTTTCCCAGGTATTGTCTAGAAGAAAAAAATGATCCCAATGATGGGCAGAATATGTGGTTTTCGTTTTCGTTAAGGGTCTTTTTACACCCTTTATACAGGATGGAGTTTTGAGGGTAGTTACCTTAACCGTTGTAGCTACAAGGAAACGATCTTAGAAAACTAACCATATTTTTTTGAGAAACTTGAATCGGCATTCACAGATTTTAGGAAAAGTGTATTCAGCAAGAAAATGGCCTATTTTCACTTGATATCGATCAAAAAACCGGCCAAGTGCGAGTCGTACTCACACGCACTCAGGGTTCCGTGGCACCAAACAATATAATACAAATATTTTGAAGGCTCATTTATATGTTGTATTGTATTACATTCAAGAGCAAAACTAAATTTGTTTTTCATAGTATTCTAATGAAAAAGAAAGTTGCTGCTGCATTGTGATGAAAAAGTCCCATATCTCAAAAACTAAACATCAAATCTTATTCAAACCAATTTTATTTGAAAGTTTTTGTTACGTTCTACAATTCTAAATTTTTTCAGAATTTTACTTTAGAAATTAGAGGGGAGAGGACACACATTTGACCACTATGGAAGTGTCTATCTTTCAAACGATTGACTTTGAGAAAAAATTGTTTTAAAACCTCAATGTCATTTTTAAACACCTATCTATAGTCACCCCGCACTTATAGGTTTGATGATTTTTATTTAGTTTTAGTTCCATGTATGGGGAGCCCCACCTTAATCTTTTATTTTTTTTATCAAAATCGTTTCACACAATACATCTACCTACCAAGTTTCAACTGTGCAGTCGTAATAGTTTCGGAATAAAGTGGCTGTGACATACGGACAGACAGACATGACGAATCCATAAGGGTTCCTTTTTGTCATACGTTTACTTGCGGGACGAATCCACGTTTGTACGCTGAGCTTATCTACATTACACCATGATCGATTAAAGGATAACTTCACTCGATACGATACGAAAAAAGTAATGAACTGCAACTCACTTCATACATCATCATTATGCAAGCTTCATCTTTAACATGCCTGTCCTATTACAGCTACTAAGAAACGTTGAGTTTTCTTTTACTGCACTTCACCCTAACGTAAAATGCTCCCAGATGAGCGTTTCCGTTTACTTATTCATAAGATGAGCGTCTCGCGTGCTATCCCCGGGGTTAAGCAGAGATGGCCAACTCATGTAGGGTCATGTATACTTCAACGTAACCGAATTATAAGTCATCATGAAGTTGCATGTTGTCTCTGTTAGTTTAAATAGGTGTATTGCAGCTATAGAAATACTTTGACTTTGAGGAACGTCTTCAAGTTTATGTCACGCACACATGATACATAATTGAACGCTTGAATAAGTTATAATCAAATTGTAATGTGTATTTTTTTGCTCAATATTAGTTACCGCATTTGTGTATGAGGAAATAATTCAATTTAAATTTCCTTCCGAAGGGGTGTAGACCTGGTGTCCTGAAATACAGGCCTTTCGTCTAGCTTAGGCACCAGTCTCCCACAGGATATAAAACCATATATTGTTCATGAAACCTAATAATGTACTTATAAAGGGTGTAAAAGACTCTTACCGAAGCCGATAGGCACTTGTTCTCCCCGTCATTGCAATCATTTTTTTGTTCTAGACCTTACTTGGGAACCTTCTAGTTACGGAGATATTGGGGGTCAAAGTTCCAACTTTTTCACAAGTTTTTTTTAATACTAGGTTTTAATGTAAGATTTTTAACACGACCCCCGCACTATTCAATCCATCCACCAGCACAATGTTTTGAGTACTTTAAATTGAGTCGTACTACGTAAAAAAGTTATTTCCCAGCAATATTTTATGTAATAATATTTAGTGAAGTTTCTTAGTTTGATGTACATAATGCTTGGTTAAAGGCTTCGTGAAGGGTTTGTTTACACCCTGTATATTATGGAGTCAAAATAAATATTTATATTATCATGTTTATCTCTGTTTTCACTAACACTAAGCGGCACCTAAATGAATGCCGAAATAACGCAAGGTTCCATTTTTAACACTCCGATTTTGTACAGTCCGATGTGGCATGAAAAAAAACTGATGATTGGCTTGTGCACTTGTCCGTCTTTACTCGGATCGGTGCGGCGCAGTTTAGGGTAGCTCTCTTTGAAACTACACGCCACACACGCGTAATTACGCTAGGAACGATGAGTTTCTTGGAACGTCGGCAGTTGCTTGCTTTATTACTCTACGTGCGAAGACGAAGAAGACAAAAAGAAAGGTCAATTTACATAAAACACAATAAATTTAATTCATGTTGACTACTATCGGATGTCAGAGCAACTTATGTTTTTTTTTAAACTGCAATTTGTACGGTGATTTCCCAAACAGTATCTTGAGGATCAATTGAAGGTGCACACACAGCCTTAATTATCACACTGATCGTATTGAATATCTAGTAACTGAAATTTGTATTTTCAAGTCACCGTTTTAAGCGTTTGTAAACCCCCACTGTTTGTTACCCACTTAGTGTTCCAGTAGACCATATTCAGTATTTTTGAGACCTTTAATTTGAATTCATTTTCGCTCGTTTAACGACTACCCTTTATTTACAAAAACACACAAGAAACACTTGAGAATTTTAATAAGCCCCCCCCCCAAGTTAAAGTATCTCGGTAACTACAAAGTGTGTGTTACAAACTTGTGTATAATAGAATGTAATCCATTGAAAGTTCCCAGAGTAAGTAACTTTTTTAATACTTGCTAGTAAAAACCGAGCGGCGCTAGCAACAAGTAACTAACGTAAATTGGCTCTGAGCTATTAACTGGTGTTTTATTTTAAGCCTGACCGCGGTTTAAAAATAGGTAGTTAGTAAGTAGGTAGGAAATAGGTTTATCGATTTATTGCTTTGAAAATAGCTAGTCAGTAAGTATTAGGTTCATCCAACAGTATCGATCGAAGACTTTTTTTTTTTTTTTTTTACGGGTGGGAAATCATCAGATGACTTGTCCCGCTCTGGGTGGAGTGGGAGGGAGTGTCAGACTCTTACTGACTAAAACCCTTCCATGTTCCTTCATTGCCCTTTGTGTTCCAGGGCCACGGTATCTCGATCGAAGACTCTTGGCTTACTCTTATGTTAGAAAGCTGAAATATCGTATTAACTTTTGACGTTCGCTACGTTGAGATTAGATGAGTTTCGAAGTAATATTTGCCCAGTAGTCAATAAGTAACATAATATGTTATAAAGAAAGAAAATATATTATCAAATATTTGGCACATGCCACAAGTGCATAGAATATAAAGCAAAAACAATATAAGAAAAAAAAACACCCACAAGCACACAGTGTGTTTTTGTGTGTGTGTGTTTGTGTGTGTGTGTGTGTAGTGTGTGAGTGTGTCTATAACATAACAGAAGGCCTGTAATCCCTAAAGGCTTAGGTAGAGGTGTACCTAATACTACACTCACACGCCACTTATGGGTTAGATCTGGGTATAGTCGTAGACTTCCTAATTCTTTATCCATAGATAGATATTAACTCAAATATCAAGATGGGTCTATGTTCCTTTGGCCGATAGAGCGAAAATCTGCCTTATTGTGTACACGTGTACATTCAATTTAGCTCTACAAGATATCACTTAAAGAACCGTACTATTAAGTTTCTGAAGCTCAACGAATTCGATTTTTACCGGGAAATGGTTATCGAGAGGACGTTTATTGAGAGTTCCTAGAAATTGTTTCCCGGAGATCATCCTGTGAACTACTTACAGTTAATAACAACGTGAGTACCTGCAATCATGTTCGTTTAATTACTTTATATTACACGTTCGAAATTAATTTTAACATTTTACATTAAACTAGAATTTATTGATTGTCCATTAATATGTTTTATGCGTGGAATTAAATTATTGTGGTTTGTTGGTTATTAATTTTAGTGAACTGAACTACCTGAACTAAATTGAACGATGAAGGTACATACTTGAAAGCAATCAGCAGTACAGTTAAATGTATTTTAGTTAAATTACCATGCCGTGTAATTAGTAACGTAACTAGGAGTGAAGTTGATTAATTTTATATTTAATACCTATGTATCCAATGGGCTAGGTTTTCAGAATTTGTGATCTATTTATCAGTTTTTCCAGAGTGTTTCCTACACTAAAGGGACGGTGAAGTAACTTGAGTAATTTCATCATTCTCTTGTGTTTATCCTAATTCTCTTCCATACTTATCAGTCATTTATTGTAGTTTATTCAGTTTAATCCAGTACACATTATCAGTTATCTAATAAAATTATGATGTATTCTTAATAAGAACATATTTATTGGACAGGTTGGATACATACCGCAACAAGTAGTTCCTACGACAATAACAAGTAGTAGGAATTCTTACTTATTTAATTCAGTGCATTCCTTTAACCAGTTGAAACTAGAGCTAATTTGCAACTAAATGGACAACTGTGGCAAGGAGTTATACTACTTTTTAGATATTTGGAGAAACTTTGCCTTTGGTAAATATACCAATCACTACGTAGACAAACGTGTAATTTTAATACCTACATGAAAAACAGCATCACTTTTCTAAGTTTCACAGCGAAAGAGCCACAATTTGCTAATAAAACCAGTGACTGAAGCCTGCATACCTAGACTGCATGCCAACTAGAGCAACAACTATGAACCCTAAGATATTAGACATACCGACTTTATCCGCAGTGAAGCACAAAAGAATGAAATAAATAACTACTTGCGTCTTCCCCCAACATTCTCTAACTCTGAGCGAACTATTTATCATTGAAACAAAGTTAATTTGCAGACGTACCTCCAGGCAGGGGTACAGTAGACACAAGAATTTAGTTACTGGCCATGCAATTAAGATAAAGAATATTTTCATTTGCCATGACAAGGTACAATAGTTGTCTTGAAAATATGATTTTGATTTTCATGTCTCGACACGGACAGGCATACAATTATTTTATAGAAAACAAGTTTAAAGTAAGTACGTAGTATCAAAGGAAAATAAGTTTAAAGTACGTGGAATCGAAAGAAAACAAGTTAAAGTTCCACGTGCACGTGGAATTTATAATAAGAGCACATTCGAGTAAATAGTAATCTTCAGCGAGAACATACTTTGCATCTTTTTATCTTTTCCTTGAACTAACGATATCGTGTATAAGAGACCTTATCTGGTGCAAATTCAATCCATATTTCTGTGGTGTTAAGGTAAAAGGGGATAAGTCAGTAATATTGAAAAACGAGTTAGTTGCGTAATTCGATACTAAACATTAATAGCTATTAAGGTAAAAAGAAGATGAGTCGGTTTTTGTATCACAATTTCGTAAAACTCAAATTGCAAATCGAGTCTAGTCAGAAACAACAAAATAAAAAAAAAGGTACAAAGAGTTAAGTGTACTCATCTCATTAATGCGTTCGTAATATTTTTTTATTGCGTTATGCATATTGAGATAAGCCGAGTCATTCCTAAATGCGTATCATCGTAATCCATCAGTTGCATTACGCGCGCGAAGTTGACGTGTTTCGACCTGCGTAAAAAAATTAAAAAGTTGTGTTTCTAGTGTTTTATGAGTGTTGAAATGCTTAGAAATGAAACGAATTAATAAGATATACCGACTTGAGGAGTGAGGAGGGAAACGAAGGAGAAGAGATGGTTTACCTCTAGGAACAAGATACTCAAAGCGTTCCCGAAGATACGAAGGAGCTTTAGAATTGTGAAGAATGAAAAAGAGAAAAGAAAGAGTGTGACATCTCGACGCTGCCGAATAGGTAACTTCTTAAATGCACTCTGCACAACCGTGAGGTATGCAGTCTCAGGGAATACTTCCCAGAAGCCGACGTGGAGATGCACCGAGATGTGGTCTCAGTGGACAAGGGCACCCCGCTCTCCCTGGCTAACGAGAACTGGCGCAAGCCTAGAGTATTAGATACTAATGATCGCAAGGAGGTATGACAGAGCAAGGAGCTTCACGGACGCTTTTACCGGGCCCTACATGGACCCGATGTAGATTTCTTAGCGTCCGTATCCCGTAGTCCCGTCGTATCTTGGTTGCGCTTCGGTAACCTATTCGGGGAAACCGAAGGTTTTGTCTGTGCAATAATGGACGAAGTTATGATGACGAATACCTACCGGAAATACATTGTGAAGGATGGCACGATTGACATATGTTGGACATGCCACCGTCCGGGAGAATAGATCCGACGCATTATTTCTGGGTGTTCTCGTCTGGCTAACGGAGAGTACTTGAATAGACACAACCTTGCCAGGATTATCCACCAGCAACTTGCATTGAAGTACAGCCTTGTGGTATCAGAAGTGCCATACTAAAGTATGCGCCCGACCCAGTTCTTGATGATGGTAATATCACGTTGTATTGGGACTATTGTTGCCAATAAGTCTGACATTGTGGTGATAGATCGATTGCAGCGTCGCGCAATGATTGTTGATATAACGGATTCGCATGACGAGAACCTTGTGAAAGTGGAGAAAGATAAACGATTCAAATATCTAGATCTGGTTCGCGAGGTTGTCGACATGAGACATGAGGGACGTGAGTACAGCAGTCATTGTGCCGATAGTCGTGTCGGCCAATGGCTAAATAGCCAATAACCTCGACCAACATCTGAGGAGGCTCCCGCTTGGCAGCTGGACCAAGGGCTTGATTCAGAAAGCAGTACTTCTGGACACGGCGCGTATCGTTAGGAGGTTTCCTCTCTCAAGAGACCTGACCACTGGTAGTTCGGACCCTGTTCCCGATGCTGGTTGGCTACAATTTTTTATATTTTAAATGTTTTTATATTACTTTGTACACAAATTTAAAAAACTTAAATTATATGTTTGAAAATGAATAAAGGAATAATAATATTACCAAACTATATTAAAAAAAATTAAGAACTCTGATTATTAAACAAAACAAGAAAATTAAATAAATATTGCATAACGAGACAAGTCAATAATATCTCATATAATATCTATTTTTCTTGTTAAGGAAAAACGAGACATGTCAATTATTTGAATTAATAATAAATAAGAATATGTTTTCAAATTACGATAAACAAGAGACGGCATTGTTAAATGAAAATAATAATAAATTTCAGTTTGTACATTTTATATTCTTAATTAAAATACATTTATCTTATGAAACCAAACAGCGTTTTCTTTATTCGTTCCTGGTGAAAAGTTGTGTTTATTGACTCATCCCCTTTTACTTTGACACCACAGATTTATCTACAGCAACTGGCATGATCTAGAACCAAAAATTCGAAGACGTGTGTCATGTGTGACATGTATTGATCCACCAACCCGCACTGGGCCCTCGTGGCTATTTATGACCCACTACTTTTCACAGAAAACTAAAAGTAAAAGTTTGCGTCCCAGCAGTGAGAACATCGTAGGCTCTATGTTATGTATTTATTATGCAAAATGCATGCTTATTACATGATTAAATACCTGAGCACTATCACAACGAAAAATGCGAGTAATTGTCTGCCGAGTTACTAATTGCTTTCTCTGACTGTACTTAAAGAGCTCCGTTGTCGTCCGCATGGCCGGTCGGCAAGAATATGAAGAACATTTTCAGCATTTCAGATATGCTGAATATTGCTCATTCCTCAAAAGGCATAGAAGACTGAAGGTTTTACATCAAAGTAGCGTTAGTAACTGACGACGTAATATTACGTTGTCGCTTGAGAGCAGAAAGTTAATTAAAATATTTTCCTGCAGACTCTTTACAGGTTCCAATCATTTTATTTTGTGATATGAAAGAATTAAAAACTTTCATTAGGTAATTAGGTTTTTATATCAATATTGAACGCGTATACAAAGTTAAGTGTCCGTGCTATTAACCGTTGAGGAGTTCTCTCTTGAGGAGACGATCCTTGCTGCAGGTTCAAGTCATGTCTATCATAAAAATGTATTGTCACCAGAACCAAAGTTGTATGCAAAATTCAGTTCAAGCGGTTGGGGGGGAACTGGTTTGAAATTCACTTGCTTGATTTGACCGTAACTAGGCAAGTGAAATAAAAGCCTATAAAATAGCACAGATTTTTTTAATAATACAAGACAGAACAGGTTACGAAAAGGGTAGGGTAAGATATAATAGTAACTTAGGATATATATTTTGAAATCCATACAAATAAGTCACGGAAAAATAGGATAGGACTGAAAAACTGACGAAATATAGAGGTACTAACTATGCACCTTCACAATACCTATCTCATTTAGGATTAAACACATTATGTATAATCCCAATACATGTTCGACTAACACAGTTACTAATACAATTGCGCTAGCCTTTGGTCGAACTATTGAACGTAAACCTAAGCTGATAATCTTGCTCAGTCAATATATGTACATGCATGTAAATTGGATGAGCAAAGACAGTGCAGGGGCGATTTGAGAATATTGAGCTCGGCAGAGTGCTCCATCAAGCTGCTTCTTTGAATTTAATACCTTTGTCTGAATCTAAAGTCGTGATATTACGTTTTGAATCGACAGGTGTTCGAGCCAATATATTTAAGCAAGGAAGACGAAGGTACTCGTATTGCTTCCGTGATTTAGAGCTGTATTGCAAAGCGCTATGTTTCCACGTTTGCTGCGCGAACCGCCAGTCTGTGGAACTCATTGCCGGCTTTTCTGTTCCTATTATAATCTGGATATAATCAAAGTTCAAGTGAATCGGTTTCTTCTAGGCAAGCGTGCTCCAACCTAGGCCGCATCATCGCTTCTCATCAGGCAACTTGGGGCCAAACGTAGCGGCCAATTTGTAACAATCTCTTGTTTCTGCACCACATCGAATCTTGGATTGTTACATTACAGGCGAATGCACCGGTGACGGAGCGGCTTTACATATCACAATTGGCAAAGCGGTGATATAACCGCCACATAACTGTCAAACTACAATTGCAAGGTATTAACGGGATCCTATCTCAAGTGTGCATAGTACTGCATCGAGTGCAATTAGATATAAAGGTGGAACGAAGTTTATAGTGATCGGATTTTCATGGGACTTTTTTATTGAGTTCCTGGAGAAAAATCCTTTTTTTCGTTCATGAATAACTTGAAATGAATTTATATTGTCTTTGTCTTAAAATCCGGTATTTTAAAAATAATTGAAGAAAATAGGAATTTAAAAAAACCTTTAAAGAAGCATTTCTTCGACAACAAACATACGAGCAAGCAAATAAACATACCAAATTGGCGTTTAATAGAAGCACACCGGTCACACTATTTTGCCACATTATAAATTCGTGGAATTTCAAGTTATTCATGAACGACAAAAGATATATTTTTTTTTAACTTTCTTCTCCACACCTCTCACTCAATAAAAAAAGTCCCATGAAAATCCGATTATTATAAACTTCGTTCCACCTCTTGAGTTTTTTTGGCTGTTGCACTGGGCTGACAGATAATGTAGGTACTGATATCTATCAGACCGTTGTTCGCACTCGCAGCCAGTCCGTAATAACACAAACGCAGTTGTGTTCACTTATAGATATCGGGCAAAGACTTTGTTAAAAAACAGGTAATCCCTTGGACGAAAAAGCGATGAAAATATTTTTAAATCGCAAAAACAAACAGTAACTAATCTTGGAAAATTCCCTCGATTCCGCGCGCCTGGTAGCGTTACGAATAAGTGTTAAATGGAAGCGAAACACCTAAGCCACCGTGTTGGAGGAATATAATGAGCAAAAAGGTACTCGGTGTGAAAGTTTAAATCTTAATGGCACACTTCTAGAACACCACATTAGAAATTTTAATTGTTTGAAGTAGATTCATGTAAGCTAAGAGGGAACTTTCTAAGTTTATCTTAGACTAGCACTTTGCCCGCGACTTCGTCCGCGTGGAAGATTTTCCATACAAACAAAATTCCCCCTTTTCACCCCCTTAAAGGTTAAATTTCCAAAAACCCCTTCTTAGTGCTCCCCTACATTATAATAGGAAGCCTTGTATAAAATTTCACATTCCTAGCCCCAGTAGTTTCGGCTGTACGTTGATATGTCAGTCAGTCAGTTCTCCTTTTATATATATAGATACCTCTGATATCCGTGTCAGGGAAACATTGTAAGGAAACCAACACTTATCTATACTAATAAAGCTGAAGAGTTTTGTGTTTTTTTGTTCTAACGCGGATATCCGGAAGTTCCAGTCGGATTTGAAAAATACTTTTGGTATTCTTTTGGTAACCAAATTCTTGAGGAAGGCTATTTAACATCATGCTACGACCCTTAGAAGCCGTGCAAAACGAGACGGGTGAAACCGCGGGGCACAGCAGTTTTAATATAAAAAGATGCCATACAGAAAAAAAAATTGAAATCGCCAGTCCGTCTTAAGCAGGCGTGGTTATTAATGCTCATGCCTTCTCTGTATGAGACGCGGCCTTTGCCTATAGTGATGATGATGGAGAAGAATGAAATTTCGGTTAGTTTGCTTTATTAGGTAGATATTACCGAATTTACCTTTTCTATCAGATTCATTGAGTCATCACTCTCTTGCCCTTATCCCAATTCATTTGTGGTCGGCGCATGTATTCTTCTTCCATATCTCTCTATTACTCGTCATCTCATCAGACACCTTCTTGCCATATCATCCTTTGCACAGTCCATCCATCGTTTCTTTGGTCTTCCTCTACTCGCTATCAGATTAATCGAGTCATGATAGGATTCTCAATAAAACTAACTGACCACCTGTATCTCCCCCTAAATGGTAAGGCGCCACCCAATTTATCTAAAATCTGAAATTGGGCACTAGAATAGCGAACAAAAAACAATTGTTTACACTCGACCTCCATTCCTACGTTCCCATGAGCAAACTGAGAGTTGGCAAGAACCCAAATTTAAGATCGAGTGAAAAGAAAGGATGTATGGAAAACACCGGCTTAGCGTTTTGTAGGTACTACCGGTCGGTCGACCACGTTTCAACCTTAATACTAAGTGCATATGGTTTAAAAGTGGTCGACCCTCAATGATCGCTTTAGTTCATCGCTAAAACTGATATTTCATGAATCTTAACTAGTCTATCTGTTAAGGTTATTCTTGAGATAATTTAGGATATAACCAGGTGGGTGGTAGGGCAAATAAAATTTAATTTCATAATTTATGGCCGTTTTTGCAAAACTAGAGGCCACCGAAATGAACGCCTAAATAAATACGTATTTTGCGATTTACAATGCTCGGGTCAGAGTCGAGAATGAAATGAAAAAACAGCCAAGTGCGAGTCGGACACAAAGGGTTCTATAACACCAAACAATATAATAAAAATATTTTTTATCACTCATTCATGGGTCAATTTACACTGAAAAGCAAAATTAAAATAGTTTTTCATAATATGTTAAAGAAAAACAAAGTTACTTTGCAGTTTCACGGAAAAAGTCCCACATCTCAAAAGCTAAATAGCAAATTTTATTCAAACCAATTTTCGTTGAAAGTTCTTTTTACAATCTACAAACCCAAAAATTTTCAGAATTTTCCTTCCCTTTAAAAATTAGAGAGGTGGGACATAATTTTTACGATTCACGAAGTGAATATCTCAACAACCATTATATTAAAAAAAAGTAAACTGGGAACCTTGATGTCATTTCAGCTGTCGATAAACACCGAAAACACCCCACACAGTTATATAAAAAACTACCTACAATTAGGTACAGGTCAGGAGGGCCCACCCCTATTTTTTTTAAATTCCTAGTTTTATTCTCTTCTGGGTAGTGGTTCATAGAAGATACCTTCTCTCCAAATTTCAACAATGTGGTGCCAACAGTCTCGGAGTAAAATAGGTTTGACATACGGACTTACAGACAGACAGACGGACTAAACGAACCAATAAGGGTTCCGTTTTTTGCCATTTAGCAACAGAATTCTAAAAAAAACGGTTAAACTCTAGAAAAACTGAAAAAAAACGGCTAAAGTTCTGTTCAAGTCTAGTAGATAAATAACATAAAAGAACATCACGCGTTTAATCCCCGAACGAAGGATTAGGCAGAGGTGTGCCTGTGTAGTGGTAAATCTGCCGTCAAAGCTCATGTGGTGGTTGGTTGACCAATAACACTGCACCCTATCTTATAAAACTACAAGACACGCAAAAACCAAGCTTTACGAAAACTCGAAATCCGCGAAATGAACAGATGAACGACACACCTTAGCAAGACGAGCTCCTAATCACCGTTATAAACCAAAGTTAGTCTGGACTAATTCAACGACTTAATTCAGAACAATCTGCGGATGACCGCGCCATCGCCATTGTTGCCAGTTTGTTTGTTCACAGGAATTAAACACAACGCAATAGGATGCAACTTGTTTTCTATCCTCTAAGTCGTATTTGCTTTGTGTTTTAGTTGTTCTCTCTGTTGTTTTATGTTACCATTGTTGGTCGGAAAAGGTCCGTATTGTTCATAAAGTGGCCGAGTGTGACTCTCTGTGGTCTGATCATTTCCCTCTTGTTATCATCATGTGTAATTTAAATCTACTGTTGCTAACTGATAGTTCTCTTCACCGATTTTTGAGCAGTGGTCATGAAATAAATAACACAAAGGACCTGCATGTCCTGGAACTGCACAGCACTACTTTCAGATGCAGTGAGTATACAACGAGCTTAATTCTAAACTTATTATGCCAAATTAAAACTGAAAGTTCAGAGGTAAACCAAGGTTAAATTGTGCCAATTATTCCGCGGTAAACCCGCACCGCAAATACAGCAAATTGATTTTAATTTAATGTATTTTATGGATTCTAATGATCTGAAATAAATGAATTAATAATAAATACTTTATACACGGGTAAGTGAATTATGTAATGTCCAACAACAGGTGAGGACAAAATGGAAACATATCAGAAAACAAAATAACTGTCATTTTAATTGTTCAGTGATGAATGTGAAAATGTTAAGGCCGTACATTATGCATTACCTACATTGTGAAAATTGTCGCACCATGAATGGCTGTTTAATCAGCAGTGCTGCATCATTCACTTTGAAATTAATTAACTGTAAAAGTTTATTTTACTCAGGTGAGAAACAATTTGAATCATTAAAGTTCGACATTCAGACTTACAACTTAGTCACATAATAATACTAGCAGACCCGCGCAACTTCGTCTACGTCACATAAGAGAGAGAGAGCATAATAAAAATGCGCGCTCGGTACTTGATCATTATTTTGCTGCGGAGTTATTTTAAAATTCTAATATATTAATACTAATACACTAATACTAATATAATAATAATATTAAAAAGAGAAAAGATTTTAGGTTATTTCAAACCAGATTTTACTTTCTACGTTTTTTAATTAAAGTACAGTGTTCCGTTAAATAGTAGTAGTAGAGAGTTTGTATACGTAGAGATAATTATTGAGGTACAAGCATTTGGCAGTCCTGCTAAATAATTTAAATTTGACCGGAGGAAATTTATTTATTATTCGTAAGGGTTTAAATAGACCCTTAACGTAGCCGGAAGGCACTTGTTCTCCCTATCATTGCGATAATTGTTTTGTTCTGGTCTATACCTGGGAACCTTCTAGTTACGGAGATATTGGAGTTCAAAGTTTCAACAATTTCACAAGTTTTTTTTTAAAACAGGTACTAGTTTTTAAGGTTATAACTGTACATTAAATACCTCCATGACCCGTTTACTATTCAATACATCCATCAGCACAATGTTTCGAGTGCGTATACACAGAGTTTTACTGTAAAACGGGATTCATCCCAAAAAAAGTCGTTATCCAGCAATAATTTTTGCGTAGGGATACTTAGTTTGATGTACAGAATGCTTGGTTGACGGCTTCGTGAAGGGTCCGTTAACACCTTGTATAGCTACTAAATTAATTTATGTATGCGTTTCAGTAATATTGGCTGAACACTTTCACTGAAGAATTACTCTTCCTGCTCATGCTCCAGCTTTGAACAGGTAGCTTATATAAAATATCTTGGCGTCATCATGCACACACATCTTACCTGGACAAAACAAATCGACACTGAATCGAAACTGCTCCACATATTTAAGAAAATGGGCCAGTTTGCTAACGAAAAAACCCTAAAGATGATTTATAACAGTCTTTGCGAATCAGTTCTTAATTATTGTATGGGGCGTTGCACATAAGACACTTGATTAAAGCAGAACGCCCACAACGAGCCATCTTCAAGGTTACCTATAAAAAACCAATGCACTTCCCAACAAATAGTTTATACCAGGAAACTGGTACCATGCGAGTGCGACAGCTATATGTTATGGCTGCGGCATCAAAATTCCACAGAAAGGCCAATGTCACAGTGGAACCCAGTGTATATTCTCGCAGGAAACGTAGACTAGATTTTGGTGATAGATGCTTTAATTACATGGGGCCATTCCTCTACCGCAAACTAAATAGTAAAATAGAATTATTACATATGAGTAGATCAAAATGCAAATCCTATATCAAAAGTTATCTTGGACGCTTGGATTACGATGACACAGAAAAAAATCTACAGTATTTTTAAACAACAAGCTGTACATTAAAAGAACCATATTAATTATTGGAGATGCATACAGACACACATACACACACCCACACTATCACCCCCTACTCACCCTCTACTCATTCCGTCACACACATACTCACACACACCCAACTCACCCCGTCACGGTCACACACACCCACCCATATCCCACACACATATACACATAGACACTACACTCATTAATATGTATTTTTTTTATTTCTATCATGTTTCTGTTTTTGTTAAATTCTTTTACGTCAATTTGCAAATTTCTTTGTTCTGCAAAGAAAGAAACTGGCCTCCACGAGTCAGGGAACCCTAGTGTGGACACCAGAGACCTATTTTTGATATAATGTACCTCTGAAAGAATAAAGTTATTTAAATTAAAGTTATTTATATATTAGAAAAAATTCCGCACGTTTGCTTAACGTAAGACGTTGCGTTGTAAGGCCTTCTACTAGGTGGACCGATCATCTGGTGAAACTTACGGTGATTCACTGGATGCGAATCGCACAGGACTGGCGACACTTTGGAGAGGCCTATGTCCAGCAGTGGACGTCTTTCGGCTGAAATGAGGATGATGATGATTACGTAATAGTTTGCTGCAAAATGTGATAAGAATATCGTCATCATCATTTGGTCATCATCGTTTGGTCAAGGCAAAAAATGTAATAAATAAGACATTTCGCTAATGATATTACGATAACCTTTCAAAACATACAAAGTCTAGGAAATAAGATAGATTTAATTGAAGATTTGTTACTAGAAAAAAAAATGTATATACTATCCTTATCAGAAGTATGGCGAAATAAGCATTTTTGTAACTCTGTATCGCTCCAAGGATATAAAATTGCATCCCAATTCTGTAGAAAAGCTAGAGAAGGTGGAGGTGTTTGCCTAATTATAAGAGAAGATGTAAAATTTATAGAAAGAATAGATATAGTAAACTATTCCAAAGAATTTATAATAGAAATTTGTGCAATTGAAGTTCCTGAATTAAACTGTATATTCATAGGGTTATACAGACCCGATCGCCATATAAATATATTTTACGAGCAAATGGAAAAGCTTTTAAATAGATTAAATACTAGAGATAAAAATAAATATATCATATTTGGCGGAGATTTTAATATTAATATACTCGAAAAAAACAAACAAACACAGAACCTTCTTACCTTAATGTGTTCACATAATCTAAAACAAATAATACGCGAACCCACACGGATAACAAAAACTACTTCCACTTGCATTGATTTACTTTTTACCAATTATAAACCCTTAATAAAGAAAGAATATGTCGAAGATTACGGACTTTCCGATCACAAATCTATTAACTTAAAATTAAACACAAACTTCTTATATACAAACAATAACAGAATATGGTATAAACAAAAAAGATTATTTACAGATAAAAACATGATAAACTTTAAAAATGCAGTAAGAGTAATTGATTGGGAAGAAATTATAAACACAAATAAAAACGTTAACGAAAACTACTATTCATTCATCACCACTATAACACAGCTCTTAGATAACATAATACCAAAACAAAGAGTGAAATTAAAATCTAAAAAAGTTAAAGGATGGATGACAACAGGGCTAAAAATATCATGCAAACACAAAAGAGTACTAAGAATTATACTAAACGAATCTAAATCCAATATCATAAAAACATATCATAGCAAATTTACCAAAATATTAAAACGTAGCATAACACTTTCAAGGAAAATAGAATATACCAGACAAATGAAAAAGTCAGATAATAAAACTAAAACTATGTGGAATATTATAAATAACAAAACTGGCAAAACTAAGGCGAGACAGTATGAAAATATATCACTAAAAGAAAACAGTAAAACTATTTCATGCCCGATAATGGTATCAAATATATTTAACGACTTTTTTGCTACAGTAGGTGAAACAACAACAGATACAAATAATCCCTTAAAAACTGGACGTCCAGTTATGTACCCACCAACTACATCAATGTATCTTCGCCCAGTAAACCAAAAAGAAATATTTAATATAATAAAACAAGCAAAAAATAAGCATAGCTGCGGACTAGACGACATACCCCCTATTTTAGTAAAACAATGCGCAGAAGAATTGTCAGCTCCACTCACATTCTTAATAAACCAGAGCTTTGAATTTGGAGAATTTCCCGACTTACTAAAAATTTCCCTAGTAAAACCGATTCATAAAAAAGATGATATTCACACCCCTAGTAATTATAGACCCATAGCGTTGCTGCCGACCTTTTCAAAGATTTTTGAAAAGGCTATGTGTAACAGACTAAACTTTTTCTTAGAAAAATACAATATTCTTGATGACTGTCAAAATGGTTTTAGAAAGACAAGATCCACAACATGTGCAGTTTACAAATATGTCCAAACAGCTCTCCAACAAATTAATGACAAAAGGTATGCATTAGGCCTGCTACTCGATATGTCGAAAGCCTATGATAAAGTATCATATACTATACTACTAACAAAACTTTACGGTTCTGGTATACGTGGCCCTGCTTACAATTGGTTCAAATCATATTTAAACAATAGAAAACAAATAGTCCAGGTTGAACATCACAATATTAAAGATAGGGAGACAATGACAGTGCGGTCCCAGATGAGAGATCTCACATGCTCCATCCCTCAAGGCAGCGTTCTGGGCTGCATACTATTTCTAGTATATATCAATGACCTCCCAAAAATTCTAAATAAACAAACTACATTACCAGTACTGTTCGCCGATGATATCTCCATACTTGTGAAATGTGACAAAAATTCTGACCCAAATGTAATCTTACAAAATACTCTTCAGACGGTAACACTTTGGCTTCAAGATCACAATTTAGAAATTAACTGTAAAAAAACCAAAATGATACAATTTAGATCGTACAAAACACCCCCCTTAAGTAATAATGTAATTTTTAATGACACCCCTATAGAATTAGTAACTACATTTAACTTACTCGGTATAAACATAGACACCCATATCAATTGGAAAAAGCACATAGAAACATTGAAATCTAAATTATCTAAGTTTACCTACGCCTTGTTTCAACTTAAGCACAGCACAAATACAGAAACGGCACTATCGGCATACTACGCCTACGCAAACTCGTGGCTAAGATATGGAGTGATGTTATGGGGTAACAGCGTAAATGCAAGCGAAGTATTTATAATCCAAAAAAAAATGTGTTAGAATACTGGCCCATATAGACAATACCGAAAGCTGTAGGTCACACTTTGTTAAATTAAAACTCCTAACTTTACCTTCTATATATATACGTGACCTTTGCATATTTGTATTTAAAAATAGCAACATTTTCCCCAAAACAAAAGACATGCATAACGTAAACACACGCCATAAAAATAGATTATATCTTCCACCATCTCGGATTAAAATGCTTTACCATAGCCCATATTACATGGCAGTAAAAATCTTCAACAAATTACCGAAACAAATTAAAGAAGAACCCAAATTTAATACATTTAACAGAAAATTAAAAGAATATCTAACACAAAAATGCTTTTACTCGGTCGCAGAATACTTAGAATAACATATTTAGTATATATAGTATAATAAATAAATAAATTCTTATAGTCATTGATATAATACTTACACATAACAAAACAAATTAATACAAATTAATGAAATATAATAGCTAAGTAATACAAATTAATAAAATATAATAATTAATAATAATTTATATAATTTAATTATAATTTATAAATAAATAAATAATAATAAATAGGAAAGTTTATAATGAGTAAAAGAATAATAATTTAATACAAGTAAATTCTAAGGAGGTTATTAAATTATTTTAATTAAATAGCCTCATGATGTTAATTAAAATAAGTACATAAACTTAATACTAGTAATATTTTAGATAATAATTATATATGTTTAACAAACTTGCAATCCAGTATACCTACTCACTGGATGCTTGTTTTGTCCAATATTATGTTGCCGTGCCCTAACCGGGTTTCATGTTGGAACTTACTGAAATATATGTAACAACTAGATGTACACATGAATGCAATAAACACTTTGAGTTTGAGTTTGAGTTTGAGTCTAAATAAATCAAGTTAATGTACTACTTTTATAAATGTGAAAACAATTGTGAGAGTGGATGGATGGTGGAAATGTTGACCTTGATGTCTAAGAACTGTAAGCTAAATAAATAATTGCCATAAAAACACATACAGATCTAAAAACTTACAACCTATTGTGAATGTGAAACTCATTGCGTCACAATTTCATGTCTACGAGAAAATAACGTTACTGCTACCGCTTTCATATATCCGGCAGGCTAATGGCTTCATACAGAGCATTCTCGATTCGTCAGTGCATATAAGCGACGATTATGGCTCGTTGCACTAAGCCGGCTTCGATCTCCGAACGACTGTCGACACTGTACCGTCCCGTGCTTAATTCAACAATTTTGACCCGTTCCCGGCCTTTGGGATATGACTTTCGACAGGGTGCTTGCATAAAGCAACCTGTTCTGACCCACGTCACCTTGCTGGTTTCCAGTACGGTCAAATCGGGACAGACCGGTACCAAAAAGAAGAGGTGACTTAATATCTGTGTGCGAGATTAACTCTCGGCTTAAGTCAATTTCTCATCGTACCTAGACTTAAGACGGGCTACACGGGCTACTCGAGCAGTTAACCCGTGATCAAAATACACGGACCACTCGTGCAATCGAATAGGAGCAGACACAACGTAAAAACAAAACAAAAAAACAAACTTTTATACGAGACTGCATACGATGTGTGTCAAGCTAAAGGGGCGTGTGTCACTTGTCTTCTTCACGTGAAATCATCAATACAACCACAGTATAAAAATAAGGGACCTCCACAAACTGATGGGGTTTTGGGGGGAATTCAGTATATCATACTAAGATGACCGGTACAAGAAATTATTTCAGGAATGTTACGGGAATCCAAAAAAGATTTATTTTATTTCCTCATATGGAATGTATCGTTACCGTGGCAGAACGCACGTAGCGAACGGCAAGCGCGACGACTGTTTCGATGAACTCTGTAGCTAGACAGGAAGTGAACCGCTGATTACACGCGTTGTTCGAGTATTTCAACATCCATTGTTGGATTGTTTAATTCAGCCGTATTAGTTACATAAATGGTGTGCTGCTTACAGGGAATGTAATTTCACATTGAAATAAAGGAATAGTACCTGAAAAAAAAAATCGGAGAAAAATTCCGATGGAATATGATTAAACATAAGGAGCTGAATGCACCCTTTCAGTTTTTGGAGGGTTGTCCCTCCCCTAAAGGACACCCTGTCCCTTCTTCTTCTTTGGTGTTAACGGTGTTAACGGTGTTAAGGGACAGGGTCTTCTTTCTTCTAGAAGAAGAAAGAAGACCCTGTCCCTTAACACCGTAATACAACCTTCTAAATTCATTTAACCCCATTGAATGACTTTTTCATTAAATAGTTAGTGATTGGGATTAAAAATGAATTGAGAGGTTAATAGTATTGATGATTTCAATGATTATAATTCTGGTAATACATGCGTATTACGGCCACAAATTATTTGTTGTTCAACATACAGCATGACACTGACCGGCAAATTGCAAAATACGTAAGAAAATTTGAATTTACCGTGGAGCTGGTGCTTGACCGTGTCGGTCGTGGCCAAGCGGTGAAGCTGAACTAACAAGAGAACGAACTTCGGTTTCAGATAGGAATCCGAATTCGATATCGAGTAGTTTGCGTGAATTTACCAATTAGTTTTGGTTTGATTTCAGCATTAATTGCTCCCGTCTTATCACGACGGGGTATCGAATAAATACATGAAATAGGAACCTACAAAAAGAGATTTTTAACGCAATCTTCAAACACTTCTGATGTAAAGGAAATTCAGACGTGACATATACTCCTCCCTTGCTTCGGGATAACCTTACCGTGTCGAAAACTATAAAATTACGTGAAAATCTTGATCGCACTGATAACTTTAAGAATCCACAACGAAGTTTAGTTCCTAAGTCTTTGTATTTAAGTAGAATATCGCCTGAGGGTACGCATTTCTCGCTTAGATCCTTGGGGGCAAAACTAAAATGATATAAGGCAAACAATGTCTTTGGGGAGAAGTTCAATATTTTCATCGGAGCGTCGCGTCGACACTAGACAGCGTATTCTTAAACAATTCTTGTATGTTTTTGGTCGTTTCCTAGTTGGTTCGTTTTGTAAAGAGCCCCGTGTTTCTATTCCATCCGTAAGAAGAGATTTCCTATTAGATCGTGCAGCCAGACCCGAGACAGCGGGACTATTTTTTAAAGATGGAAATATGTATATGAATAATTTGGATGCTGTTCATTTTTTGTTTGTATTTTTGCTATGACGTAGTTTAAATACCTTAAATAATAAAAAATGGACATGGACAAAAGGTGCTTCCTATCTTCTTTGTCACAGCTCCAAAATAAGCTTATCCAATAATATGAACACACGAATATTAAATATATCAGAACCGTAATATAAGTACTTCGTATTCATACGTCATTTCGTATAAAATCTTACGTACAAAGATTTCTATTCGATTCGACCGTTTTATATGCCTCGAAGTCTCTGCCGTGGGCACATAGGATACCAATTTTCTTAAAAGATTTGTAGTAGTCAAAGCGTCGATTATGCTTGCTTAGATTTTTATTGCAGGTTTGTATATTTTAGGATTAAAGAATCTTACAAACTTCTATATTTCGTGCCGTTTGATGGAAACTCTTTGAATACGTGTTATTATATTATTTTGTTTTCGAATACTGATTCAAGTCGCCTTTGACTAAGAGATATTATCTAGTAAATACTGATACTAAATACTTTTAACTTGCGTCATCTCACAGCTGGGCTACGACAGTAGCTATGAATACTTAATACGTTTGTAAACCAGGTAGAAAATTAATAGTCATAAGGTAAGGCAACGAAATAAAAACAGATTCATTTTAATTCGAATTTTTTTTTCGAATTGTATGAATATTCGAATCACACGTCTAACGGGTTATATTATAAGTTTAGTAAAAAAATATTCTATATTTTTTCATGTAAGTTTTCATTCGAGGCCAAGCCTATACATTCCGACCTACTAAAACATTTGCCAGAGCGAAGCAACAGGACAGCAACAGTTGTTTTAATTTCTGCTGTGGTATATTGCACGAGCATATCTACTGTAAAATGTCCAACGTTAGTTTTCCTTTAATACGTCAAAGAGAAAATCGTAGATATTATTAATAACGATATTAATTAATGATATCTCTTACTTTCTTGGCAGCGTATTCAACGTGCGGTTGTTTTTTTTTATCGGAGCACCGTCCTTTCATAGCAGCTTCTACTGAACGGAACGAAAGTAAATAACGAGACACGTTACTATGAATCACAGACGGTTAATTACGTGGTGGTACCTATATGTGGATAGTTTTATGATATTTATATGCATCTGGTTTACCACACCGTAGTTAGAAAAAGGCAGATAATGATAATAATTAAATTCGAGTGGCATCTCCGTATATTAGGGTTAATGTACGGAGACGCAGCGCGTCGTGCGGCGCGTTTTACGGCGCGGTTCGTCATAAATTCATACATATTATGTATGCATAAGAGCGTAAGCCGGTTTTTAGAATACGAGTGGAGTCTAATCTAAGCACGAAAACAACAGAAATGCACGTGAGTTGCAAAACTGCTTAACCATACAATCAACAAAATTTTGGACAGGGGCGTTTGAAACCTGTTTTCACGTCTGGAACGTGCATGTGTGGGGTTATCTGCATATACCAAAGTCAAAAGTCATTTCATCAAATTAGACGGAAAATCAGCACTTTTGGAACGTCAGAATTATGTAAGTCAGCCCACACCGCCCACTTCGCGAGCCAAGCGGCTTACAGATGTCCGGCCGGAAATAAAGTTTTTCTATTGTGTTGTACAGAACGGCATTCGAAGTGCGCACAATAGTCTGATCACAATGTTAACATAGCGTCTTGCCGTGTCGACGGCGCGTTCGTGTTCCACGCGCGCCTCAAAGAGATGTCAGCAACCAGGAAGGGGCCCGCAAGGGCCGATGCCTGCCGGGGCTGCGGGACTGTTCGAAAGAGATACCGTGGCCCTGGAACACAAAGGGCAATGAAGGAACATGGATGGGTTTTAGTCAGTAAGAGTCTGACACTCCCTCCCACTCCACCCAGAGCGAGAGAAGTCATTTGATGATTTCCCATCGGTAAAAAAAAAAAAAAGCGTCTTGCGGAAGAGTCAATCAATGTTTGTGCGTTTCGTCGCTCACTACTTTTAGCTTTACTTGGAGCTTACTAGAGACTTATTATAACATTAGGATTGCAAGTATGGCGTGATTTTTCAGTTTTTAGTCGGTAAATACGCACCATCAAAAGAAACCTCATTTAGTTTAGTCTGGCCACTTCCCTCCGAAGAATAAACTTAAATCCTCTTCTTAGAGTGTCGATGGTAATCTGTAGCTGAAGTTCTCTGGTGAAAAAATAAAATAAACAAAATTAAAAAAATATGTGTTTTTGTTATAAGTGCTATATAAGGTCTAACTTTTTAAACACGAAATATTTCAAGAGTAACTTCTATAGGTCGTAAAGTCACCATAGCAACGAAAAATTTTTTTTTATCTTAGTGTATTTTTATTAAAAAAAAAAAAAATTACTTGACCCACAAAATAAATACTGTCTAAAGGTTTAAAAAGTAAAAAAAAGTTTAAAACAGTAAAAGTAAGTAAGCAAGTTTAAAGTTTGTAAAGGTTTTATGCAAAATGTCGCAAGAATATTTAGAACTATAATAATTTCGTAAAAATAAAAACATTCAGAAATTTTTTTTTTTCCCTTGCTATGGCGACTTTGCGACTTGTAGAAGTTACTCTTGAAATATTTCGTGTTTAAAAAGTTAGACCCTATATATATTTTCATTCGTTTCTGCGGCGATCATACTTACCATACTACTTGATTAATCAGATTATCAGACGTAGGACTAACTTAATCAAAACTTAAATAGCCGGAGCTAACAAATTGTCAACCGTTGACCGAATTAGCATTACCAATCGGATCACTTGACATACTTCATGTTTAATTTTGACAAGTCTATAATTTTTATAATTAACGATATTTCATTGAAGAGCAAGCTCTCTAACTAATCTGCTATTCTATCAACATAAACTTGGACGCCCACATTAATTGAAATATAAGAAAGTTTCTAAGAAATTCATGTCAACTCCTTTGAATAGGAAGTCGTGTCTTAACGTAAGTACTAGTTTGCTCGCGGCATCGCGAAGATTGCTGATAGCTGGTGTTTGTGTATCCTTTCAAGCCGAGACACAACTTGAGAACATGCTCAACTCGGCTTAATCTTAACTGATCTAAAATAAGCAAATGGAAGTAGCAAGTAGACAGTAACTAAAGTTACGTACACTTATTATTAAAACAGTTTTGTAAATTAAAATAGGTAACACATTCTCTTCATTAAATGCGGGAAAGTGTAGTTTGTAATAGTTTTGTTTCAAATGATATCTTCACCATGTAAAGCCAATGCCCTTGAGTATGTTCGGGTGTGGGGCATCAGAAATAAGATGAAGTTTCCACCGCAAAAAGCTTGTGCAATGGTGATTACCAAGAAGCTGAAGTAGGATGTTCCATATTATGTATATGTTACGGCTAAAAGCTGAAGTAAGGTTACACCTAATTCTAGCCGGCTAAGTAAGGTTAAATCTAGTTCTAGCCGGCTATACCTAGTGCGGCCGGTAACTATCCTTTTTATTGCTAGGGCACACAGACCAAATGGATTATTAGGTTAGGTTAGAACGGCGGCGATAGGTGGCGCTGTTGATAGTAAATTGTGCTTGTGCGAAGCCGGGCGGGTCGCTAGTTATAATAAAATAAAACGATCGACTTTTGTAGCTGACTGTACAGTGACATGTTTAAATCCTATGTTCAACTAGAACCTATCGCGATATGTGTAATGTTATTATCCTGGAAATCGATCAAGGCAAGATCGTACTATTTTGATTGATTGATAGTTCGGTAATGATGTTGGATTAATTCAGATTACACTTAGTGGTTGCTGAGACTAGGGGCATGTATGTTATTAAAGCTGTCAACTTTATGTTACTGCTACTTACTGACGAAGTTTATATTTTTTCCTACAGGTATGCTTCAATTTGGAAAAAATTATAACTAATTTAATGTTTATCTAAATAAATTGATGTGGCTTTTAACATGGGGCTGAAAATGTATGGGATCTGCTATGGTTCTTTTAAAATATGCTACAGGAAAATTGACTATTAGCTCATCTGATGTGGATTTGCTGGATTTTTGACAATCGATACGTGTTTCCTTTAGTCATGAGAGGCAGAAGTAAGCCAATTGCATACCTTGGGTACCTTGGGATCCTTATGTAATATTGAGTGTATAAGTACCCTTAACGAAGCCGAAACGCACTTTTTCTCCTCGCCATTGCGATTTTTTTTTTGTTTTAGACCATCCCTGGGAGCCTTTAGTTACGGCGATATTAGGGATCAAAGTTCCAACATTTCTACAAGTTTTTTTTAAATACAAGTCTTTTAATGTTATTACTTAACTTTAAATATCTCCACGATCCCCGTGCTATTCAATGCACAATGTTTTAAGTGTGTTACATTGAGTCTTAAAACCGTAAAACGTAATTTTTCACCTCAAAAGAAAAAAGTCGTTTTCCAGAAATATTTTTTGCGTAGAATTACTTAGTTTGATGTACAGAATGCTTGGTTGAAGGCTTCGTGAAGGGTCCGTTTACACCTAGTATGAATATCTTATCTCAACTATCAAATCCAAACCAATTCCCACTGGAACTCAAACAAACACGCCCACGTAAATCTATAGATTTGATGCCGCCTACTCCTGCAATATAACAATGCTTCAAACATGGAAATCTAACACAATGGTCATTAGCAAATACAACGATGTTTCTAACGCATTGTATAATCGACAAGAGATATGAAATATCTCCTTTTTATTAAAGAACAGAGAACATTACAGACCACGCACAACTAAAGCCCACTTGAAAACAATACAAAGCGCAGCCATAAGCGAACGGAGCTCTGAAATGAAGTTCAAGTTATATCTTCAAACAATGCTTCGGACTAATCATGACGAGGAAACGGAATGAGAGTATCGTATTGTATCAAAATAGAAATTATACAGCCATTACTTGCCATTGCTTGTGATACTAGACCTAATTGGCAACAATTTTGAAATCCCCGCCGTTCAGGATGTTAAACTGATACTTTTCTGATAGCTCATAAACGAATGAATCCTTCGAAAAGTAATTCGTCAAAAAAGCACCGCTACCTTTGGAAATTAAGCGCCATACAGGTCATAATCTGAAATTTTCTTGAAACTTCCCTTTTTTTACGAAGCGGTTTTGTCAAAATAAATGTATGACACTTGTGTAGATTACAGGAACGAGTGTGAGTAGTTAGCAATGCATCCTCTTATGACTACTTATTAATGAGTCATTCCCACAACATTTTGCATTTCAACATTTCGCCTATGTACTCCAAAAGTGTGTGTACTACCTTCTATGTGTGCACGGTTCGGGTTATATGTCACCAGCTACGTTCATACAGTATCATGTAATATACGGCAAGCTTATTGCCATCAACCGTGCACAAATCGATTCGTAGAAAAATTTATATCGAGAGATACATTGATATTGAGAAATTCCTAACAGTAACTTTTAATATAACTTGGATCCCGGATCGAGCACAAATATACCTACCTCAGCAGGCAGTGTAGGTACAGACGCCAGCACATCAAGCTACCCGAAACTGACAAATTTTACCAATCTTCCTTGAACCTAATGCTGTAGCGATAAAGTTGAAAATCCATTAAAGAAATCTGACAGGTTGTCGTAGCTTGATTTGAAATAGCAGATTTTTTTAATTACCAAACTACTAATTAACTAAAAAGGCAAGTTAAATAAAACCTTATAAAGCAACTGTAAAATGAAACGGACAGAAATAAAGTTGTTGTTCTTTCATTCAACCGATGTTCGAGACATGTCAATCGTTGCACGTCGTATGATATTATGAGTCTGTATACCTCGTTTTGGCGTTATGCATGCGGTCGGTGTAAGAAGTTTTGGTGAAATGAATTGTTAACTATGTTTTGTAGGTTTACACTGTATACACAATTATGGAACAATGAAATAGACAATAAAATGGGCCCTTGTCAGTGTTTACCTCTTTTTGGGGCTGACTGTACCCCCTAGTATTCGTATTTCACGGCACCATGGTATTCTCGACACAATATTTTACTGGTATCGCGTTCCCGTCCATTTTATCTTTTATATTAATTTATTTTGTAAAGATAATTTTATTTATATAAAGGACAATGACCCTGTGATGCATTTTGAGTTTTTTTTTGTCTTCAATATTGTGCCGTGTCTTTTGCGAATAATTCGTAAACTTAAATAAAAAAAAAACGTAACATAAACTTAATTAAATTGCAAATTATCAATTTCTTCACTGTGCAGCATGTCCTCTTATATACTTCTCATTCTAAAACGGCGACCAATCGTCGCCATTTTAGAATTGACCTTGTTTCTAACAATATATTATCTTATACACAGTACATCTACCGCATAGGTCTTCCCCTACCCTGATAAGATACCTGCTTTATAGGTCGCATAACTAACTCAATCTAATTTCCCTTACATACCGAAAACCAATGACATTACATTAAAGCTTGCCTACGAATTATAAGGGTTTATTTTTTATTGTACCTTTTCTTATTAATTTGGTGTACTCTACATGTAAAAACTTGCGGGGAAAATATTTCAACTCAATCAAATTAAGTGAATCTTTTTTGATTTTGGTAGTGTGTGGAATCACTAAATTCGATTTTTCGTTACGAATAAAAGCCATTTTAGAAACGAATGTACACAGAAATGTTAACAAAGAACCTGGATATGCAATATGATTTTCTTCGAAACTATCCATAGAAGGATCACGCCAGCTCAATCGCAGTATGGATAGGCAAATATGATTCAATCACTTTACTCGTATTTAAACTCCGAACTGCAGTGTCCGGATTGCTGGAATTTTTGAAGAAACATTGTTCCGTATTTTTCGGCAACCGGATTATTTTACTCTTTGTTTCGGAAAATACTGTTCAGTTTTGCTTCTGCTCTTAATTTTTGATATTCGAATCGGATCTTTTTAAAAGCATTCTGCGCAAAGCTTTGTGTTAGGTTTGAAATATTTCGGAACTCACAAAGGCCCAAATCTATCATCATTTTCACTCATGTTTCACCAAAACTCCTTTGACAAATTTTTAGTTTAAGTTTCCTAACCTAACATGTCCGAGTCGGGTGCCCTAAGTCCCGAGCTCACTTCGCTCGCTCTTGCATCCTAAGTTTTAGTTGTTTTTATGAATTAAAATTACCCTTTTGCCTATTTAATGAGTTTTATTTTTAAGAAATTGCGTAATAATTATATACATATAGTTTTTAATTTTTGGTGAACTGACAGGACACAATGTCATTACCACTCTTGTATTTTATTTTAGCCGCTGGCTCGTTCAGTTTTAAAATGAAACAGGCAATAGCTTTTTCATGGAGTTCGAGTAAAGAGGATTTGATATTTTAACATCTCATTAAAACCAGTTTACTACCACATAATCGTATTTGAGTGACGGAAGTTGAAATTTCAATATCCTGTTTGCAGAAAGCAGCTGAAATTAGTTTTTCTGAAAGCTACTCATGTTCCAACTATGCAAATATTCGTAACATCGCGTATTTAGTAGCTGAACTAAAAGTTTAAAGCTATTTTAATAAAACTAGATGAAATTTCGAATTTATTTCTGTTGAAAATGTTTCCGTAAATCCAATGCGACAACTGACTTGTGACATCCAAAACCCGCACTGGGCCAGTCTCACAAAGAGCTTGAGAAGTGAAAATACTTAGCTGGTTATAAGCACTTTTGATACCAGTGGGGAAACTTTGTCATTGCGGCCGAGGCAAAATTCACACCTGAGCCGAAGGTGAAAATGGCGGCTCTATTTTCACCTTCGGCTCAGGTGTAAATTTTAGAACTGCAGTGACAAATGCTCTCGAGCATCAAATGACGTTTTTCAATACACTTACGAGGAAATAGAACAATAGAATGAACATTATCTTTGCCATTAATTATTATGAAACTATGATTTAATTTGCTTGTGTTTACCGCGTTTTGCCTTCGCAGGTTGAAGAAGAAGCAAATTTATGAAACCGCAAATCGGCAAAATATTAAAACTAATTCTAATATTTTTCATTTAGAAGATATTTTTTTTTTTAATTTTTTTTTTTTATGATATCCTATTTATAAACACAACTTAAATATTCATAAAATATTAAGGCCTTACCAACATGCAGCTCTTTGCTTAAATTAAACAAAAATAATCATCGGCGACTTTATGAATTGAACCGGCAGTTTATCGATTTTATCTGAAGAATATAGACATATATTGCAAACTATTGCATATTTAAGGACGTCAAGAACGATCGACGAAGCGATAATTATTATGCGGTTTCTTACGTGGCAAGAATAATATAAGTAACTAGACGATTGAATCATGGATTCGGAGAGAAGAAAATCAAATTTGATTTTCGCAAGCGATCAAACATTTTTTTAAAACTTAATCTGGATAAAAAAGAGAACACTATCTAAATGATTTGATTTGATAACGTGTGACATTTTTAACGGAAGAAAGAAAACCCGGGTAAGACCGAAATGTGTGAAAATAAAGCAAATAGTTAAATTAAAACGCAGTTGTGCTCTTGATGTTGGCTTAGTCCTTTGTTGTTGGTTTTGGCAGCATACTACCATAATACTACAGAAGTGACAACGCGACAGGTTGTTTGAAGTGCAAGTTGAAACCTCACAAAGAAATAAATGGTACCTACGCGACACCGATGCTTTTGTTTTGGCAGAATATTTTCGGCGCGTTTACCCCACCATTTTTGGCTATCAAACTTAGACAGATTTATTGTAGAAAACCGAATGCCAATATTCTATGTTTACAAAATAAATTAGGTAGTTGCCTACATTAACTAGATTTCTATTAAAATAAGTACGTATCTACAGATGATGAAATACTTGTATAAGTTAAGAAATTCTTAAGCGGGGAAACGGCTAAGTTGTTTGTTTTTCAACCTTTTCGAAAGTTTCGCGTTATGAAAGTTTTGTTTTAACCGGTAAATAAGATTATTTCCAATAAGCTATGATTAATTTGGGTAAAAGCTTATTGTTAGTTAGCTTTCTTTACTCGATCACGCATTATTGTTTGAAGAAATTTCAGTAATCACCCAAATAAATAATACGGGTACTTACTTATCTATCTTATCTTATCTTGAATGTCATTTCACATTCGTTCGTCATAAATTTCAGCTACAATTTACCGGATTTTAGCTATTCATGAAATAATACTTCTCAGAAGGCAGGTGAAAACTCGTGCAACAGCTCCTGCTGCTAAAATGGAAACCTTCATTACGGGGAGAGCACATTCCAACTTAGTGAATTTACACAACCAAATTTTATACAGAAATTAACGTTGCATTGAAACAGAGAACGCAATTAAATACGCTAATAGAAAGTACTAATTTCTAGAATGTTTGTTATTTTGTGCAATTTATTATGAATGAGTTAATGAAATACAAAACATGGATTTTGGTTTTGAAATAAATTGTGCTTTCACCAAATTGATACGGGTATTTAACTGAAAACTATGTAATGTTAGTTTTATGAATAAAGTAGGTTAAACACGACCTATGTACTCTTTTATACACGGTTTGAAATACTTTCATATGTATTTGAGTATCAGTATTTTTTCATACATACACACATTCGTAAACTCACGCCTTTTTCCCATGGGGGTAGGCAGAAACCCCAAAAAGCCACCTGCTACGATCCTTACCTACTCCTTTTGCCTCATCCACGTTCATACATCTCGTCATACACGCACGCATTGCAAGTACAACATACCTGAACTTTCTGAAGAACCTCACCAATAAGGTCAGTGTATCAGTCGTGTATGTCCTTCTAGGGTGTCCTCCCGGCTTTGCATCTCACATTTATAAATATTTTTATCACTGTGAAACCTTATTAGACGGGAAGCTTTGACGCGGAGAAGGTGCTTTCCTAGAAGACGCTATTTACTGACGCTATTTATTTAACGCTATTAAGTATTCAAAGTCTCCACGCGATGGTTGCCGGAAGACGGACGGCGCCGCCGAGGCCGGCCCAGAAAGAGGTGGCGAGACGAACTGGACGCTTACTGCGAGGGCTGGTTCGAGTTGGCACGAGAAAAGAGCACATGGAAGGAATTGGGGGAGGCCTTTGCCCAGCAGTGGGAAAGTACAGGCAATAAAAAAAAAAAAGTATTAAAATTGAGTTAGATCACTTTACACACAAAACTTTGACGTATTAAGTAAATACTGCTGCGATTCTGCCCAGTAAACTTTATCGGAAGTCCTCTCGGTACGATATAGTGTACCAGGTATCTTGAAAAGTTTCCGTTGTACCTACCTGTTCCATCTACTTGAGTACTCGAGACGTTCTTCAACTCTACAACATCTTTTTAAACAAACAGCTTATATTGTTCTTTTCTTTTCCATTTTACAGTGTTACGCCTATGGAGCGCAGTAAACTTACGAACTTATGCTTTTTGTTTTTAAAATCTCGAATTTTGTTTATTCTAAAGCTTTTTCAGCAAGTTATATTGTGGTGTACGTTTTTTTATTTGGTCCTAAGTCGAGTATTTAAGTCCACTAGTATATGGATAGCCTTTAGGCTAATCCGGTGTTTATATAGAGTACCTCGTCATGCCTAATTTGAATTCGCAAGTCAAATTGCTGAGGAGCTATGCGTAACATGAGAGCGAGCGTGGCAATGTATAGGTAGAACATATTGATACGTATGTTCGTGGTTGGCTGGGTGTAATATAATTTCTAGGAAGTGAAATACCAACCATGTTAACCGGTTGGTATTTCGATATTCAGTTCGATTCAGCACCTAGCAATTATAATACACCCAGACTACCAAGAACACAATAATTGTAATCGTATTTATGTACATATGATAACTAAGTAATAGAAATTGCGATCTCATAAAACTGTGCATGTCAGTTTAAAAAGCTTAGTTATTATTACTTTCATATGGATGAAATGCGATATTATAGACGAGCCGCAGGAAAAAGCTAGTTTACAAAAAAAAACATCCGCCAAAACTACATAAAGCTTTCTTCATTTATCTTTGTCTAAACCAGTCTAAAGCGAAATATGTGCTGCGACCTTCGAGTTTTCTCTGTAGATTAACTTTATTTACACTAATTATGACAGACTACCAGCGAGGACTTTCCACTTTCACGATATTACTCCCTTTTTATTATAAAAACGGTTGAAACCAATTGGCCTTGTTCATAGAATAACATCAATTTGAAACAGACTAATGAATGGGTACGATGCCTGACAAGCAATTTTTTTTAAATGCCTGCCTGCTTTGTTATTATATTTATCCTTTATTAATTTTACACAAACTAAATATATTTTTAAATATTCTAATATAGGGTCTAACTTTTTAAACACGAAATATTTCAAGAGTAACTTCTACAAGTCGTAAAGTCGCCATAGCAACGAAAAAAAAATTTTTTTCTGAATGTTTTTATTTTTACGAAATTATTATAGTTCTAAATATTCTTGCGACATTTTGCATAAAACCTTTACAAACTTTAAACTTACTTACTTACTTTTACTTTTTTAAACTTTTTTTTACTTTTTAAACCTTTAGACAGTATTTATTTTGTGGGTCAAGTAATTAATTTTTTTTTTTAATAAAAATACACTTAGATAAAAAAAAAATTTTCGTTGCTATGGTGACTTTACGACCTATAGAAGTTACTCTTGAAATATTTCGTGTTTAAAAAGTTAGACCTTATATAAAACAATATAAAAAAACATTTAAAAATATAAAAAAATAGTAGTCCACCAGCATCGGGAACAGGGTCTACCGGTGGTCTCTTGAGAGAGGAACCTTCTTAGTGTTATTATTATTTCGTTTATTCATTTATACCCATATCTTTTATCAAAACATCTGATAATTAAACACATAAATTCGCAAATAAATGTTATGTACTGTCCCTCCACTTACCGCCTCTTTTGCACCTCTATACCTAACCTAGCCAGTCAAAGAAAAAACAAAGTCATCGCAAAAAGCGTAGATACAACAGAAAGTCTTTGTATTTTACACTACATTTTTTTGCGGCTGCCTCATTGCATTTGAAAAAAACCTGCAAACATTTTCAGTGAAAAATACAAATGCACTCTAGGCCGTACGAGGGGATGACAATAAGGTGATCAGAATACGTGAAGTCTATCTATCTCAAACGGATACACTAACATCCAATTTTATACACTAGTAGACAAGGATATTAACTGGTACTCCAAAAGGCTTTATAGTAGATACAAACCTGTTGCCATAGGTAGTTAGTTCGGTACCCGTTAATGCATTCAGATTAAATTAGTTTGGCGGTTAAACCACAGAAAATGTTAACCCAACATAGGTTACAAGAGATTTTTTTTTTAATATCTCGTTGCTTACGAAAACACCTATTTTAAGTACTATTTTTAAAGTTTCGCAACCAAGACGCAAAAATGGATGCCCTATAATTTCGTCATATCTGTCCGGCGGCAGCACACAGCCATTTTATTCGGAGGCTATTTGCGTTACATCGATGAAAATTGGAAGGGAGGAGTTCTGTGCACAGGAAAAAAACAAGTAATTGATGGGTTAAAATATAATGATGAGATTCTGATGATGTTGTTGACTGATTGACAATCATATTTATCATCATAAATTCATTACATAAGGCATTTCAGAAGCTACATGCTACTACTGATCATATTCACGGACGCCACGGGTTAGACATTGCCAACTTGTTTATAAATATTCTGATAAAAGCTTTTCAAAGACTCGTGCATCTAAGCTAAAGATGCACAGCTCTTAGATAATATAAAAGGGGCCATTAACTTTATTTAGAAAGGAGCTTGGCTTAAAGGTCAATCTGATAGGAAGCTTTCATGAAAACTCTTTCAATGAATCCTCCAAGAAATCCAACAATATTATTGTAATGCACATAAACACGTCATTAAAATATCTTACTAAACGAGCATGGTTTTGCCCTCTCACGTAATGAAGTTAATAAAAATGTTTCGTGAAGCCAACGCTGTTCAATGCTATCATAATCTATTTTTCGGACATGAAACAGGTATGTGTTTTTGGAAAAAACTTAAAACCCACGTAAAAATGATCAGATTTTTCAATAGTTCTTATGAATTGTCAATTTTTTTTTGCCTTAATATGGTCTACGGTTGTTCTTACTCGTCGAAAATGAACATTAATTGCAAACAAGTAACTGCACAGACTTTTGAAACCCTTTTTCTATCGACGAAGAAATCCTTTCACTAAAATATGCTAGGAAAATATCGTGAAATATTCCGTTCTAATGATAACTGAGAACCATTCAGGTTCTTAAGCTCCTGTTGTTGAACTACCCTATTATATTTTATCAGAATGAAAGGATTTGCTTGGAAAATGATGTTGGAATTTATATTGTTTATATTAAAAGTGGCTGTACACTCTCGCCGAACCACTGTGTGGCAGGTCGAGTGCAATAGTGTATATGGGAGCGCTCGTCTAGTCTCGGTGTGGCTTGCATGACTGTACATTCTCGCACTCGGAGTGTATCGGCGAGAGTGTACACCACATTTGAAATAAACATCATAAGTTCAACCATCAGTTTGTATGTAGAGTTGAATGCAGAGTGTAATAACATGCAAGTGTACTCGACATGGAGGATGCAGGAGCTACCGTATTTTCTTCGAACGAAAGGTCGAGGTTATTTCAATCGATTAGATATATTAATGTTTATGTTAGTGTAAAAGTTTCTGTAAAAAGCGCAGTGCTTTGTCGGTAGCAAGCCGCGTGCTTGAGATTTATAACCGCATTCTTAAAATAACTTAAGCTCCAATTATCTTCAACTTACAAGCCTCTGCCTTTTATCACCCCCGCACAAAATGTGGGCGATGTAATAGTATCCGATAGTGAACGCGGCTTAAATCATAAAAATAGTTGTTCGAGAATAACATGAAATTATACTTCTACGTTGCAATTGGCTCCAAGTTATTGTAAAGTTCTACTCTGTAACAGCTTCACAAATTGTGGGCGATTTATTTCAACTACGTACAGTGCAGTATTGGGAAGATAATTATTAAAATATGAACATAACGAGATAGTGACATACATACGACTTGTGGCCAAGTTTTTGATGATTGGCCTGGTTGTTGAGTGGTATATAATGAATATGACCGTTGTTGACCGCCGAATTGTATGAGTCCTGCTATGTTGCTCGCTGTCGAAAATAACTAAGCAACGAGTTTACTGCCAGTATAGCACAACTGCAAAAAAAAAAATGGATACCAAAACTAAGTACAAACAAACGGCGTTCAAACGGGAAAGGATACAGTAAATATTGCAACAGAATTCTGCAGTAAACTTTATGATGCCGGCGACGTACACACAGTTATAGATGAATCAGTCTCTACCCACATATATCAGAAAAGATCGACGTATGTCCAGGAATTGAAAATTTCACTAAAATGGAAATAATACGAAATATAGAATAATGAGAGAACAAGATTATTGGATGCAAGGATGATTACCATTAAACGGCTCGCATCGCATCGGATCGGAACGGATTTTACTATCTTTAAACGATATTAAATCGTGTTCACAGTATTTTAAGTCTATATTACCAAGCCGTGCATATCAGCTTGACCGAGGGCATCTTCTGCGACACGCGATCATAGCCGAAAGTATGCTGCGACGCGCGATCGGCTCCGTTCGCCTGTCGTCATATCCGATACAGTTGGAATGAAACTATCTGACTAGGTGCAGAACCGGATACGTTTGCAAGCGACGGTACGGAGCCGATCGTAAGCGTCAACATCCTGACGGATGCCGGACGGATCTCCCCGCATCCGTTCGTATCCTTTCGATCCGATGCGATCCGAGCCGTTTGGTGGAAATCATCCTTTAGAGCACTCACAAAAATTGAAATGGAAGTGGGCAGGCCACGTGCCGCGTAACCGCGTTCAAAGGATGAAAAATGGGCTAAGAGAACAACCGTATGGTCTAGACTGATCAAAAGGAAATCCTTCCTTGGCAGTCGGGTGAAAAGAAGTGAGATTGGGCAAGAGAGGTAGGGCTGGCAAATTAATAATCGGCCAAAACTGGCTTACTGTAGCAGGAGACAGAAAAAAGTGGCAACAAATGGAGGAGGCTTTTTCCCAAAGAGGGGTCCTTAATGATCTTAAGAAGTTTTATAATTATCTTGTTTTTTTATATTAATGAAAAATAAATGGTATTTTTTATTTATTTATTTACTACTGGTGTACTGTGTTTGGGCAACAGTTTTGTGTTAAAAATTGGTGCAGAATAAAATTTAATTGCGAGTGCCAGGAGAATTTTTTAGTTGGTTGCCTGCTTTAAACGGGCACCCCTCCCAAGTCACGCTTACAACTTAAAAATAACGTACTTGGGTAGTTTTTTTTAAGTTATTGTAAGTTGGCTGAATAAAAAGGTCAAGTAAATATTGATCGAAGAAAGGCGAAAAAAAACTGTTTCTGGATTTGAATGAAAAACTGAAGCGGTGCATTAAGTTTTAAAAGTGAAACTATCGCGTACATCGTGAAACCTCCAGCAATTTCTACATAATATAGAAATTTATTCATCTCAATTTCTGCATTACAATAGGTACTTGTGAATAGCCTAGTTCCCATAATTGATTGAACGGAGGCGAGTTCTATGATAAGTAGTTTGCCCACTTGCAGTTAAGCTCTTTTCTTCGATAATTCTTCGATGTTTACCAGTCCACCGCGATTTGTTTATAAGGCTGAGGAATGTTATTTATGGTCGATCTTGAATCCCTAAGCTAAATTTGTTTATGACTTTTGTATATCTCAACAGATTGGTAAGAAAATTGGTGTGTATATCATGAAAAATGACAAAGAACGATGGGGAAAGTAGTAACAATGACCAGTACATACAAACATGGTTTAATAAATGAAAATCATTTACATAATGCGTTCATGTATTTCGGTGATAGAAATTTTGGTACTACAATTTTACTTATGACCTATTTTAATTGTATTACAGCAGTATGGTTCGATGAGTTGGCAGAGACTTAAAACCAGCAGTGCATATATTTCTGCTGAGCAAAATCGAATCGCCTTCAGATGTTTGGGTAAACAAGTGAATTTGAACGCTTATGTTCATAAGTTACGGTTCATTATTACACTACTAAGTTACCGTATTCTTGGGAATAACATAACACGAGCTCTGGAACTTTGCAAATCTTAAAGAAAACTTTCTTTGGCAGCTTAGGTGTTTGGGAAGGCGCTAACCATGGGGTTTCGGTGCAGTTAAACGGTGGATGTTGTGAAAGATTTCTCGGTAAAAGTTTATTTATGTTTGGTTGGGGCGGAGTTATAAAATGTAGTGTGCAGTAGTTCTGTGCATGTTTGTGTAATAACCTGGTCACTTACACAAGCGCGCGCACGTAGAGGCGGAGCCGGAGTCTGTGGGCGGCCCGACGCGGGAATATTACTTCACAGTTGTCTGTCACAACTTGATCAGCATTGCACGTGCATCCGTTACGGCGTGCCGATACGAACTTTGTTATTTGTAACTTTTACCACTTTTCAACTTAACTTGTTAACATAACCCAAGACGATCTCCAATCATTTCGTGGTATTGTTTAACAGTGTTTCATAAAATTTTATTCGTTTTCAAACAAACTTTTTCACGAGACGTTGAACTTTGTGGTGCAATGGCTAAGCTAATAATGAGTTATTATCCTTTTGTATTTATCTACATTAATAATAATATAAAGAGGAAAGATTTGTATTCGATTTGTTACAACTACTTCGATTTGTTAAACTCAAAAGCTACTGTACCGATTTTAATCATTTTTTCACCAATAGAAAGCTAAGTTATCAGGAAGTAACATATGCTATTTATATCATGCAAATTAGAAGAGCTATCACAGTTTGCGGACGAAGTCGCGGGCGAAGTGCTAGTTATCCATAAAGTTTAGTAGGAGAACACGACTGTTTCGTGGGTTTCGGGTTTAGCTCCCGCTTGGTGCAGTGGGTTGAGTTGTTTTTAGTGGTGGATGGGCAGCTTGATGCTTTCGCTTGATTTGGTTTCCCAAATGCGGTTTTGCCATATTATCTGGCATGAAGTTTTAATAAGTGAACAATAATTATAACAATAATAGTAAATCTTACCTCATGTTTCACCAACATCAAATGGCACGTAGTTTCCCAAATTAGTTTGGCGTATTAAGATTGGAATTGCAGCTTAATTTTCGTTCGCAGAGCCCCGTTCCAACGAATATGCGGAGCTGGGGGTGCCACTGTCGGAGCGGTCGGCGGCCGACACCGAGGCGGCTCATGAGCTGCTGTCGCTGGCGCACAGCCTGCCGCCGCTGCCGCCCGCACACGTGGTCACCGTGCTGGCGCCGCCCGAGCCCGCGCCCCCCGCACCGCACGCGCCCCTCGCGCCGCTCGTGCCCGTTTATACGTACACGTTGCAGCCCACAAACATCTACATCCTAGCCGAGGATCAACCCGAGCCAGTGTATCACACCGTGCAGACCGTCGCGCCACTGCAGCCGCTGCAGCCGCTACAGCCGGTCGAGTTCGTCGACACACACATCAGCTACGTCGAGTACCAGCCACCGCCGCCACCGCCACCGCCCGTATCTCAGCCCACTGAGTACCGGATTGAATACAAAGAGGTGACCCCCGAACCAGAGCCGGAGCCACCGGCGGCCGAGCCTCCGGAATGCGAGCCGGTGCATGCCGTCAAAGAGAAGCCCGTCAAGTACGACTGTGCTGAGTGTGGCAAGCGGTACGCGACATCGTCGAACCTATCGCGTCACAAACAGACGCACCGCAGCTTGGACTCGCAGGCCGCCAAACGGTGCGGGGAGTGCGGCAAGGCGTACGTGTCCATGCCGGCGCTGGCCATGCACGTGCTGACGCACCGCATGGGGCACGTCTGCGGCGTGTGCGGCAAGCAGTTCTCGCGGCCGTGGCTGCTGCGCGGACACCTGCGCTCCCATACGGGCGAGAAGCCCTACAACTGCGAGTCGTGCGGCAAGGCTTTCGCCGACCGCTCCAACCTCCGCGCGCACCTGCAGACGCACACGGGCGACAAAAAGTACGAGTGCACGCGCTGCGGCAAATCGTTCGCGCTCAAGAGCTACCTCAACAAGCACCAGGAGGCCGCGTGCGTGCGCGAGGACGAGGACGAGGATGAGTGACGCGCGGTCTGGGCCGCTCGCATACTGCAGTTGATGAAGTATTGATGCAACGAACTATTTCTCTATGAACTTCTTTACACCTTTGTATTACTGAAAGGAAGATATTTTATAGGGTAGAAGCTAGTAGTTTCGACGGCGTTGAATGAATAATAAGCAATAATAATGTACCTAATCTCGTTATGGCTCTTTCCATAATTCTAAAAGAAGATAAAATTAATGCAAAGTGAAATTAAAGTAAAACGTATTTTTCAATTATTAGTCCGGCAATGACGGAAGCAATCGTGTCAATTTATGGCAAGAGCCTGCAATGTTACAGCGTAGGGTAATGTTTATAATATAGGAACGTAACGTAAGTTAGCGTCGCGAGGGAGGTGTGCGACTTTAGATGTAGTTACAGTGATACGTAGAGACTTAATGAAACCGTCGAGCTGTGGTACAAAGAGAGCAATAAAGTAACGAGTGTAAAGTGGCAGTTAGGCGCACGACTAGCGTGCGACGGTTAGCGTAGCAGACGCGCCCGGAGGACCAAACTGTTGCCGGGCCGCCGCCGCCGGCGCCCTAGCTCCGGGGACATTCCGCGCCAGCTTGCTCGGCATGCGAACCAGTGAAACATGAAAACTACTACCCGACGCTATTATTCCAAGTGACGCCGTCGATGTCCACAAGACTTTTTAAGTGTTGTTATAAATATACTTCATATTGATGTATTGTCTAAGTCTACTACATTAATCAATCTGTTCGGATTCATGGTATTATACTTATCTGTGAATATCGAATAAGCAAAATTTTCTATATTAATACATTGATGTTAATCTTCAACGAAGTTATGTTTTAAAAAATAAATTTGTATCATGTCGTTTTAAATAAAATGTTAACCAGGTATTAGTTTTCATCTGTCACTTGTTGACATTCCTTGCAAAGTTTCAAGCGCTGAGTATACCCTATCCGCGGTGTCGAAGTGTGAGACTACGGCCGTACTACCGATCTGATGTCTATTGCGATCTTTTACAAGGAACTAACTGTTATAGCTAGTGTTAATTCATGACCAAGTGATATACCTAATTGGAAAGTAAGTGATCTCTCTAATACGTAATATTGAAAAAGCTCGTTCAATTTGCTCATACGTTACCTTCGTACTCTTACGTCTGAGCTAGAATGAAGCTCTTTAGTATGTCCAATGAACGTCGAAAGCCAGTCGGATATCACGACCGCCGCTCGATAATTAACAGTGAAGTTCAAACGATACCTAAAAATATATGACAATGATCTGGTGCTGCAGGTGACGTACGATCTCGTTAAGGTTCGCTACAAGTACTTAAATATCACAACAATCGAATGCGCCAGCGCATTAGACTCAAAATGGTTCAAACATTTTCAGTAAAAACTTGATGAATCTCGTGAACAGTTAAAGGTAATGTGCATAAGTATAAAATATCAGGCAGTGTACCTGTCTCGAATATACAGAAAATGAAATAACATAGTTTACCAGCCACACTACGCAGTACTCATTGTTATGAACCTAATATTTAGTTTTAGGATTCTCATTAAATTGTAAATAGCGTAGGTTGTTCACTGGACACGCTACAAATGGGAGCGGGCGCTTCCACCTCGCTCGGGTTTCACATTATGTGCACAATATAAATAAATGAGAAATATTATTTGGCAAATGAAACATCGGAAAAGTGTTTCAGCACTTTTGCGGTGTTTTGTTTTTTGTTTTCGTAGAACTCAGTGACGATGATACTTTACATAAAGATGAGGCATGCAATGTAGTAATTAGTTCCCGGGAACTGCGATTTTTATTCGACGACATATTTTTTTTTTTTTCGTTTTACACTTTTTTATTTATAATAATATTTAGCAGCAGAATTCGAATTCATATAGTTGTAGTCATTTTTTACAAACTTGCTAGACAAGCTTCTTAAATAGATTCCATACTTTTGTACCAGAAAAAAAGCGAAAAAAAAAGTAAAAGCGAACTGTAGGTAAATTATGAATCCGAATATCCAATTCCTATTGACCACTGAGTAACCAGTTAAAGGATCTTTGCTATGAAAAACAAGTGCCCGCTGCCATTGTGTTCCAATAATCTTGTAATAATTCATAATTTGAATTTGTGACAAAAGTAATTGGTGCCAGAATGAGATTTCAAAACGGATACGTGTTGAATATAAACTAGTGGACCTGCTCACTTTATGACCCGAAATAAAATCTTAGAAAAATAGTTCCACATAGTTTTGTATATTATGTATAGTACAGTAAAAAGGTTTCTGAAAAAAAACGGCTAAGATGCAATGAACAACGCGCCCATCACTGGGATAATACTGAAAGATGAAACTGCACCACAGTCATTGTATCACACATGCATAACTTAGTTGCAAAACGTCGTAAGTCCCACTTACTCTTCTCACAATTTTCAAATATCTTCTTAGTATTAAGTGTTATTAATTTGAGGATCGATAGAGATTCGTTAAGACTCAGAATGATAAATCAATGGATGCGTGAGTTTGAGAAAAGAAATGTATTTTTATATAGTTACATTTTTATTGTGAATATTTGATATTTTACGAGATCTTTCGTTATCGTAGTGTCTTTATGATAAGGTTATTTGTAGGTTTATATAAGTAAGTTAGGTTTCAACTAATCTACACAGATTCAATTCTGAAAATATTCTGTTGTTTATTTTTGTGATGTTTCCTACAGGTGTAGTTTAACAAGTGAATTAAAATGTGTTGATTCTCTCTTAAAATAAGTTTGTTGTAAGTCATAAATGAATAGTTCGCTGAGTGTCTTTCAATAAGCAATTGAGTGAAAGCTGATACTGTGTTAAGTGTAATGTAAGGTTTAAATGATAATGTGTTGTATGTTATACACCTATGGCACACGAGGCAGTCCGATATTAATAACCAATATCAACAGATTATCGTCTGTTCGAAATATCTAACTGCTTCATGAGCTATCCCTAAAAAGCAATTTAAAATTAACAATAATATGACAAAAGTACATACGACGATTCAACGAAAATTTTGAGTAATTCAAAAATGTATTCAAGTTAAGCATGTTTTATGGATATTATAACACTAAATTATTATGTTTGCTCAATATGTATAAATGTAGGATTCATTGATTCTATTTTAGGCCTAAGTATTGTCACAGAAAAATTAACGAAAAAAAAAGAATAAATATTGAATGTGACAGTACCCTTAGTATTTTATACACTTCTTAATATCACATTACGTAGTGAATGCACGTTATAAAGATAGTTTTGCATAATTGTAACTACTCATCTTCACTTAAGTCAATTTCGGTCATTTTCGTCAATTTCTAATAAAATTCTATCATTAAATGATATGGCTGCACTCGTTCTTTCAGTAATAATCTGAACTAGGAAAGTGTTTCTTTAGTTAAATTTGAAAAACAAAACCTTAAAAGTAAAATCTTTCTAACAGAAAAAACAAATCTTTGAATATAAAAACATACCAAATTCACGAAATAAATTATAATAAACAAAACAAAACAGCTAACGGTTAATAAGTTTCGTTTAAAACATTGAAAAAAAACTTGTAATTTACAAAATAAATACAAAATTCCTATTTTACAATATAAAATGGCTGACTTACTATACGTAACTGTCATCAGTTTCAGAGGGAAACTGTTCAGAATAAGACTGATAGAAGGAGCGTGAGGTTACATTGTTATAGGTAACTAATTATATTAAAATTGAGCATGATCTCGACAGGTAAGGGTGATGTCTTCCAAAAAAAATCTCACACTGCTAAGGGGTCATTACACTCTGCATTGCAAGCTTATGCAAAGACAAGATGTCGTATTTTATTGGAAATATCACAAATTTTGCTAATACCAACGCAATGTTAGCTATAATAATAATATTTGAAGCGATGACTTTCTGCAAATATTGTCGTGGGTTCCTGTACCATAGAGTAGAGTACAGTAGAGTGCTTGGCTATCAGGCTGTCTTATGTTTTTTTTCGTGTGGTTAGTGCCTAACCTGGTGTCAGAGTTTGTTACAAAACCATCTGTCCGGCCTGACCAATCAATAGCGTTCTGAAGACACGTCAAACCATCGCAGCTGCTCCCCGGAGCCTGTCCGCCACGTACGCCATCGTACAAGTCAAATAAAAGCTTGTAATAATAAATCATAAAAACGATGTATTATGGTTGGATGGTACATCAGATGAAACGCTTGATACAGACTGCTAGGCTTCGCTGTACCACTGATGAACATAGCTGTTACCAAATATATGCTCGTTATACCAAACATAGTCTAGTCATTAAATAAGAATCTATTAGTTTTGGTCAATTATTTTTAATCTCCGAAAAGTGTTGAATGTTATGACCCAAAGAAGCTACAAGAAGGATTGTTTTATGGTGATTCAGCCATTGCATTGTTTCTAATATGGCACCGCCATTAAACACTATTGTTAGGCCCAAGCTGCAGTCGACACATGCCGTGGTTTAGAACGCAACGAATAATAGTTTGCCATTTGAGCTTCAAATGCAGCTATATGATATTAAAAATAACTGTGTTCTAAGCCTTATTCAATTAACTTCAGAACATAATCTGGATTGTTTTTAGAAGTTTTATAGTTGTAAACCAACATATAATAAATGTATGATAAGAACTTTATTTGAACGTTACAGCCACATTCAATTTGTACCGACTGCAGCAGATTTACTATTACTATTTAAGGCTCGTTTAATACTAGCGCTAAGTAATAATTACATAGTAATAATCGTGAATCACATATTTTCAAATAGCTTAGTAAAAAATTACAAATATAAAACCAGAAAAGCAATATGATTCGTACAATTCTTAGATTACCCTGTAAGGCAAATTTTTTACAATAAACTTTTTATCCAGTTATTGCGAAAAAATTAGTAATATAATAAAAAAATGCATATTTACCATAATATAAACTATACGAGTCTAATTTATATACCTAAAATCTAAAAAGAAAAAATAAATCTAATGAGTATTAGCATTATTTACTATTAGGAAACTTCGGTAGTTTTTTTTTAGTTCCTCGTGACTTTTCATCTTTATCCTTATTAGATTTAAACAGGAATAAACGCCAAAACAATAGATGTAAAATTAGCAAGTATGTTGTTACGAATAAGTCCCATTTTACCACAGCCTCTTCTAGATATTTCGAATGTTAAATCTTTCAGTGAGCTTCAAGCTTACCTAGACTGACATTCAAAACAAACCTAAAGCTTCTAAGCTTAAAATTTCCATATTCCGCTTGAAAAAGCATTGCCACGAAGAAACTGGCCTAATTTACATATTTTGTTGAGGAACATAGATAGTTTTCATCGAACTTCCATCGAATTCTACGTTGCGATTGGAGCAATGGACTTCAAATTGAAAGTAAAATTATGTTAGGGCATTACAAATCTTATTCCTTAAATTGCACATCAAATATAACAAAAGACTATAAACAAAACAAAATTTAATGTTTTTGAATACTTCATGTGACTTATGCCCGACTCGTCATCAAAAAACAAAACATCACGATTCACAACTTTCAAATATTTTTATTTTCATATTACCGATTCGTCTTCGATGCCAAAGTATCATATTCATTTTTATTATAAGGTAGGTAGGTAAGGAACATTTACACAAGTTTTGTAAACGGGACAACATATTATTATTATCTTCATCCCCAACGACGACACTGCCAAAATTGATGAAATACATTTCTCTCCTATTTAAAAAAATCATCTTTTCGATATTTGAATAGTTTCACCTTACAAAAAGTACTAGGCTTGAATTCATGCAAGCCTAGTACTTTTTGTATTGTATTGTATTGTATTTTTAACAGTCACTTTGGATTTTTTTACCACTTAGGCATTGTGATATTTGTTTTTCAGAACTGTTAAAAGTATAAGGCTGGCATGAATTTAAGATGGTATTTCAATAGTTCTGGACTAGGTTCTAGGACTGGTTCTAACAGGTCTAAACCACAACCTGTAGTTTTTTTTTAGTTACTCTATTTATTTTAAGAAACTACTTTGAATTATTTTGAGATTTTTTTAAGTTTTAGGGCTGAAGACGTAGTAATTGTTTGAAGTAAAACATTGTTAGAATACGCCTATGAAAACATATTGTGCGTAAGATAAAATTCGCATCTTTTTTAGTAAAAGAGGTGACAGACACAATTACAATACTAAAAATAGGGACCAATTAGTTCAGCCAGGCTTCAGACTCGCCAAAGTAGACTCATCTTCCAAGGGGAGAAAGCTAGATAGCTGATAGTTTGAGAAAGCTAAATAACTGACAGAATACGTGAGATTAGCTCCTTCTTATTTATGACAACCTGGTTTTCATAGGCGTGATTAGTTTTCTTGAATTAATTTAAAATTAAGATTAGGTAACAGATGAGGTAAGCTCCTACTTATTTATGACAGCCTAGTACTTTATAGGCATAAAACGTATTCTATACTGACGCTAACTAACGAAAAGATTTTGATTTTTATTTATATTGAAGAAATTGTTTGTAAGATTTTTTCTTTAGTTTGAGCTTTTTGTAAATAAATTGATTTGAAAGACATATTATACTTTTTTTACTAACTGTACTTTTTGACACTGATGACGAAATGGGAACATCAATATTAAATAAAAATTCATTTGTTTTCTTATGATGACGAATCGGGACTTCTTGTATGAAAATAAATTAGTGACCAATCGGAACAGTGACGAGTTCGGAATAACTTCTTCATGTGTGCTCGCATACATTATATTGACTAAATTACCCGATGAAACTTTCAATTTCGAACGAAAAACTACACTTGAATTCATTCAATCTCATTCATCTCATTTTGCATCACACGTTTACTTCATTTAAGAACTGCTAGCTAGCTCACATAATATAATCTTTTAAAACTGAAATACAAGCAAAGGGGAAAAATATTAGGTACCTATGAAACAGAATTGCTGATCAAGCTAATGATTAGCAAAACTTGTTATCAACAGTCAGCATAAACGAAAAGAGATTAAACGATGATTCCTACCAAATGGCTCGCGTCGCACCGGATCGGAACGGAATTACGGATCACGAGCGTCTTCCGCAACACGCGATCGTTGCCGAAAGTATGCAGCGAAGCGCGATCGGCTCCGTTCGCCTGTCGTCGTATCCGATCGGATCCTCAACACGTCAATACGGTAGGAATTAAACTATTTGACTAGGCGCTGAAACGGATCCGTTCGTAAGAGACGGTACGGAGTCGATCGTGTGCGTTAACATTATGCCGGACGCTGTCGCCGCATCCTTTCCGATCCGATGTGATGCGATCCGTTTGGTGGAAATCATCATTTAGTAGTACAAAAACTTTGAACGTAGACAATTTTTTTTTTAAATAGTGGCAGCTACTCAATTGTTATGGGGAAATTAGTAGGCAAAGGGGTGTCCGCGCCGTGTGCCAGGATCTCTTTTGTAGGCGCGGTACAATACGTCCGGCTTCCGGCATCCGGCGCGCGCGAGCGCTGTCCGCTTCCGTTTGTGTATCTCAGATAAAAGCCCCTTCACAATAAAACCCTTTAATTGGATACTTTTACAATTACCGATTCGCTAGAATAAGAACAGTCATCATTTTCACTGTCATCATTCCAGACGAGAAATAATTTATTATTCAATAAATGCTAGAAAAACTCCGAATGTTATTTTACAGTGAAAATGTGAGTATTATAATAATAGTACCAGCCTATTACTGTCCCAGTACTGGGTGAATGCCTCTTATCAATCAGAGTATTAATGTGTGTATTGTGATTACAAAAATATTTTATCACGGACTGGAGTTTGCTGCTTTCAATAAATGCGGGAAAGCGGACTATACCAAATCAGATTTCATGTTTTTGCATTCTCTATATTCCCCAATAGAGATTTTCCTGTGTTCTATAAGGCGCGAATTACACAAAAACGGCGTAAGCCGTAAGGCGCGGCGCAGGCGTGGAATTTATAAGGAAACGAAAGAACGGCGTGCCTGCGCCGCGCCGCTTCAGTGTAATTTACGACACGTCGCCTACATACATTTTATACGAAAACTTTTTGAAGCGGCATGCCTGCGCCGCGCCTGCACCTCACGCCGTTTCTGTGTAATTCGCGCCATAGATGATCACTTATATAGCGGTCCCAGTTGGTAACCTGAAGATTAGACAACTGCAGTAGAGTGTCGAAAAGCATTCTGAACTAGACTGCACAATATTTTTTTTTATTCCGTGCCGAGTTAACTAATCGTTGGGGAATGTGTTTTGGCGTAGCTTAATTAACGGTACTTAGTGCCAGAACCTTTGTGAGGGTTGCTCTGATTTCAAATATTGGAATGACATGCTTTCTTCACAAATGGACAGGAAATTCAGTTATGGCGTTCGATAGTTCGATGCAAGATTTGCATTTTCTAAAAATTTACTATTTACTACAATTTAACTCAGATTTAAAATAAAATGTTCTTCTACGATCTATTTACTTTTTGCAATTAAAGTTCAAACATAATAGTAGAATAGTTTTATACGAACTATACACAACAAATTAAGACTATCAATTAACGAATAAAACAACAGCATTCATATTTTACAGTTCCACGTACTTATTCTATATAAGTTTCTAAATAGCTCTAAATGTGTAAACTGTGTTTTAGTTTTTTAAGAGCGTTTACGACTTACGACATTTCATTCAAACTTTCAAGTGTTTTTTTTCCGAAATGACTGAACCGATTTTAATAAAACTTCATACGCATAAGCAGGATACATAGATCTAAAAAGTTATCAGAGAACATTTTCGAAAACTAATGTTACAGCTAAATTAGACCGATTTTATATTTTCCATAGAAACAGAGATTTCCAAATATCTTTTTTTAAAAAGACATTTCGAAAATGTTCTCTAATAACTTTTTAAACCTATGTATCGTAAGAAGTTTCATTAAAATCGGTCTAGTCTTTTCGAAAAAAAAGCTTTGAAAGTTTGTATGAAATGTCGTAAGTTCTTAACGCTCTTAATACTGTTCTTTCAAACTTTTACAATTCCAACACTTCGGTGAGCAAATGCTTCCTATGAATATTATTAATCTTTCGACTGTCTATACTAACAAGGTTATATTAATGTTATAGTTCTAGTATTAAACGAATAAATAAATAAGCAATAAAACAAGACAAGTACGTACTGTAGTAACTTCAAAACATAAGTATCTTTAAAAATATAGAAAAATGTATTCAAAAAAAATATCTCCAATATAAAAAAATAAGAAAATAGAAAACTTAAAAATATATCCAACTAGTGTTTCTTTAAAAATACAACGAATTAACAATATTACACATTTGATTATAAAATATCGTATGCGTATATAAAATATACCTTAACACCGAGTAATAACGGCGAATTTAGATTACAACGACTGTTTTACACAAAAGGAATGAAACAATTAATTAAAAATTATAACCTTCAAAATCAAAGCTATAATATAATTTTGAAAAAATCATAAAAAACTATTTACTAACAGAACTTTTGATGTGAGTTAAAAGAAGTCCATTTATATTTCTTAAGATATCATTGTCAAATTAACAAAATGTGTACATTTTATTTCGAAATCAATATCAAATTATTATACTGTCTGATATCATGGACTTTTATTTACTGACTTGGTTATATATGCGTTGTGTAATAAAATATAAAGCAATTAAATAATTATATTGTATAAGCAATGAAAACAAAATAGTTATTATAACTGTACAATGTTTATCAATTAGCTAACTTTGCATTTGCATTTGTGACGATGTAAACGATCTCGAGGCCTATTTTAAAACATTGTAAGTAGATATTATGCCAGAAGGCTTTTAACGCAGTTTATGCAAGTTTCAAACGGTGAATATATTAATATTTTTCAAGTTTTATACAAAAATAATCAGAGATCAATAACGTTTGCAATTTGCAACTAACGCATATTTTTATCTTATAAAAATATTTTACTGAAACAAGCTATGTATTTCGAAAATTGTATGTACCTACTACATAGATTTATATTGGGATCAAGTTTTTATTTTTTATTTTCTCGTAAATATTCAACTAGCATTGCTTTTACTACAGCATACAGCAGTGCACTTCTAGAATTATATTAGCTTTTTCTACTTATTAAAAAAAACCGTACACATATTTTGCTACCCGCGGCTCAGTATGGCTGGTAAATATTGCTTGAGGAAAATAATACAATATTAAACCGTTTTAACCACATTTTCAAAGTCTCATTACCTTGAAGCATGATCATCTGCCTAGCCCTTTCCCAACTATGTTGGGGTCAGTTAGTACGGGGTAATACGATACCCCTTGCGTTACTTTGAAGTATTCTGAACAACAATATACATAAATCTGTGTTTTCTTATTCAACGCTTCGAGAGGTTTTGATTAGAGAATTTTTCTCATTTTTCCAGCGCGACTCGTTTTATTCCAAACCATCATACAAATCAAGACGAGTATTTGTTTCAGAATGAACTCATAGAAATTCTATCAAGTGAAAGCAATATTCACACTGCATATATTTAACAATAATACATTTTATGCAAACTCATTTTATGAACTATCAGATTCAGCAATGAGTGACGCTAAATCGCGAATAAATAATAATATGTGACATTAAATTATGTGACATACATACACTGTCAGAATTTAAAGTCGCACCGGCTCAAGTATTTAGCAACCATACTGGTCTCATTCCTCATCAGCTTACCTATGTACAGTACAAAGCACCTAAGCACTGCCGTATAAAAACTTTTCCCACATGACAATTATTTGTACCTTACAATGTCTTGTAAAATATTACAATAGTTGTACCATGTTACAATGACTCGTACCACGTTACAATGACTCGTACCACGGTGCAATGACTCGTAACACGTTACAATGACTCGTAACACGTTACAATGACTCGTAACACGTTACAATGACTCGTACCACGTTACAATGACACGTACCGCGTTCCAATTACTCGTACCACGTTGCACTGGTTTGTACTACGTTACAATGACTCTTACCACGTTACAATGACTCGTACAACGTTACAATGAGTCGTAACACGTTACAATGACTCGTACCACGTTGCACTGGTTTGTACTACGTTACAATGACTCTTACCACGTTACAATGACTCGTACAACGTTACAATGAGTCGTAACACGTTACAATGACTCGTACCACGTTGCACTGGTTTGTACTACGTTACAATTACTCATACCACGTTACAATGACTCGTACCACGTTACAATGAGTCGTAACACGTTACAATGACTCATACCACGTTACAATGACTCGTACCACGTTACAATGAGTCGTAACACGTTACAATGACTCATACCACGTTACAATGACTCGTACCACGTTACAATGACTCGTGACACATTACAATGACGCGTAACACGTTACAATGACTCGTACCACGTTACAATGACTCGTACCACGTTACAATGACTCGTGACACATTACAATGACGCGTAACACGTTACAATGACTCGTACCACGTTACAATGACTCGTAACACGTTACAATGACTCGAACAACGTTACAATGACTCGTACCACGTTATACTGGCTTGTACTATTTCACAATGACTTGTACCAAGTTACACTGACAGCAATAAATACTTCTGCTTATAGCCGTAGGTTACAAACTTAGCCTGTAATTCTATAAATAAACTTGTAGTACACTAAAATGGTTTTTTATTTCAAAACGCACCTATATAAATGCCCTCCCCTTGCTAGCGTTTATTTTTATAGTTTTACTCACGCGGCTGCCACAACTTTAGGAAAATGTTGAAACAAATGAAACTTTTGGAATTTATTTCAACATTTTCTCTCAGCCTGCGCGTCCCCTTGCGGAAAGGTACTCGTAAGATCAACACGTGGTAAAGCCACAAGTCGAACTGACCGACTGCGGCACGTGATTAACCCGTTAACTTAGTTCATTGTTACAATAAGTTTATGAAGTAAGTAAGTAAGGGGTTCTACTTGAACAAAGCCGGTAAACAAAGTGTGAAAAGGCTCAAGCCTACGGCGTAGCACGCTCCGTATGCGATTACGTAGCAGCCGCCGTAGCCAGCTACACAGTTTAAAGCGTAGGCAGCTACGGCGTAGACAATCGTGTAATTAATAACATTATAGTGTAACCCCGTCCAAAATTTTTTCCAACAATATTTATTTTTATCCTTTACTGTACACATAATGACAAAGACACTGTTTTCTTATCAAATAAGACCAAAAGAAACCTAGTATAATGAGCAACTAAGTGCTAATTCCACCAATGATACGGAACGGACGAATCAGCGCATCTAAAACACGTTCAGGAACTTGCAGTGTCAATAGTGAAGCTGACAGTTCTTGATCGTAGTTTAAATGTGCCGATTGCATTGTGCCCTAAATATTAAATGAAAGTAAGGTCAATTAACAATCCATATACCGTAGTTTAATTCATAATTTTCTAGTGCATTGGAAACAGATAACAAGTCACTGCATTGTTCGCTGCTACAAGTTCGGGCTATTCAGCGTTCATTTAATAACTTCCACTCCGTTTCCATGGCAACAGGTAAATAGCTCGCGGGAAAGCTATTCTGTTTTAAACTGATATTGCGATTTTCGCAGAGTTTTTTTACACGATTTTACGTATTTTTATGGCGTCGTCCGCCTCTTGAATTTGAATGCGCTTAGGTAAATTAGGGTTATTTAATTGTTCAGGCAATCAACTATCAACTTAAGTTGTCATTATTTGATAGTCGTTAAGAAAAAAAAGAAAGAAAAAATAATCATCAAAAAAGAAAAGAAAAAAAAGGTCTGTCATAGTTATTTAACCTCTTACCACAGACGCTTCCAGACGCTTTTATTTGGTAAAAGCGTCTAGAAGCGTCAGTCGGAAGTAAAATCAATATTTGCATGTAATCTGACTTTTATTGTTAAAAGTTTAATTCAGTACTCGTCGAAAAAACTTAAATAAATAACTTTTTTTTCTCGCGAATTGTTAATAGGTTTCATAATAACATATAAGAGAGCAGAAGTATCGCTATAACCTGCAGAATGCAGTTATTGTGGACGAAATCGGATAGATTGTATCATTATCAAGGGTTTAACAGGAAACGGTTTCAGTATTACAAATTGAATGATCACCAGCAGCACAGCCTGTTGGTTTAGTCCCGTGCGTCTGGTCACACAACTTGCTCAAAATCTCAACTAAAAACAGCGAATAGATACATACACACGCGGTCAACTTGATAAAAAATGAGTTGCAAAGCCTGCCCATATACGACAGCCAATATTCCAAAATAAAACTACGGAACGAACACGTAGGGCCGAGTACAATACTGTTGATTATTGTTTATTACCGAACCTGACATTGTAGCGCGAGCGTTCAATCGAATACCTAATGAATGGCATAAAACTGGACTCCATTTATCGCTGTATAGATAACCAGTAAACCAACAGTCGTGATGGCCCAGAGGTTACAGCCTCGCCTTTCATGCTCGAGATTGTGGGTTCAAATCCGGGCAAGTACCAATGTGACTTTTCAATTCATATGTACTTTCTAAGTTCATCTTCGACTTCACTGACATCGGTTAAGGAAAAACATTGCGAGGAAACTTGGATTTATAATCAATATAATTTTGATATCGCCAAGCCGTCTTGAACAAGCGTGCTGATCATTTGATCAATGCTCCTATCTTCTCTGTATGAGAAGAGGCCTTCGTCCAGCATTGGGACATTAATAGGCTAGTATTATAAACCCGTAGGCCTTTTTTTGTGAAATCAAACTCGGGTGTTCTGTGAAAACACAGCAAAATGTTTTGATGACAACCCTATCTAATCAAATATCGTTACATAAATTGCATCAATTGATCTGCGGCGTATTACTGGCTGCCGATCTCTATATCCTCTATATCTAGATCGGAGGAATCTACGTAGTTCAAGTGGCTGGATCGGAGAGCATTCAGTTCCCCCGATCATTTTACTGTAATCCAATAATGCATGCAAGTCCGTACTGACCTTGCGTAATCCAAAACTTGCGTGCGAGTATTGAAACCATTTCAAACATTCCACGTTCTTACTTGAGTCGATTGTTAATTAATACGCTTTGATTTTAATCTCTGAAAATGCCTACTCGAAATTTGTTTTTATTTTACTCACTCGCCTCATTGGTTCCCTAAGGACTACAGCATATTCGATACCAAGGTCGCAAGGAATAACGTTATTAGGTTTTTTCATCGGTGTATGGCAACAAGCGAAATGTAGGTGTACTATAGATACTTACACCTCTGTCGAACCCTTTGGCGAGTTCAGGTGTGATCAGGTGTATTTTTACGCACATCGATGCCGCTCACTGCGAACTGCGATATTATTTAATTAATTTTGACTGGACAGACATTTGCGGATTTCACAATATTTTTGCAGCTGCGTCGTTGTGCTTTAAGGAGTCTGCTTACTACACCGAACCATACCATGAACGTGCTATGGACGTCTCAACAGCGTATCATACCGGTTTATAACAGTTTTGGAACGGTAATTACACGCGGTTGTAGCAGATTTAGAACGATCATCATACGCGGTTAAACCATACATTCGTTGTATTGAAAAGTATGAGACCATGCGCATGAAACAACAACTAACCGCGAGAATATTTTGCCGGTACCGATATGCAAGTATGCATGTCACGCGACGGTGTTGGTCGGTGACGGAACTGTCTATTGGACATATTTTCTTTACAAAGAATATTTTTCTGCCTGACACGTTCCTAGCACAGTCATAGTATGATACGGTGCAGTGGGCAGAATACTTTGTTTTGAAAAAGTATGAATACAGTTTTGATTGTTGAATCAAAACCAAATCAACCGCTTCTGCCGCACTATTCCAAATATGTTCTGTGTCATACAGGTAATTGAATTCTCGTACAGATATTGGAAATTAACGCTCTGCAGCACTTAACCTAGTAATTACATTTGCTACAGGAAATCTAATACATCGTGCAATATGCCCATTCATATTGCATTATATGCTGAACTCTTAAAGCACAATTTAATATCGGGGAAATCAGAAGGGAATTAACTGAGTAATGAAACTCAACCTCGAAAGGTTAGGCAAAGGTAATTTTTTTTTCTAGCAATTTTTTTTTACAGTTCTCTTTTACGCCCACTTTTCGCCAGTGGCCTTTAACCATAAACCGGACACAAATTTGGCTGCTACTGGGAAATTCCTGATAGACATTCCGACCTGGGCTTCGAACCCAGGACCTCATGCTCCGCAGTCGCGCTTGCGACCACTAGACCAATGAGTGTAGTCAAAGATATCCTAATAAAACAAATTAGCAGCATATTTTGCATCTCCTCTATATATCATATCTCCTCTAAATATTATTAGATATCCAGCAAAAGGATATCATGTCGCATATCAAAGGAACTCATAGATTAATATTTTTTTCAGAATATTATACATTGGACAGATACGATCTTCTCAAAAGAAACTCTTTTGCGATAAAGTAAATACGGCACGTATTTACTTTAATAAAACATTCCCCGTAAACATGACTAGACGTCCAGCAAATAAATATCAAGTAGCACATCAAAAGAGGCGTTGCAGTATTTTCCAGCTTGTTTCTGTTTCTTACGCGTAATTAAATAAAAGCTACAGCTCACATGTTATTTAAAAATCCTGCAATGGTTTTAAAAATATTTTCCCAAGTCCCGTATCTTTTACAAACAAAAATAAACCTTTTTAGCTTTTATTTACCCATCCATATATTGAACCTTCCCTGATCAGATGTGCATTTTAATATGAGGTGGTATGGCGGCGCGCGGATAATTTGGAGTAAGAGTTTTAATTAAACTGAAGTGCTTCATTACCAGGTCTTGTAAAAAATGCTTTGCCAGATTAATAATAAGCTAACTTGAGTGCTTCATTACCGACGCCGCCGGCAAAAAACACGGTAATGTCTGAGTAGGTAACAGAGAATACTAAGTAAAAAACAAAACGCTTTTTTGCAGAAAGGAAACCTCGCTTCTTCAGAAGGGTGGTTCAGTCCATGAATAATGAAAGGATTGTGTTTATATTGAACTAAACAACATGATTTACAGGCACATTCACGGAGTACTTATTGAGTTTTAATGAGCCTTTGGTACTCAGATATTAGGGGTCGTCCTTTACTCACGTGAGGTACGAATTGAAAGTGACGTTTAAAAGATTTTTACCAATAATTAATTAAAAACACAAATATTTTTAAAACATATTTTTTTATTAAATAGATTCTAAAACTATCTCGATCTTCAAGATATTTTTTTTTTTAAGTGTTGTCCCACCCTAAGAATTTCTCCTGTATCGTTGGTGCGCAAACATTTAAACTCCCATACACAAACAGCCAGACCCGGAACAACTACCTGTAGGTCATACAATTATTTGTTCCGTGTGGGGATTGAATCCACGACACGCAGCACAGCAGCCGCTCGCTCAACCACTGTCATGCTAGGTAAGGACAGGAGAGGTTACCTAAAAACTCACGACGTATCCCCAAGGGAGAGGGGGCTTTAAAAGTGGCCCAAAAATCCTCACGTCATTAAAGGTTGGCCCCTATGTGGTACGAGTGTTCCTTTTTACTTTTACTATCTTCAACACCTCTTTCTGTGTTTTGTTTAAAGCGTTTTTATTTCGAAGGGGACTTATCCGATTTTTGTTTCTTATTGCTTTTTTTAACATGTGGCTTCTCATTCCTTGATATACCACGTTTAATTTAGAATCGGGTTTTTTATTGGAAGTCAAAAAATTACTCAGTCAGAGTAAATAAAACCTGGACCCCGAGGACATTAATCCACAGGTATTGACTTAGGTAAATTATACTGTCAATAACATAACATTACGCCTGAAATCACAGAAAGGTTAGGCAGAGGTGTACTCATTATAACACTCACATTTTGATGGTTATGTTTAAGTCCCATGTAATGGCGCGGCGAGCTTGTTACCTTTAGCCCGGCACGACTCCGTGTCTGCTAAAACCGAATAACACTTTGCCCGACCCGGGAATCGAGCCAGGGAGCTCAGGCTCAGCAGCCGCGCTTGCGACCACTAAACCAACGAGGCAGTCTTTCATTGTGATTCCTTTTATCTTATGGGTAGCCTGAAAATATGCTGAATTTCTTAATACTAAAAGCAATACTAGATAAGCATGATGGGAAGTTTTTATTCCTGAAAGTTAACCCGTTTGTCAACGTAGTCGAAGCTAGTGTGTTATAAACAACCCGTGGAATTTTAATGCAGTAAATGTTGTATGGGTGGCGCACTGCATTTTATGGCTTTTTGAGCTATCGATATTGTCCATAGTAAACTACAGATTTTAGCCGGAATAATCAAAGTGTCATTCCTTTTATACAACGTGTTTAACTCTAGGAAGTTATATTCTATATGTAAAAATAATACAAAAAGTCTTAGAATATGTGGTCCAAAAATGCATAGTTCAGAAAATATTATGAATCATCTCGACGTGTGTAGGTATCTAAGTTTCATTAATAAATACGATTAATTCATTTTCATTCAAACCAATCATTCATATTTAAAGCTAAGAAAATGCGACGTTGTCATATTTCACGTAAGGGTGTTTTACATTAATAATCGTGACTTTGTCGAAATATATTGTATGAAAAACGAAATTAAAAAAATATAATTGAAAAATAATGCATAATATGCCAATTGATTCTTTGATGTGGTCTCATTCATACCGTAGAGTTGTGGGATATAAAAAACACCGTGTATACAGTTCATGCCTCCTTTGTATAAATCAGTTAACATGACATATTCAAAAAATCTCGCTATTTTATTCTGTTTCAAATATTGGAGTATTCTGGGAAACCAATAACTTTTTTAACAATGTCCTTTCAATATTCGTTATTCAGCGAATTGGATTGTATAAACTTTTATCATGAAATACAATACAGGTACAATATACCTTACTTTGTGAAAAATCTGTAAAAGCGGAGTGCAAAATAAACCGACACAGAAAATCATTTTTGAATGCTTTCAAAGCGATACGAAGTTAATATTATTTTATTGAAAACAGTTAAAACCTTATTGGAATTGACGTGATTTTATTTTAACCGTTTTTTTTACTTATAATAGAGAAGTGAGGAGCGAAACTAATAATACATTTAAGTTAACCGTTTCAAATATGTGCTTGTTTAAAATGAAAAATAAACAACCTTTTAAAAGGACCGTTACAAATTATAAAACATTAGTCTTATTATCTGAGTGAGGAGCTCGTGGCTAAATAATTCCAGCCGCTCGGTTAGATCATCAGGTTAAGCGATGCTTGCCTAGGTTGATTCGTGGATGGGTGACCGCCCATTACAAACCGAGTTTTCTCCGTGCCTCGGAAAGCACGTTAAGCTGTTGATCCCGGCTGTCATTTGTAGATCTTTGACAGTCGTTACAGGTAGTCAGGTGGCCCGAAAGTCTGACAACCAGACTTACCAAGGGGTAACGTATTACCCAGTACTAACTGGGTTGTGGAGGTCAGAGAGGCAGTCGCTCCATGTAAAATACTGGTATTCAGCTGCATCCGGTTAGACTGGAAGCCGACCCCAACATAGTTGGGAAAAGTCTAGGCAGATGAAAAGTGTAATTTTATCTGCGTCGTGCATTTTTTTCTTAAATAATAAAACTGTCAGTCATCCAGACAGACGAACGTATGCTCAACTTGTCGTGGTAAATTTAGGCAACCCTATTCTTGATAGGATGCTGATAGATCGGATTTTCATATACCCGACCGAGAGTAAGTTTGTGTTTATGAGTTTAAATGTTTGTAAATGATTCCACTATACAGGGTGTAAACAAACCCTTCATGAAGCTGTCAACCAAGCATTCTGTACATCAAACTAAGTAACTTTACGCAAAAATTATTGCTGGGAAACGATTTTTTTTTTTGGATTGACAAATTACGTTTTACGGTAAAACTCAATGTAACGCACTCAAAACTTGGTGCTGGTGGATGGATTGACTAGCACGGGGGTCGTGAAGGTGTTTACAGTAAAAATCTTACATTAGAAACTGTGAAAACAAAATGAAACATGTATTTAAAAAAAAACTTGTGAAAAAGTTGGAACTTCGACCCCCAATATCTCCGTAACTAGAAGGTTCCCAGGTATGGTCTAGGACAAAAAAAATATCGCGATGACGGGGAGAACAAGTACCTTTCGGCTTCGTTAAGAGTCTTTTTACACCCTTTATAGGAGAAATTCCGAGTGCGGGGAAAAACAAAGCTTTGGTAAGACTGGTTGTCGGACTGACTACCTGTAACGAATGTCAAAGATCTACAAATGACAGCCGGGACCAACAGCTTAACGTGCTTTCCGGGGCAAAACTGCCTTTTAATCGTCTAATTGAAATATGACCTACCTATGGTTTGACTTTGGCAATACTCACATTTCTAGAGAAGTCCAAGTATCAGGAAGAACTTTTCAATTCTACTGATTATGCAGATGAGACTGTAAGGACATAGTAACGTTTTCATATCTTACTAGCACTTCGCCCGCAACTTCGTCTGCAAAAATTGTGATAGATCGGCTAATATGCATGATATAAATAAACATAATTTATAGCCTATAGCACTCACGAGTAATGTAACTTTCTGCCAGTGAAAGATTTTTAAAATTGGATCATTAGTTCCGGAGATTATAAACAAACTAATAAACTATCTCTTCATAATTATTAGTAGAGATGAATTCAACAAAAGTAAGTGTCAAAGTTACAAACGTTATTATTTCGTTAATTAAACACTTGAGATAAGTACGTAGGGTGGCTATGAGAGGGGCGTATGTACTTAGTTTGTACTTAAAAGTCGAGTTGTTCTTCTTAAGTTACATAATGAAAGTAATTTGACTTAACTGCCAAGAACAGCTTGAGTAAAAGTCGGGCACCGTTAGTTTGTAAGTACACAACAAGTGTCTGTTTTTTGTACAGAAAGTTTATGTTAGGAACACGTATATATTTTGAGGAACAACATATTAATAGGAGTAATCTACTTTAATAAGAAGAATATGGTATCTAAACAGTTTTCAAAATATTTTTATGTGCATAAAGGACAGAAAAGCGAACACGGTTTGATATTGGCAATAGGTATTAAATCTAATACCTAAGACAAATAAGAAAAAAACAATTATAGGCAAATAAATTGTTAAATTAAATAAAAAATCTTAATACTTAATACAAAGACAACGACTTGGTCATTGGTCTTGTGGTTGCAAGCGCTACTGCTGCGCATGGAGCAGGCATTGTGGTATTGGGTTTTTCCATCAGGAATTTCTCAGCAGCAGCCACGGAGTCTGGATTTGTGCCCGGTTGATGGCAGTAGGCTCGCCCCCTATTAGGTACATGGGACTTAAAACATAACTAGCGAAATGTGGGTATACTCTTACAACAACAGGAAATGTAGGTATCACAGTACTCCTCCGCATCGCCGTAATCCTTGAACGTTTTCATGGCAATGCAATTAGCATTGCCATGAAAAAACAATCATAAAAATAGTTTTGGAGTCTTTAAAGTAATCATTATTTTAAAGACAAGTGTAAGGCTAGGAAGTTTGATGCCCCACTGCATCACATTTTCCTCCCTGATGAAACACTAGGGAATATATTAGGTCATTTTGACATTCAAAAAGTACTGCCTCTTAGACTAACAGGATTTTTTATTTTTGGGATAAAATTTTCACTTCATTCCACTAACATTTCTTACTCGGAAATCATTAATATTTGCTTAGTTCCATGATAAACGGGCAACTCTAACAGCTTCTCACAATAGCACCGGTTGATTTCCATGCATCCGCTAAGAATCTCGCGGGTGACATCACAAGTTGCGACTCATTCACGTTTCATTTCCGCCAGGGGCCGCCAACATTTCAAGAGGCCCTGGCCTGTTTACAAATTCACGACAATTTCCTATTTGCACATTTCGTCGATAAGGCTTCCCAAGAATGTAGGTTTCGAAGCTGGCAAGACTTATCTTACTTATAAATGTGACTTTTGTATATCATTTTGAAAATGTCTAATTACTTATCTTGAACTTTACCATCAACACAACCAGCGGGAAAAGAATCGCCATAACATGTTGAGCAAGTGGTGATCATAGTTTGTAAAAAAGAAAGTAGTAATAAAAGTAAGATAAGATAAAGTAATAATGAGCCCTAATCACCGGTAGCTTGGACCCTGCTCCCGACACCGGTGGATTGCTATTTTTTATGTTTTTTTTTTAAGAACTATTTAAAAATGTTAAAAATATGCAGAAAAATGAAAAAAATATTTAATAAAGCTCAAACAATTTTCAAAGTTTTCCCGCTAAAACACCTAAATGCCAAATGCAATTGATCACTCAACAGAAAAAACATAAAAACTTAAACATCTCTCTGTTAATAATAACACAATAATAAATTCTAAAAACACAGAAGTTACTCATAAAGGTCATCCTTACTCACAGCGAAACGAGAGCTATTTCTAATGTTCCAAGAACTTAGTTAAGCCAAGCGAAAGGTATTTGAACTTCCCTGAAAATAGCCTGACACTGAACTAGAAATCACGGCCTTGCTGAATGAACTGCGATTGGTTTCGCAGAACCAGATGAATGAGTGAATGACATTTATAGTACGCGAGGTTAATTTTACTACGAGTGTAGTCCTCGTAGTAGGAAATTACTGTTGCAAACTAGCCAGCTGAAGTTCAGAGTTTATTTAGTAACTAGTTGTTGAAGTTTATATTAATTTTTGTCCTGGACATTTATGTTATAAAGTATATTAGTTTTGTGCAAAAAATCTTTCATTCGATGCAATTTTTGTAAATGATGTTGTCTTAATTTTTTCGTTATTGCGTTTATGTCAGTTCGTTCTCTGCTGATCAAAAAGAAGATTGTTAACTATCGTAGTTTTTTCTACAAAAATGATTTAATTCATGCCTTTAAACTGGGTATCATGTGTTTCACCTGTTTAAAACTATCCTGACTAATCAAAGCTTCTAATATCAATAAAATAAACAGTTGATGAAAGTTTCAAAAAGTTTTTAATATAATCGTATACTCATTTAAAGTTCCATCATTTGTTTTAATACACACGTCTATTATAATCTAGGTGGTTTCGAAGAAAAAAAATCTTGATATCGTGTAAGAAAAGAATCTTGTTACGAACGCTTCATATCTGGTGGCGCAGTTGTCAATAAATATCGAATAGCATACTCGATGAAGAATAACTGTATTACAGGGGTTCCTTATCTCAGTCCCGGGGGACGCCGGGGTACGCGGGGGGAAGCCGGGGCGGCTCACCATTCATCTTAGCTAACTCGCCTTTATCTCACAATACACGTCAAGCTTTATTAACTTGACCTTGTATCGCTACCTACCCTCTATACCTACCACACTGAGGGTGTCATCATAATTCGAAAAAAGTTTATTTTTTAAAGTTTTGCTTAAGTCCAGCGTAAACCCACCACTCAAACTTTTGCAAACTTTCTAAATGCACATTTCGGTGTACTAAACTTTGTTGTTTGGATATACATACAATCTGTACAATCATGATTTCGCCTAGTCGCAATAGTTTAGTATGGCCAGCAGCAGTTTTTGAGTTCCGCTTTGTTTAACTTATTCAAACAAACTGTTGAAAAGTAAATAAAAGAATTCATTCGCCGACTAAGCTGAGCGCTGCGATTTTCGTCGCACTCGGATATTAGCTTATCTGTAGCGCGTAAGCGAGGCAAGTCGCGTGTGCTCGCAGGACGGAGTCCACTGGTTGCTCGTGTGGGGTTCGGTGCTCGTGCCGTCAAGTGCCGCTCCAAGTTGGCGAGCAAAGTTTGTGCGGCATTGTAGACGACCCCTCCGCTCTGGGCGATCGAAGTGGCGGCGCGCGCAACACCCCGCGCTCTATATAAAGCGCTACCCTCACACCAGCTCCCCACAACCGCAAGAGGACGCGCGCGATCGCCCGCTAAGCCGCTCGCCCGGGGCGCCGCTCTTTCTCTTTTCTCTCTTTTTCTCTGTTCGTCTGTCTCTCGCTGATGCGGCCGCGCTGAGGCCGATGCGGGCGCCGCCATGCCGCGCTGCCTCATGGCCAAGAAGTGGAAGGTGGCCCCGGCGTCGGAGCTGGCCGAGGAGTCCGACGAGGAGATCGACGTGGTCGGCGAGGGGCGCGGCCGCAGCCCCGCGCCCGCCGCCACCGCCCCGGGGCCTTCGCCCCGAGACCCCGAGCCGACGCTCCTCTACAACGGTAAGCCCTGCAGCCCTCAGGAGCGCGCTGGTCGCGCGGTGTCAAGGCCCGCGCGGCCGCAACTAGTGCCAAGGTCTCGCGACGCGCTCAGGCACGCGACGCCGCCGCGCCGACGGTCAACAACTCCACATGACTCACAGACTTATTTGTGCCCGCTTACGAACTTATTCCTATCTTGTGCTTTCTGCGACTGTCTCTATGCGAATTCCTTATAATGGCTAACGCTACGCGAACGACTCTTAAAATTTGTACCATTTATTTACTTAATTAGCCCATTCCAATTATGTAAACATTGCTAATTCGCTTTCTTATCATGTCGCAGTAAAGCATAAGCGTAGGATTAAGTTCGGAAGCACGCAACAGTCTTGTGTAAGCAAGTAGGCACAAGAAGTAGCTACAGTCCAGCAACAGTTGCGGAGCGATGTCACAAGACCTCATGGATGTTGGCACGGAGCCAGGGCGGAGGCGCCTCCAGCGCGCCAAACAGCACTAAGTATGAGCGACGCACTCCAACAACCCTTTTTATATTTCAGCGTTGCCCCCATTCCCAAGTAGGTGTACCAGCCATTTACAGTTTCAGATACTTCGATTAAAACCACCAACTACATTTCAGTCGACGTGTAAAATACTTTTATTAAACCAACAAACCAACCAACCCACAAACTAACCAACAAATCTCCCAAATACTTTCTTTAACGGTTTAAAACCCCAAAATCTATAAAAAGACACGTTTGACGTTTTGACTTTAATTGCTTGAAAACAAGCAATTAAGGTCATGCCGCCAATATTTACGAAATACACCGATATTTTCACATTATTTCGTTCAAAAACAAACGCCAAATAAATCCATCACTCTACCACGTCAAAGGGTGTGTGGTAGAATGAGTGACGTGGAACTATTTGGCGTTTTTCAATTTTATCGCATTTCTGTATTTTTTTATTATTTTGGAATTCTACATTCTGATTGGTCGCGGTCAAAAGCGCAAACGTTATCAAAGCGCCGCGCGCCGTTGGGGTTTTTTCACGTCAATTAAATCGTTCTTGCACAAATAAAGAAATATCTCGTTTGATTCCGTTACTTTATTATTTGATCGTCTGCTTCGTCTGGGGTTCCATTTGAATCGCTTTTCGTAAAATGCTATTGCTGTAAATTGGACAAATCAAGATTCCTTAACGACTTTCGAAACGCTTATTAAAAAAAAATTGTACAATGCTTAAAATAAGTATTTTATTTTACTCATGCAATAAAGAACATAATTCAACTTGAAATTATTCGTTGTCTCAACTTAAAATAACTTTGAAAGATTTTCTTTGAAACTTTAAGGACTATTAATAAACTATAGTTCACACATTTTTTTAATAAACTACTGTCAGTTTCTAAATGTCAAGCCACAAGTAAAATCTAGGCAACAAGAACCATTGCTTGGAAAAAAGGTTTGTTGCCCTGGTCTTGAGTCATTAATAATGACTGAGGTTCGCGGCATGCTCGCCAGTTAATTGAAATTAATTTGTAACTAAGGGTTTTCCTAACATGTTAGCTAGAACGTAAGTCTTGTGCAGATATAAATCAACGAATTTTAAATATTGCCCTCGTAATCCAAAAAGCAGTTCATCTTAAAAATTTAGAAGCTTGTTTTTGCCTTTGACAGTTTGAAACATCCTGCATCAGATGGTTTAACCAAAATAACTATATTTTTATGGGAACATTAAATCTAGCACCAGCACCGAAAAAGACGAAATGTTTTGTCGAAACAGATTTCTTGAGTTACCGCTTTTTGGCCTATGGGGGCAGAGTCGATATCTTCTAATTAATTAGTCTTTAGGAGGCATTAACCTTATCCTTTCGGTTCTAAAAAAACTTGACGAATATAGCGTTCACATTCAACTTTTTCTGTGAAGCTTACTGTCACCATGATCAAATAAACAGCAAAGTAATTGTTAAAAAGCAGTGGGGTGACCGTCGGACTACCAAGTCATAGGTCTCGAGTTCGAACCCAAGACACGCACCTCTGATTTTTCAGATTCATGTGCGTATTGTATCACTTGCTTCGGTGAAGGAAAACATCGTGAGGAAACCTGAGAGATATTCCTTAACAACATGTAAAGCCAAGTCAGAGGCCCATGGGCGACATAAAAACTCTGACACCAGGACTAACCACACGATAAAGAAGAAGAAGAATTTGTAAATAAGAAATCAACTAATACTGCTAACTTGAATTAAATCTTCAAACAAACTACAATTCCTCAAACTGCAAAAGAAACTAGAAATGTATACGTTTCAGAACAGAAGATAATACATATAGAAACGGTCTCAATGGAAATACCAAGCGCTATCTGACTAGACCGATACGATACGAAACGACGATTAAATCGTGTTTCGATCAGTTAAACCTAATAGTATGTAACACGTTTACCAATATTGTCACACAGTTTGCGACATGAGAATACGTCGAGAGGAATTTTAACCCGTTTAGTACCAATTATGGCTGAAATGTGTGTTTGAATTTGGAATTAAATTGCAACCACAATTTCTAAATGATAATACATAGATACTCGTATTTCAGAGGCACGTTAGGTTATTAATAAAGTATTTTTATATTGTATACCGAGTCGGTGTACGCAAATTCACGTCCAAGTGGAGTATTGTGCGGATACGGGATTTTTATTGGTTTGAATAAGTATCACTAAAAGATTAGGATATGCATAAAAATGAGCTAATTTTTATTTCCATATACGTTTGCGCCCTAAATAAAGGAAGATATTAATTTCCTTGAAACAATAAACTACTGCTCAGATAACCGTACGCAGTTACGGACACTACGTACTACTAACTACTACGAAGTTACTAGTCAACCACAAGTTGTCAAGACCATCGCTTCCCATTAAATTGGCCGGTAACAACAATGTCGGTTGCCTAAGCTCAGGAGTCGCCCATTCACAGCTCGAATACTGGAGCTCAAACGAGCCTAACTCAAATCTGTAACCGGCACCCTTTGTGGACAGATCCGGTAATTGGGAGTAGCCAGCTTGAGATTCGGGTGTTTCGGTCGAACTATTTTAGTGGTAACGGTAGATTTATGTGGGTAGATATACGGACACCTCAATTCCGATAGTATATGAATTTATTTGTGAACCAGCCGTGTCGAGGTGAAACAAAAGACAATGCATCAAAACTGAGAAAAAGCACGATTCGAGGAATAAATCACACGGAGTCACGTGTGCTCTGGTGAAGGGCTTTGCTCAATGTGAAAACTTTTGTAGGTATACAGGGACACAGGGTGTAAACAGACCCTTCACGAAGCCGTCGACCAAGCATTCTGTACATCAAACTAAGTAACTTTAAGCAAAAATTATTGCTGGAAAACGTCTTTTTTTTTGGGGTGAAAAATCTCATTTTACTGTTAAACTCAATGTAACGCACTCAAAACATTGTGCTGGTGAATGGATTGAATAGTACGGGGGTCGTGAAGGTGTTTAAAGTAAAAATCTTACATTAGAAACATGTATTTAAAAAAAAAAAACTTTCCACCTTCAATATCTCCGTAACTAGAAGGTTCCTAGGTATGGTCTAGAACAAAAAAATGATCGCAATGACGGGGAGAACAAGTACCTTTCGGCTTCGTTAAGGGTCTTTTTACACCCTTTATGTTTAAGTAAGTACCTTGCTAAAATTACCAGCATCTTTTGTTGTAAAAATGGATATTTACACACCTCTATAAAACAAAAGAGATGTTCTTCACTCTCCGGTAAATAACTATTTCCTGAAACTATCGTATTTTTCGAGAAATGTTCAGAAAGAGGTAACTGCGCCTTAGGAAAATATCAATATGAAAGGACTAAAAGGTTTAATTAAAAGTTTTTTTTTATGGGAGTTCGTCATTTTGCCTTGTCTTGTAAGAAAAAGTAAATACTCTTTGAGTTCTATCGTATTAACACTTTCCTTCATACCTTTACGGCGTGTAACATCAAACTCGTATTTAATATCTTCATCCCATTTTATGGGTTATCGTCATTTTCGATATTAGTCATAAACAATCCAACTTTATTGTAGACTAGTACTTCAGTCATAACGCTAATAGTCCCATATCATGAAACAATACACCACCTTCCTAAACCTCATCTATTTTATATTTTAATGCACGGAATTATAGTGCTTATTGTACCTCTTTTTTTATATTTTCTAATAAAATCTATGACTATGCTCTATACACAGCATAAAGGTAACTTTTGCGTATGAAATATTCATTGATAAAATAATATTTAGTAGGTAGTAAATAATAAATAATAACAACGCAGCAGGCCCAGAAGAAGATGGCGGGATGAGCTGGACTCTTTCGCAAAGAATTGGCCTACAATCGCTCTAGATCGCGAAATGTGGAAGGAGGGCAGAGAGGCCTTTGCCCTGCAGTGGGACAATATAGGCTCATTAAAAATTAAAAAATAAACTATTAGCGACAAGAAATAAGTCATTAAGTAAAATTATGTTTTTCTTTCATGAGCCACTTAATTTATTTCTAGGCTAAAGAAAACATTCCCAAAAAGATTTTCGTGAAATAAGTCCGAAAGTAGAAAGTTTAATAAAGAAATAATGAAAAACTGACTAGTACGTGAAACTGACATTTACACGCTTGTGCGAACCCTCACAAATGCACAAAGTCACCCCCAGGGCAACGAAAGTCACTGAAAATGTATTGGAATACACAACTACAGAAATCGTTTCTATTACTGATTCTGAACCAACTTACAAGCAATGTTAAAAAAAAATTAAGTATCAGAAAATAGAGGGCACATACAAATGTTAGGTTGTACATACTTATTTTGATTACATAGGTTTTTGACATTGTGCTTTGTATTTTACATTAGTCTAATGGAAAACTTAGTTGATTTTCAAGGTTCTAAGCACAAATAATAAGCACAAAACGGAACTTTATTAAGATTACTTTTTCATATTTAAGAGTATAAAAACAACTACTTTACACTACCTTAAAGTATGTCCCTCATTTTACTTATCACTGTAAAGTTACAATATATCTACGTACACAGTAACTAAAGACAAAGGTGTCTGCCCAAAGCAGGTGACCTCATTCACGCAAGAGCATTAGTTCAAGACCTAATACAAATCTAGTAGCAGACATGTTGCTTGCCCTCGTTTCTTTCGTGAAAAACAACTCGCTCATTAAAATTACAAAGAAGTTACAAATTAGCTGTAGGCTGAGTGAAAAGTAAAAGCGAATCTCTCTAAAATTTTTTTAGGTCCCTCGTAATAGAAGGTGTACCTATTGACTCAAATAAATTCAAAAACACTCGCCCCGACTCAGATTCAGTAACTTTCCGTAAATACTCAAAGAAGCCCTTGGTATGACTAAAACACGATACGACTTCTATACTTACGACTGTCAATGATCTTAGTACAAATGTTAGCCGAGAGCAATGGTCTAACGTTCTCTCCGAGACACGGATGGTTGTCGGTTATTGTGAACAATAGAATGTGTAACGTGTGTACGGGATAATTTCCGTGATTATTAATTATTAAGAGCTCCCGATATTGCGACGTTTTTGCAATCGCATGATCGCATGAATATCGGGAACTCAGAATAATTGATTATCACGGAAGATATCCCGTAAGTGACAGTGTAAACCGTGAAAGCTTAAAACAGTGTTTGAATAATATATGTGTCCAACAAGTAAGTTACTCTATCGAAGTACTCGAAGCTACAAAGTGAGCTTCCTACACTTGCTAGGTCGCCTGCCACCGGCCAGTGGGGGCCGGCTCACGCTATGCCTTCCTGTGGCGGTCCCCTTTGACTCCGGCCGTAAAGCTAACAATGTATCACATGGTTACACTACACTTGTTGACGATATTTATGTTGCTAGGTGACCGGCCACGAAACTTAAAGGTTGAAAAGTCTGTCTTGAGGATTTATTTTGGTCACTAGCTGTTGCGCGAGGTTTCAAAATGAAAATACTTCATATCACGCGAAGTTCTCTAGATTCATTTAAACATGCTTGATGCTATATTAAAAGTAACTCACATCTTCATAAACCGTCACAAGTAAGAAAGAAAGATCCATTCCTTAACACAGAGAGACATTTAAGGTGCAATAACAATAATTCCTACCAGACCTACATAAAACAACAGTAGCTTGCACAGCTTATATTGGTAAGACATCGATGAACCTCCAGAAAAAAAAGTGTATTTAAAACGTAAGATCTAGAAGTTAAATTGCGTCATTGCGACTAAAACATTCATCTACGAGAGTTAGTCGCCGAATAGTCGGAATTCTTAAATGACCTTGACCTAGAAAGACCATTTCAAGTCCATATGTTCGACGAGAGGTTAACCCAACCTTCGTTTATTTTTAAACTCGGTACAAAAGTTATTTATAAACAAAAATCTTTTCGGTGCATCAAAGTCATATGTTTATTTGCAAAACATACGTAAAATCAGACAAACCTAGTAGTGAATGAAATTCATTGCCTTATAGATTATTTACTAAGAGTTACGCAAATAACACCCCATTAAGAAAATAAGATGAACTGAAATTCACCTAAGTTATTTGAAAGTTGAACACCTGCAAATAAATTAAGTGTCAATGTAAGTATGTCGAATAACCCACTTCTGAACATAGACCTTTGAATAAAAGGTCTTGATACATCCAAAAAAAATTGCGAAATATACAGAAACGATTTTCAAATGGAAAAGGGATGAATACGAGAAAGAATAAAACCACTGTCAATACCTGAGCAACTACATCCATTCCACTTTTTGATGCTGCAATCATAAGTTTTTGAACATAAAAAGGCAAGAATAAAGAATCAATCTTTGGACTTTGATTTTTTCAAGACAGACTGACTTTGAAACTCATTCAATTAAAGTGATTGAAACTTTCTTATTATCGCTATCGGAGATTATAAAATCAATTAGGAAAAGTTCGACCGCCCTCCTCTTTTGAGACCTACTTATAACACAGTTGGCAAAATGTGGGTGTTAGTACTTAAAAGTATTCAGGTGCAGGTTAAGTATTAAAGTGGTTGACTAGTGAGTCTAGTACAGTTCTGCCTTCTCCTTGGAAGACTGCGGGATGCACGTATTCTCAACATCATCTGCCTAGCCTTTTCCCAACTATACTGGGGTCGGCTTCCAGTCTAACTGGATACTGCTGAATACTAGTATTTTACATGGCGCGACTGCCTATCTGACCTCCACGAGCCAGTTAGTAGTAGGTTATACGATATATCCCTTGGTAAGACTGGTTGTTAGACTTTTTGGGCCACTGACTACTTAACGACTGTCAAAGATCTACAAATGACACCCGGGAACAACGGCTTAACGTGCTTTCCGAGGCACGGTATGTAATGGGTGGTCACCCATCCACAGACCAACAACATCGACCCCAGCGGCTGTTATTATTTAGCCACGAGCTCCAATGCACCTAAAACCAAACGTCAAGTTAATTACCGACAGCCTAAAGAAGACAGTATTTAAGATGAAAGTACAATATAGTAAAGTTGTGGTGAAAGAAGAACCGACTTTAGAGTAAAACCAGTGAGGAGTTTCCCGGCGTCTACGTCACCTCTACACTTTAATAAAAACGAGCTCTTAAAACTTTGTAAGTGGGCGGGTACTCTGTTACCTATTCTTGAAAATGTCTTGCGTTTTATCAAAGGAAAATAATGGAGTTCTTACTTAAAAACTAAAAAGACATTCTACTTGTTACGGAACTTGTTTCCTTGGATGTTTTCGTTTATATAACTCGGCAATAAAATACATAAATAACATACTTTTAGTAAGTGTTACGTTTCTGAGATAAAATATAACACGTGGATACTGCCGGCAGTTCAGTTTTCTTGCACCCGTGTCTTTGTTTTGAAGTAAGATACTTGTACAGTTCTCACAAAAGTTTTTTGTTCACTGTATCTACGTTGTACCTACATTTCAGTATTATCTAGTCCATGAAACAGAAATACAGGTAAACTACGCAACTAGTCTGCGCAATACAAAGTGTCCACCAATCAGAATGAAGTAGGATAGCCAATCAGAATCCACCGGACGGCGTGGAAGGAGTAATTATATACATACAATATTCTAGTTTCCAACTAAATGCAGGTGTAAAGGGGGGGTCATACGTAATGCAATTCCATATGATATTTGATATTGTATCGTATTAGACATACATCTTTGTCTCTCAATGAAACTGTTATGAAGGAGGGTTGTCTTATTGCCAACGCTATTAGATCTCTGCAATAATTATGTTAAGTGGGTGTTAGACGTATCCACAAGCAAGTACACGTACTTGTGACCGATAATATTTTCCACTGGTGTCGCTCATGAAGAGGATTTAACTGCCATAAGAATAGATGAGGATCGAAGACACGATAATCCATTTACTTTATGAAACGCGATAGTTTCGTTAAAACACTGAAATGACAGCTGAGAGCAAAAGATAGAACAAAACATAATACGCGGAAATTAAATCTAGACAGAAAAATATAAAATTTAACAAGTAGTAACAAATGACAAATAAATTAAACATTGTCATCGAAAAACTAATAGAACGGAACAAAGCCTAGATCAGACTTGCAAATGATTTAATAACTCGGGTGTTCCTATCGAGGTTTGATTGACTTTAACTATTGCTGTACCTCAAGTGCACTAGCCGACGATCAATGCATATTCTGGGTCACAATTTATTTCAACGACCCTATGTAGTGTATACCACCAGTACCAGTAATAATAACGATAAAAAACGATCGGGTCTCGTCTTTCGGACAGTCACTTAGCATATATTTGTTTATTAATTTGATTGTTTTTATTAAGTTGTTTGTTGTGTTGTTTGTTCTTGTAGGGTTATTTGTGTTTTTGTTTGATTTGATTGTGAGTTTTTGTGTGTTGTATGTATGCATACATTTGTAATATTTGGATTCCAAATGCTACATTATTAGGCTGGCAAAAAAGAATCTCGACTCGAGTGAAGTGTCTGATCGCTTCACTAAAAACGTTAATTTTCATTTAATTACACACCTACAAAACGGCACCTACAAAATGATATAGGAATGAACATAAATACTGTTCCTTTCTTTCATTTTTAAATCATTCGGTAGGCTAGTGAAAGATGCCAAGTGCCGAAATCTAATATCGTTGTACCTATTAATTAACCAATGAATTCATTTTCGCTATTGATTAATTTAGAGCTGAAACGTTTTATTTCCAGTAAAAGACAAAAATGAACAAAAAGTGGAGCGTCCGTTATTATCGTATGGATTCGCGAACGCCATTTGACAGCTGTCGACGCACTGAATAGCAATTCATCGTTCGACAAGTGGCAGACGCGAATCTACCATTTATCAACGAAAACTTTTAAAGCCCACATTTACATTCAGTTGATTGATACGACGCCCCGGGGGAAATGTCCGTTATTTTTCAATATTCAATACTTTCATATTTCGTTCGAGAAATACGTTTTAAATCCGATCCGGAAAACTTTTAACGTCGAAGGTTAAATAGATTCTGAAGTTGGAGTAACATCTTATTTGCTGGAGTATTTTTCCTTCGATCTTCAACTTTTACTTCAGAAATTCTTTATTATTGACATGAATGCAAAAGATATGGGTGCGCGATGCGTTCTGAATTCAATTGGAGAAGCAATTTCCAAATAAAATAGTTCCCTGTAAGATGCCATAGCGATGTTACAAATTGAATATATTGTACAATATTCCTAGATTTTCATGCTTGTGGGATTCGATGTAACACCTCGGGTGTAATAACATTTTGTGTACACTAGCTTTTGCCCGCGTTTTCGCTCGCGTTAATTTAGAATTTGACAATCAATACGGGTTGTACTCTGCTTGTAATAATAAAATTCAATCATAATTCGACAGACACGTGGGGCCATCTATTATGAACGTTATTATAAACGTTATTGTTACTTTTTCTCGGGAACAGTACTTTTTTTCGGGATGAAAGGTACCCTATGTCCGTTTCTGTTCACCTGGCAACGTATATGCAATTTCAGGGTGAACGGTTCAGTGGTTTAGGCGCAAAAAGGTAACAAACAAACAAACTTACTTTCGCATTTATAATATTAAGTATGGAAGTTAGTTTAAGGATATAAGCAAAAAGGCATAGTTAAAACGCATAGAAAATGTCTGTTCGAGTCTAACAAACGGATCAATTCAGCCGAAAACATTTTAGACTGGCTGAAAAAATTGTTGAGGTGTCTTCCTCGACCAATATACTCCACGGCAGTATGCAGGCGATAATGTGATGTAGCTTTTGTCTAATAAGGTCGAGATTGTTTTGGAGATTGCCTACTCTTACTTTTCTGGGATAACAGTTTGCATCGCCTCTCCATTAAGCCGTGCAATGAAATGCAGCTGTTCTGTTGTTTTTCCAATTAATCTTCTTTCTTTTCACTTCGGCTTTGTTAAATGCCCTAATATTTATATTTGTAGGGCGAGGTAAGCACAATAGAAATTGAAATTAATTTAGTTTTTGTAACTCACAAAAAAAAAGTCAAGGCAAAATTTCATGATGAATCTAGAATTTAGAATTTATTTTTTATTTTTCTAATTTGATTTTTTTTTACCTGTAAGTACTTAAAGCATTATTACAGTGAATATCATTTGGCTCCAATGCTGCTGTCAATGACAGAGGACTTAATTGGTTTTTTTTTTATTTCCGTATGATTTTTTAAATGTGTAGAAAAAGAAAATGGCGGCGTTACTTATGATTCTAGCCACTTAGCCACGCGCCAAAAGACCATGCAACACAGCTATAAGGAATGGTTTCTGTTTCGGCACACGTTTCCACGGCCACGTCAAGCCGCGTATCGATTGCCGACCCCCAACCGGATGAGACCAATTAACTATCGCCGTTTCGCTTGCCAAGGCGATGTTGGTTTATACGTAGGTACATGCGTATCATGCGTACTGATCGATAGATAGAACATGTTTAAGTCATTTAATTTTGGACGAACATAGATGCAGATGCCTTAGTTTTGATTTTTATTATTTATAATAATCTGTATGTCAGTTGCGCTATACAATACAATAATCTGTGTGTTTTCTGATATGGGCTAAGTGGTGCCTACCTGAAGTATGTGTTTTTTTACAAGACAACTTAATCCGGTACAGGCAAATTGCGGACGCGGTTCCAGACATAGCCAACTCCATACAAATACTTGCTAAACTGTCAGTGTACGGTGTCCACAGCAGGTCCTCAATTTGTCATTAGAAGAGTGTTTATTGAGTTACGGAGGCATAGCACGCTTATATCTATTAAGCAAAACACGTTTGTTCACATTATTAACACTACCATCTTTCATACCATGTTTTTAGCAAATAAATGATATTCTATTCTAGGCCACTTGCATCATGCGTACATAGATAGGAATAAAAACATTGTGCGGTAAAATTTTTGCAGGAACATTTCTAAAATTTTGAGACACGGTGAAATACTATGACAGTTCGTCCTATTCTCATTACAGATTTCGTTTTAACATGTTCATGAGAGAAAGAGGTGGAGCTATTCGAAACGTCTAGCTCCATCTCTTTCCCGCGCACTAAAGTAGAATGAAAACAATACTGCTTTAAGCGGCAGGGCAGCCCGCGAAATTCAAATTTGCTTGTTTTTTGCAATTTGCAGATCAGTGACATGGTGCATGTTGAACATAATAAATGATTCGTGACCGTAACACTTCTTTATGTACATTTTACAGAATTAAAACCATCAATACAATCATCGATCCCATTGAACGACTTTTTTTATGAAATAGTCACCACTTTAAAACCATTTTTGTTGCGGTACCGAATAATTATAATCAACATTCAACCTGACACTGACCCACATATTGCAAAAAAAAAAGAAATTTTGAATTTTGCGGACCACCGGATACCCATTATGTGGCATTTCGTTATGTCATTTTTTTGTTCCTGTATAAGTTTCTAATAAATAAAAGTTTTATGCAATAAAAAATACGCGTCTACAAATTGACGATTGACGGAATAAACTATTCCATTTTCAAATCGTCGGTCGTCGGTTTGAATTTCGAATCGCGGCATCTGTAAACAACCGCTCTATTTTAAAAAGTAAAAGAAAAGTTTGTAGCCGCACCGCAAACTGAAATTAAAAAAGCAAATAAAAATGGGAAACATGGATAAGTAATTGTTTGATTGTGAATTCTGCTGAAACTGAATTTTATATGTGGGTTTTACTTTCAAAGTTTTTTACCAAAGACACAACACGTGTTTAAATGTTTAGTAGTTATATTTTGAACACAAGACAGATGCGATAAGTATCTGTCTTCACAGATGGCGCTGCCATCACGTAAACATCGCGCTCCGTAGTTTTTGTCTTTAAAAATGTATTAAATAGTTTTTTCATCCTGATTTAATCATAACTACGATATATAAAGTACTGTTAACCATATCAACTGTTATCCAAAGTGAACTAACTCTGTGGACATATTAAAGTTACAACAACAATCCCAGTGCTAAAGTGATCAGTTTACATACAAAAATTGTGTTTGTGCTGCTATAGTGACCTAAAACTACAATATTAACCCTGGTTTCACATAAAGGGGCATAATTTAATAGCTTTACACTAAAATAATTGATCAAATAAACAGTGAAAAAAACTTTCAAACAGTGCGTCGGTTTTTGAATCGAAAATTTTATAACAGACTTTCTAACGAACTTTTTAAAAGATAGTCACATACACAACCGTAATTTCAATTATAAACTTAACCGCATCTTTGGCTTCGAGCGTTCGTGCGCGCCTGCCGTACGTGAATGCTCGAGTTCGAAACTCAGTCACTACATTCACTTTTTGTAATGATATTATTACAGAATATATTTCTGTTTAATTGACTGGATTAATTTGAAGCATTTTCTACGACAATATTTGATAAAAATATGAAATATTAAAATTCCGTTGCCGTATAAATATGCCTCTTAAACGGACACCACCTACAACACCTAAGACGACCAAGATGTCAAAAAACTGTGGATCGGGTATGACAACTAGTGATGTCAATACGGAAGTTTCGGGCGCAACAAGTCGCACTCGATCGCGCAAGCAGATTCCTGATCCTGAAAATACGGGTTTTATGTCTGAAATAAGGAACATAATTTCCGAGTTTAAACAAGAGCAGAACAGTAAGCTTGACGCTCTCCAAATAACGATTAGTGATATTAAAAAACAAAATATTGGTATAATACAGTCGATCGAGCACCTATCGGAAGATTATAATAATCTAAAAAAACAGCTAGAGTTAATCGAAAAGGAAAAACGAGACAATTTACAATATATTTACACCCTAGAGACTAGAATTGAAAACCTTGAAAATGCACAAAGAATTTCCAGCATAGAGATAAGAAATATTCCCCCAAAGAGAGGTGAAACAAAAGTTGATCTCGCTAAGTTAGTAAATACAGTCGGTCAAGCTATAAACCTTACTATACAAAATAGTGACATAAAAGATGTCTTCCGAATTAATACTAAAACCGAAGAAAACAAACCAATTATCTTGGACTTCAACTCAGTTCTACTTAAGGAAAAGTTTATAGAACACACAAAGAATTTCAACAAGCAACACAAAGAAAATAAATTGAATACATCTCATCTACATATCCATGGTTCCAGTAAACCAATTTTCATAGCAGAGAATCTAACGAGCAAAGGCAAAAGGCTGTTTTTCTTAGCGCGTGACTTTGCTAAGACCTATAACTTTACATATTGTTGGGCTGCGTATGGCAAGATATTTATTCGGAAAAATGAAGGAGATAATCGTATACGTATTAACTCGGAGGCTGATATAGATAAGCTTAAATCAGAGTATGAACTCTGACTAGGCACCTTTTCCTTGCTACAATTTTACATCCAATTTTGTATGTCTTTGTTTATGTTAATTCTTAGTATTTTGTACGTAGTTTTAAAAAACGTATTAATGATTAGTCAGTACTGTAATATGTTGATTCTAATAATTTTAAAAAATATGTTGGTAGTTACCAAAAACGCCTTGCATTATAATAATTCCACATTATTCAAAAACTATTCTCTCACATCATTTTACTCATTCACACACACAAACACACTCATTGACACAACATATGAAAATTCAAACTCTTATCTTGATAAATTAAATGCTTTTTTCACTTCTGTTAAGATCTCCTGCGTAGAAAGTAGTGTCACTCGTTGGTTATTAAAATATTTTGGTAATTTGAATTGCACCCATAAAATTGATTTCTTGAATAATGGATAATTTTAACGTGATACTAAATAATGATTTGGATTCTGTAACTGTAGCTCAGTCAGCGACTTGTGATATTGAAGACTGCCGCGTTTTGTTAAAGAATCCTCATAATACTCTAAAAATATTAACTCAAAATATACGTAGTATTCACTGTAACACACACAACTTTCAAACATTACTAGCTAGGTCAAAAGTTGATTGGGATATAATTGTTCTAACCGAATGCTGGTTGCAGCGTAATGCTAACGTTCCTGAACTCGATGGTTATATTTCATTCACTACGAGAAATAATCAAACGCAAAATGAAGGTGTGGTCATTTACTGCAAAAATATTGAACAGTACAATATTGATGAACCGGAAATGACGGACTCAAATTGCCTTATTTTAAAAATAAACACAAACACCGTAATTATTGCTGTCTATCGACCACCTAGTCATAAAAATATAGATAACTTTTTATTATCCCTCAACGATTGTTTAAGTAAACTATCATCCTTTCAAAATATCGTATTAGTTGGCGATATTAATATTGACATTGTTGATAATTCCCAAGACAATAGATCCTATGAATATCTTAACCTTATCGCTTCTCATGGTATGCTTCCAGCTCACACGATTCCTACTCATAGTCGCACGTGCCTAGATCATATAATGTTAAAGTCAAGATTATCGGCGCTCTGTTATGTTGCTCAAACTTCAGTTACAGATCATAATAGCGTCATTCTATTTTTAGATCGAACCACAAACAAAAACCGAGGTCTCAAAACTATTAAACGATTGGACGACGAAGGACTTGAAACAGATGTCAAGAACATAGAATTTAATAAGATTTACAGCATGTCAGATGTAAATGAGGCAACAAATTTTTTTGTACACTCGCTAGGCCAAGCTATAAATGATAACACAAAACAAATCCCGACTCCTAGGCGTAGAATAATTTTGAAGCCTTGGATAACACCGGGCCTACTTAGATGCATGCGAAATCGTGATCACCTATATATCAAAACTTTAAAGAATCCAAATGATGAAGTAGCGCTTTGCATTTATAAAAGGTACAGAAACTCTTGCAACGATATCTTAAAGAAAGTAAGACAAAATTATGAGCAAGACATAATTAAAAAGGCAGGGAAAAATAACAAAAAACTTTGGGAAGCAATTAAAAATATAACGTACACTAATAAAACCAAACAGCAAACCACACAGCTTATTTCAATAGAAAATCCTACTGAATCAGTTAATACAGTTAATTCATTTTTTGCAGGTGTAGGTAAAACATTATCAGAAAAATTACTTTTACAAAATGTTAATTTGGTCAATACAGAACCCTATAGTCAACCAACTATTTCTTCCCAAAATTCTTTTGTTCTTCTACCGACCGACGAAGAAGAAATACGGTCTTTAATTTTTAATTTAAAAAACGAGTGTTCAGTTGGCGTCGACAACATATCCGGACCTTTCTTAAAACGATTTGCTGATATTATTGTTCCTCCACTTACATTCATCTGCAATCTATCTTTCTCTTCCGGAGTATTTCCATGTGCTTTTAAGAAATCTAAAATTATACCTATATTTAAATCCGGAGACAGATACTGTGTCAACAATTATAGACCAATATCTATTCTCCCTACGTTATCAAAAATCTTAGAACGACTAATGAATTCCAGACTTACTAATTATCTTGAACAACATTCCCTCTTATCTCCATCACAGTTTGGTTTTCGATCTGGTAGGTCAACAGCTGAAGCCGTCCATGAACTAATTGATCACTTAGTTAATAAACTAGATACTAAAAAAAAGACCTTAGCCATTTACCTCGATCTAGCCAAAGCATTTGACACAGTATCTGTTCCCATTTTGATAAAAAAATTAGAAAATATGGGTGTGAGAAGTCAGTCACTTCAACTTTTTACTGACTATTTGTCCAACCGAACGCAAATTACCAAAATTGATAATTGGATCAGTGACGAACTGCCTAATGAGTACGGCGTTCCACAGGGCAGCATCCTCGGCCCAACATTATTCTTAGTTTACATAAACGATTTATGTAACATTAAGCTACAAAACGGAAAGATCATTACTTTTGCAGATGATACTGCTTTGGTATTCGATGCTGATACATGGGTAGAGGTTCATCATTATGCTCAACAAGGTTTTGATACAGTGTATAAATGGTTGTATGCTAACTTACTTACCCTAAATGTCGATAAAACGAAATACATAACATATTCCCTTAGACCACAGGATCAACCGAACTTCAACTTGAAAGCCCACTCATGTAATACAATCAATCATTGTTGTTGTCCTGTATTACTAAAAACGGAATCTATCAAATATCTTGGCATAATTATAGACTACCGTCTCAGCTTCCAACAACACATTGAAACTTTAGTTAAAAGAACCCGCAAATTAATCTACATATTTAAAAATCTACGTCATTTATCAAATACTTCAGTAATTAAATCAGTTTATTTCGCATTATGCCAGTCTTTGCTAGCCTACTGCATTACCACCTGGGGAGGCACTTCTAAATCGTATTTAATTAATCTAGAGAGAGCTCAAAGAGCTATATTAAAAGTTAGTTGTTATTTCCCAATTCGCTATCCAACCTTCGATCTCTACCAACACTGCAAAGTTCTAACGGTCCGGCAGTTGTTCATACTCATGACTGTACTAAAAAAACACTCTCAACTTCCCATAGATCACGATTTCCTTACCCAAAATAGAAGATCAGCAAATGTTTGTCCAATCATCCGATTCAATACTAGTTTTTCCCAAAAATTTTTCGCCTTTCTTGGCACTTTTCTTTATAATTCAATTAATATTAAAATATCTATTTACACACATACTAAAGCTATTTGTAAAAGAAAATTGCGCACCTGGCTATTAAGTCTTGACTACGCTTCCACAGAAAATTTACTTAAACCTGTGTCTTAACACTCACACATAAACACTCAAACATTTACACTCTTAGATTCGCACACACACATTTACACACACATATACTCACGCATTGCATCAATGTATTTTCATCACCCCATTTCCACTTTCATCCTTTTAGTTTTAATTTTTGTTTTCGTGTACTAGTATGTACATAATACTTATGAACATAATTACTAACTCACTTTTTTGTACAAGCATTTTTTATTTTATTTTATAATGCTTGCAAGCATAATTTATATAAATTTATTTTTTTGTTTCTTATGTCTTTACTATAGTACAACTTTTGAACTATTAGTATTTCGTACATAATGTTCCAATAGTTTATGTTGTTATTTCAATTTCAAATTTTGTTTTAAATGTCAAACTTCAAATAATTAATTTTTAGTACTTGTTTACCTACTTCCATTTTTATCTCTAGAATCGTGACTTAAATTGCTATGAATAAATGTTATATCTAAGCCGGAGAGGTGATCTGTACCTCAGGACCTTCCTACTTCAGACACCTTTCTCTATATAAGATTGTGCATATACCAGCGCCTGTAATTTCTGATGTTGAGATAAATAAAGATTTATGATTATGATTATGATTATGATTATCTAGTACACTGCTGTAGTCTAAATTGTTTACATCAGAACCCCTTGCAAACACGGCGTCTCAAGCAAACATTTGCTACAGTAAGCCAAGTGCTTGTCCCAGGGGATCTGAGAGGAACCCACTCTTGATGCCGGGACTTCACTTACCGCGATAGTTATAAAATGTTGACATAGCTAAGTCTCGGCAAAACTCTGTACAATGTCGTGGTGATAGTCGGAGCGGTCTATGTTATTATCGGGGGTTTATTATCGTCTGCGATCATTTTACAATGCGCTCTGGCACATTTCAGTCTATCTAAGTACTGTTGTATGGTAAAGGTGGGTATTAGGTAGGTCAAAGACATTCAAATATTTCCGAACGATAGACGGGACAAGACGAAGAAAATCGTAATCCAAAACTTGCTACTACTTAGTAACAAGTCGTTCTGTCTAGTGTCATACGCCCGCTTGTCAGGTAGTATTCATATGTCAAAATCGAAAATATTCAGGATGAAAATTATTTTATAACAATATTCCCAATGTCCGCTCTATGTGTGTTTTAAATCTCATTGGGGAGGTCTTTGACAGTCGAAACGGTTATCCAGGAGCTCGAAAGTGTAACAAACAGACTTACCAAGTTGCCGTGTGTTCCCCAGTAACTTGTTTTTGGAGGTCAGATAGGAAGACGCTCTATGTACAATAATGATACCCATCTGAATAGGTACCTACGGCTATTGGATGCTGTCGTCAACATAGAAAAGGCTAGCAAGATGATAATAAGCAATGATGACTCAATTAGTTTTAGGCCACAAACTGAATTTACGTTAGCAATAAAATTCAATTCAAACACATAAACCTCATAGGTTTATTATTATAAATTCGCCATCCAACAATCATACAACAAAAATCTTTAAGCAAATGAGCAAATCTGTTCCCTGAACCTAGTCACGAGCTGTTATGAAGCTATATTCATAGGTATGTAGTGAACCAATTACGAAGTCTATTAAAGAGTCGATTGGCCCAGGAATTATGGGCATGTAACATCGGCAGCGATTCACGAGGTAATGACGTGTCACTCACATATACATATTCATAGCGGAGAGAGGTGTCGCATTGTGTCTTTGACATAGCTATTTTGGCTACCAGAATATTGTATTGACTGGTTACTCATTTTGCATCAATAAAATTTAGTTAGGGTGTCAAAATGCACAAGTCACAACAGTAGACAGATGACGTATGCAATTTGTTTTATACCATGAAACAGATATGATTTTATAGGATGTTAAATATAAAAGTCACACAAATAATATAAAATTACACCTCCAGTAAATATGAGACGAATATACGTTTAAATATATATATATATATATATGGCAGGGGAGAGGTTATGTCCTACTTACTTGTTATACGTTACGTTCATACTGAGCGGCGTTCAAACATCGTTGCTTTGTTACGACTGCAATAGATAATTTGGTACGTATGATACAGAAAGAGATACCTGTTACTGTCCCACTGCTGGGCAAAGGCCTCTTCTCATACAGAGAAGGCATGAGCATTGATCACCACGCTTGCTCAAGACGGGTTGGCGATTTCAGACTTATAATAATTATAAGTCCAGGTTTCCTCACGATGTTTTCCTTTACCGATGTCTGTGATGTCCAAGATAAACTTAGAAAGTATAAACTTATTGCTCTTGAAGTACATAAATTACGACAATTGTCTGAATTTATCTGCAACAATTTGCGCGCGCCAGTGTGATATCTACCTCTTTTTATTTATAATATCACTAGCTGTTCCCGGCATGCGTTGCAATGCACCTTTTTCCTATCCTACCTACCTATCCTACCTACCCTACCTACCTATCCTACCTACCCTACCTACCTACTTACCTACCCTACCTACCTACTTACCTACCCTACCTATCCTACCTACCCTACCTACCCTACCTACCTACCCTACCTACCCTACCTACCCTACCTACCCTACCTACCCTACCTACTCTACCTATCCTACCTACCCTACCTACCCTACCTATCCTACCTACCCTACCTACCCTACCTACCCTACTATAATTTGAGATTTAAACTATCCTATCTCTCAAGTTGGATCGAACTGCACATGGTGTGCGAATTTTATTATAATCGGTTAAGTGGTTTAGGAGTCCATTGAGGACAAACATTGTGACACGAGATTTATATATATTAAGATTGCCTATAATATTGAACAAGATGGTGATTTACAAGCGTTAAGTGGCCGCCAAGTCACCAGCTTGAATTTATAGTTATTTTTAGGGATGAGGTTTTTTAATACCTGAATATGCAAAGCAAAAGGCATTTGCTAGATAAGGTTTCCACAAGTGGAAAACGATCTTGAATGATTCTTATTCGCGTTTCCATTTGTAATAAGAAAAAAAAAAACATTTTGAACGAATCAAGTTGGCTACGTCGTGTCTGTGTAAGCATAGAAAATTGGACCTTAATAAAATACAAACTGTCCAACGTTATACCTTATTTATTTTAGTAATACCTTTCTAACAATTTCTTACATTTATGACGTTGCTGAAACATAGGATGACTCCACAATATCTTACGTCACGAGATATTTATTAAGTCTAGAGTTAACTTTGCCCTTTGCTGCGCCATCAATCACTTACTAACAATAGGGAGCAGAAAATAAATTCGATACCCAATTTCTATCGATAGCTAAGAAGACATGTAATGGCACTCATTTTGTGGCTCATTTTAAATTATAGAAAGAAATAGAAAAGCTTTCACAATTTTCTTCGCAAAATGCTATTTAAGATTCGTCCTATTTTACTTCCTATTAGTGTTATTTAAAATTCACTTTTTTTTTGGTTACAATATAATAAAACTGCAAATACTGAAAACTCAAATATGCAAAATTCATTCGAATTGGAGTTAGCAAACAGTGAATGAGCACAACGTCCGCGTACCTGCAGCAGCAAAGTTCTAACAAACGTGAAATTCCGACGATCTTCGCGCTGATAATCCAATATTACTTTTGGAGACTGCCAAACGGTATTTGTAAAATGAAAAGCCAAAAAGCTTTTGAGTATTTCTCTATTTTTTGTATGTATATACACTTTGTAAAAAATAAAGTACGAAAGAGAGAAATAAAACGCAAGTGTTCAGTATGATTGGCGTAGTGAAAAAAATAGTTCGATTGTATCCATCGACAAGTTTACTCCCGCATATCTTATGTAAATTCCCATTAAGATTTAGCCTTTCAAATATTGGGTTGTGGAGGTCAGATTGGCGCTCCATTTAAAATACTATAACTCAGCTGTATCCGGTTAGACTGGAAGCCGACCTCAATATATGTAGTTGGGAAAAGACTAGACAGATGATACCTTCAAACACGGAGACGCTAGATATACGGAAAAAAAATGAAATTTTGTTACGAAATGATCAAAACTACACAACCGGTTCAAATATAAACTCAGACTTGTGCAAGTCTGACTTTATATTTGAACCGGTTGTGTTTCCGACCGAATCATAACATTGAAATAGTTCGCCAGAGGTAGAAGTAGAGGGAGGAACAATATTTAATCGTTTAACTAACTATCCGACCAAACAGTCTGGTGGTCTGCCATCACTTCGTTCGGTCGTTGTTACAAGTTGGGTTACTTCAAACGGGCCGTCAGTTAGCAAAGTGTGGTTTAGTGTAAACGTAACGTAAATATACTAACGATTTTTTAAGGGAAATCCTTACTGCTCAGCATTTTCGTTTGCAAGTAACTACAATTATACAGATTCTTATAATTATATAAATATATAGTTAGTAATAAAAAAGGTCCCAAAAAAATAGATGGACAAACTTTTAGAAATCATTTAGACCACCATAATAAGGACAATGGTAAAAAAATAATAAGAAAAACGCATTAGATACTTACAAGAAAAAAAAACAGCTAACGAAAATACACTAAAAATGTTGGTTTAGGTCAAATAAAAATCACTTTAATCAGTGTTTTTTTTTGCTTGAATATCTTTGGTTAGACGTACTGAACGCTGTGTTAAAATTTGTCCATCTATTTTAATTGGGCCTTATATATTAAATATACATAGAATGAAACGAGTAATTAAAAATTAAAATCGTACGCATTTACGCTGCATTTACACCGCTCGTGCTAGTATCTCTGTCCCTGAATAGTACGGGTCGAGCTCGCTGCCCTTTCAAACTGCTCGATTATGTATGAGCAGGTTCACACGATTATTGGTACTGTTTACGTTAATTAAAGTTATGCTGTTTGCACGGCTACTCGACATGAATGGACGGTCATTATTTGCTAAGAATAAACCAGTTTTGACGTCACTTATTGGTTACAGACAGGTGAAAAGAGCTACATTATACTTAGGAATATCCAGTTTTGATTTTCTCCAAAATTATCGATTGAGAGAGAAACAAAAAGAGGTTTTTCGCATAATCTAATCTAATTATCTTTTCCCAACTATATTGAGGTCGGCTTCCAGTCTAACCGGATGCAGCTGAATACCAGTACTTTACATGGAGCGATTGCCTATCTGACCTTTTAGTACTGGTAAGTCTCGTTGTCAGACTTTCGGGCCACTGACAACCTGTTACGAATGTCAAATATCTACAAATGAGAGCCTGGACCAACGGCTTTACTTGCTTTCCGAGGCACGGAGGAAACTCGGTATGTAATGGATGGTCACCCATCTACGGACCAAACTACCCGAGCCGCTGTTATTATTTAGCCACGAGCTCCTCATTCCTCAAACATTACCCACCATACATCACTTAAATATTATGCTATAACAAAATTCGTTTGTGAGAAGAAGTAAAAAATACGTTTGACTAACAAAAGCAGCATAATTAAAAGCCTATTCATCAAAAAGAATAATAAATACCAAAGTTCAACCTCCCAACGGTTCCACGTGCCAAGGTGGTGGTTGTTCCAAGGTGCATCCTTGGAACCACCACCATGGCACGTGGAACCTTGTGTCGGACATCAAATGAAATATTAAATATAATAATCCGAAATTGGAAGTCGGACACGTGTAGAAATACATCACATGACGAGTTCGCCTGTCAATATAACAAGTGCACGTGTACACAGATGCTCATTCTCCCCTGTCGCTCAGACATGTGTATAACAGAGGAAGGTTGTCTAATAGATTGGACACGTGGCAGGTAAATTTCAGCTTGTATTTTTCCACGTATTTTTATATTGATGGGAAAATTTTAGGTTTCATGCCTACAATTTATTTTCCCAATCCATGCACCTTTGTTCACAGAAAAAGAAAACAACTTAATGTGACACTTTGATAAATAGCTTCACATAAAATGTTTATTTTGACAATGGAGATAGTTTTGTCAAAGTAACCAACAATTCTTCCGGATCAACATTAATTGCACTGAAAAGTTTGTTTGAACCTTGCTTTGCGGATAACAGGACAAAACAACAGTCGTGTAAGCTGTGCCGCCTTTCGCTCCGTCTACTCTGTAATGCGCCCTGCTACGTTAGATTAAATAGAAAACCTAAGAAAAAAATATATAAAGTTTCGACTGCAATAAACTTGTCAAGAAAACGTAAGAACTGACAACAAGACTGAGTTTCCGATGAAGATAAAATAACTTTCTTGAAATGTTGTCGTAAACGCGACAGAATTTTTTGTTGCACTTTTGAGAAGGGTTGATTGTGCAACTTAAAAGATAGATTTTCATTCTCAGAGATTGAATATTATCTGACTCTAATAACTTGCTTAACTTCACGAAAGTTTCAAACAGTTAACCTGGTACAAACCAAGATTTGTATATCATCTTTTGCCTAGCCTTTTCCCAACTATATTGGGGTCAGCTTCCAGTCTAACCGGATACAGCTGAATACCAGTAATTTACCAAGTTTTGTACACAAAAAAACATATTTAATGAAAACACTTCACAATATCTTTACATTGATTCTATGGCCAGATAAGGCATTGATACGCGTAGAGGCTGAAAGCCGCGTAGCCACGTAGTCGGGTAGAGGTCTCGTAGCGTGCCGTAGCGAGTTCGCTACTGGTTTTGATATAATAATCAACAATGGTGGTGAAATAAAATATAAGGAGGAAACCTGGTCTTGTAATTGAAATAAGTTTGAAATTATCGATCTGTCTTGAGCAAGCGTAGTGTATAATGCTCGTGCCTGCGTTGTATATGAAAAGGATTTTTCCTTGCAGGACAAAAATAAAAGGGTGTTAGCCAGTTAGTGGTTGCCCAGGAGTTGGTCATAAGTAGCAGGCTAGGAAAAAAATAGCCAGTTAGCCTGTCCAGTAACAAGCTGGTTTTAGTGTCAAAAAATATACCGAGGAAACAATGTTCAACGGTCAACAATTCAATTTAACTTTCTGTCAGTTTTCAATTTTGGAGAATCGACACAATACTCTCCGAACTGTCGGTATTCGTTGCGACTCAGTTACATGACAGTTTTCTAAAAATCAATTTAATAAAGTTTTTGTTTTGTCGACTGAATTCAGCGAGACGTGGAATCGAGTTTGCAATTCTGTTCCAACTTTTTCACGTTTATTTCGTGTACATAGTACACAAGGACGTGCGCGGTGTATTGACACGGGCGCTACAAACGGGCTCTGCGTTTTATTTCGTATGAAACAGTAAAATCTTTTTAAACTACATGATATTTGGGCGGGTAATTTACCAGTGACCGATTAAACGGCTTAAAAAGTTCGTAGGTTAGACCTACTCTCATAACCCATATGTTAGATTAATCATTATACAGTTAACCCTAAAAATACATGATAAACCATTTAAATTTAGCTGATTAACCAGAATGAAAGAGATGAAGCACCAGCGCGGGCTAACTCCGTCACTTTCTTGCATATTGTTTATGTACAAAAATGAACTATGTGCTTGAAAGGGTTAACCTGTAGAGTTTTCAGATAACCGTAAAAGATTACCAGATAAAAGTAATTCCCAGTCCCTATAATTAACTGTACAAGATAATTCTAAAGGCTCATTACAAACTTATAAAGTCGCATCAACATATTAAACAGAGCGAATAAAAAGGCAGACAACAATAGAAAGTCGTCTGTTACAATATTAGAAAGAAATAAAACATATTTATTTGGCCCATGCCACAAGTGCACACAACAAACAAATAAAAATAAAATAAAAAACTTAAATCTGCACGATATAAAACGTAAATTGAACAGAAACAAAGAAGAGATAATATTGTGTGTCCCACAATATTATCATTAATCATACTAAAACAAAAACACAACAAACAATTACAAATATACTTTTGACGAGTGATAGGCTCCACGTCCACGAGACGCTAATTCCTTGCAAAGCAGCTTTCCGGATTATTCACACTCACAAACGCATTACACCAGCCTTCAGTACTTTAATCCTACTACAATAGTTTCTAGCGCGGCACAAGTGCATTCAACAAATGAGACAGCAATTAAAGCGGGGTATTGACAAAGCGTAGTGACGTGAATTAGAGGCGGCGGCGTCGGCGTGTAGTCGGCGCCATTGTGAGCATCGTCAGCTTTTGGAGAAACTATGGTGCAACTTGTCCAACGATTCCTGGACAGTTACAACTGTTTGAATTCACACTTTAATTACTAAAGCGGTAGGTGATTCAATTCCCGTTTTATGTTCAGCTAAAGATAAAATCTTGTCGTATTGGTGCCCTGAAACATGACTTGGGGTCGCGGCAGACCACGAAAGAGATGGCGGGAGGTACTGGATGTCTTCCTTGAGAATTGGAGAGAAGTAGCACAGAATCGTGACCTTTGGAAGGAATGGAGGGAGGCCTTTGCCCAGCAGTGGGACAATATGGGCTAGCTATAATAATATAATTACAAATAATTTCTATCTGCCATAGATATGAGCATTCGTTCGAGACTATTCCAATAAACCGAACACAAACCTAAAATCGCAAACCTAAAATCTCCTAGCACGTAAATTCAATCAATTTCAACCCAAATCGGTTGATAAAATCAGAATTCAGTCATGGTTTCATGAAATCAACCCAATGCGCATACAGAAGCACTAAATGTTATACAAATCGAAAATCAAACTCTCATTTTTCAATTCACAACCAATATTGTAACCTCAAAACCGTTAAGTTCCACAACAGAACGCAAAAGAATAACTTTCGAAATACGAATTGCGACTCTCGCAACAATTTGAAAACAACAGACAATTCCAATTATGAAGGATGAAGGTGCTCAACGCTTTCTAAAAGTTTAGCCCAGTATTTTGTGTGCGGTGAAAAGTTTCGACGGTCAAAGCCGAGGCCGGTTGGCAGTTGGAATGGATTCCGGCGGCGATTATCGCGGCTGCATATGCCGAAAATGGCTGCCGGCGCCGCCTCGTGTCGATGGATTATAAAATGTCATTACCATACCGCTCAAACTGAGTCCAAAAAGGACTAATGCGGTGCGTTGTTTCTATTGTGCTCGTTTTGACAGCTTCTCTCGCGAACTACAAAGGCCACGATTTTGCTTTGTTTGCTTTTTTAGAGGATGTGTTAAATTGTCGATATTCCTCTTTGACTTACTTCGGCGTTTTGGAGTTTCTGTATTCACAGACTTTCTGTTTTCTGGTTCTGTTCTGGTTTTCACAGCGCTGGTTTAAAAAACTTTCAACGAGAAACGAAATAGGTGCAGCTGCTCCTGAAAACCATTTCACCGACGTACAAAAGCTCATTTTATATAAAACCTGCTGGCTTAAAATCTTTTTAAATGAACATTTACTGCACATTAAATCTTTTGTAGTAAAAAGCTCCTCAAACTAAGGTGAAAAACAACGTTGGTAGTCCGGCTAATAGCCGCTATAGCAGCGCATCCGGCAGTAGCTAGTAAACTCCTTTACTTTAATGTTTCCCATTTAACCCTCACTTGGGTAAAAAGCACTTTTAAACGAGTTGTTAACCTGTATACGTGATAGTGTAATGCCTCACCGTGTGTAACCCAAATACCTTATTTATACCAAAGAATTCTTGACTTTTACCGATGATGAAACACAAGTTTGGGCTTTGATTTTATTTCTAATTTTTTACGTTGTATATTGATTTTATTCCTAATTTGACCTTCCAAAACTTTTATTAATTGTATTCGACCTTGACTTCTGGGTGAAATTGAAATATAGATAAATCGAATAATATAAAAAAGTATGAAAATATTAGATATTTAATGCTCATTTCTCTTAGTTTTGGGACCCAACAAGTAATCAGTAATCAGACGTAATTTCTACATCTCAAACATTTTTTTGCGTAGTTCTTAACAGATTAAATATATCGATTAATTTGATTTATTTTGTCTCAAATAAAAGGACCAATCATAAAAAGATGACCGTTTAGATTTTTTGTTTGCAGTTTTTGCAAAATTAAAACGATCATTTAAATACTTGCCAAAATTAAGTAGATACTTGACACCTAGGTATAAGTACTACATTATTCTATCAAGTATTTTTTTAAATTTTCCTTCCGTGTACAGAATTTAATTTTGCTTACTTCTTGCCACATTTTTGAAACACAACATAAAAAGCTGCAAAACTTTATCTAATGGCTACTTTGAGCGTAAATAGTCATTTTTATGATTGTTGTTATAATATATAGTCTGTTATAAATTTTCTGTTTCATATACTACACATGGAAACTTGTAATTGGCCATATTTTGTCTAAACTATTACTCACTGTCTGTTCAGCTGTAAGTTATCCTAAAAATGAAATAAATAAAAAGACAGCAAAGCGTATTAGTGCCCGTTTTTATCTATTTATTTTTCTCCACTTTGACCGCAGGTAATCTCACAAAATAGAGCTATTGTATAGAATTTTTGACGTAGCTGCGCCAGCATAGTAATCATATTAAGGTCCGTGCCTAACGGGCTTATAACGTGACGCTATAAGTCTTCTCCTGAAGAACGTACTGTAGAACACACGAAGACCAATCGTAGCTGCATTGTCTTTTTATCTCTTGTCCGGTGAGCGTGGCAGTACAATCCTCGTTCCGTCGCGACCTACGAATAATTAACGGTCTTTGCTCAGGTTGCATTGAACGAGAATATTCTGAAAAACGTTTGTTCATACCTGCTCCCAAAAATACTATCTACTCCGACACTTGGATACATTATTTTGACAAAAATAACACCGTTTCAAACACGTCACAACACGTTAACTTTCTTCTCGTAATTTCAATTTTCCATCAACATCGTTCCCTTGCGAGTGTCATATTTAATTACGAAAGCTATTCCAAGACAGGCGGTAAATTCTAAAGAACAATAGCCAACTAATAACTTAAAAGGTTTTGCCGTCAAGCCCTGCCAGCCCGATTGAATCAACGCTTCTGAAATATGCAATTTTGTCGTTCGTTCGCTGCTACCGACGACAACGTTTATAACGTGATAAACTGTCTCTCGTTACATTTTTAGCTCTAATTAATTTTCTAAATTGTTCACTTGATTGTTTTTTTTTAATCACCTAATGACAGAATTGAGTTATTATAACGATTCACTTACTTTCGAGAGTGGATTATTGAGTGCAATCTTGGTGTTTAGTCGTAACTTTGAGGGTTACGGGTAACAATTTACGTTACGTTACGTAGTTACGGGTTTATCAATTGACGCCAACAGTGGAAAGAAAGGAAGAAAAATTCTCAAAACAATGAAACAAATATCAATACATATGTACTTACACAAAACTGGTCCTGTACGAGGCCAAAAGCACACCCATCTCATGGTTCTGTAACATAAAAAGTAGGTACTTGAAAATCACTTTTTAGCGATAAAACCGCCGTAGGTCACCCCTTGTAAAACTGTCAACATGTTATATCTCTAATATACATATAGTTTACATATTAAAACTTGTTGCAAAGCAAACACACTGTCAATAATAACATAATAACGTCAGTCACAAATCACGCAAGTCCATTCCTAATAAAAACATTTTATAAAACAATTTTGTACTGAACAGAGCGGCAGTGGTTATGAATAAATGTTGCACAACATGATATCAAAGTGGAGTCATTACTCCTTTGACCAACTCCTCGCGACCTATAATTTGCAGGAAATTGTTTGTAAAACACGCCGCGAGTTCGTGACGACCCGCGGAAAATAAAGCCACTTGCATTGAATATTGTTTTAGTTAGGGACGTCACATTTTTCTTTTGTATTTCTTTTATAACGAAACGGTCGGCTTCCAGTCTAACCGGATGCAGCTGAATACTAGTATTTTACATGGAGCGACTGCCTATCTGACCTCCACAACTCAGTTAGTGCTGGGTAATACGATACCCCTTGGTAAGACTGGTTGTCAGAGTTCTTGGGCCACTCACGTTAGGTAGTCACCTAACGACTGTCAAAGATCTACAAATGACAGCCGGGATCAACGGCTTAATGTGCTTTTCGAGGCACGGAGGAAACTCGGTAAGTAATGGGTGGTCACCCATCCACAGACCAACCTAGGCAAGCACGGCTTAACCTAAAGATCGACTCGAGCGGCTGTTATTATTTAGCCACGAGCTCTTAAGAACACTCATGCTGTAGCAAAAATAATTTACACTCAGATAAATTGACTATTTAATTTTGGTACAAAAAACTTTGCTTATTTACTTGACTTTAATACAAGGACACCCGGCCTCTTACTACCTAAGTATCGATTCTCGGACAGATCGAATGACCGAACAAAACACTGGCTTTGATATTCAGCTACAAGCACTCTTGGTCTGATTTAAGTTTCACTTCAAGCGCTTTCAAAAGTTCCCAGCGCTTCCGAAAGCGGCTAGAACTACTTGATTTAAATTTAATTGAATAGCACTTGCATTTCCATACATACCATGATTGAAATAAAGTTCTTTGCTTTAAACTTTCTCTAACTTAAGATTGAAATGTACGAATATTGTAACTGTAATTTAAATCGTCTAAAGCTGGAACGAATGGACTTTTATGAAAGTTTTTTAAGGCATAATTGGCTTTGATTTTGAGAACCACTTGTTGAGTTATGCTTTAGGCTTTCGTTTGTAACTGGGTTATTTTTTTAAATAAAGTGTTGAAAAACAGAGGGTTGAAAAAAATAATTAAGGTAAATTATAGGGTCGGCTCCCAGTCGAAACGGATGCAGTTGAATAACAGTATTCCACATGGCGCGACTGCCTGTCCGATCTCTATAACCCAGTTAGCCCGCCACAATTTTCCCGAACCACGACAACTTCTGAAAGCTGGATTCAACAGTCGCCTGTTGCAATCACCAGAAAAGCGTCGAGACAATGAAGCTGGACGAAATCTCGGAGAAACAATTTAACTGACTGGGCTCCCGCAACGAGACCTCCAGTACCCAGAGTAGTAGCAGCAGCAGCAGCAATAGTTACCCAGTTCCTGGGTAATATGTTAGCAAGACTGGTTATCAGGCTTTCGGGCTTCTTCAAAGATCTACAGGTAACAGTCGGAACGGCATATTGTGTTTTTCCTGTCCAGAAAAATTTAAACAAGGCTGAATATTGAAAACATATCGCACTAACTAAGCAATCATGTCGAATAAAACCAATTAGTCACCCTGAAACAATTCTGGATCTAGCCAGTCATCTGTGAACATCCACCAGACTGTGAGCGAATACTAAAATATACGCAGACGACTATTCCGTGAAGGGGTGCATCCATTGTTCTCGCAATTCGATTAATAATTGACGCCTTTGTGTTCGCTGCTAGACGATTAAATTGAGTATTGTGGTGTACTACCGTCGTAAGTCTGTAGTGACGTAGGATATTGAGAGGTGATTAAGTCACGTTTTGTCATGGGCAGTAGACTAACATCTTTTATGTAAGTTTAAGTAATATTAAAACACATAAAGCGCCCGAGAAACCTCTCTAACGGCCCGTTCACGACTTTGCCGCTGTAAGCGGCAGCTAAGCGCGGGGCGGCGAGCGGTAAGATCTAAAGTATAAACATGTTTGAAGCACGCCACGAGACGCCGCTCGTAGCGAAAACATGTCGCTTACCGACGCCGCCCCGCTTGCCGCGCCGCTCGCCGCTAAGACCGAAGCCGTCACCAGGCCGTTAATTGTGGTGAAAACTGTGGGAAAATCGTAGTGTTTAAAAATCAATGCAGTCATAGACACGAAATTCGAAGTCTTATTTATAATATGTGTACTGTTGCCGTAGTCTGTCTCTTTAGTCAACTGGTGCCACTCATTTGGGACCCGCGGGTTAAGTTTACTAAATTATTATTTTAATTTTATTTTCTTTTGTCGATTGGACCCGCTGTTAAAGTTTAAAAAAAATGTCATCGAATTTCAAATGTGAGTACAAGCGTATAGAAAAATTATTTCCGTAAAATAATTAAAAAGTGGTACTCAAAAACACGCAGCGTAGCAGCCAATCGCTCAACTGCGCCAACCAGCCAATGGATTCATTCCCACTCGCCAGAGGTTCGAACCTATAAAGTATCCGAAAGAAGTACTAGTAGACCGATTCTTAAAATACCACCTTGAACTCATGCCAGCCTAGTACTTTTTGGGGTGAGTAATAATTTGTGCCATATATAACTCAGTGGCAACAAACGTGATTTTTTTCCGTTTGTATCGGGTTGTTTTCCCCTTTTGTCGCTAGTGATGACAAAGCCGATGGTGACAACTGGGAATAGATGGATACAGATGGTGACTGAACAAGACAGAGCCAAATGAGCTTTCGAGTGTTTCGAGTCTTAATATAAGTAATTGGCTACAAATAATACAAATCACAAAATTGGTTAACGGGTCCAGTTGACTAATTCAAACATGCATTAGGTCGAGTGGACCCGCGGGTCCCGCCTGTTGACTAAATAGCCGTAGTCTGTTTCGTGTGATAAAGTCCATTTTGTACAAAACTTACATAGCCAGAGTTAACCAAAAGCTGGTGAGCGTACACAGCTTTTGTTTAATATTGGTTACGTACTACATCAGGTAAATTAACATAGTTACGCCTTGCTGTGATCCAACAACTAAATGTAGCGGTTCGTACTGCATGACCTCACGCTGCATACATTCACGATTTATTTGAATAATTCATCACCTGCCTAGCCTTTTCCCAAACATGTTGGGGTCGGCTTCCAGTCTAACTGAATGCAGCTTAATACACATGGAGCGACTGACTATCTGACCTCCAAACCCAGTTAGTACTGGGTAAAACGATACCCCTTGGCAAGTCTGACACTGTCAAAGATCTACAAATGACAGCCGGACCAACCGTTTATCGTGCTTTCCGAGGCACGAAGGAAACCCGAAATGTCACGGTGGTCACCCATCCACAGACCGACCTAGGAAAGCGCAGTTTAACCTTGAAGATCGACCCGTGCGTCTGTTATTATTACGAAACGAGAATACTTATCGAGCATAATATAAGTTTGTTTCTGATATTATCGAATCCAATCCACAACAGAACACAATTTCCAGGAAAAAATAACGGAATTCTAACTTTCATTTCAAAGAAAAGTCGATGTAAAATTGCGACCTTGACTCGCAATACTTTTATTATCTGCATGGCTGTTTTTATTCAAGCCCAACGTTGTGTAACCTCGCTGTTTTTACCCGACTGCCCCAGAAAGGCGGTAACGTTTTGAGTTAAGTAGTATACGGAGCAACTAGTAGCTTCACCGGATAATCCCAAAGGAGAGGGGAAGAATTCCAGGTCAGTGAAATAAGCCATATTATGAGGATCAATACTCTTCGCTGCACTTACTGCTATAACAGAAATTCTCGGTAAGAGTTTCGCCAATAGCTTTTATCTATTACAAAATAAGGTCGTTTTTCGTGTATGTCTTAGTGAGCACGTTGTTCTTCTAAACGCAACGGATTTTGATGCCGTTTTCACCGTTTTTCCCTTTTGAGAATTTGTTCTGTATGGTTTATGTCTAATATCGACAAATGCTTACACTGGCTTACTCAAAACTGTGTGGGTTTTTCTTCAAAGACCATCTTAGACACTAATCTGCCTCATGTGAGTTGACCAAGATTATGTCTGGACCTTAAAAGAGACTATGAACTCTAAGTTTGTTCCAGTTGTTTCTTTTCAGAGTAGTCAAGTACGAAACCGCGGCTTCATCTGGTTTAAAAAAAAAAGACATGTAAAAGAGTTTGTAAAAACCTATTTGCAAAATTTATCATAATACATTTTCCCTCACCGGGAGCATTCGCATGAAATATAACAATCCAAAATTCGATTTTGTACAGAAACAAGTGAATCTGAATGTTACATTACAGGCCAATGCTCCCGGTGATGGAGCTCCGTACCTACTTATAATACAAGACGTAAACGGACCCTTCACGAAGCCGTCAACCAAGCATTCTGTACATCAAACTAAGTAACTCTACGCAAAAAATATTGCTGAGAAACTATAGATGCATTGAATTGTACGGCGGTCGTGCAGGTAATTAAAGTAAAGTTATAACGTTAAAATTTTTCATTACGAATTTTAAAAAAAACTTGTGATATAGTTGGGAAATGTTGGATGTACGGTGTACAAAAACAATATCGTAATGGCGGGGAGAACAAGTGCCTAACGGCTTCGTTAAGGGTATTTTTACACCCATTATAGAAATCGCGATGTTTTTAAGTCGATAAACCGTGCATAGGACTATTAAATGAAAATAAGAAGGTAGGCAAGACATTTCACAAATAGCTAAACGCTCAACAACTGAAGGTTTAATATTCCCATTTTGTGTGCGCTCGTTTCATTAAAAACTGCACCAATTTTGCTTTCCATCTGACGAAATCAATTTCGAAATTTAATTCATAACTAAATTAAATTTGTGTTTCTGTACACTTGAAGTGAAGCTAAGCTTTTCATGATACAATGAGAACACGAATCGGTCTGTGTACACCCTGTATGTAGGTACACGCAGAGTAACAAAAGGCTTGTCTAATATCGTCGCGACCGAAACTGTTCCAGCGTTCAGCCAGCGCGCCAATGTTTCGCTTCGCTGGGTCCCACCATTCTATCTTCGGAACCCGATTACTATTGTCCGGTTCTTGTATTGTATATTGTAGGACATGTTGTATTGCCAGTAGCCAATAGATTCTATGATATATTGTTAACATATTTGACTTTAAATGTATGAATGAGAAGGAAACTTCGACTATAATCTATTATTCTATCTATTAAAATAAAGTCTGCGTCTAAAGTAAGAACTAAGTAAGAACTGTCTCGTTAGTCGAGTGGTCGCAAGCGCAACTGCTTTCTCAGTAGCAGGCCCGGATTCTGGCCCCCTAATACATGGGACTTATAAATAACGAAATGCTCAGAGATTACAGGCGTGATGTTATGTTATGTTACATAGAACGATTGCCTATCTGACTTCCACAACCCAGTTATTGGGTAATATGATACGCCTTGGTAAGACTGATTATCAGACTTCCACTCTTTCCCTCTATTTCTCTTTCGCTCTATGTAAAATACTGATATTCAACTGAATCCCGACCCCAACATAGATGGTGATTAACAACTATCAATGTGTGACTTAATACTACTAATAAAATCATCCGCCAATCCCGTTATTATCTGCTTACCGCATTATCACCTTACAAAAGGCTTCTAATTACCCTATCGATAATTAGAGAGAGGTGGGATAATGCTATCATAACGTGTAATCTACACCGCACCGGCCGGTGCACCGGCGCACAGTGTTTCGACTAGAACAAGCTAGCTGGACAAAAACAACATTAAGGTTTCCTAGAAACATTAGTGGGGGTAAGTAGGGTATTAGTTGGTAATTACACCAACAATAATTGTTTTGGCATAAGTCATACAAAACATCGTTAATGAGGGTAAGTATGTAAGACAATTGGGTCAAATGCATATTATTTTTTGCATTTTTGCTACTGACACGATTGCATCTCCCGAGGTTATTTTAGTAGTTGTGGTAAATTTTAGTGACAGAGTCTATTACTAAGGGTGAGTACATTTTTTTTATGTAGTTACAATAAAATAATATTCATACTGAATTAGAACCTGAGCGTCGCAAATCCGGAAGTTGAGTTTTTTTTTCAACAATTCAAATTCAAAAGACTATAACTAAAAATCCCCTGGTATCCCCGGTCTGTATTTTTTGCAGTTGACAGACACATGCCTCCAAATTATAATGAAGCCTTTTTTTTTGCCCGTTTTTGCCCAAAAGCTGTTATTAATTTTTTTTCAAGTAGCAGTTTTGCAGTCTCAAAAACGCAGCTTTTCGAAGAATGGGTGAAACATACAAAAAGTGACCGAAATAAGGCGCTTTTCATATTTGTTTCACAAAAACATGACCTCAGTGATGTAACAGAAGCATCTGTGAAGGACATCAATACTAATATTTCCCGTTTTTCTTTGAAACTTTCGGAGAAATGGGAGAATGTTAGCCGAATGCGGGATCGTTTCTTAGCTTGTAATGCTAAGTGGCTAGAAGGTGAAAACATACAGTTTAATGTATCTTATGACCTTACAGAAGCAACAACGTCCTCGCATTCACTGCCTGGTTCCGGGAGACCGCCAGTGGATATGGCTAACGCAAGTGCCAAAACCAAACGGCGACGTGTCGATGATCTGGTTCAGTTACGAAGTAATTTTGCCAATCGGGCTGCTTTCTGAGGAAGCTCAAGAAGCTCGCAATAAAGATTGCAGAAGGTTTCGAAGGGATAACAGCCGGAAACAGTCACCTATTGCCACGAATACAGATTTGCTTAATATGTTGATCATCACATCTGATCCTGTAATTAACACCCAGAGATATCAGAGATATCCCTAAAAAAAAAATAGGTAGCCTCCCTTCTGCAGTCTTAAATCTTGTAAACCCACCTGTAAATATTGTAAAAAATGCAAATACTCTAAATATTAATACAGAAGATTCTTCTGAGGATGAGCTTAGTGATGATGAATAATTCCTAAGTTTGTTCTCATTATAATCCAATTAATAGTCGTTTTTAGTAGTAAGTTATAATTTAGTCATTATTTAATAGGTTTACTGTGTACATAATCTGCTAAGTCGTAACTTTTAATTAAAGTTGTATATTAATTCGTTTTATACAATACAATACAATTATTTTTATAATATTAGTTTAATCGCTATATAATGTAATTAGCTTTAAATACCCTTTATTTAATTGATATTTCTGATGAATCGCGCCATAAACACCATTATTTTTAATTAATGCATTTTATTTTCGGGGCCCGCATTTTTTATGGGTTTCTAAGTATTTTAAATAATGAAATCATTTATATTAGTATCTAGCAGAGGCTTTGAAACCTATATCCATTAAAAAATAATTTTGTCCAGCTAGCTTGTTCTGGACGAAACACAGTGCGGCGGGGCGGCGCGGCGGCTGCAAAACGGATGCGACCTGTCAGGAAATTGCAAATTGATTTTGGATATAGGCATCCAAGTGCATTATATTCAAACCAGCGAAGTGTTATCAATATAGCGGGAATCGACAACATGAATAACTGATATTATTGACTGGTAATTAATGATCGAATACCGTGATTTTACTGGTAATATTATTATCGACTTTTTAGGGGGAAAAAAAGATCTGCTGTTCAGTACATCTACCCCTAGGTCGAAAAATGTATGGAACAATTGTTATTTTCTTCCCGATTTCGGTGTACAAACACGAGTTCATAATCGTACCCGTACCCGACGCTAAATACTCGTCGCCGTATAGTTATCAATATACTTTATGTATTTCTGAAAAACCCACATTATTATAGACCTACCGCTTTAATGAGTCCTCGCGCAGATATCAATTAAAATAGAATATTCTGAAGGTTGATCACGAATTGGTTCAATTAGTATTGTAATACCTTCGTGGATTATGGTTAGTTTGAAGCATATAACCAGTTGGATACTGTTAGGAGTTAGTGGACTCGAAAAAAAAATTACGTCACCTAGATATAAAAGGTTTTTTTTATTATAAGCTTGTTAATATTCCAACCGTCTGCCCTCTGCGTAGGAGACACAAACAACAAGCTGTATTAACGCAACATGTTGCCACCTAAAATCAATGCTATTATCTCATTACGCCAGGCTCCTGTCTCTCGTTACAAAGGGTGCGCAAGCATGAACATAATGAGTGCTACCTACCGAACTAACCCTTGTTAATTTCCAAGCAGACTCTAACAGAAATGCAAAGGGGTGATGTTCAAGCGCCGGTCAAGCGTGTCTACTCCAAATTATATATTAATACAGTATTTCCGCACGCGGATTTAGACGCTTTGGACGTGGAGCTGCGGCCACCAGCCCGTTATACAATACAATATAATTAATATAGTTTATATAGCACATATGGTACATTGTAATACAATATGTCTGGCCAACGACATTGGACTGTAAACAATTTAAAGGGATGCTGTGTGTTCAATTTCAATGTCTCTTCTACAAAATATATTATTCTTCTGTATCACAAAATACGGAGTCGCCACGCTGGCATTGTGGTGTGCGCAAACAAGTTCTTACAAAATTCGTGGAGTGGAAAGTTTCTGACCACTTCTGTCACGGAGCACCATTCAAAGCTAGTTCCTATATGGACCAAGATCTCATGAACGCCTGACCTGTCTCTTTTTTATAAAATCTAAAACTTTTTCGGTGGAAGTACCTTACTATAAGTAAGTAATAATAGGAATAATAGTAAGAATAATAGGATATTATCAAAAGTCGGTCGTGGTGGCGTTGGTAGATATCAGATAACAATGGCGTGCTAAATAGCTGTTAAGTTACGTCATAGGTACTATAAAACGTGATTTTTTTTATATTACAAGATGATTCACCTCCTCAACTTTGTGCCAGACACTTTGTGTGCTGGAAAACAGAACAAAAAAAAAAAAAGTATGTTAAACATTAAAGTTTATTAAAAAGTATTCAGCCTTTAAAAAATTACGTAGGTCACGGGATCTCCCTATATTACGTCATTTGTGTCGTCGTTACCAAGTGAACGGTGTCAAGTCAATGATAAAAAAAAAAACTCAAAACCCATGTATTTCGCCCCAGGCTGCATAAGGTGCTTTATTGATGCAAATAGGCTACCACGTCCTGTAGGAAAAAAGAAGTAAAAATTGCACATATTGCCCGGATAATTGAAAAATTCGGCTTGGACAGGGCAACGTCAGTCAGCCAGTTGTTAATAAATCTATCATAAATATATGACACTACAGGGGTGTGTCTGGTGTCTGACCCCTTTTCGTAGCTCGATGTTTCCAATTAGTATCCGGTAATCCATTGGAGCATTGTTCAGTTTTAACGAAGCTTCTAGCTTGAATGATTGACTTTACGTTGGGGTTCTTTGATGTTTTTCGGTTCCGTGTACCTGTATCATTTTATAAGCCATTTTAAAGGTAACAATGTCTCACTAAAATAAAGAAGAATGGGTAAATTCTACAGTTATTTCTCATGTACGTTTGCCATTTGTCAGCACTGTCGCAGTTGAAATGATATCCGGTTAAGAAGATTATTTTCGCACCAAACTATATATTTAAAAACGTTTAAGAAAATAATATGATGGGTGTGAAAGTACCCTTAACGAAGCCGAAAGGCACTTGTTCTCCCCGTCATTGCGATATTCTGTTTGGTCTAGCTTGACCATACCTGAGAACCTTCTAGTTACGGAGATATTGGGGGTCAAAGTTCCAACTTTTTCACGTTTTTTTTAAATATTAGTTTTCTAATGTTATAACTTAATTTCAACCCCCGTACTATGCAATGCATGCATCAGCACAATGTTGTCAGTGAGTTACATAAAACTTGATTTGTCACCCCAAAAAAAGTCGATTCCCAGCAATGTTTTTTGCGTAGACTCACTTACTTGGATGTACAGAATGCTTGGTTGACGGTTTCATAAAGGGTCAGTTTACACCTTGTATGAATATCCACTGAAACTCAAAAAAATACTCCTACATACATTTATTGTATTGATGCCACCTACAAAACTACGAATACGATATCAAATGTAAAACGTCTTCACTTACTGCCATAGCTTGCACTGTGCTCCAGCACACTTAGCTCCACAGGATTAATTTAACTTGGACTACATGTTCTGAAGGCAAAGTTTTCAAGTCGTTCAAAACCGTCTCAACAACGATCAAAGTAAGATGTTCTGGAAAATTAGGTCGCTTTTATTTGAACTGAAGCTAGGAGTAACTCTCCGAAATTATGAAGTGTCTCGTAATGTATACAGTGAGTTTTCCTGTAAATTAGACAGTTAGGTACCAAACTATACACCGTGACTTTTTAGTCGTCTTACAACGGCAACCCAGTTCATGTATCCAGTGTCTACTAAACATTCATAAAAAAATAGGTATTTATGAGATTTTAATAATTTAAAAATAAATATATTATTCAGTATTATGACGCATGACGTAGTTAAAACACCCTGTTGTTAGCGATGATCTACTGGACTCGAGCGCTGGGTAGGTATGTTCTCCCGTTTGACACGTAAACATCATTAACAGGATGTTTCATTTTTTTTTCTAATGTTTTACTTATTTTTCTTTGTACCTATGATGGTGGGTAAAAAAAAAAATTGCGTCTAGAGCTATTTTATGTCGGGCACATTGAGTGGACCACCTTTGTAAGACGACTAAAAAGTCACGGTGTATACTAGCACGAAAATTTGATATAAATCGTTAAAAAGTGTGAACTTAAAGATTTGGTATCTTCTAAGTCGTGATGGACACCAATGACTGAAGTGTGGCAGAATATTCAGAAACAACTGAACTTATTGGTTACTGGTTGGTTGTTTTTCCAATAAAATGTTTACCGAGAGACGGTAGAAGCGGATTTTTTTTTAAATCTTTTTAGTGGCGACCTACAATACCTAATAGCTGTCTATATCCGTAGTGGTATTGCTGATAGCGACATCTTTCAGACGACCTTTGAAATGCTATACAAATTAAAAAGGGGGTAGTCAGATGTGTATACATTAAATATTACTAAATATCTGCTACCTACCCATAGGTCGATTTAATAACTTGGTCGATTTACTAGCTTTTCAAAAGACTTCCTATATGAACCTAACCTAACTTTCAAAAAGCGTAATTCTCTATGGTACTTCCAACATTCTTCAACCATCTTAATTTCGTGAATATAAAGGGAATATAAAAATATTCACATTACGTTTTTGGAATATTGAAATCAGATACCGTTAATGAACTTGAACATTTCGATCGCATCGTATCTGCTATGTCCGCATCGAAGAGAGAAAAGCGAATTTCATTAAAAACGTTTTAAAATGTGTGAAATCATCTGTAAATTCATCTCGATGATTGACAGCCGTTCGTAATAAAATACTCTTGAATTCACTCATTTGATCACTATCTTACATTGCTATCAAAAATAGAATACAGGTTGTTTTTAAATTAGCAATTACGGTGAAAGCAGCAGCGGTGTATACGTAATATTGATTAAGTTGTCATCTGACTATTCAGTTGTCAACATTGTGTCAGGTGCAGTGATTCCCGCGCTTTAGTGAAGGGGACGTTGAAGGAAAGGCGAGTGATTTATATGATTCACCATTAAGACTGTCCTACTTATTTTCTTTTTACGATTGCGCCCGAAATAAGTATCTAATAAGATTTTTATTAACTAGATCATCAGCTTAAACTGTGGAATCATATACGATATCATGCTTATAAAGTATGAGTTTATTGCACAAGAATTCCTTAGGCGCGAATTACACAGAAACGGCGTAAGGCGTAAGGCGTGGAATTTATACGGAAACTTAGGAACGGCGTGCCTGCGCCGCGCCGCTTGAGTGTAATTCACGACATGACACGACTAACGTTTTGAAGCGGCATCATGCCTGCATCGCGCCTTCACCTTACGCCGTTTCAGTGTAATTCGCGCCTTAAAAAGGTAAGCATTAAGGATCAATTTAACGTTTTAGAGTTAAAAAGAGAATAAAAGTGTGTTGGGGGAAAGATAGAAAATCCAGCTCACGGTTAGTACATAATAGCTGCGGCCATCCATCTAACTAAATGCTCTAAACCACTGGGCACTAATGGACGCTAATTTACACCACACAATCTCTTATCAAATACTAGCCACTCCATACATTATCTTCACATGAAGTCATAATACTTTCATAAACTTCATAATAAAAAGATAAAAAGTGCTCATTATTGTTTATTTTAATTCCTTTTATTTCATTTTTATCGTGCTTGTTATCTAGTGATCCTAAGATTTCTACTATCTTTTCTGTGTTTATTCGTTAGAACCTGTAATTGGCTCTATGTTGCCTTTACAATTGTTATTCATTTTTCATAGCTTTTGGTTCTCCTGTCTATAAATAAATAAATAAAAAATACACTGCAAAAGAAATTCTGACCTATAATTTAGATTCAGTGTTTAACTTTTATCAAACATTGAACTTTGCAGCCCTCATTTTGATTGATACTTCATAAATTATTGAAGGGAACTTCACTCCATACAGTAGACACGTGCATAAACTGTTGTCGGAAACTTGTTAAATATTGACAGCTCGTCAGTTTCGTACCGACATTTCGTTTGTGGTATTTAAAGTTTTCATCGGTTCCACGATAGACATTTAGTAATTTATTTATAGCAGCCGCCTACTTTTGGACTTTCGTCTTGTGTGTCCTTAAAACTTTCTAAATATTTGGTACTATTAATACACAAAGCAATATTTTGTGCTGTTTAACAGTGTCAAGTGTTTGTGATTACGGCACTATTAACCAAACTTATTTTAAAAAAGCAACAGAATTTGATTGAAATCATCTCCAATAAATGTTAATCGGACCATACAATAAATATCATTAAACGCTGAAAATAAAAATCAACCAAAAACCAAAGGACTCCGTTTAAGCGTTCTCATTAAAACAAATGAAGATAATGAGATAAAGCGAAAGAGACAATAAAATCAGGGATCCTTGCCGAATGGCGTAAACCCATCGTTTTAATCCGGCTCCACGCTCGTTCCGCAGCCTCGGCTTACGAACGTATTTCGTTTATCACTGTTATCTCATCCTAGAGGAAATTAATTAAATTAGATTTCTCGTAATTGAGTATAATACAGGAATGAGCTTTTTGGGAGCAGAGTAGATGTCTCTGAATCATGACTTCATGTTAAAAGCAGTGTTGGCGAAATTGGTGAAATAAAAGGATAACGTAAGAACTAGTGACATGGATTGAGTGTTCACGTTACTGATTGTTCCACAAAAGAAGAGCAAATGAGCCACAATAGAAGTTTTTTTGTTAATAATTATGTTTATATTATAGCCAATGATATATTTTACGTCATTGGTTATAGCCCGATGAACCGATAAGGTGTCTAGGAAGACTTTAAAACCCGAAAAAATAAAAAAAAATTGTTGTGCACTATACCTACCGATAAAATTTCTATTCAAACTGCAGTGACGTAATTATAACGTGAAATAAGTGCGAAACTAATGTAATGTTTACTTTCGCATTTATTTCACGTTCCTCAAATAATAAATATAATATTTGAATTGTCATTGCGTCATCCCACTAATACCATATTATACTATATTTGAACCCACATAAAAAAAATCTATCCTGTTACCATCCTACGTTTCGATTTCCAACTTGAGCAATAAATCCAATCTTGTAAAAAATATCCGGCCCAAGTAGGTATCGGAATACCCGTACTTGTTCCTTTTTCCTATTGGATACGGTCCGATCTGTGACAAGGCTCGGGGGTATTGAAAAATAATAAAACAGAATGAAAGTTCATCCCTGTCCGGAAAAATCTAGATCCGCGGAAAACCTTTACAATTTTATTTTTGCTACTAACGTATTTGATTTGATACGTTGTGGTTAAACGTTAACACGTTTCGATACACCGGCTAACAGAATTTTAAGAGGTTTGTTTTTTGTCGGAAACTTTAATCCATCCTGGTGAATGTGCTTCCTTTTTACGGAAAATCTGTTTGGGATGAGCCGCGCGCACGTTGTTAGGGTCCTTTTGTTGGATATCAATGAAAACTGTTTAAAAATAGATTGGTTTGAATATTACGGCTTACATTTTGGTGGTGTTTTTAATTTGTAAGAAAGGATTACTTGAGTGAAGTAAAGAGACGCTTTGGTTTATATTAGAAAATAGCAAAGAGACTAAAGATACTATGATATTTTAGAAAATAACCATTCTGATTTGACACGTGAAACGTCATCGTTATATGTTGATTTAAACTAACTTTTTTGCTCACGGATCCCACAAAGAGCAAACGAAAAACCACAAAAGGTGTTGAAAAGTATCGGCTCACATTTCTGCTCTTGGTTTGTTCTCGATTCGCGCAATCTCTTCGGCCAAGTTTTAAGATTTTTTAGCTCAATTTTAGTAGGGGATCTTGAGAGAAAATAAATATGTTATCTGTCTCTTCCTCTGCCTATGACGTCAGGATCTTCACAGAGATTAGCGATCCACCCAATCAATTAGGTATATCATCTCTTCGAAATGAATTGACTAACTTTAATGCGCTTGAAAGTTTAGTTAACACTAGCTGTTCCCCGCGACCTTCGTCCGCGTCAAGTTATTAAAAATACAATTTTCCCCGTTTTTGCAACATTTTTCATTGCTGCTACGCTCCTATTGGTCGTAGCGTGATGATATATAGCCTATAGCCTTCCTCGATAAATGGACTACCCAACACTGAAAGAATCATTCAAATCGGACCAGTAGTTCCAGAGATTAGCGCGTTCAAACAAACAAACAAACAAACAAACAAACAAACAAACAAACAAACAAACCCTGCAGCTTTATAATATTAGTATAGATTATCTTCTAATCTTGAATGTTGTTGTGTGCCCGCGTTTTTCTCAAACTCGGTAATAAAAGTGTAAACCAATGGTAACACGAGGATTGTACGATGGATTTATTTGATAATTCGGTATCATTTTATGTGAAGGAATGACGGACATTTCGTGTGGAAAAGTTTTGAGTAGGTATACACGTTGATTGCTATAGGAGTTAGGAAAGGAACGATTGATTGATTGAAAGACGATATGGATCGAAAGGAGTGGAAACCGAGATGACGGCTAATGGTATCAAGGAACAAGGTAGTCCCCTCTCCTAATACGTACAAGGCGCTTCAGCTACTGTGGTAAATACACACCAGTAGCGAAGGATGAATTTTTGTAAGAGGTAAGCCGGAGTACACATCTTTAATGTGATTATATTATTTGTCTATAGAATACTGACTGTGCCTTTTTTCAAAGGGAAGCCGGTAGGAATCGAGTTGTATGGAATCTTCGCCACTGATACACACTTAGGTCTATCAAATAAAATTGAGGATAATGATAAAGCTATAGAATTATAGATACGTCATCAACTTATGTATGAATACGAATAACTAACTATTAACGACTTAAATAACGAGGTGGTTTGTTAACTTAATCAAGTAAAAGCAAATGCAAATACGAAACGTTTTTTGCCATACACTAAAAGCGATGTGAATTTATTTATTTGACAGAACAAACCGGACATTATTTGATTACAGCAACATTGCAGATTCAATTAATTGCTTAGCTGAATGTGTATTTTAGGCTGAAACATATGGGTAGCTGCAGGCTCTGAGTGAATTTAGTATTCATTTTATATTCGAACGCTTTGTAAAACGCTTCGCAAGCTTGTATTGAACTGCACTGTTCGTATGTGTAAGTTTGTGTGTGTGTGTATGTGTAAGTTGTCCGGCTCGAAATTTGCAAACCATTTTTCGACGACTTGTTGGTATCCGATTGCGCTGAAATGTTGTACACACCTCTGGTTTTGGTGACAATACATTTTTATGACAGACATATCTTGATCCTGCAGCCAGGATCACCTCCTCACGAGTGAACTCCTCAACACTTAATAGCACGAACAAGAAACTCTGTATAAATGTTCAATTTTGATAGACAATAGATATCTTGTTTTAATATTTTTTTAATATTTAGACTTCAGGGTCACAGCTTCCTCTCTGTGAGAGAGAGGGCGAGCCATAACTGATAATGAGACATAGTGGATTATGGCTCACTCCAAGCGGACTAAGTGCAGGTGGTCGGTTAATCAAGTTAAAATGTATAAAGGTTCCATTTCGACTCGAATACGTTTATCGATGCGCCTTTCAGCCACATTGCTAGTTTCGTTTCGGGCATGTACGGCCGGGACACAACTATATTGAAGACAGCGTATAAACGTTTCTTGTAAATATGTTTTAAGATTCCGGCCTTAACGGGTTAAGAGTTGCCAAATCAGCTTTTTTTTACTCAAAGTACTGAAAAATCTACAAATACGAACATGAAAAAAATATCACTCATAACGAAAATTCATGTTAATTATTTTGTCCTGAGCAGAATTTATTTTATTTGCTACATTGTAAATAAAAAGTGTGCTGCTCAAGGTCAAAAAAGGAAAAGAGGGTGTTTATAATCTAAATTTTCCTTAACACTATTTTATTTAGATGTGTAGTTTAGGAGCTAAACTAAGATTATTATTAACGCTCAGTTCAGTAGTGTGGCAGGCCAGCATCCGTTCCACAAACTGCTCAATTTGGTTCGAAACCCAAATTGTGAGAGCCCGAATCGCTCATGGCTGTTTTTTTTTTAAATGAGAAATTATTTTTGACAACTAATAACAAGAAAGTCTGTTTTACTTCACGCAATTTTCAATTTAAGACCCCAATTAATAGAAAAGCTATTTGAAAAGCAGACCCATCGCTCGAGCGCTACTCACGTAATTGGGGTTGACGTATAGCCACTCGAGGTTGCGCTTAGTCACGGACATCACTCATGAACTGGCTAATGCCGTAGAATTTGCTCCCATTACACGACTGCCCTTATTCCGTCACTTATACTTTGCTGTAGAATTATTATAGCGTGTAATAAACATAGAAACACGCATAATCGGCTGGATGGATTTTTTAATGGAAGCGGGTGTCATGTCACAAGCAAAATTGCAGTTCGCATACATAACATGGTCATTATTAGAGACAAGAGTATATGCAAATGCATATTTCCATATGCTTTTGCATACTATGGCTGTTTTTAGAGAAAAAGGCATATTTTACCTAAAACCAGCATATAGTGAATTTTTGGGGACATTTTCTTACATTAATTTTAACTGAATCTAACTGAAATAATGCAAGGCCAGGGTGATACCCGCAAAAAAGTACCTAATTAAAATAGCGCTCAGTGACTTAAATTAATTAACTTGGGAACGATCGTTCCCAAGGTATTGAAATATTTATAGTTTGTAGTAATTATTTAAATTTCATGTTGCATATTTTGGCACTTTTGTTGCATATTTTGAGCTTTTATAATGCATATTTGCATGCATATTACGTCGATTTAAAGTTGCATATAAATCGGTCTCTAGTCATTAAACATAGTAAGTTTTAAAAATAATATGTTCGTAGCATCGCAAAAATTCCATCAATACTGTAGTTGAAAATTGTTAATGAATTGTACGTAATTATAATGTATTTATGCTCGTGGTTTACCTTTAATTTAGGTACATTACGTGATTGTTTCCCTAGCATGCAAGTACACACGCCAGACTTTTGTACTGACAACATCTTCTATGTGTACCGGGTAAACAGACCCTTCCGAGGCCGTTAACTAAGCATTCTGTACATCAAACTAAGTAACTTTACGCAAAAATTATTGCTGGGAAACGACTTTTTTTTTGGGGTAAAAAAACACGTTTTACGGTAGGACAGTAGGACTCAATGTAACGTACTCAAAACATTGTGCTGATGGATGGATTGTATAGTACGAGGGGCGTGGAGGTGTTTAAAGTAAAAACTTACATTAAAATCATCTATTTTAAAAAAAAAATGTGAAAAAGTTGTAACTTTGACCCCCTATATCTCCGTAACTGGAAAGTTCCCAGGTATGGTCTAGAACAAAAAAAATATCGCAATGACGGGGAGAACAAGTGCCCTTCGGCGTCGTTAAGGGTCTTTTTACACCCTTTATACTTAATTTCAATAATATCCTACAGCTATACAATTTGAACTATTAAACAGCTAGTGTGTCCTACATTCTACCACCTAAACACGGGTTATCGCCAGACAACTCGATTTAGTGCAGCGGTTGCGAATATATTATCTGCAGGAGTATTTCGATTTTCCGCTCCGTAATGCAGAGGTGAACCGCGACTAATTGCCTACATATTGACAATGACATAATCGAATTTGAATTCACTGTTACATTATTGGTACATATGAATTGCTCGGCAAAATTGAAGCATTTCGTCATTTTAAACGTAATAGGTTATACTAAAATATGCGTCAAAGTTGCAGAAATAGGCTGAAAAGACAAGCAACAAGTACATTAATTAAACTTAGCTGTTTAGTAAAAGTATAACCCGTCCTCTAAGCAGTTGGCATAATTAAAACTTATTTTTATTTATAATTAGTTTTAATGCTGCTAACTGTCAGTTAGGAGTATTATAACAATTTGTTGTTTTTGTATTAAAACATTTTTTTTTAAATTTGTTTTTCAGGCTATGAATATTTTATAAATCTAGAAAAAGTCATAGTTATATTTTGAACTACGACTGAGTAACTGCCAGTGAACTTGTAAAGGCATTTGCTCACAAGAATATCAGAAAAAAATACATCGCCTTTCTTAAAATAGAACCGTAGTAAAACAAAAGATCTCGCCACGAAATTGGGAAGTATGCCTACGAACAATCGTGGGGACAGTAATGTATCTCTTCTAGGTCAGATAGGAGCGATGTAGGCCACACACGAACACACCCCAACTTAAACCCTCATACATAAAATACACCCCCACATTTGAACAGTTACACAGACAAATGGAAGAGACAGTGTTCAGTGAAGACGGTTTTCCACATAACATAATTCATAGCGGCAAACATCTTATGATGTTATTCTGTCCTGTAAAAGGCACCAATATGTAAACACTTAACAACAGAAAGTGTTTTTCTCCTACTGTTCTGATTAAAATTTCATGTTGTTACGAACATAGTATTTTGGAACTCATATTTTTATGAAAAAGATCCTCTGTCCAAGTTACAATCGTTATTTCTCGCGAAATTTGCTTTAAAATTTAAGAAAGTGTATACATATTGATACTCGTGACTATACAATCCAAAATCCCATTAAATTAATGATTTATTCTTTAATAGATATTTGAGATCAACAGTTTTATTAAGGAACATACGGTTGGATAAACTAATACCAGTTGTATTATTGGTATTTAAGTCATGTAAATTTACAATCAGACGACAAACTTCCTAATGTATTCGCTACATTCCTATAAATAGAATAGTAGATTGTAAATGTTCCAATTTCATCATGACCTCATTAGGGGCCGAACAACCACTCAATCGAAATATTATGCACCGAATTTTCACCTCATAATTCTAACAGCTCATGCGAACAAATTAGCCTCGTTAAAAGATAAACTGTTGGTCGGATAATCCGAACACTGTGGTTATTAATTTGCCAGAAGTGTTTTTCGTTCATAATTTATATTCGACGTTTCGTAATTAAATGTAACAAGCTATTCAACCTACTCATTGAAACATGTCGAATCGCATTTCGCAATTCATCTGCCAAGATTTTTCCCTACTATGTTGGGGTCCACTTCCAATCTAATTGGATGCAGCTGAATACCAGTATTTTACATGGAGCGACTGCCTATCTGACCTCTACAACCCAGTAAGTACAGGGTAATACGAAACAAATTGGTATAAGTAGTTTCAGACTTTTGGGCCACTTACTACCTGTTACGATTGTCAAAGATCTGCAAATGACAGCCGGGCCTTAACGTGCTTTCCGAGGCACGGAGGAAACTCGATGTGTAATGAGTGGACACCCATCCACGGACCACCTAGACAAGCACGGCTTAACCTGAAGATAGACCCGAGCGGCTGTTTTTATTCAGCCACGAGCTCCTCGCTACATATACAATTATTGCCTTTTAATTATAGTTGTATTTTAAATTCGATAACACAAGTGGAATTTAATCTGATATTTTATACTCTTGTCCGGCTGACACATTAACGTAAAATATTTCGAATTCAGCAATTAAAAGAAACCGCATGCGGAGTTTATTCAGTGAAACGCAGTTGAGTTTTTATCTTATTTTTCCTCTTTCTCTTCGTATTCCGCCACACAACGCATTCGTTTTTTTATAAATCCGCCAATTTCCGCACCTATTGTAGTATCAGAAAAATCTACGGACATTTTAGATGTGCTCTCAACATGGGAACATGGAGGTACCCCAACAGCTGCGTCAGCTTTGTCGCGGAACACGGGAATGAACTCTCGATGGTCCGCAACCAATAATACGTTCCAGCAAATTCATCCGGCATTTTGGAAGTTTCTATTTCATTTTGCTAGTGTCTCCTGTGATTTTAAAGACAACTTTACCAAATACACGCGGGCGACTGAAAACTTAATATAAAGCGTGTAAAAAGACCCTTAACGAATCCGAAAGGCACTTGTTCTCCCCGTCAATGCGAGATTTTTTTTGTTCTACACCATACCTGGGAACCTTATATTTACTGAGATATTGGGGCAACTTTTTCCAATTTTTTTTTTTAAATATATGTTTTTGTAGTAATATTTTTACTTTAAAAACCACCACACTTTTCACTCCAAAAAAAAAGTCGTTTCCCAGCAATTTTTTTTGCGTAAAGTTACTTAGTTTAATGTACAGAATGCTTGGTTGACGGCTTCGTGAAGGGTCCGTTTATACCCTGTATATATATGTCTCACGATAAAAAAAAAATTGAGTTTGTTATGAAACACATCATATAAGTTTCCCTAACTAACATTTTGTTGCTGAAAAGGGTATTTCAAAAGCAATATTGTAGTTCCACAGTGATCTAAAGTGCTATATCGCCGTGTTCGTTTGACGCCGACGGCCAGCTCAAACAATGTCTCGAGATAACAATGCAGTCACTAGAGGCGCCGTGTACTGACGTTACCCAATCAAGGCATGCACACAGTGGCCCATCTTGATCACACTAACTTCACCGATTACTCTATTGTTTTGAACCCCGTACTAAATTTAACAGCTAACGCATACGTATGGTTAATGTTCATTTAGCTTACCGAAGTGGTTGCAACTAGTTTCCACGACAGTAAACTAACTGAGCTTATTAACTCAAGCTAGTTTCAGTGCTCAAAAGCGTCTTAGATATCTGTAAACCAAGTCAAAGACGATTCCCTTTAGTTAGTATGTTATAAACGGAAACTAGTGATTAATATCTTGATTGCAAGCAGTAACAGCATTTACCCAGTTATGACTGAATACAATGTAGTTTGTGTTTAGTTGTACGTATAATTACTTCTTCTTCTTTTATATCGCGTGGTTAGTGCCTAAGTTGGCTGTCCGACTTTTTATGCCGCCCATGGGCCTCTGACTTGGTTTTACATGCTCTCGAGAAATATATCTCAGACATGCTGGTTTCCTCACGATGTTTTCGTATAATTACTAACTGAAACCTGTACCTAAAATTGTCTCATTCGATATATCGAATGAGACAGAAAATGGTAAGACAGTGAAAATAGAAAAGTGTAAGTTGAAATGAATATAAGAACACCAATTTTAGGTACAGGAAAATGGTCACCGATTATTTCGTCAAAACGGTTTAAAATTTGGTGTTCTTATATTCATTTCAACTTACACTAAACACTTACACTTAAACGGAAACTAGTGATTAATATTTTGAATGCAACCAGTAATAGCATTTAACATTTGGTTTAAAATTTCGCCAAAAATATATGAATGCTTGCATTTTTTATTCAAGACCAGGCAGACTACAATTCATTGCCCATACAGCGCACGCTAGAGACTAGAAACTCATCTCAGAAAGGCTGACTTTGCCAAAAATCAATTGGTTACGCAGTTCACATCCCCAACGTCAACAAGTACCCTATAGAACCCCTCGCGGGGTACAGTGGGGGTCGGGGGTCGGGATAGTCCCCTCTGGGAGGGGTGAGATTCAACTGGTGCAATGCGGTGTACCCGACCTCCCCTGCGTTGTTTTTGCCATTGTCCGCGAAGCATTTGGCGCGCCTTGCGTTTATTTCGTTATGTTTGTTTCGCTGCATCGTCTTTAATTACTTACTGTAAAATTGTACTTATTTGCTTAGTTCTTGTGTCTCTGGACCGTTGCTAAACTTAGCAGGTACGTGCGTTACATTTTCTTTTACACTGCGTGTTCAGAATTTGACACAGTCATACACAGGTCATTGACTTGTTGAGTGTGGCTCCAACAGATCGATAACGTCAAAATGTATCTCAATTCTTGTGAAAAATGGGAAAGCATAAAAAGAATTGGATAAAGTTCTCCCCACAGTGTTCGAAAAATTGTTTGGGTTAGAAAAAATCATTCGTTCGAGTGGTTTAATTTCGGTTTGGCCACCACAAAATGTCAGGGTCAAACGTTAGTAGCCCCGATGAGATTAGCTCGTTAAGCCTGACGTCAATAAATATTTCACGTTTCCTGTAATGTGGCTGTTTCCCAGCAGTAATATTAATTTACTAACTTATGGACTTGACGTTTTAATTACAAAGTTTATCAACCAACTGAAGTTTAATAGGATGTGTCGTGAACATTTTAAACTTTAGTTGTTTTGCTGATTTCTCGGCGCCAGGTTTTATTTAATAGCAAGTGTTTTCGATAAAATCAACTGGTTGTGTAATTGGAACGAGTTTTCACGACGTGACTTTTTGAAACTTAAACAAGCACTTATTAACCCGCTTTTCTTAGCTTCATCTGTAATTATGAAAAAAAAACTTCGAAGTTAAATTTGACCCACTTCTCGGTTTCCGATTGAGCCGAAATTTTCCATACATGTTTAGTTTGGATGACAATGCATGGTTATCTAAATCACGTCATTCTACATCCAGTATGGCGGATTCCCAAAGACGGCAACTAGTTATTTATTATGCATTCCCATGATATAGGTATCACATGAAATGGGTTAGCTGAGAAGAATACGTGAAATAAAATGGCGTCACTCGCGTGTTTTTTTAGGTTTTTTTTACTATGATATTTTTTTAAACTTTTTGTTTGTACTTGACTCAGTTGATGTGCAATTGTTTATCATCCAAACTCTACTACTGTCTTATAATCATTTTGTCTGTTCTTGACACAGTTGATGTTCAACTATTTATCCACCATCTTTGGCAATATGGCATTTTTTTTGTCGTAGGGTCAGGCGCAGGTAGGACCTACCTATAGATAGTAAATTCACATTTTGCCAGTTTTATTTGAGTCTCATTCCATATTCAAATTCATTTATTTGCAAAAACATGACTGTGTAGATAATATACATGGTATGATACTTAATTATTCGTGTTACAAGGTCCATAGTCATGTGTTCTCTATTCTTCAACAAATTTCAGTAACCAAACACGACTTGTCTAGCTATCGAAGCCCCGAGTAAGCTAACAAACACTTCAGTAACACCGGCATCGCTCATAAGCCTGCGGCAACAGACTACAGCGTCAAGCGGAGCACAGATCCGATAAAACGATAGTATTTAGACGAAAATTGTGAGCTAATTCAGCGCGAACCGCCTGTGAGCCTAACGAACTTAATTAAGTGTAAACAGAGGGCCTCATTGTCCGGCGCCGGCGTCGGTCAATCCCACCGACGAACACAACGCAGAGTAAATTGAGTTTCGGTGAGGTAGCATTTGTATACTGCAGTTTATATCGGTGCTTTAATGCTTTGAGTAGTCGGCACTTTTCAATGGAGTTTCATTCATATTACAATTATACTATCGTTTACGTTTGTCAGTTTGAGTTTAAAGTCTGTCCACTTTATAATAACTTTTCAAATACGGCTTACCAGTAGCGAAGGGTCAATTTTGTAAGAGATAAGTCGGAGTACATATCTTTAATGTAATTATTTTATTTGTCTATAGAATACTGACTGTTCCATTTTTCAAAGAGAAGCCGGTAGGAATCCAGTTGTATGGAACCTTCGCCACTGCGGCCTCCCTAAGTATATTTAATTATTGTGTAATCAAAAGCAATTTCGTTAGTTCAAGATATAAAACTAAATACTAATTGTCTGCTCTCAGTTCCCGGCTGGTGCTGCATCCTCTTTATATCTTTCTACTTTTTTTAAAGTACTCACAATAACGTTTCTTCTAGTAAAAATATAAAAGAGTAACTGACTAACTTCTGCTTTGTTTACCAGTCTGGTAATTAGCAATAGAACGAAAGTTATTAGCGAGCAACTTGTTTGGCTCGAGCTTCGCTGAGCTACCCTATTTTTCGAAGTCCCGTTGCGCTGTTCCTTAATCTATACCGGCACAAAAGATAGGGTGAGAGAAGGTTCAATGCGTAATAACAAACTAAAAAAACAAATTCGGATTTTGAAGAATTTGCAAAAATAGAAGTAAGTACCTACTTTGTATAGCCGAACAAGCTATATGTACACAGGAGCTTACATACATTAATCTCATTCTTAATTTGTGATATAATATCTTTCGATAACATTACCAACATTTATTTTTAATGAGTGTGCTTTATTTTGAGCTTTTTAATTAAATGAGTGATGTAAACTATTAAATAGCAAATGCACTACATCACTTAAAGTAGCAGTCTTTATACCAAATACCGTCTCAAAAGTGCATCTACGGTCGCTTAGCATTTGTAATGGGACTTCTGGAACATCGTTCTTGTGCAGTCTCATTTTGTTGAGTGCCTAAGCGCTGCGGAGCCGCTTACGAGAAAATCTTTCAAACGTATTATTTCTTGGGGATTAATACTAGAAGATTTTACTCGTGTGTTTTGCTTTGCACTTAATTTTCTGCTCTCATAGTAGCCAGGGTGTAACGGACAAACGTACGTATAGGTCCCGTCACGTAAAAAGAACGCTGACCGATCAAGTAAAAATTATCTGTTTTTTGAATATTAGCCTTATTCCAAAGTACTAAGTAGCTAGTAAAGTACCTATTATGTTTCTACAATAAAACAATTACACTTATATTATAAAACAATTAGCTAAGTACTACAGGATGCAACTATACCCGTGCGAAGACACATCCCCTACACTGACGTTCAGCGTTCTTTTTCCGTGACGGGACCTGTACCTAGTGTTACCCCTTTTAATGAGTTTTTGTTGAAGGCTCTTTGTCTCTGTAAAAATTCTATCTTCTTTGACATTGAAGGATCACCACTAGTGAACGTTATTTGAATGCATCGCACATTTCCAGCTTCTACGTATATCTATCTTCAATCGACCTAAGTGTTACATTGCCCAACGTTCCGCGAAATAGGGCGCAAACCAATTCCCATTTACCGGACCCTCAGAACCCGTATAACTGAGTTTTCGCTAACGGGTGATTTTATTTGCTCGATCGAAATTGCGCTTCATTTTCGAATTATTCGTCTCTGTCCAGGTAGGGAAAGAGGTCATGGGCCTTTTAATTTTAAATAGATCAAGTTCGTCATTCTCCTGCCCGTATCGCGTCTTTTTGGGGTCAGCGCAGCTTGTCTTCTTCCTCTATACAGTATGAACCATACTTCTCTACTAATCGTCATCTCATGAATCACCACCATTCTAACAATGTCATCTTTCATACCAAAAGAGGATAGCCTTAGTGATGTGACCATAGGTTATTGTCTCAAGTTCGAATCCAAGACAAGCATCTCTGATTTTTTGGATTCATGTGCGTATTGTATAATTATCACTTGCTTCGGTGAAGGAAAACATCGTGTGGAAACTAGCAAGCCTAAGGGATCTTTCTCGACGGTACGTAAAGTCAAGAAGCCCTTGGGCTGCAGAAAAACTCTGGTACCAGGTTAGGCACTAACCAGACAAAAACAAATCTTTCACATAGTCCATCTATCGTTTTTTTGGTCTTCCTCTAAATACTGTATTGGTAAAGTCCCTGTGAAGTCTTAGACGTATGAAGGGTTGAGCATATCGATCGATAGTACGACGGTCAGTTATGTTGATCGTCGGATGGTTTGCTTTCCGAAAGAAACCCCGTCATGATTGACAAAAATATGTTCGTCTGTCTGCTATACTACTACAACAATATATAGTTACAACGTACACCACACCTTTTTAAAGATATTTTGTTGATCTCACGAACACTAGGCGAAATGCTGAACGCTGGATTTAAGCGCTCAGCTCAACGTCGAGAGTCGAAAATCGAACATCTTATTTAAGCATTTAGTTAGGACGCTCTAAGCGTCAGTGAAAACGGGCATTTATCAAAGTATTGCTTTGGGAATTGCAACGTGAAATACATTTATAAATCAGTCGCTAAAAATGTAAACTTTTATTTCTGGATACAGCTTTAATCTTCTAATAAAATTATTTTCTGAGATAGCTGGTAAGTAAGATGAGTAACAACAGGCTACGGCCCGACAGACCCTCTTGTTTACGTAGCTCAGTCAGTTTCCCTCCCAACAACAAACACTTAAGCTTATAAAAACAAGGACTAAGGCAGACTGATGCTCTATCAGCGCTAACAAAGATGAAAATCTTTGTAAGCTACCAAAAAGCTTATGTCAGTCTTGATAAAAGTTGTAGCAATACAAAATACTGGGTGTAACAGAATAAATGCAAAACCTCTCGAGTGGCCACTCACACCATGAAACTTAACCACATTTGTTCTATGACTTTTGGTAATTCATTCCTTTTTTTTAGCTTTCCCCATACATGTTCGCATGTATGCTGATAGCGTCAATTCCCATAAAAAGTTTTTTTTTTCATGTTATCTTAGAACCATAGTTGTTCAGTTTCATGGTCCGAGACACCACGCGAGAGGTATGTTACACCTTGTATACTCCTTTCACGTCGTCCACGAAATGTTGTATTTGTTAATAACTGGTAAGCAGGTGCAAAGTAAGCATTGATACTCTGTAAAGGTTTCCCTGGGGCTTCTTTTAACGTTTCCGATTTCATTTGCGGTCGGGTAAGTACCCGTCTTGCATATTCCTAGGTAATGCGGATTTAACCCGTTTATAAATGCTATTCTAAACTGCAAGATCACTGCTACGATGACTGCAAAGTCACTACTACCATGATTGCAAGGTCACTGCAATGATAACAGCCACAGCACTGCCATGTCGACTTTGATTACCGCCATTAAATCGAATACTAAAGAAAGGGGATATCATCAAATTAGTACCTAATTTATCTTATATCATAATTTTCGAAGTGAGACATTGGTTATTAACATATAGGTACATGACCGAACTGGTGTCACATCAAGCGCAACAGCCAATCGCTCCGACACAGCGCCAATCGAGCCAGTTATGCAAATACATGATAAACATATTCACATATTATAATATCTAAACGCGGCCATAGCTCCGTCGATCCAGAATAACGCCGCTGCATGAACGCTTACATAAATCAGTTTATTTGACAGCCTCCACCAATGCGACGGCGGCGCTCTCTCCGAAATATTTGCGAGCGGCACATCACGAATTTACATTTATTAAAATAAACGCCACCGCTTTGAACACGTTGATTCGATGATCGAATGTTTATCGTGTTAACAATGGAGTAAGTAAACATTGCTTTGTCATATTAAACTGGCTCGACATTAAATTCCGTGTTCATCCTCGTTTAAAATTAAATAACCAATTGTTAATGCAGTGTTGGTTTTAGACAAGTGAGGACAAGCAGATAATTAATTGGGAACAATGTTTTATTATGGAGTAATCATTATTCATAATGCATTTATGAGACACGGCGTCGAGTTGTTTACGCGAAGTCTACGCGGTGTCTACGTGTAGTCTGTGTGGCGTCTACGTCGCACCCGCACTGCACAACGACCGTCGACCAGTGCGCAATCACTTTAAGCCTGTCGTCACGAGTTAATGTGGCTTCATCTTGTAAATTCAGCTTAGCAATTACGTCACACTTGACACTTGTGGCACTTTACATTTCTAATCAATACCCGTAGGTACGATACAATTGGTTACTATAGGTATCCATACCTACTAACGCTATTCAGATCATACTTTTAATTTGATTTAAACTCAAATAGAACTATTTCTGGAACACAATTTGTTGAACGCAATGTTCATTCAGCAACAGTCGTCTGCAGCAAGTCTAGTCTGCTCAAAGGTTAACAGCTCGTTCGTTAAAAGTTCCGCAGGCCGATTCCACCCCGCGAATACATCGCGATCCTAGAACGACTAACTCTTAACAAGACAGAAACTTGGATATTAAACTAGTAGGAGGATCGCAGACGACTCACACACCCATTCTTTATTATTCACCGGTTCTTAGCGACAAATACCCTCGCAGGCTAAGTAATATCAGGAATGCAAGTCGTGCCACAGGTTGCCCGCCACAGGTTGCCTTTTGCCAGTTATTAACGAACCCAAAATAACTCTTAGCAACCCCCCTTCTCCCTCAAACAGGGGTGATATACGACCTCCAGCGTATTACGGGGGAGCTTTGAATTACTGGTTTTCGGATAGTAGGTACAAATGGCGGCTCCCGGTCGAGCAGAAAGTATTAAGTAGGTATTGGTGAGAGCGCTTTTTTTGTTGGCGAATTTTGTAATATTCCTAGGCAAGGGTGCCCGTTATTGCTTGTAAGTTTTTTTACTTCTTTAGATAAAGGGCCTTTTATATCTCCGTATTAATATAATTCCAGTTTCCGCATTACTTAGATCTGATGACCGTATGGTTTCTAATTCAACAGGATACTTAACTACAACCTTACATTTCTAGATTTCGTGCTAGAAATACTTAAATAATAAATAACAGTGCCTACGACCTACAGGTTTATACCAAAAAATTAGTATAAAAATAACGTTTGTCGGAAATAAGCTCGGAATGCGAAAGCATGCAATGTTAATAGGAAGTTAGCGTGCCAATAAAACTAGGCACGTACTATAAAAAGTAAAGACTTTTTTTATACATTGGGTATGAAATTATGACTCCAAAGGGAAGAGAATCAAGCTTGCATGATGTTTGGATTGAGAAATCATGCATACAAGGTGTAAACAGACTCTTCAAGAAGCCGTCAACCAAGCATTCTGTACATCAAACTAAGTAACACTAAGCAAAAATTATTGCTGGGAAACGACTTTTTTTTGGGGGTGAAAAATCACTTTTTACGGTAATACTCAATGTAACGCTCTCAAAACTTAGTGCTGATGGATGCTTTGAGTAGTAAACGGGTCATGGAGTTAATTAAAGTTAAGTTAAGACCTTTAAAAGAGGAATTTAAAAAATATTGGAACTTTGACCTCCAATATCTCCGTAACTAGATGGTTCCCAGGTATGGTCCAGTACAAAAAAAATATCGCAATGACGGGGAGAACAAGTGCCTTTCGGCTTCGTTAAGGGTATTTTTACATCCTTTATATGAGACAAAGTCTGACGATCCAAAATGTATGAATGCAGAACCAGATAGATATCTTACATGACTGAGGACAAACACAAAGACCTATAACCCTATAAACAGCTATGAAGTTTTAGAAGAATATAAGATGTTACAAATCAAGTGTTTTTGATTACAATGATAAGAAAGTACCATGAGATTTTAGTTTATCATAACAAACTTAACGTACCATTTTAAACCATCGATTCCAGTCTATCGAAAGCTTTTAAAGGGGTTGAATAAAAATATCGTTATTCAATTTTATTTAACAGAAGCAATAAAGTGTTATCTACTTAATTCCCCTTTTTGGCGAGCGGACGATACTCGATGGAGAGCTGTAAAGAATTCTTGGCAAAGGAAATACCCGCATCGAGCCATTTCGTTCAGACTTCGACGTCACAGCTATCTATACACTCTGCTACGCTTTCGTGTGATCTCTTTACACAAATTCTCCGTTCGGGGTCGATAAACTTATGTCTCACAATTGATTTCTGAACGATAATGATATTTTTATTGAAAAATAACTTTAATCTACTGCAGTTATTTTTATTTCCATTCAACATTTGTTTGTAGGATTTAAATCCAGTTATCACACACGCAACAAATGTTGGCAACTGAAACACACTGTAAGGTAAAATTATTTATTTTTAGCGAAGTGCATAAACACGACGATGATGTAGGTAGGTACAATAGATCGCACCCGAGTTCATATGATCTTGCGTAAAGGTTTCCGAGAAAGAGCTTCGGTTCATTTCGAAACTAAGTCCAACATACAAATCAGCCCCATAAACATATCAGTCGCGAAAGATGTTTCTATAAGGAAACGGTTTGAACGTGTGCATTTGTTGTTCCGCAGGTTACACCGAGGAGCAGCCTTCCACGCAGTTCACCGCCCAGCTGCCGAGCGAGGTGAGCCCGGCCCCCGCCGGCCCCACCCCCGCTCCTCAGCCGGCGCTTCAGCCTCTATCCTATGCCCTTCTGCAACTCTCCGCCTCCGACTCGACAGACCCGCCCTTTCTCCAGGTTCAGCTCCAGTCTTCGCCTGTCTCCCCCCCTCCCCCGCCACCGGCGAGCGGCAAGTCCATCTCCATGTGCTACACCAGCACCGGCGACATCCTCTCTCTGCCACCCAAGAAGAAAGACATCTACCGCCCGTACTGCCTCGTGGACCGCGCGGCTCATTTCAACCGACCCGAAGAGGACCTCAACGCGGCGCATGCCATCCTCGACCTCAGTCAGCATGTGTTCCTCTCGCCGCGCGTGGAGCCCCCGCCGCCCCCGCCGCCCGAGACGCAGCCAGCCCCTCCACCCCCCGCGCCCTCGCCGTCGCCATCGCCACCGCTGCCAGTGCCTGCACCTGAACAGCAGCAGCCAGCTGCACAAGAGCCGGTCTCCGAACGACCGCGAGAGACTATTGCATACACATATGACGCGTTCTTCGTAAGCGATGGCCGATCTAAACGTAAAAACTATGCAAATGCGCCGGTCGAGGCAGTTCCACCACCAGAACCCAAATCGAAGTATACGTGCAGCGAATGTGGCAAGCGGTACGCGACATCGTCGAACCTATCGCGTCACAAACAGACGCACCGCAGCTTGGACTCGCAGGCCGCCAAACGGTGCGGGGAGTGCGGCAAGGCGTACGTGTCCATGCCGGCGCTGGCCATGCACGTGCTCACACATCAACTATCCCACGTGTGCGGCGTGTGCGGGAAGCTGTTCTCGCGACCATGGCTGCTGCAAGGCCATCTCCGTTCTCACACAGGCGAGAAGCCTTATGGCTGCGCGCACTGCGGCAAAGCTTTTGCGGATCGATCGAACCTGCGCGCACACATGCAGACGCACTCATCGGACAAAAACTTCGAGTGCACACGATGCCACAAGACGTTTGCGCTCAAGAGCTACCTCAACAAGCACCAAGAGTCGGCGTGCGTGCGCGACGACGAAGATGAATCGGAGTCACCCGAGCCGACCGCGCCGGTCTGCGCGTCCGGCTAGGGCGACACAGCCGACGCAACTAGGGACCGTAACCACCGCCGAATGGTTTACACGTAAACGTAAAGTATTAATATGAATTTAGCTTGTTAACTTAATAATATTAAATTTACAATATGAAACAGGAGCGAGCGCGTCGGGCGGGCGCATGGGCGCGCGCCTGACGCGCCGCGACACAATCGAGCAACGTTTCGCATACAACGAATCACGTACGACCCCGTAGAGCCGCGGCCAACACGGCCGCAGGCCGTAGCGTCACACGTCCCGATAGCGGTTAACTTAATATTAAATATGTATATAGTCGTCGATAAAATATACCCTTATATACATAGATGTATTGAAATATGAATGAAAACTAATATCTTTTGTAGGTGATTTTTACAACCGCAAAGTAGGTTAGAGAGTATTAGGGAGTAAGTTTAGCGTCGAGATGCGAGAGCCGAGCGCCGAGGTCGTGGATGGAGGGCAGCCTCCTCCGTCTCGGTGAGGAACTTGCCAAAACTTTCCGTCCGAAGCTCCGCACACGCGCCGCAGCGCGACGCCGCGCGCCGGCCGCGACAGTGCCTTACCTCTCGCCCCGCCGCACCACCACCCCCGCACACCCCCGCACGCACGCACACAACACTCTCATTTCTTACTCATTTATAAAAATACTACCTACGTAAACCTGCACAAAGTCTAATAAACAATTTTTTTCAGCGAGTTTTAAATCAACAATCTTAATGTTTATTTTTCTATGCATAAGTAAACATAACAATTTTAGTACAACATTTCGTCCAGTCGACTTTAATACTAATGAATCATGAATAAATTTATTTATACAGTGAAAGTAAAATAATTAAAAAGATGAAACTCGTAACACGTATGCGTGTGGGGAGCGCGTAAAGGGCGCGGGCGGGGGGCGGTCGCCCTGTGGCGGCGACAGGGCAGGGCCGCGCGCCACAGCCTGCAAGCCTTTAGTCGAGCGTGTGTCTTTAGGTGACAAGTCAAACGTAACTGGCAATAAACTAACTTAGTTTAAGGTAGCATTAACGTAGGTTAACGAGGCGAGCACGAGGTGCTCGGTCAGAAATGGGTATTCGAAAAGCAATAATAATGTAGGCATAAAGTCGCGCACCGCTGTCAAATAGACGCAGCAGACTCTTGTATTAACCCTATAGCGCTCTGTAGTGTTAGCTGTCCCCTGCATCGGCCCCACGGACGCGGGTTCGACGTGCGCACGAAAGCGATGCGCCATAAAACGCGAGTTGTAGGAAATGTAGCAGCTAGTGTGTAGTTCATTTGGCAGATCCAAGCTGCGCCCGCGGGCCCGATGGCCTCCCTAGTCTATTAGTTAGTGCCTCGAGTCAATTCGTCGTTGGTGTTTCTTTGAACCCAGTCAATTAAAATATCTTTCCAAAGAGTTCCTCTATTATAACAAACCATTTTGGGAATTCCATTATGTAAACTTTCGAATAACTTTTAGAATATTTTAGTTGTGTGAAAAACCGTTACGGTCATAACACTTTTATGGCGAAATTATATGTCTGAAAAGCAATGGTTGCGTTAAACGACATACTTGAACTAAATTAATTAATTTTAGAAATGCGTATATAATATTTTGACGGCAGAATTTTAACGATTATTTAAACAATATCGTGGCGTTTGGAAAGTTTTTTCAGTACTATATAATTAATTTATGACATAATGGGTGTCAAAAGACCCATACTAAAAAAAACCTACTTGTTCTCCCTGTTATTGCGATCATTTTTTTGTTCTAGACCATACCTGGGAACCTTCTAGTTACGGAGATATTGCAGGTTCCAACAGTTTCACAAGTTTTTTTTTAAACAAGTTTTTAATGTTATAACTTTACTTTAAAGACCTCTAAGACCCCTGCACTATTCAATCCCTCCATCAGCATAACGTTTTGAGTGCATTACATTGAGGTTTACCGAAAACCGTGATTTTTCGCCCCAAAAAAAAAGAGGTTTCCCAGCAATAATTTTTGCGTAGTTACTTAGTTTGACGTACAGAAACCTTGGTTGTCAGCTTCGTGAAGAGTCCGATTACACCTTTTATTAGTCAGAGCTGAAAAGTTGATTGAGAATGTACGAATATTTTTATGAACAAATCATATACACGACAGGACCGCCTGTAGAGGCACTTAACTGGACACTAGTCATTATATTCCTTCTCCAAGTACATACTCCTACTAGTAGCTGTAGTGCCACATTATATCTACTTTCTTAGATTCTATAGTTCTCTTCCCTTCGTAATATATTAACCCTTTGATCGCCGACTGATTAGTTTCTGTAAGACATTTAATCATTAATATATTGAAGAATAATACTGATACCTATTGATAATATATTAATTTTAGTATAGACGGTGTACATTCGGGTACATTGTACCAACGCGGCGATCATGCGGTTACAAATTATATAGTTTTATAAAAATAGGGTATGCCAGACAAAGGTGACGCGTAAAAAGCAATATTAATGTAAATCAATAAGCAATATTAATGTAGAAATTATTGGTTATTAATAAAAAATTAGATTATTAGATATTTTGGTGCTTTGGAGTTATATTGAACTAAAATGAAACGAAATTAACATCGAAAATTGTGTAATTTATAAGTGCGATCATTCTTCTGTTCAAAAAATATTGAACAAATTCAAAAATCTCTGTTTTCTATGAACCTACTGATTTTCTTATCTTTCAAAGTCTTTCTAGTATTCTAGCCTTACACTTAGTCTAGTCGATCTATGTATTCCCTCTAATACTCCCTTCTTCGAGGAATTCTTTCATATTATTCTTCTTAGCTCTCCCTACTGGTCTAAGTAGAAGAAATTGCAAATTAATTGCTTTTGATGATAAAAATTAAAAACGAAGATATTTTATTCAAATATTTATACTAACGTTATTGTAATTGTAGCGGTTATACAGATAGGTAAGTAACGATTAATATTAACGAAACCAACTTATACTATACAAAAATATATAATATACATTGTAATGTAAATATGTCCCTGTGTACCAAATTTCCCTTCTTTACAATTTTTGTAGATGTAGTATTAATGAATTAACTTTATAATAAGGTATTATACATATAGTATAGTGACGGGGCAATCTCGTCAGCGTAGATAGTAAGTCCACCTTTAGATTTGATAGTTTACACTCCAATGTTATCTACCTGTTAAATTGCGCACCTACGAATGTTTCATTTTCGTTGAAAAAACAAATCGTGTTATACCCAAAAGCTCCATTTTCTTTAGTCGAGACATCAGAATTATACAAATAAAATAATATTGTAAAAACTATTTGAACTAATGCAAGGTACACACGAAATGTCTCCATTATAAATTCAAAGAATATAAGTCGACAACTTCGTATTGATCAGTAAGTTCTATAGCTAAATTAAACACAGTGATAAAACAAAAAAAAAATGTCCAAATTAGCAATACGATAAGCAATATTAGTTAGGCTAATCTTGAGTCTGTAAACGAGGTTAGGCTTAAAATATAAATTAGAGTCGAAAACAAAATGTTATACATCACACAGCGCACGTATGTCATATTTTTAAACAATTTGCAAAACATACGTACGGGTGTGATTATATAAAAAAGTAAATAGATACATTTAGGTCGTGTAAAACAGGTTTCAACATTTAAAATTCATTAGTGTTTCGCTAGCACAGCAACATGTTTGCCTTCACTTTCAAATATAATTTTGCAACGTCAGTAGTGTGGCTGTTTTTACGCCACGCCAGCATATCAAATTAACGCATCAATTTGTGCATGTGAGCGTAAATAGAAATCTTTCACCTCGGAAATTTGGTGTACCGCATTCTAAATAGAAAGCGAGAAAATAATTGAAACAATAGCGAACGTACAACACCGCTGCGTAAACAGGATTTTTGTTTCATTAGTAGGTATCTTTGAGCCAATCACATGCTCGCAATGTACTCACTACTCCGACTTACGATCTACCGGAGTGCAACTAATGTAGTTTAAGTTTCAGCTTAAACCCCCTCCCCCCTTCCCCTTTATCGCAAAATTCACGATACAGCACTTAAGTACTAACATCGTTTACAGAAAGTATACCATATTTCTAGAAAAATACTATTATAGTCTATGGCAATAATGTGACTACTAATAAGAAAAGCAATATCATTTTTCTTACATTTAGTTGTGGGATGCGGAAACTAAACTCGGCTAAATAAGTAGACTGGAAACAAAAGTGATAATATGATGTTTTATAAAATTACATTGTTTCTATTGCTTAGGGTAAAATATTACGAAAAATATTTAGTTTTCATTTATAAAAAAGTTAAGGCAATTACTATTTTTAGAATAACATTGTTTTAAATGAAATCGATTCAAAGGAATATTCAATTATATGTGGACAACGAAGCGAGTTTGTATTATCGAAACTCTATAAAATTTGACTTGCTATTCAGCAAAACGTTAGGAGCTACGGACGTGCTACGCCGTAGCCGTGGCCGTAGCTAATCGCTACGAGTTCTCTATTTTATAGTTTTATGCTGACGTAACAGAACAAAATGCTGCAGTCAGTATTATGGAAAATGTTTATATATTTATTGAACGGATAAGAACCTGTTTAGGAACGAACTGATTCTAAAAATTGATATTTATAGGTATACCAACATTTTAAAAGAAACATGAAGCTATAAATCGGTTTTGTCGATATATTTACGTGGATTTAATTGCAAAAAGGAATGAGCGACAGTTTTATGAGACTTGACTATTGGAAATATACTAGAAAGTATTATTGTGCACGAAATGCAAGGCAGTTTTGTTGCAAAATGTAAAAAAAATACAGCTCGCAAGAATGTTTTAAGTACTAGTTTCGGTTATTTACCATTAAAACAGTGCAGATTTTATTAACTAAGACTGAATTATTGACAAAGTGTTGCTATATTGATAGCACATGAAAAAAAGAGTTAGTATTTTCATATGTGATTTAATTAAAAGGTCATTCGCTATATATATTCTGTCGCTTGAGCCTTTTTTGCACTCAAAATACTTTTACACAAGGACTATGACTTATACACTTTAAACTATTCGACTACTAATACTTAAATAGTCTTATAGAATGAATATAGCGTTTTTTAAACATCTTTGTATCACGGAAAAGCAATATTATTGTGATAAACGCAATTGACGTACCTAATTACGAAACTAGGCTATCTATGTCAAAGACTTTTTAGTCTTTTGATGTTAGCCTGAATCTAAACAAAATATATTTGAAAAAAAAATACGGCGCCAGTTATGTATCGTATTGACAGCTCAGATAAATACTTGGTTAAACTTCGACTTAACATCCTGCAAGATATGACCGCTTAAAAATTTATACGCGAAAATAAATACAGAAAAATATTTACAGAAATTCCAATCAGTCCGTCGGTCAGTTCGTAAATATCGAAATCTATTATTTTGTATTGGCGGATAACGTACTAAAAATGATGGTTAACGAATGTTGATTCCGTTTCGCACTGCGTTTGAAAGTATCTCCAAAATTTATAGAATTATAAACTGTACTAAAAAGGAGAAATATATTATGTATGTGCGCACGGACTTATCAAGTTTAGGAAAAAAATTAGACGAGTATTGGAAATAGCCCTATAAAATATACACAAAGCTATTGAAGACAACGTTTTGGCAACTAAGTGGTACAAAATAACGTAAAATATTGGACACTAAGTATGTTGATATGGTACAGAAAGAAGGTCGTGAATTATGATAAGATTCTTTTCTTCCTACTAACTTTTTATTTAATCTATGTTTTCTAGAATCTAGACATTGTCTAGACTCATTAGGTCACGATACTTTTATAGCCCCGTGACCTCCCATTTATCGGTCGTGATCAATTAACGTATAGTTTCAGCATTAAAATATTTACTTCCAGTATTTTTCAACAAGATTTAGAACTCTTCAATATTAATTATATTAAAAAAAATATAAACGGAATTAACAACGATGATTATTGCGTCTGTTGTAGGTCCAAAAATACAATTTAGGCCCTATAAATTTGTGAATAAGGTTTAGGAACGAAAAGCAATATAAAATTTAAAGTGATTACTATCAGCAATATTAATGTTTAAGAGAGTAATAATTATTGAGACAACGATAAATTATTAAAAATCGAAAATCGACAACGAATCGTTTTCATGCGTAATTTATTTGCACAACGAAATTAGAGTCAAAATTATTTACTAGCGCTAGCGATTTAGGATATCTAAATTATTCTACTGTTTTAGATTAAAAAAATACCGTATAGTCACTTTTGAAGTCGTTTTATTCTAATTTGAATATAAAGATGGAGGTTGTTTTAAATATGAACGAGCCATAGAAACAGTACTTTTTTATAGCAAGAAGAACAGTAAACCTAATTTAGGTCGATTTAGTTTAGTTATAGTGTAGGCCATAGTAATCTAGTCATATAATGTAAATGATATAATATTTAATAACCTTAGCAGTAGAACGAAAGGTGATTACATAATGTGATGCATCGTAGCGAGTGGGAGAGTAGATATGTTAGAGTGAGAAAGATAGTAAGTATCACTGAAGTGATTGATGATTATTACTGAGTTTGCCTTATGGATTTTTGTATAAGTGAGGTAGACGTTCAAAGTAATTGATATATTTTGACAAATTACCACTGATAATTTTAATAAAACACGTAATAATCTGAAAACTGTCAAATGTAAAAATAATAATTTCCAGTCATTTTCTCAACATAAGGAAAAGTGTTCCGTTTTTACTGCTGCTGCATACATATGTTCATCAAACTCACTTATACAATCATTTGAATAAATAGAAAATAAGATCACGAATATACCAAGTTTGAGCGTTTCTATGTAATGACGTATTGTTTCTTAGGATATTGATTCCAACCATTTCATAATTAATAATAACGACCAATTGAATGTCACTTTTGTATTTCTGCGTAGTTTCCTCACTAAGGTTCACTGTTGACGCCCTGTCCGAGTGCTAGCGGCCATTTGTCTGGCCGTGTCCTGTTACGTAATGCCTTCCTTTACTAAAGAGATCGAGTCGAGATGTTCCAGTGAACAGTGATACTTAGACATGACCAATAACTATGCATATTTAAGGCTTAAATTTAATTTCGCTCTAGATTTAAAATGATAAATCAAAATATACCCATGCCATGTAACTAGTTATTATTTTATGACCTTAAAATTTAATATAATTACAGTAAGTGTAGTATGTCAATTTTTTAATTCACGTATTCCTTCCTATTATGCAATTAATATATACCAAAAAGTACCTACAGAGTTAGTAAATAACATTGCATGAAAAATATTATTATTATAATAGTATAGTGTAATGATAAGTACCTAAGCGTATGAACAATTATCCCAAAGTGTTGTATTTGGTGAGAAACGACGAATTTAATTTATATTTCGATTGTTTGTAATGTTGTAATGTCGGGTGCAGAGAAAATGACCCCTTCCAGGTACATTCCAGTTTATAGGTTCAGGATTACCGTGAAGCTTCCCCCTGTCCTCACTTATTAAACTATGCAATTATTGATACTTTGAGCAATTAAAAGACAAATATTGTAAATAAAATAAATATATTATCGTGTATACCTAGTCAATTTAATTATTTAACCATAAATTACTATTTTTAGGAATATCTCCTTTATTTAACCGACATTATGACATTAGCCTAAAATTGTTCCTAATTTTCCAAAATGAGTATTATTGTGTGATTTTACAGCTTAGTCGATTTGAGTTCTATGTATAACGCATTTAATGTAAACTAAGTACCTAGGGTCCACTGCGTTACGTCATATGTAGATGTTGCCTAGTTAAAGGTATTGTGACTGGCTTCGGAAGAAAAATACACTTATCAGCATTGATTTGTATTGAGCCAACCTCTCACCTCTAATACTCTTCCCCTTCAATAACTTCCAAAATAAATAAATGTAAATTAAAATCCAATACGTAAAGCAAGTTTCATTCCAATAAGTGTTATTTTACCCTACTGTTTTCTTTTCGAATGGCAAACCGTAATGTTGGCACTACACTTGGCAGATCTGGGCAAATATTCGCTTTCTACCATTAAGACCAAGTGAACTTTATCTCAATAGGCATAAAGAACATTTTGTATCAATATCGCGAAAATTTTGACAAATGTGCAGTGCCAGCATAAAGGATCTGTCCGGAGGTCATTCGTTTAAAAAAAAAGAAAGAAAATACAAAACCTCAACTTGATTATGTTTTAATTATTCTTAAGAAAATAAAGTTTTTTGTTATTTCATCTTTCTCGGTTAAGTTTTTCTAGCATAGGTTATTGATGTGTTCAAATTCAATTTATTTTAAATAATGGGTAGGTACGTTTGTCGCTAACGCTGCACAAATGTAAAGGTGTAGTTACACAAGACATGACGAACACAAAAATTGTTACTTTATTGTAATTATGTGAACCCGCTTAACATATTTTGTTTGTGTTGCATCGTGTGTTTTTGTGTACAGATTTATTTTGACTATACATAAAAATTAATTGTATTAATTGAAGTGGTTTTATTTTACCTTGCCTTGCCTTCTACACAGATAAACTCGGCTCTGTAGCCGTAGTCTGTAGTCTAGCTAGAGTTAACTCTCAAAGTCAAAGTATCAAGGGCTCTAATCAGTAAGATGATCAGTCATCAGTATGATTACTCACGCCAGGGCCTATCTAGCCGGTGGAATACTCCAAGCTAACAGAAAACTTACCACCACGTACGTATGCTGGCACCAGGAAAAAACAAATGACTATCGCCAACACCACACAAGGTGTAAACGGACCCTTCGCGAAACCGTCAATCAAGCATTCTGTACATCAAAGTACTATACCCATTATAATGTACAGACGCCACATCAACCTACTACAATCTGTGAAATTTCTTTAATAGATTTTCAACTTTATCGCTAAAGCATTAGGTTCAAGGTTGATTGGGAAAATTTGACAGTTTCGGTTAGCTTAATGTGCTGGTGTCTGTACCTACGTAGGCAGCAATTTGGTAACTCAAAGGACCTTCTTGCATACAAAGTCACTTATCAAAATTATGTCCTATCGACCTACATGAAAGTCTAGTTGTATCGACTAGGCAGGTAACCCTACGAACACCGTAAAACCTTTTGCACTGCACTGCCGATCAAAACAAAGAAAAAAAGTAAGTACCTAATTATTAATATAAAACTTCCGACTATCATGTCAATGTTATGTAAAATTATGACTAAGCAGGTAGGTACCAACGTACCTACTAGTTCTATGATACTGGCTCAAGTCATAACAAACCTATTCGTGTAAATCGACTATCAGTACTTAGATTGGCTAAAGTAGATCATATTTAGTGAAAGAAAATGTAACTTTCAATTTAAAAAATTATATATATTTCTTTAGATATTTAGACAAAGGTATACAGGTTGGTGCCTTAGAAGTTTTTGACAAGTATTAGAAACAGTACCTACCCGTACCTACTACTGTATACAGCGATTTTAGACTTAGCTCCAAGCCAACTTCAGCAGCGCTCCATCCGAAGATAAACCTTGCTCGTATTAATTTTATGTACAAGCGACACTTGACGAAGCGATTTTTACGAGTTTACAATAACCCACGTGACAGAGGCCTATGTTTAGCAGTCGACGACTTTCGATTAAAGTAAAGAAATGTTTCATTTCTTTAGGGAGAAGGTTCTCACGCATCTATCGGCTCTTTCGATTAGACCCGAATATTGCCGAATTTTACCGAAAGCTGAAATTCGCAGTGGGCCGTGTTGTACTATAACATCAAAGCTAAGATTTAAAATTTACAGTATTTTTAATTTTATTTATTTACACTTAGGAAAATACTTAAATGTTTTAACTTAGATATGAATTAGGAAAGGGTCAAAGCGTCAACTTTTGGGGAAGATACAAAACCTCACAAAGAGTTTGTTCGATTTAAAAGCTCACATGTATTTTGACCACCTGTAGTAAACTCTTCTTGACGGTCGTGTTTGTAAAACCAACGAACTCAGATATTGAAATAGTACTTATTAGGTATCGTAGCTCTACCTACAAACTTTTCGCTTCTTCCGCAGGGACCACTAGCGTCACCTAGTGCAAAGTATTTGCAACTCTAATTGCGTACCGGCTCAGTTAGGCATTTTTCAAATTATATTTAGGTACCGTCTACTACTACGGAACTAAACTAATTTTGGACGGTAAAACACATTCCTAATTCGTTATAGAACAATTTTTACAACAATACGGTTTATGTTGAACATTAGGTCAGTATTTGTTTGCACTCTTATAACAGCTGTCACTTAGCGTCCTCGCTAGATCCGAAATGCCCGCAGATGGCAGAGCGGTCGCTTCGCAGCTGACTGGGGGAGGCAACAACGCCGTTGCTTGGCAACCCTCCCACACCCCATGGCAACTACCTCCCACTATTTGCGGTTATTACCCCTCCTTCGCCTCCTATGCCACGCGGTCTTACCACGTGGTGAAACTTTTCAACGGAACGAGATCATAGTAGCATTTATCTACGAAGAATTTATTTAACAGTTAGATGTAGATGGGTAAATAATAAAATCGGTTGCATATTATAATTTCTAAGCATATCCTAACTATTTTCGAGATAACTACGCTTGATTCACATATGTTCATAACGGATATTGTTCGACTCAAGTATTGTTTTACTTACTTAATTTTGATTTAACTAAAATTAATCGCACTAACGAACGATTAATCTAATGATTTTTTAAGATATGATTGACTTCTAAAGTGGTGGGTAGTTACAACGTCAATGACTCGGTTGTACGTTGTTTTGTAGATGACAGTTTTATAGAATTTCGTCTCACATATTTTTTTTTTCATATTATCATTTCATAGAATAAACAATAGGCAGTACACTTACTTTGAAAAAAATTAAATCATCGATTTTTGTGACAAATAAAATTTATTGTTTCGATATTCTTATCATATAATAACAAATCAAATATTATTTATACTCATATTGTTTAGTTAGCAAGATAGTTTCCAGCCTGATTTTCTGTACGCAGCAGTGTCAGTCTTTGACCCAAACACGGGATACAGAATATGATTGGATATTGCATATTAAAATGTGGTATCTGAAAGTGAGAGACCACGAGGACTAGGTACGTTGTTCCCTACGCAGGATTTCATCGACTCTTGGCGCTGTACCTAAATTAGTGTACCAGAATTAGCTTTTGTTTTAAATAATTCCACTCATTTTTTAGCTACAGTTTAGTGCTAGTGTGCACATAAACAAACCTGTTCTGCGCTCAAATAACATCGATGAAAATGGGACAACACCAATGAAGTCAAGCAAACGTCCATTGTAATGGTGGCACTCCACTTGGCAGATCTGGGAAAATATACGCCTTCTATCATTAAAACAAAGAAGTATATCACAATAGACATAAATAACATTTTGTTTTGATCCAATATCACGAAAATTTTGACAAATACGCCAAGTGAACAGCCAGCATAACAAGTTGGCATGGTCACTATGGTCAGCTCGCTTTTGCCGTACCAGTTAGTAAAAATGTTTGCTTAGCTTACCAAAGTAACGAGTAACCAATCACATTCACGTTCACTGAGCTGCGCCCGCACTATCGAAACTATACTATTTTGTAAGTAGGTTATTAAAACACTTTAACCTCTCGTGTGCCGGAACGTAGATCAACGCTCAAAATAAGTCAGTGTTTGTCTGCCGGAGCGTATATCTACGCGTAATTACGTGACATCGAAAAATGAATTTTGTACGTGTAACCGAGAGTTTGAATCACTTAGAACCCATATGATTGAGATTGATTTGATTGATTCTTCATGCCGAAAAAAGCCATTCATAAATAATAAATAACTCATCATTTTTTGTTATAAACTACAATTAAATAAAGGACTGCCGCGCGCGTACTATTTTCCGCGGCAAACAGCGCCTTCGGTGCGCATTGTCGCCCGGCATACGAGGGGTTAAACCATTTTAACTAGATGAGGTTGGTGTTTCCCATATGACTACTCTGAGAAGAAACCGCCGAAACAAACTCAGAGGTCTCTTTTAAAGTCCAGACATTGTCTTGGTCGGATCATGGGAGGAATTTTTGCAGGTTCTCGTAAGCTCAATAACTGGGTTTTTTTTCATCGTTGCTGGTTTTAGTCTACGAACGTGCAGATGCTGTATTGGAGTCGGTAGGTGACTGTCGTATAACATTATTCACTTATATTATGCATAAAAGGAACGTGGAGGAGGTTGGGTTATTACTAGAGATCAGATTTCCTAAAGTTTGAGTGTTCACTAGTATGGAATGCGAATTCGAATATAATATAATTCTAATAATCATTGTTATAAGCCCACTCATATTTTCTATTTTATACTATTTGAATATTGTAGTAATGATGGATCACGATGAGGAGATAACAAAAAAACCACATTATTATAAAAACTACAGAATAATATTTCCAGAAAATAAATTTGGACAAATTAGGCATTCCGTCGGGTGCGCCAAAGTTCACCTAAATTTTCAACTCCGAAAATTGGAAATCCGAAAATGTTATTCCTAACATTTTTCATCCTAACAATCACAATTCCTAACTACTCTGTCTCTAATTTTATAATTCCGAAGCATTCAACTTCATAATGTCAGTAGCAATAAACATCTGTTATACTTTTATTTGTTTCCCTATATTTTCTCAACATAACCATCTTTTACACTATTATTCAAAGTCATATATTTTTTGTTTAGACTTAGAAAAATTTAGCCAAAAAAGTGTTATTTTTCCAAACCGTTTATTTTCTCAATTCTATCGTATAAAACACCTAAATGTAAGAATAAAAGTTTCTTGGTATTTTTTGTCTCCGACTAACCGTTTGTCGTAAAAACGATGTGGAAGGGATTCATAGGTTAGGTTAGGTTAGAACTGTGACTACTTCGAAATTGGTTGCGAAATTTTTCTAAGTTTTTTTTCATAGTGCCCCCAAGACGACACTCTGACCTGTACTTATGTTTAGGGATAAAAGCGTTATGATAAAAAACAGTAGGAGTTTAAATATATTTACATTAATGATTTTATTAATTACAATTTTCGGAAACATGAGTGTTATGAACATCGCCGGTAGCACTACAACTAGTATGAATGAAAACTTTAGGATGAAAAATTTTAGGAAGAGTGATCATTCGGATTACAAATCGTTAGGAAGAACATTTTCGGGAAAAGAACTTTAGGTGAGCCAATATGGACCCCATTCCGTCACCTGTTAACACCAATCAGACCTCACGCCGTGGCAAACGCCATTCATGGTTCCCAATTAAGTGGTGTTTTTCTCCTAAACTTCGGAAGTAAATAAGTGAGTTGGGTTTAAAAAAAGTAAAATACTTACATAATTTTAAATAACATGTTTTTTTTTTAAATTACAATCGTAGAATAGCATATTAACATTTTTTTTTAATGTAGCCTATTCTAGATTCCACAATACACACTAATAAATATCACAAGGAAAATAAAATAGTTAAGTAATTTTCAGCGTCTTTAATTGCAATTAAAACAGAAAAATTATCAGTAATCAATATAGTATTATTACATGACATTCCACGTTTAATATGACTCAAATATATAAAAAGTGATCATTTTACCTCCCAAATAATACAATATAAAAATTTATAAATAAATCAAAAATAAATTTCATTCTTTATGATACAAAATTCATTAACGCTAGTTTAGTTTTAGTACTCTGTGTAAACACACGAGATATCATTATATTGACTGCTCCTACAATATTGATTCAACAATCATAAGTTAGTATATAACATGGTTATATTGTAGGTGTGACCTGTTTGTACATTTCCTAGCCAATCTACAAATTGTTTAAATCAGTGTTTAGAGAACCGGCTGTCCTCGTAAACACGTCGGATATTAATTGAAATGAAAGCAGTTTTACTATTCTTTGAATATTTTTCAAGAACTTAAAGCCCACGACTCACGCTTGAGTTACCCGAAAGGTAAAAGCAGAGGTGTGCGTTTCTTCGGACTTGTTCATTAAAAACTCTTTTCATTTCAATTTAAAGTTCTTCGCATAATTTACATATATAAGAAGTTTGCTTTAGAGTGTATAGTTTACACTGTAAAGTGTAGAAACAAAACAAAACTAATGTCAAAGTAAGTACAAAATAATAAATATCAACCAATTTACAATATAAATATCAAATACCTAACATGTATTATGCTTTTCAGTCATATTATACGTTAAGTTCCATGCACACGCGGTAACTCTTGCATCTACGAACGCTAGAGAGAGACCGCCGTAGATCGGGTACGGTCACTAAGATATCTTATCAGTTGAATAGACAATGGACTTTCCTAAACACGCTGATACTATCAAATCACCAATGTCTAGCTTTCCTAACTAGAGTTTAAAGGCAGCGGTCTCTCGTAATATCATAAGCGCTGTGTGATCTGCTCTTGTCTAGCGAGTGATCGCGATCAGTTTCAAGCATAGCGGTACCTGGCAATAGCCTATAAAAACGCTGAGTACGATCGCATATTGCATAGACAGTATGTCCTCTACCTCCCGGAAAGTGCTTTGTCTATGATTTTAGTGATGGCTAGTTATTCTAGAATGACTTTCTAATCAATTCTTTATAGAAATCAAAGCTAATTCAGCTAGCCATACAGGGCTCGTAAGTCTCACACATGCAACAAGATGCCTAGAAAGAGTTCCCGCGCGCGAATTTAGCGGTGAAACAAACACCATGAAAGGACCTTCAATAACTTCCACGAGAACCTTATCACAATAGTACCGATGCAAACTTTACCGCGTATTACCGGGACCGACAAGCCGCAGAGCGTCCACGCGGCAAACAGCGAGTACTGCGTGATTGTTAACCTCAATTACAGCTAAGTTAGCAAAACAATGTAAGCCTATCTAAATTTACATCACTATGTCGATATTTTGACTAGCACTTACAGTCAACGATGGTTCAGGATTAAAACTGGCCAATAAAACGAAACACGTAATTTAATGTCTACAGATCAATTCGTGATCTACAATTAAATACTAGGGTTGCTTCACAAGTTTCGTTGCTGCGTAGTATAGTATTTTTAAAGGTGAATTCTATTTTACGAATGTATTATCGATAAAACTTCTTTAAGACTATTTTGTGTATGATATATTTATTGTAAATTTCATCCTAGGCACTCCACAAGAGCCTACTTCTAGATACTGACTTTATCTTTAAAAGATTGTCTAATGTTAAAACCCGGATGATTATATTATTATTTATGTCTACGTGTATTAGCACAACTGTGTGTCTTCTGACTATTATAGTGTAGATACGAGCAAGTTACTAATACGTTATTAAAACAAATACTTCAAAATAATATTAATAAATAAACACAAAATCGTAAAGTAGAATCTATTGTGTGTTTATGAGAACAATATAGGTAATTAGTATGTAGAAATGTGTGCGAAAGCAGGCGTTCACGACTAAACAAGTAGACACATATAGTTATAAACTATAGACAAACTTGAAAGCAAAGGAGGTAAACTATATCATGTGTAACACATTTTGAAATTCAAGAACGCGCATCAATCATTCCAAATGATACCTTATTGCAACTAAATAAGAGTGACATGATGCGTGTTTCAAGGATCAATAGGGGTCAAAATCTACCAGCAAAATACCATAGAGTTACGAGTCATAGCCAACGTCAATTTCAAAAGGGTACCAGGGTACATAAATACTAAAAGCAGTTTTCATCTGATCTGTGATTCCACCCTCAACCAGCGTTCGCTGTAATATTTTTGTTTAATAACTTAATATATTAATTTTATCATTTCGTATAGCACTAATTAAAACTCTATCATGATTTCCAATAAAATATGAGTACACGTCGAGCGAAAAACTTGTGTTAAAGTATATACAAAAATAAATGTCACTTTACATGTGGGATTATTAAATGAATAATATAAATAAGGCTTAAGTTACACGACACTTGTTTTACTTTCGGGACAGCGGCGGTGTTGAATTTAAATATACAGTACTGTTACATATTTGTAACAAGACCTAGAGGTTTCCATAAAAGAAACCCTCTCTCTCCATCGCAGAAACGTCGTATGCACGCTGCCGTTTCGTGTAACGAGTGCTTCAAGTGAATGACTGTAAATAGTATTACGCATGTAAATATTGGTGAAGGCTACATTCACATGTGACATAGTGAATACAATAGAACAATATACCTTATCTATTTATGCACCATTATTAATTTGATAAAAATAACACCAGCATCTACTAAAATGAAAAATAATAAAAAATAAATTCATAACATACTTTAAAATGATTCAGTCAAAATAAAACTTTCCTACTTACCTCGCGTGCGGTAGTCTTGCGTAATATTTCATTATAAATTTCATAACAAACAAGTTCTGTACTGTGCATCAATTATATTTACGCCAACATTATTAGTCAATTTATAAATCGCAAGCTTACCGCAACGCGTCTAAAATAATAATTTCAACTCATTTTTATAAAAAGCTAATAATAAATTAAAGTTATAAAATTGTGATGCAGATGACAACCACAGCCCAAATGGTCACATTCCTTGAGAAGATTTATAATAACTATTGTGTATCTATAATTATAAAAATGTTCAATATAATATTCTTTTAATCTAACTAACACTACTAAAACGTATTATTTGGTGGTTACATCTTGTACATAATTTTAATGAGATTAAGCTTGGACCGAGGTGGACATTACTCAAAGAAAACGCGTCTCCCCGGCCAAACGATTCTTGACATGAGCAATATTAACGACTATAGCGCCAAGAAACAATATAGCCAAATATTAAGCACACATAGTAACTATATGATGAATGATACAATGTAGCAGTGTATATAACAAAGTTATATTTTGCCATGTGAGACATCGATTGAGACGTGTGATGACGTGTGTAGTGAGACATGATCAACACATAGAGTTACACATTTCTCATCAATTTAGGATATGTATGAAGTGCATGTTACAGGGTGTGTCATTTATCACTATCTACGTGATTTAGGACAGGAGTCGAACACAATGAGGTTCTAAATTTAATGATATAGTAATTCATTGGCCAGATAAGAGACATTTCATAAGATCAATCCTGCATGTTCTTGCAGTTTATACACGCATATCCTATATTAATAAGTAATGTTAATAGGATAAACATGGATTCGAAGGACCAACACATAAATCAATTCCTAATTGCGGTTGCAACCGAACTCGTAAGATATAAAACGTTACCGAAAATACTGATCGACCAACACTTCGCTTATCCGTTTGATTCGACGGTTTGGAGATGAGATACACAATACAATATCAAAAACAGTGAAAATAAGGTACAAAATAGATTGGCATTAAGCTATTACGCATACACATTCAAGTTCGTGAATCAAGTCCAGCGAACCATTATTCAAAATCATTCTACAGTAACAACTTTGTGACCTCTCAGATCTTCGTATACATAATAGCTTGATGGCATAATAACTTACTAGATCATATGGAAACAATCTCAAACGTTGACTTAAATAATAAAGGTAACTGACAAAACTAATATAAATACAGAATCTAAGTTAACTACAACTCTAGTGTACAATAGAGGACTTCTTGTATATAACGGTTTTGCTCAACTGACAAATAAGGAAAGTCTACTCCATGCATCTCCAGAACCGTCGTCCTATTCACATCCTCGTGGTAACTTACGCGTTGATGAGCGCCGCTGGCTTAGCAGACGTACACACATACACATAGTCCGAATCGGAGTCAAGTCGCACACGGCTGGCCCTGCGTTAGGCGGTCGCGACTTGCCACACTATCAAATGGCTCTTGGAAGCACGGTCTGCCAAGGAACTGTGTCCGCTTGACGACCCATCCTCCGCAACAACTACACTGTCCTCCATTTCTGAGTCGGCTGCAAATGAAACATTACATTGATTATTTTTAATACTATTGACGATGTACGGCTTGATCCGCCACGAATACCCATTTTGATGTTTGTCAGTACCTGCAAAATTTACCTTGAAGAACACCAAAATAATAGTTTTAACTCTTTGGCTCAAAATTAACGTGACCAGAAAAGAAGTGGACAGACAACATAGAAAAACCAAATAATAAACGACGATGGGGCATGAGTTAAAATGATGGCTAATTTATGAGGTGCTGATGCTCTGATAACAAAGAAATGTTTACAATAAAAGACTTCACTGCTATTTCTTCAGAGGCTGCTAGAACACGTATTGCTGGTCGTGCTCTATTCACACTCAACACACGTGAGGAAGCCATCTAATGATCTGAACTTTGAAATAATGAACTAACAGTATACTTCTTATAAGAGCTTGTTTCCGGCGGCGTATCTCCACAATTTTAGCTAAAACATTGCAAAAATATAAAAGTCATAGTGCATATATTCCAATGCACGAATAGTTTCCTTTGTTTTAGCGACGTAAAAGCGAAGAGATTATTACACATTCAGATTGTTATTCAGTATCTTACAGCTACACTGTCGTACATTGAACACAGAGACTATCTGTTAATATTTACATGTCTTTATACGGGTATTAGCAATATACACGTTAGCAATGTATTAGGAACATAATTAGTCAAATTATGTAACATCGTGCTCACCTGCGACGGATGTGTTACACCGAAAACCAATGTGTTAGTAATGAGTTTAGTGGTATGTTAGAATGAGTCTAATATGCGTGAACTGATCATGGTATGAAAGTGAGGTTTTGACAGGGAATGTTCAGACATGAAGGGGTTGTCGATTGTAAACAGTCAGCTACAGTGCGACTAGTTTTGAAGCTGACATTATTTATGAATTACCTACTGATTAAACGCTTTATTGATAAATCAAAATGATTTAACGAAAAATATATCGCGCAGTTTTAACGAAGGGAACATATACATAGATTAATAAAGCTGTCAAAACCTCGTGAAAGACCCACTGTTTATCGACAATTAACCGTGAACTACATGCTCATGTTAGCTCGTGTTATGTGTCAGCAAGCGCACATGCTGGTTTTATTCTAAAATTCAACGTACCAGTAATAAATATAAATTAATTATGCTACGTTCAGGTACGTTCAGGACTCTCTTAAGACCTGCCATACAATGACGTGGGAGGCTGTGTCACGTATGTCATCAGCATGCTCTTCTATATCGGTAAAAGAAAAAAACCGGGGAAATTAAAATCATTAACTGTATTATGCCTATTCAGTGCGTATTTTCCACTAAAATTGTGAGTTGTTTACGGAAATCGTTCAAATATCTTGAAATGGAGCTGTTTAAAAACTGCAAGGCTTATCAAAACTTTATAAAGATGGTGTTTCTCGTGGATCATTAAGTATGTGGTCTTCAGGAAGACAAAAGAGTTTACTTCAAGGGAAATACTCAAGTTTCGAAAAGCCTACAACCATTATGTTTGTCTGTTAAAACACAGTGAACGATACCTCCACTCCAAGTGTTAGAAAAAATTATGATACAACAAAAAATCAACACATTTTAGTAGAAAACACCTGAAATTCAAATCAAACAATAGGCACAAATCCTTATCATAATGTTCTCTTACTTTAAAATAAAACGAAATCTTAATTCTATGCGTTGAAGCGTATAAGCGTCATACTAGAGTCTACTATTACTAAGCAAAGCTTACTAAACGCAATGGGGATGAGTTTTAGACTACACTAACGTGCATATTGCTTGTTTTGAGTTATTAATTTATTTTAGAGTAGCTAATATGATCGAGTTTCATGAATGTAATATGCATGTTTCGGGTTTTACGGAATTTAGAGCTTAAAATTGTGGCCAAAATGTGATGTAGTGACGCAATCCTTAACTAATTCTTTTAAAATGTAGATTAAAATCTTCTATCTGTTTTCATAAAGGTAGAATGTAGACCTACTGGTGAACGGTAGGGCCTAAAAAGGGCGCTTTAGCAGAAACATAATAGGATAATAATATAACTCTTTCTTGGCAGTCGGGTAATATCGTCATCGGGATCTCGTCAAAATTTTTGCGATATAATCGGGCTGAGGTGCAGCTGTCCCTATCGCACTCTACAGGGGTAGGCGTCACGCAGCGCGACGGCAATAGTTTCTTCGAATACCTCGCAGGCCCTGTTCCCTCTTAAGATTCTGCTAAAGCTGCCATTTTAGGCCCGTTTTCGTGTCTAGCCTTGCACTTAAAAACTTTGAGTCGTGTATTTATAATCTCAGATGACAAATAGTAAAACTAAAAACAGGTCACAATTTTATGGTGTTTGTTTGAACAAGACTACTTTTCTGTTGGCATATGTGTTCATGTCCATGGATAAGAGTCGAGGTAATTTATTATTTGTATGTTTGTATGTGTGGTTGGTGTACTTTGTATGGTGGTGTTTAATGTTATCATAACCAAGACAACCTATTTACGATAATGGTAGGAGGACGAAAATCTTAATACTGATTACTGTAATAATGTAAATAATGCATACACACTCCTACAATTTTCTGGCGAAGAATCTTTTAAATACTGATTCTATCACAAAATAAATGGGGTAAGCAATATCCTAAAACATCGAATACTCTTCTAGCAATACATGATTTATTCATAACATTTGCTTACTTTTCGTAAATTAAATAAAGATTAATTTTCTTGTTTTCTAGTACATTTTGAGGCATCTAATGGTAATTACTGCTAGCACCTGTAAATTTATCGTCTGATAAAGAAGCTATGGACCCAAATCATGTGCTCATCAAGATGAAACATTCTTATTGAACTACGTTGGTAATTGAATGATAAGTTAGTTTGATTAAACATATTATAATTATTTGATGACATGAAAATTATCATATTGCTGGAATTTAGAACTTGCATGATTAAAGTGAATGAAAATTAGTGACACAATTCAGTTAGTCAATAATTTGTACAAATGCATAATTATGTCCAAGAAAACTGTTTTATTTTGACGAGTACGAGTATTCCCAATATTTCGGAGGAATTATCTCCTAATATCGTTACCATAATTATGGCAGTATGACTGGCCTATAATTATTGACCTATAAATTGTTCTTATCCTAGCGTCAGACACAGGTTCATATACGTAACCACCCAGTGCTGCATGGTTATTTTTGCGCGTGGTCATGGTCGGAACTAGCGCTCATTTAGTTGTAAATGTTTACCTACGGCGTCCTTCTGCTAATAATATTATTCAAACTCCTAGACCACCATGCTGCACTGTATTAGTTGTATTTGAGCATGTGTTCAAAGTTAAACACGCATTCTCTGTTTGAAACTATGTCACCAGTTCAAAAATAAAACCTCGATTTCTAACAATATATGTAGAAAATCAAACATTTCACATACCTATTCTGAAGTCAATATATCCCTCGCCACCCGAAATGACCAGCATAGGTGGCATGGTCGGCGAGTGTCGTCGGGGAGACTCGGGCGTGCGCGCAGGTGACCCAGCAACCCCTGGTACGGCCACGAAGAACGTAACGGCGTCGCGATGGCCGTGGAAGCTTAGCTGGGCATGGGCCATCGAGCACCAAGGGATGTTGCCGGTGGGACAAGCGGCTATGGCAGCTGGAAAGAGGTTAATGTGCTTAGATGAGTACTACGAGAAATTCAGTTGTCAAATTGTTGTCTATTCAGAAGTGATTATAATTCGACGCTTGTTCTAATAAATGCGATGATGGTGTGACTATGAAATTAGGCCTTAATTGATAAACGACAAAGACGTTCATTCAAGTTTAGAGACCCATTGTTCATGCTACACAATACGACAGAATAAACCAAAAACGCATATTCTCTTAAAAACAGCACCTATCTTACTATATACCTATCTTAATATAATTTCTGGCTTGAAAAAATATGTTGTTTAAAAGCATAGTTTACTCACATTGAGCAGGCGATCGCGAAGTCGACGGCTGAGGTCCGATAGAATCTCGACTGGACCCTTCCGAGAGCGGTACTGATATCACAACTCCATTACTTGTACCGATCCACAGTCGCCCCGAACTGATCAATAGAGCTGTGATCCTGACCAGTGAGAAACCAAGCTTGCCAGTGCCCAGCATTTTGCTGACATAAGGTTCTATGTCGACATCTTTCAAGTGTTGGTATGTATGCGCGTGGTACAAGCGAAGAGTTGAGTCCATTTTGATTGAAACCTGTTTTCGAAAACAAAAATAGTATATTACTAGTAAATTGTGTTTGGAAATATTATTTACTTCAATAATGGAGGCAAAATAAAGTAAATAATAGAAAAAAAATGTAAGCGAGGAACTATTTACGCTATAGATTGAATACTTATCTACTCTGGATCCTATGGGATATCATCAGGAACCACCTCAACGACCGTGGGCGGTATCGTTGTTGTGGTTCCTGAGAAAGTGATGCATAGCCTAGTCGTCCACAATTGATTGAATTGTTATTACCACAAAATGAACTTAATTTCAATGTTTAAATGAATGTACAGTTTGAGGCCGTTAATGTTAGTAAAAACGAATTAAACTGCGATTGAACCTTACTTGAAAGCTATACCCAAACCGTATGGTGATAAGCACTACATAAAAGAAATCGAATCACCGATAAAGTTGCAGTGTGGAGACTGTGGAATTGTAATTATAGTGTTGGTCTTATCTTAAGAGGGTACATTCTGAAACTTGGCAACGCCGCATATAGCTGCCTTATATTTAGCTGTTTTGATGAATAATCGAATCTCTGTGTCGCACTAAAATTTTGATTTTTAATTTCAATAAATAAAATTATGGTCCACCAAAGAAACGATAGATGGACTATGTGAAGGATGATATGGCAAGACAGGAGGTGTCTGATGAGGTGACAAGTAATAGAGAAGTATTGAAGAAGACATGCTGCCGACCGCGAATAAATTGGGATGCCCTTATCCCGAGGAGATCCTACTGTTGTAACATTTTTAGGTGTAAAAACGTATTTGGAAGATTTTCAAGAGTTTTTTTACACCTTAAATTAAATATTCAGTGTCACGATATTAGTTATTCATCGATCAATGGCCTCGATCGACGATCAATCTTGGTGTGGTAAAACCCTTAAGAACACTGATGTGCTCTATTAAAAATGCTGTTTAACTATTCTCTGTGAAGTTACACTGACGCCAAAAATCACAGTTTTATGAAAGGGTCCAGTCTTAACAACGGGTAGAATAAATCCCTGCTTACCCAAACACCGTCGCCGTCGCAAGCCATCTGTCGCACTTGACTCTCCTGCCGCGGGTGCGCTTCGAGCGAGTGTAGTAGCAAACGTGAACGAGGCTCTATCACATGCACTTTGTTGCGATAGCCGCACCACACCGTGCAGCCCACGGCGCTTAGACAACGTACTGAAATAATAATTCAAATTATTTAAGCAAAACATCCTAAAATGAATGAAAAACTACGTGACATAGTTTGAGAGACTGATATCTGCACTAGGAATACCTGTATATTGCTGTACAGCAGATCACCATAATGATGGAGAATTTTAATGGCATTCTAGTAACATACTTAGGTGATTTAAATTTTATTTACCGAGTATCTTTACACGGAAATTATTGTAGTGTAGACGTTGATGTTGCATAGACTCCTAGTCAACGCTTTATCAATGTATAAGGTGCGGTCGCGTTATGCAAACAGGCTTACTAATAGAGTGGTATGATATAGTTTGATGTACAACAGTACTGCGTAACGCACCCTCACAGTTGGCGTCTAACACACAAGTCTTATATTTGGAACGTATTTTTATGTAGGTATAATTACAGCAACATCTTTCTGCAGTTTCCCGCAAGCTCGACATTCAGCCAAACAAAGGTATGGTGATTAAATGGGAGTAAAAAGACCCTCAACGACGCCGAAAAGTACTTGTTCTCCCCGTCATTGCGTGATTTTTGTTTTCTGGCGCATACCCGGGAACCTTCTAGTTATAGAGATACTGCAGTTTAAAAAATATAAGAGTTTTTAATTTTACAACGTTAATTACCTCCATGACCCAGCAACAGCATTCCATGATTAGCACAATGTTTTGAGTGCGTTACATCGAGTCCTACCGCAAAAAGTGATTTTTCACCCAAAAAAAAAGTCGTTTCCCAGAAATATTTTTTGCGCAGAATTACATAGTTTGACGTACAGAATGCTTTGTTGACGGTATCGTGAAGAGTCCGTTTACAGACGTTTTTATAATGATGTCTTAACAAAACTTACCTGAGCACTTAGGATCGCCAAGAGTCAGCAACCAGTACTGTCCGAAGTCCCACTGTCCGTCGGCATGCCTCGAGAATATCGCCACAGTACCGTCAGCGAGCGCTACGATGCTGCGGGAAGCGCACGCGACTATCGACAGTATAGCGTCGTTTAGCTTCACTCTGGAAGGAATATACAAACGTTTAGTTAAGCATTATGTTTTGTCTTTCTGTGTAAGCATGGTCAAATATGCCATGGTCTTACTAACAGTAACAAAGGACAAAGGGCTCCCTTCCCTCCGTCCACTTTTCGCGATCTCCTGTGATGGTAAGGACACCTGTAATACCAGACGCATGGAGAATTCGTTGCCTGCAGATACTGAGCTGTGATTTCAAATGTTTCACCAATAAGGTCATCTGCCTTTTAAATATCTTTTGTTAGTCGCCTTCATTCATTCACTCCACATGACCAAACCATCTTAGCTTTTAAATTTTTATCGTTACATCTTCTTTTAAACAGCAACGTTCTCGTATAACCTCATTCCTCAATTTATCATTCGGAATAACACCACACATGCTTCGCAAAGAACGCAATTCCACAAAATTAACTCTATTTTCTTGCCTCGTTTGCCAGACCCAACATTCACTTCCATGAGACAAGTGTAGGTACCAGCACACCCTTGTGAACAGTCAGACGAGTCTCTTTTGACATCGACTGGTTGGCCACGTCCGCATGTATAGCAACATTCACTTTATTTCCCGCATTTACTTTCTATTCCACATCTGCGTCAATGTTTCCATATCTTGTATTCAGACTGCCCAAATAAATATAAACTTTTTCTTTCTTTCTCTCTTTCAAATACACGAACTCATTCACGAGGTCGGCTTCTAGTCTATCCGGATGCAGCTGAATACCAGTATTTTACACGGAGCGACGGCCTATTGGATGGTCAGAACCCAGTTAGTACAAGACAATACGATAACCCATGGTAAGACTAGTTGTCAGACTTTTAGGCCCACATTTCCAAGAATCGACCTTGGCAAGCGGTGCTTAACTCTGAATATCGACCCGTACGGCTGTTATTATTTAGCCACGAGCGCCTCTGTCGCATTACTGCTTATTATCTTTAAAACTCACCTAGCTAAACACTTCTTATAGTTCCCAACAGCGGAGTGTATGTAAAGGTTCCCGCTCTTGGTGCCGAGCCACATGGTCGCCATGACAGTCGACATCTTTCGTTCCCGAGTTGTAGTGGTGTCGGGGCGAGGCTCCGTTTTCTGTTGCTGTGCGAACGCTTCGACGCCGGGCTCGGGAGAGTTCAAATGTCCACCTGAGAACATAATATGTAGCTAGATAAAAAAATCCAAGACGTATGCCAAATAACATCGTGCTGTGGGCCGTAATCCACCACACGAGTGGGCACGAGTCATGGCCTTTGGAAAAAAAAGGAGAAAGGAACTATATTTTCCAAATGAATATATAGAAACTAGATAACGCGACAGGCTTGAACGCTTCTATAGTCATTTAGCATGTTATTACCCACTTCTTGTCATTATGTTTCAACTTCACAGTACTTGTAATAGAGAGAGTAATATAGACTGTGACCTCTGAGTATGTTTCGATGCTTTTTTTAGAGTCGGATAGGAAACACTGATCCAGGTTTAAAACAAAATTTATTTTCGACGTGTAAAAGTGTTTTTACAACCAATTTATAGTAATAACTATAATTTATTGTCAGATGTAATATCAGAGACCATTTAATAATAGCATGTGAATCATTTTTACCGTTAATAGGCGTGGAGCTGAGCGGTGGGCTGTCGGGATGCACGGGTTCGGCCTCCTCCTCATTCTCCACATCCTTCACCACCAGCTCTTCGCTTTGAGGCTCCGGTGCCGTCTCAGGTTCGTTCACCGGAGTGCTTGGCGGTGTTAGGATTGCTGCTTTTACCTGAAGGGTGTAACAAATAAGGGTGTTAGTTCTGTAGAAGTAGATGCATCAAAGACAGTCGTAGTTTCGAGCTACCAAGAACGCCTTTCGGTTTTAATATGTGTATGTAATTTTACACGGAAACCAAATTAGTATGACGGTTGTGTGGCAACATTAGAGAAACTATGTAATACTTCAGCTTCGAAAACTACCAAGTGTTATTAAATTAAGGCGCTATCAGTGTGCTACAATGGCTACCGAATAATTTTACAGTAGCTATCGAAACTCTGTTTTACAATTCCTTGTTATTTTACCTCTGATTCCGCATAATTTTCAAAATCACAGTAATCGGTATTCTCGTTACAATATAATAAGGATGCTTTGAGGTTGTCACTGTCAGAGGTAAAACATCTATGAAAGAACAATAAATAATCAAATTATTGTAAATAATTGAATTAAAGCTACTTTTAGAATAAATAAAACTAAATATTTACAAAAAAAAAGGGACTAATTTATGTAAAATGAACAACAGGGCGCTTAGGCGTCTAGGTACTCCTCCGCATCGCTGTCATCCGGAAACGTGCCCAGAAGACTGGCAGCATTGCCACGTTGGATGGCAATGCTAATTCTTTGGCAAAAGAACGAACCAGCCCTCTGGTCACGCGAAGTGTCAACCAGTCGAGAATTAAAATTATTACTTTGAATTTGATAAGTAAACGTTACAACACACTTACCAAGCGCGTAGTGCCAACAATGACGGCGTCTTTATCGCCGTTCTCTTCACCGCTGGTAATCTTCGGTGTAACGTCGACGGAGTCTATTCGTCCCGCACAGAACAGTAACTGCAACAAATTAGCGTTGTTATTTAACGTCCGCACGTCACGTACAATGGTCCACTTTAAGGACTAAGTGCGGAAACCAAATCCCTTAATATAGAACATAGAACATTGACGTCCGCAATTAAAGTAAGTAACGTTCTTGTAACATAGTCCTGCTTTAATTGCATACGAATGATGGTCGGTACATCACGGAGCGATGCATCGGGTTAGATAGGAATCAAAATGTGTCTTACTTGCAATCTGAACAAGGCAGATTATGTGATTATTATTTGATTATTATTCCCAATCTGTTTTCCTGATTGCAGCCCAGGAAAACAGGACTTAGTGAGCATCGTTAAACTTGCAATTTTCCAACTATCTGAACTGAAGAAGAATAAAATAGAATAATAGAAGTGCCTTGTGACACATTTGAGACAGGTCTTTCCATCAGAAATTTTGGTCTTGTCACAGAGTCGGAATTTGTGCCCGGTTGATGGCAATAGACTCACCTCCTATTATATGGGACTTAAACATAACTGGCAAGAGTGGGTGTACTTATCAGGTACACCTCTGCCTAACCTTCGGGAATTACAGGCGTGATGTTACAAACAGACACTGCAATTTTATTTATTTGTAAAGACGACTGATGCACTACGAGGATGAAGTATAAAACTATAAACGTCAATGGTCGCATACAGCGTCTTGCCATACGTTGTGTCAAAATACTTGAGGAATATAATGCTCTTATACAAAATCTTGGCTTATTTTCTTAGACTTGACTTATTAATAATTACGTTAATATACTTACTGAGTGTCTCTTGTCGGTCAATCCGGCGACTCGTTCTTGGTAATCCCGGTAGTCTTCAGCGACAGCGCCGGGTACGGACGCGACGCATAGAATGTGTTTGTCCGTCACGGGGAACGATTCTATCACCTCCGCTGGGTTATTCGCATCGATAATCTGGTAATATAACGTAGTTTTAATGATTGGTATTTATCAAATACGCAGTAAGTAATGACGTAAACGCTACGGTACATTTAGCGTTTACAAATGCATAGTATCGTTTGAAAGACTCGGGCCGTGTGACGTCTCGCAGCGCCGAGAGCGGCCGCGCGTCCACAAACGATACTTTGGTTTACCTAATGGAGATAAAGCATAAAATGGCTTGACAGTGAAACTGCGCTGCCGACCGCTGCCACTTCGGTGTGAATTGACCCTAAGAATAATCTAGCTTTAATGTTCTCATAATGCTCTCTCTGGTTTGGTTATAGTAATGCATTTGAATACAATTACAGCTAGCTGGTAATTTACTTATACTAGCGTACCGGATTACTGTAGCTTTAGCATTTTATTTAAGACAAGGAGCGCCTCCTGTCAGTGGAACACAAGATCAGATTCATTGAAAAAAAAAAGAGCTTCTTTTCTATAAGAAATATCCCACTAGTAGCTGAGAGAATGGATTTGTATCCAGTTGATGACAAAAGGCTCGCGGCCAAATATACGGCACATAAAACATAAATGCCAAATGTGAGTGTACTTCATTTATCTACCCTCTGCCTTTATGATCCAACTGTTGATTGAAATAAAGGAATTGAATTGAATAACCCCCTTCGGGGATATAGTCATGTTGTCATGCTTAAAACCAACTTACCATAACGATTCCCTTATTCTGGTTGCTGGAACATATCCAGACGAGCGACGATAAGTTTTTTTCAGTGTACTCGACGCTTTGAGTGGACTGCAGCTGTTCGTTTATTTGTTCCACTTCCGGAGAATGTACTGACTGGGCCTTGCTCATCTCGTATGCTGTGAACAAACATTTATATAATGTGAAACCGATTATTGCTAATAAAATGGGCAGTTGCGGCCAAACAAGATATTGCAGTGGTGGACAGACGATCTTATTCATGTGGCCGGAAGAAAGTGGATAGCAATGACACAAAACCGCCAATAGTGCAGAGATTTGGAAGAGACCTATATTCAGAATTGTGTAGCCCAATATGATTATTGTCTAGATACTAAGTTAACATTAATAATGCCTGAACGGTAAGATGAATTTGTTTTTTTTTTATTCAGATAGATCCTGGTTTAGGATACATACGAGATACTTTTTATATATTATTTTCAAACTCCTTGCGGTTGAAACTACCGGCAAAAGCCGGTAAAGGTATTTTATAAGATAAAAAGCTTTAGCACTTCTAGGTATATACGTCGGGGACCATTTGGGGGGGGCGCAAACCATTTGACATTATTATGGTACGTTTTTACAGTCCAACAAATTAGCACTTTTATAATTATGTCGGGTCCTGGTGAGTATGCATTTAAAATTAAACACAAGCGCCTTTGTTTGGTGTTGTGCGAACTCTAGTATGCACGGACTATATTAGTCCCATGGATCGACAGTGATCGTTCGGACGTGGTCGCGACACATACTGGAAGGAACTGCTCTGTGTTTCCTTTTTAAGTTCAGAGTATTAGTTAGTACAGTAGTGTTAGTAATAAAATTGACTCTGTCTATAACATAAATACTATACTGTGTACAAGTTAAAGGAGCTATTTCTCTCGTTCACCCGTACCCCATCCTGAGCCCACAACTGTTTGACATAGAAGTAGGATACAAGCGGGCTGAGAAATCTCCTAAAAGTGAAAACAGTGCGAATAGACAATGGCGTGGACTGCTCGAAAAACAGAGCGGCAACATAGTTGCCTTGATTCGCGCATCAAGCAACTGGCCGAGCGATTGTTTCATTTTGTTGGGTTTGATTCCCTTAGACAGACGTGCACGATACACAGTTCAGTGGTGATGAGGGTCTTGATAGCATGAGGAGACTATCCACCGTCATGCTGCCTGTCTGACAAAGATGTGAGAGTGTTTGAGTGAGAACGAGTAAAGGTGTATCTCTTATACCCGGTGAGTCGTTACCATTTTATAAACACCTACCAAGGAATGTTTCTTAGATGAAACATTATTTCATGATTTCGTGCAATGTGGTTTTGGATATTAAATGTGTTCATGCTACTTCACTTTGTTGTTTTGATCATGCTTCATTGTGATCTCCCGGTTAGCCCGTTAGGCTCGTGGTCGCAGGCATGGCTGCTGGGGATCGTTTCCCGAGTCGAATATGAATTCATTGAAGTCATAGAATGATTAAATTTTGTGTTTACGCGGTTTATGTTGATTTGATTAAAGTATTCCAACTGAAAGACATTTTAGCCATAACTTGATAAATTTAAACAGAAACATTCTTGAACTGAAATTGAGAATCTCGTTATCGTTAGAATCACTCGGTTATTACGGTTATAAAAATTATAAATATTAGTATGCTAAGCATTGTATGCCCCTTTGGGCATTGCAACCGTTTTTTTTTGTTCTAATTTGTTTTACATGCTTTTCCATGAAAGCGAAAAACTTCTCAATGTAAACACGACGTCTGTGAGATATTTTCCAAATTATTGAAATCAAAGTGTTTCGGATGTGGAAAATCGGAGGTCAACCATTAACTCAGAAGTCATCATCTGCCTAGCCTTTTCCCAACTGTGTTGGGGTAAATTTCCGGTCCGGCCGGGTGCAGCTGAGTACCGGTGTTTTGAATGGGTCGACAGCCTGTCTAGCCACCGCAGCCCGTTTGGTACTGGGTGAAGCAGTGCCCCTCGGTGGGACTGGTTGTCGTACTTTGAGGTCACTGACTGCCGGTGGCGACTGTCGGGGGTCTGCTAGTGCCAGTCGGGACTGCGTGCTTTTCGAGGCACGGAGGAGTGGTGATGGATGGTCGCCCATCTATGGACCGACCTAGACAGGCGCGGCATAGCCTTTAGGATCCACCAGTGTAGATGTTATTGTTTACCTATGAGCTCCCCCTCAGTTAACTCTCAATTAACTCAAAAGTAATGCTGGCTAATCAGAAGATAAGGTTAGCAGCGGTTAAATCAGAGCCACGAGCATCCGACTGATAGGTCGAGCTTGAAGTTAACAGAACCATAATATGGCGAGCTGATGTACCTCCAGGATGTGTGTCTAAGGTGGCAATCTGAGCTCCGGCCTGATAAGATTGTGGTTTAGTCTTCATCTCCTACATCTTAGCAAGTCTCATTCATTAAACAAACTCAGATGCCAAGTGGTTTCAAATAAAGGAGCGTTGAGACAACGAGTGAGAGACTTGTAAATATCACAGAACTGATTTTATTAGAATATGACTAATGTTAAGTCATTGTCATTATGTGTTACAGTATAAAATAATCAATGTTTATTGTTTATTAAGACTGTGAACCATTGAGAACTCGAAGCCTAATCGCAACATAATTTTACAAAGCTTGATTGTTGAAATGGTTTCATTAAAGTCTTTGTAATGTAGAGGCGATTGCTCTTAGGTTTCATAATACAGGATAAAAGCAACATGCGTTCCAAATTATAACATTCGTGACTGTGTAACGCGATCACCGAATGTCAGAGAGCCAATTTTAGTACTTTACGCTGAATCGCACTTGGCTTCGTCATTGTTTACGTCTAAGACGCCGCGTTGCTGTTGGCATCGATAGTGCAAGATTTAGACCTAAAAAAAATTTCTCGACGTTTCTTTTTCAGTTTTCTGGTTAGTGAGGTTCGAATGGTGACACTATGGGCTAAAATTCAAAATGTATTATTGATATTGGAACGGAATATCAAGTACCTTTAACGTAAAATTTATCAACTACTGGTTGTATCAATCTAGTAATGGTGAGGTCGCTGAGTCTTGTTCATTGGGATGACTAGACTGTGTATGGTCACAGGGATTATACGGTTGTAATCACTGGGATGATTACGAGATCTGGTGACTAAGATGACTGTGTTCAGAAGTGGTCATTGGGATGACTACTGTTGTAGCCACAGGAATAGTTACGAGGCCTGGTCACTAAGATGACTATGGTCAGTAGTGGTCACTGTTGTAGCCACAAGGATGGTTACGGGGCCTGGTCACTCGGATGACTATGTTCGGTAGTAGACAATGTTAGGTCTACCGCGAAGACACCGGGATGGTTACGAGGCCTGGTCACTAGGATGACTATGCTAGGGATCACTGGGTTAACTACTGTTATAACCTCAGGCATGGTTACGGGGCCTGGTCACCGGGATGACTATGGTCATGATGATGTTTACCCGTATCCCATTCTGTGCCCACAACTGTTTGACACTATGTTTGCCTCTTAGTACGTCCTAACCAGGGTCCTATCTATGTACCTGCATGCGACAAATACTACCTAGACCCTACACAGACCAAATGGAACTGTTTTGGTAGCGCCAAAGATGGATTGGATGAATAAAAAACTTGTATTCGTCACTATCTTGAATGTGTCAGCCCCTCCACTGATGGATCAATAACATATTTATGATATTTACCCAAGGACATGGTGTTCTCAGTCTTGTCCTCCGGGTTCGCATAGAACACGCTCTCTCCAATCATGCAGCCGCCATCTGGAGTGCGGCCTCCGTTCAGGTTAACAGCAGCCGCGCATAGAAGTGTCATTCGAGGCTCGTTTTCTGCTATGGGTCTGAAAATTTCAAGTTTTGTTACTAGTCTGTAAAGAAATAATAATTCAGTGAAGAAGTTTCGTGAGGAAACCGAAATTGAAAAATGTGCTGCTTTCGTGGTGGTGCTTAGTCGCTCTCATAAAGAGGTGTTGCCGTATGCCAGCAGCAGGATCTCTAAAAGCTGTTTAGTAAAACTCATGGACGGAATATGCCTATTTTAACTGTAACCTAAGCACAAAAACAAGTTGATGCAGCACTCGTTTGTACAAAACCAACATTTTTACTCGAATATATTTTAGAAGGCCATGAATGATTGCATCTTTATAAGGCACACATTAAAAACGATAGATTTTAATCAACCTTTTAGAGTACTGCAAAACATCACAACGCTCTTCAACTATGAAATACTAAGTAGAAAGTCATCGATTTTGTTTTGTTCGATGTTTTTTTTTGTTTTCGTTTATTATGCTGACTCTATAGAACCACCTTTTACAGTAATTGATACTGTGATGGAATACAAATCATCATCATCTGCATAGCTTTTTCCGAACCTCCACGTTGTGGTCGGCCCCTGTCTAGTCAGCTACAGCTGAATACCGTACGGAGTATTTCACATGGAGCGACTGCCTATGTGACTTCACACAAAGACTGGTTATTAGAATTTAGGACTGTCTTGAATTTCTGACTACACGTTACAACTGTCAAGCATTTACAAATGACAGCCAAGACAAAAACCAGGACAGTCTAGCTTCCAAATAACACTCAGAGTACAAATCATCAGCACTGACCTGCAGAACACCGGTACGGGAACCGGGACTCCTCCCGAAGACAGCGACGTACACGAGCTGGGACCTTTCGGGCCCTGACCGGTCTTACTGGGCAGGCTCCACCCGTAGGCCTGCGTGCGCCCATCCTCCTTGCGAACATGCGCCCGCACCTACACGCACACACGCACATGTGTACGATATCAACCCAACGGTATCACCCAAACATATTCCAAGGTAAAGCAGGTAAAACAAACACAAATATAAACGTACATATTTAATTAGCGATTTAAATCATAAAAATGTAACTAAAAATACGTAAAAACACTATACACATGCCTATAATCTAATATCACTTAAAGTCATTAGCACTGTTCAATAAGTTGAAATACGTGCCGTCATTGATTCAGCTGTAAACAAAAGAAAGGAGAGGAAATTAGGTACAGGGAGAGGAAGAAATGAAAATAAAACACAAACAGAACACTGGGTACACAGATGGCACACACAACGAGACAGCACACATGGTTCTATGTAAAGATGTACAGTTGTAGACGGGTGAGTGGAGATGCATCTCAAAGGGTTGCAGAAGCTTTGGTGTTAAGCTGCAGCCTACGCAAGTGATTCTGTGTTCTACTGGAGTGGAGGTAGGGTGTCAATTTAATGAGTGGATTTACGGCGCATTTATATTTTGAGACATGAGACTCGTGCGACGTGATTTAGATGTTCATTATCTGCTGTCAGTCGATTTGGAAGAACTGCAACCTAATTTCTTTTAAACTTAGCTCTTTGGATATCGATTTTTCGTGATGGTGGTGAAAAAGCGACGATTTTGAGCTGCCTCACCAGAAGAAAATAGATAGATATGAGTAGCAAAACTATCCAAAACCAGCTCAAGCTGCATAGTTGTGTAAATATGTACTGCATTGCGTAGTGAGGTTGGAGTGATGAATTCGAATATATCACGATATAAAGGGTGTAAAAAGACCCTTAACGAAGCCGAAGGGTACTTGTTCTCCCCGTTATTGCGATCATTTTTTTGTTCTAGACCATACCTGGGAACCTTCTAGTTACGGAGATATAGGCGGTCAAAGTTCCAACTTTTTCACAAGTTTTTTTTTAAATACATGTTTCTAATGTATTTTTTTTACTTTAAACACCTTCACGACCCCCGTATTATTCAATCCATCCATCAGCACAATGTTTTGAGTCCGTTACATTGAGTTTTACCGTAAAACGTAATTTTTCACCCCAAAAAAAAAAGTCGTTTCCCAGCAATAATTTTTTCGTAAAGTTACTTAGTTTGATGTACAGAATGCTTGGTTGACGGCTTCGTGAAGGGTCTGTTTACACCCCGTATGAGAGTATTTTGTCTTTAAAGAGTTCAGTAAAATAAAGCACAACACATTGATTAACTTTAATATCATTTCATAAAACCACGAACTATATTAAACGGGTTCCTATAAATAAATAACGAGTAGGTTTTCTTAGGATTGAAAGTAACGTGGTGGCATATGTATAGCGAATACGTATCTAGTTATATTAATAGTGCATTTAAATATTTATAAAAACTACGTAAAACATATACTTAATAATATAACAAAATATGTGAAGCGAAGGAATATGTGTTGACAGGTATAGCTTTATGCCCAGTTTCTGATTGGAGTATTTGATTATAGAACTACTTAAACTCTGATTAAGGTATTTCTTTTAACGTCAATAGCAACATTTTAAACTTAGTTACATCTTAAACTACAATTACTCAATTCGGAAACCGGCAAATATAATGAGAGAAATATAAAAGGAACGACTTGAAAGCTTACGAAAAATACATCGTCAGCCCAATAGGAAGGTAGGAAACCGGCGCAACATACATTCAGCGATAGCTCAAAAGGAGGCTCCGTACATTAGGTCTGTATAATAAGCCCCACGCTACATACATGGGTACTATTGCACAGGGTGGAAGGGACACCGGCTTACAAACGGTTACCACGTCACATCATTATGTACCCCCACGTATAAGTTTTTATCGGTAATAAAAAACAGCACAACATTTTGACCGTGTAGGTATTACAACGTTTGTAGGTAACAGCAGTTTTTTATTTTATTACCGTTGATAAATGTCTATGTGGGGGTTCAGAATTATGTGCTGAAAACGTGGTAACCGTTATTGCGTCGGTGTCTCCTCCACCCTGTATATGAATACTATCCACGTGTTATAAATACGCAAGAACTATGCATTTTCTAAAAAGCATAGTTGATTTCTGTATTGATTAATCTTGAAAGTAAATCGTTATTGAATCAAAGGAAAGTTGTAAAAGCAACTTTCATGATTTATATAAAATGTGGGTGCGTAGTTATACAGGCCAATGCAGGTTGCAGGCATTACACACTAGGCAATCAAGGACGGCCAATTAACCTACTGCCATTCTAAACGTGCTCTTCCGAATGCGACACAACTCACAAGCGCAGCAGTACAGCTGCCCCAATTTTATAATAGACCGCAGCGACACGACAGCTTTCTATATAAAGCTATGAAATCGGTTTCGTACAATGCTGCGCAAGCGCTGCCATCCGTCCCGTAGAAGAGAAATGCGACCGCTGATGAAGTTGACGGATGTGACGGAATTAAAATCGCAGCAACATTGTCACTTGTGGTGACAATAGCAACGCTGCCGCTTGCGGTGTACCGTCGCATTCGGAAGTTAAGGACCTTAAGGTCGTTATCAGATATAACAGTCCGTGATAGACATTTTTGGAGGTATAACTGTCTCCAAAAATGTCTGTCGAGGAGATTCAAGCCATGTTCACACCATACTCCGTAATAGTCACTGCTCGCTTTTAAGTACCCGGCCTTAAGCACCTGCCTTATCGCCGACGACTAGCGAAAAGCGCAACTAGAAACAACTAGACGATTCTCACCGGCACGGCAGTGTGAACAGTTTTTTTTTAATAAGCCTATTCTGTCCCATTGCTGGGCAAAGTCTCCCCCATTCCTTTCAACTCTCCTGGTGTATTGCCTTCTCTGGCCAATCAGTCAGGAACGAGTCAGAGACCAAATATTATCTCTTTTAGTAATATGGGACCTTTTTTTTTCTGGGATAGGAAATCATCAAATAACCTCCCCCCCCCCCCCGCTCTGGATTGAGTAGGAGGGAGTGCCAAAATTTTACTGACTAAAACCTGTTCATGTTCCTTCTTTGCCATTTGTGTTCCAGGGCTACGGTATCTCTTTCGAACAGTCCCGTAGCCCTAATATGGGACCTAGTCTATAATTCAATAGAATCATGAAGTCATATCATTGCAGAGCAAGCCAAAGATATTTATGTTTGTGACTGTATATTTATTTATCGAGAAGATAGTTGGTAGCTAGTTGCTTGATCGTCAGCGGAGGGACGGGTGCCTTAATGTGAGGACTCACCAAAAAGTTTTAACATACCTGGCGGAACTGCTCGCTCCTCTCATGTCGTCTGTTATGGTGATGGTCGGTCAGCTGAGTCTCGAAGAAGTCTGCCTGAGTCCTCGAGTGACGCAGCGCGGGCTGCGGAGCGGCGACCGCGCGGAGGTGCGGCGTCGATAGCGGTCGTTGTGGACGATCGCTGGTACTGCAATGAGATTTAAGGTGGCGTTGAAAAACATACCGTAATGTCGATGGTGTAGGGTTTGGTAGATTAAAATACAGTGATCTAAGGAGGTACTTCACGTTACTAACACGCGGTCACCTTTTTCAGATTAGACAGATAAAACACAACAACGTCGGTGAATGATAATAGCTACATACTAATGAAACAACAAAACATAAGCTCGTGCAAAAATAATAATTTGCTAATGTGTGTTGCTCAGTCGCAGATTTGTCATAAAATATCAAACTCATTTATTAAGCTTCGCCAGAATTTTTGTTATAGTCACACCATCGCAGGAATAGATTTTGTTGCTTTGGCGACACGTTAATAAGCACGAATAAACAGTGTCCATTCGGTTACAAATAAAACGCAGCAGCTAGTCATTTTTGACCAGAAAATAAATTTATCTTCATGTAGTCATGGAACTTCAAGATATTTTTGTCAAAGGACGTGAATATTCACTTCTGAAGATAAACGTCTATATAATAACAGGTTGACAACTTGAGGCTCTTAGCTCTCTTTTAAGCTTCAGTGCCATTGGTGGAAAGGTCAGCTTCAGCAAGGACGTGACAAATGTTGAACTCAATCCTTTTATCGCTTTTTACGAGCCACGTTAGGAAGCTTCATAACTATTTTCAAGAGAACTTCCACGACTCTTTAATAAAAGATTCATTTTAGCATGGGCAACTACAATCCACAGTTATTATGCCTGTGGTTGGACTTTCGGTAGCTTATTTCTTACTATTAAAGAAGTACCTGATGGATCTATTTGAAATAAATGCTTTGGGTATATAAGTTAGTTAGTACAAGTATATAATATTCGCTACAAATAACTGTTTAAATTAAACAAATCGCTGTTGTCTTAGCATTATTTACATGTCATGGCAAATTTTCTCTCGATTCAACGAGATACGACTGAGCAACGTCACATATTATAGCAAAACGCAAGCACATAATTATATTGTTGAAATATAGGCTGAATATTTGTATAATACCGTATAATATATGGCAAGAGCAGGTAATATAGTTGGGAAAAGGCTAGGCAGATGATGATGATATGGCAAGAGCAGGTAATGCAAAAAAAAAACATGGGTAACAAAATATAAAGTAAAAAGTGCAAGAGTAATTCGCAGGGCGATGATTAAAACATAATTCTGATTATCAATTTTTGGCAAATGGCTGATACAAAGCTATTCAGATTTCGTCTCTGAAAATCTATACTAATAAATAAAATTAAAGGCTCTGTTTGTAATTTCAAAAGAGCAAGTTTTTACTGAATGTATAAGAAAGTACGTTCGGTACATAAAGAACAATAAAAATAAAAATAAATTGTCTTTCTGTTCCTGCTAATTTTCGTAACTGCGTAACAGATATTGACTGAACTTTTGTAGTAATATTTTTGTAATAATTTAACGCGGACTGAAGTTGCGGTCAACAGCTATTTCTGATATAAAATCTTTGCAATGATTATTTTACTCTATTGAGTAAAACTAATTTAAGTCCAGTTGTACCAAGTATTTATAGAGATTGAATAGAATAATAAGGTCTTTTCTTGTCGGGATCCAAAAACCCAGCACATAAAATAGAAATTACTTAAAAACTTAACAAATTACATCTCTTTCGCCAATATGTGCACTGCACAATATTATAATGTTTTCGTGGGTGCAGGAAATGACATAAAATAAGCACAGCAAAGTGTACAGACTAAAACAAAATAAAAGATCATACAAACTACTACACAAAAGCGCTTAGCTACGTAAAACTAAATGGATAAACACGGTTATGCCTTGTTTTATTTGAGAAAATAAAATAAGTTCCATCTGTTTCGTTGGTCTAGTGGTAGTAAGCGAGAATGCTGAGCATGAGGTCCTGGATTCGATTCCCAGGTCAGGCAGTGTTATTGGAATCAAGAATTTCAGGAATTTCTCAGAAGCAGCCATAGAGTCTGGATTTGGGCTCAGTTGAAGGCAATTAGATCGTCCCCTATTACACGGGGCTGAAAAATAACTGGCGAAATGTGGAAGGACTATAAAGCGCACTTCTGCCTAACCCTCGGGCATTACAGCCGTGATGTTATGTTCAACACCATGATATGAGCCTATATAATCTCAGTTTCTGAGGGTAACCATCATCTGCGTCGGTCGCCTTTTCACAACTATGTTGGGGTCGGTTTCCAGTCAAACCGAATGCAGCTGTATACTAGTATTTTACATGGAGCGACTGCGTATCTGACCTCGACAACAGAGTTAGTACTGGGTAATACGGTGCCACTTGGTAAGACTGGTTGTCAGACTTTCCGGCCACTCATTACTGTAACGACTGTCAAAGAAGATCTACAAATGACAGCCGGGACCAACGGTTTAACCTTGTTTTCCAAGGCATGGAGGAAACTCGACATGTTATGGAGGGTCACCCATCCACAGAGAGACTTTAAACTTCGACGGCAACGAGCTCCTTAGTTTCCGAAGGTTACTAATACTGCTAAATAAACAAAAGCCTAAATGGCTATAGTTTATTTTAGTTTACCGTTAGATTATAGCTTATTCATAAGTATGAATACTAGTTTCTGGTCACACCAGCTGTACCGGCCGTTAATGGCAGTCAAAAATAAATGGATTAATCAAACTGTCGAAATCCATTTTATTATTCGTGATATAAGGGGAGGAAGGGACACTGACGACGCGAAAACGGTTACCACGTATTCAATACACCATTCTGACACCCCCGCCCACATAGAAATTATTCACGGGTTATTTAAAAAAAAAAAACAGCTGTTTCCTACAAAAGTGTAATACCTACGCGATCAAAGTGTATAGAACAGCAAATTTTTTGTATAATAACCGTTTAAATTTCTATGTGAGGGGCTCAGAATGAAGTACTTAATACGTGTTAACCGTTTTCGCGTCGGTTTCCCTTCCACCCGATATCCTCACTTATTTCCACTATTTGTCTAGATTATAATACATATATAAATCCATCTAGTCGCTCGTTTGCAACAAGATGACATAACCAAAAATTTTTGATTTTTCGATGTTGTTTGTAGTTGAATATAAAATTAACGAAAGTAAGTACTGAATTAAGTAACAAAATACTTAAAATAAACCTTTCATCTTTTGATAAAAGGATGAACATATTTTTAGTCCAATTTAAAAAAAAACGCTGTCATGTATTTCTTATTTTTTGAGTTATGTCATTATCGTCGCAAACAAGCGTAGTATAGAGTCCTGACTCAACGAAGACATCAATGCACTACGCACCTACTTTTGTTACACAAACACGAACTATTCAGACAAACACTGCAGAAGATTGCAGACATGATACTTGTTATGTGTGAATATAGCTTATTCGTCTATAGAGAATATCTCTAGCGTTATTTCTTGCATTTTCGTGTATTCTTTTTGCTTATAACAATGACTAATCTACCGTACGTAGTACACCGATGCCGTAAGTTCCACATTATTATTTACCTGAAGAGGTTACTAAAAAACTTCCATATGCTCTGTTTGTTCTTCTTATCCATGGTGGAGTCGACGCGACTTGCGCGGACCATCTCCGTCCAGCGTACTGCATCTTGGAGCTCCATGAAACGCTCCTGGAAAATAATAAAGAAACCAGTTAAATTTAAGTTGGAATTACGGCTGGTTGATATGTTCAGACCGACTTGTGGCTGAGGAGTTTATTCAGTCAGTTCTTCTCGCTTAAACACAAAGGCAGTGGCGAGCGGCGGCCTTATGGGGACTACCATAATATGGTAGTCCCCATAAGGCAGTGGCGTGCAGTGGTTCCCCACGGAGGGTAGGCTAAGTCCCACGCACATTGACACCCAAAAAAAAAAAATATTATTTTGAAAAATATTTTTGGATTAATTCTCGTAATTCGGGTTTACATCTACCTTTCGACACCACAAGAATCTTATCATTAAATGATAATTGCGAAAACTTACTGCTTTTAACTTCTAACAAGCACACATTATCTGTGCAAACTTCACAACAGAACACCATTTTTAAGTAAATAAACAAATAATAAACACAACAAATAATATTTACATTAATGTACGTTTCAAGACGAATAACTGATAATGTTTAACTTGGTAAGATATGATAACATTCAAAATCGCATATAAGTTTACTTGTCACATAAAACAGTATGGCTTCAATAGGAAGGAGTTGGGTACATTTTGTTTATAACCAGCACATATAAGAGCCATATTTGCAAAACAACGCCCTCTAGCGGATATTCTATGAAATTAATTTGGATCCAACTTTTTGCGACTTGCTACTCGCCAACAGATGGCGCTTAACACAATGTTTGTGCCTTTATTTGCACTTTAAAATTTCCTTTCATAAGTATTTCACTAATATACAATTTAAAGGGATTCTGCGTACCTTTTCATGGTGATTGGTACTTGTCCCAAAGTTTTCTTCAGTACCTGATCCTCAAATAACGTGTTTTTCAAAAATCCCACGGTTTTTTCCACAGGTTTGAAATTTGGTCGTTATTTGGGAAAAGTATAGTTTTCTTAAGTATTTATGATGTTAAGCTTAGTACTACACTTCTAGTCACTGAAGGTCTTTATTCACTTGAACTTTATTGACTTTTTGTCCCAAGTTAAGCACTTAAACTATTTTTAACGTTTTATTGTCTACTGAGCTGATGTTTACGTGCGCACAGTAGCGCCCTCTCTCCCTAAATTGGCTTGGCAACTCTGATTCAACTAACTTCATTCATTTTAATCTACCTAGCCAATCACCGGCCGGCTACACTCGCGGGAGACACGCCCATATTCTATACATGTGTGCCGTTTATACACACGAAAATATGCACCAGTGTGCGTAAATTTATGAATGCAGAGTTCTTTACAAACGTCTTTGCCTTAAAATCGACCACGTGAGTTACGTCACACGGGCGCGACAAGTTGCTATAAGTGTTATAACAGGAGTTTTAACTTTTAAAATATTTTGTATCATTTTATTAAATAGTTAAAATAAATGGCGATAATAATAATGGAGTTTCGTAGGGCAGGCTCGGCCTAATTGCCTCTATGGACGGCACGCCCCTGCCATAAGGCCGCCGTACATATTACTTACATATTATGTAATTTAACGTTCAAAGTTCTAGTAGTAGTAGTTCTAGTCTATAGTTCGATTAAATGACTTTCGGTTTTGTATGGAAGAAAACTGTGAAGGTACTCCATCAAAAACATGTTACAAACTGAGTTAACAGCAAGAGCATCACTAATTGCGAACGATATTTCTTAGTGTTTGGTGAATTTTATCACCACGGCTTTCAATCAACAGAAAAGGCAGCCTTTTAGTCAGCATATATTGTAAGTCTATCGCATTTCATGGTAACAGTGTGCGTGTCGATGTCCCTTAAACCTTGTATATTATTCTTAAGAAAATGTTATGGTAAGGTATGATGGTGTTATTTAAAAAAACACCCACCTTATACTGGTTCCGTTCCATCAACACCCTCGCCATCTCAACGCGCGTGAAGCGGCGACGCTGCGCCATCGGCACGTCGGCCTCGTCCTCGTTGTTCTCGCCGCCCGCGTTCGTGCTCACCGTCTCCTGTCACATGGCCACGCAAAAACTAAGCATCACACTTATTGGATAATAAATTATAAACTACAGAAAATACCTCTTATGAAATAATTAATTTAGCGAGTTCGATATTAGCCAGACCATTAGAAGCTTTAATATTCATTATCGGACCCTGCTACACTTTGATTCTTGCTAGTTTTTAACAACCCAGATGTTAACAAATTACTTTCTTAGTGTGGTATTTTTTTTTAAATATACCTAACTACATACTACACCGTCACATTATCTCTGGACCTCCCTGCAATGTGATGGCTCTATTAAATGCTTATAGACGACTCCTACGATGTGTCGACATCAAGTCCAGAGATAACCTTACCAGGCCCTGCAGTCTCGACATTAGATAGCGACAAAAATCGGTCGCTAAGTCGTATCGTTGTCAAATTCCTTTAATAGATTTTCTACTTTATTTCGAAAGCATAAGGTTGAAAATCTATTAAAGAAATTTGACATCGATTACACTTAACGACCGATTTTTGTCGTTATATTTGTCGAGACTGCAGGGGCTGGTTTTACAATACAATCAATTAAAATCCAACCTACCTTCAAATGTCTAACTTCATCTTCCAACTCGGTGACCCTATCACGTAACTTCTCTCGCGCATTGCTGAGGTTAGCCACCTCTTCCCTCAGGATTTCGAGCTCGCCGGTCATCTCATCAACCTTCACGATCAGGTCATCCTTTACCACGTTCAACGCGTTCTTCGTTGCTAACAGCTCGTTGTTCTCCAGAATAAGATTCTCCACTTCTTTGCCCATTCCTGTTGAATGATGTAAAGGGATTTACGATTTGTTGGTGCCTTTTGATTGGTTGAAAGCGAGTGGTTTATGAAAAGTTATCATTAATTTGTTTATTGTATGGAGAACTCGCTCTTAATACCAAAACACGTAATTTTTTTACGGATTGCGAGTATTTAAATTGAAAAATCTAGAAGATATTATTTTTTCTGATCCAAGTAGAAGTAAAGTAGACAGCTATATGAATCGTGCACTTACTTGCATCTTGCGCTTTGGAAAACGCAAGCGATCGTTAGGCCCGTCACACACTTCGCCGCATGCGTTAGCAACAACAATTTGATCGCGTCAACAAAAATGTAAGACTATGTACTAACAATAATCATACGACTATAGTTGGCATTACATAATTGCAACGTAATGCGACGTAGTGTGTGAGATGGTCGTAATTAAATAGTTGAAATGTTTACAACTATATTGTTATAAAACTTTAAATAATGTTAGTGATAATTCAATCAATATTTTACAAATTACTTACCGAAATAATTGTCGTTAACTGCAATCATGCGTTGATGCAACATTTTGTTAGAACGCATGGAAAGAACGTACAGTTATTAGTATTTTATGAAATTTTATTAATGTAGAATACTAGTTAAATGCTCACACACGACGCCACTTTAAGTAGACATAAAAATCGCAAAAATGAATTGCATATTTTAATCTACATTTTTTTATATGGCTCTATATTGATAACAGCTCATGTTCTTCAAGCACAACTATTATAGAACAAAATAATTGCGTAGATTTTATTCGTTTATGCAAGCATCATGCTGGTGTGAATTGTGCACTTATATTAGTTCAACGTCAGCGAAACTTGCATAAACGTCTGTCGAGCTTAATATTATGCAAACCCTCAGTTTCTGGAAGTACGATCAAATCTAATAGTTATATAAAATCTGCTGTCACACCGCATATTAGAGCTCCGGCCAGAGTAAAGCGAATCCTGCATGAGATACGGGTCGAAAGTCGCCCGCGTGGGTCAACTAAAGACCTGCGGTATAACTGAGACAGTGCCTAAGGTAGGGCGTGTGGTGACGAGCCGCTCAGCTTAGTCACCCCTAAAGAATAGCCTTGTGACTTCCTAATCAGAGTAGAATTCGCCGCAATGTGGGCAGAGCTTTAGACAATCAGCAAAGTTCTCTAGAAACTGGGGATCAATAGATTACGTTGAACGGTAAAAGCAATACTGCAGAAATATTGCAACATAAGAACAATGTGCTTGCTTAGAACAACACAAGAACATAAATAATTTGTAAAAGTACCTACTTGCATAAAAGGCACAAAATTTAACAAGTTGCTTTATAGAAAAACAAAAAACTCAGTGGCGTGGTGTGTAAGTGAACATAAAGGAAGATCTATGATTTTTATAAGCGAAGTTATATATTTTTACCAGTTTTATCTTAGATATAAATAGTAAATGTAACTGATATTTCTAGACTAGAGTATTTTTATTTACGGATATAGGTCAGTCCGCGCTTTAAGGAATGAAAATGTCTGGCTCAAATTTGCTATATTATCTTCAACACGGACATTTTTGTGACCCGTTTTTAAATGGCCTTGCACATGCACATACAGCATGTTCAGTAAGGGCTCGGTTGTGGCAAGTGAACATCATTTTATATTAATACTAAGAAGAATATAATATAGCGTCTTGTTCAATTCATAGTGGTAAAAATATATTCCTCGCCTCATAAAAAAAACATAGGCACAGTAAAATAAATATGATAAAGTTATAAGTAAAATAATATAATAGGTTAAAGTCAATAATTAAATAACAAGCCTCAGGGTGAACTTATTTACAAGAAAACCAAATTTTTTAAACCAAATTTTAAATCAGTTGGTGAAATACCGAATATATTTTACATAAACGTACATTGATAACAAAGAACCCGAATAAAGGCTGAATTTAAGAAAATTAGTATTAACACCAAGTACTAACTACCTTCTTTTTTGCCAATTTGGTAGGCTCAATTTTCTCTGGGTTTTTTTTTGGTGCTAACCGGCGGTTATATTTGAAAAGCCCTTATTAGCTAAATAAAAGCTATTTTTGTCATTGTTAGCTACTGTCCATGGTAGACAAACTGTCGTAGAATATTCTAAGAATCATAAAACAGTGACAGCATAATAATAATGAGCTTGAGTCATTGTGCCGATAGTCGTGTCGGCCAATGGCCGATAGCCAATAGCCTCGACCAATATCTGAGGAGGTTCTCGTTTGGCAGCTTGATTCAGAAAGCAGTACTTCTGGACACGGCGCGTATGGACTTCTGGACCACCGGTAGCTCGGACCCTGATCCCGACCCGATGCTGGTGGGCTACTATTTTTTATATTTTGAAATGTTTTTTTTAAATATTGTTTTATATTAGAATATTTAAAAATATACTTAATATGTGTAGAAATGAATAAAGGTAATAATGAGCTTGCTTTTATTTTCAAGGAGCACTATTTTTCTACGAAAAATAAAAGTGTTTATTGCCCACAACAACCTTGAAAAAAAAAATTACAGCTTAGAGCTGTGCATTAAAATATAATCAATGCAACATATCGATACTTCAAAGGTGCACGTGGCACATTTCCCATGTCTTTTTATTCAGGTTCTTAGAAACTTTTCCATCAACTTTTTTTCACAGAAGAAAAGAAAAAAACTTTACTAGGACAAATGTAAATCTCAGCAAAATAACATTTTATTCTACATCATGAAAAATATTAGTATATTTTTAATTTACGCTAACTACAACAGTTTGTCTAAATGGACGATGTTGATTAGTAGAGACATAATACGCAAAGCACTTACCCGAAGACGCATATTCGCCGGGGTGGACCCAACTGCCTGTTAATAAAAGCACACTGTTATTAACTTTGAAGACACTAAAACACAATCACAAACAATGCATGGGAACCACTAAATACATTTTTTTTTTAATCATTTGAAGGGGATGTACACAAAATAATGTTTCTAATAGATAGCGTTAGTGTAATGATGTGCGGTGCAAACGGGCCTTAACTTCGTTTCGAGTCATGCAGACAGGCCAACCAAACACGTATCGGAGGCAAGACGTCAATTTTCAATAATCTGATTAGTGCCTAGCGTGCCTCGTCTCAACTCCATCATCACGCCGCTTCACTGAAAACCTAATTAGAACCCGGTTTCTGAAAGCCTATCTATGATTGGTTGATGTTATTTCGGTAAACCAATCAAAACAGCAGACACGCTGAACGGATTTCGTCATAAACAGGATATTATACAACTTGTGATTGGTGGATGTTCGGTTGATGAAAACCGATAGCTGGCTGCATTGTACCTGCTCGATCGAACTAAAATGCTGTTATCTTCAGTCGACCGCAGTACACGTTCACGGTACTATTCCGAATACGACAGATTTTTATGTAAATCTATGAAAAAGGTTCCGAAGATAGCGGAATTGCCGCCCTTGCATCGAGCTAGAAACCAAGTGTAAATCTGTGGTCTGTCATTGATATTGCACTGCTATACCGCTGCGGTTTCGGTAGCCATTGTAATTGCACCTTTAAAACCGCAGCGGCATTTTCACTTGCTGTTTTTGTATACCGCAACGCCGCCGAAGCTTGCGGCCTGCTGTCAAATTCGGTAGTGTTTGAGACTTCTAGAAAATCGGCGACTATGTTACGTCTAATAAAATCGAATCTAGATAGTACAATTATAGAATATACCTGTGATATCTCCATCTTCACCTTCAGCAATGCCTGGGTCCACGTCTTGGAAAGCGAGCTCTTGGTACAAAGTATTGCCACTTCGTCTCTCGCTCTTGGTCTGCGATTTCCCGGTGTTCGAAGCGTTAGGTGGCGCCACTGGCGATGTTGCCTGAAATCAAACAGTTATCTGACGTTAATCATACACGAAGAAGAAGTGGTTTTGGTCAATTTCTTTTTTTTGTCTCTGACATATTAGGTACATTGAATAATACTCAAGCAAGCTTTAAGAACACGACTTAATGTTTTTGTAATTTTAAAATATAATAATCGAATCTTTTCACAGTTCGGATAACGATGAATATTTTTAGTGTTATTAAATTGTAAGACAAAGTGTTTCCTTTGTTATCCTTGTATGTTCGCGCTAAATTTATTGCTAACGCATGTATTTTGATGCAATAATTGCTAATGCATGCATCGATATAGTAATAATTAATGTTCCCAACAAAACTTAAAATATACGTACATTTTAAAATAACGCTTCGTGTTTTGCCGCCAAAAATATTATAAAAAAGTATGAATATGAAAAGATGACAACCAAAAAAAAAGCATTGACAACTGACGTATTTCAAATTTCGAAATGTTAAACTTCATGCTAATTTGTATAAAATGCGATGGTTTTCAACTAACAAAATACTAGCATTTATAGTACTCTTGTCCCTAATGTGCGAAGTGGTATGCATAAAATGTTATCAGTGCTCGTCTACGACCAGCCGTGGATGTTTTAAATATAACTTGCACAGTGCGCATTTGAAAGAATGCAATAATGACAGGGGGGTACCAGTTTGTCGGACGCTATCCCAGATAAATTACTTTGTGCCCGGCCAAGATGTGACCATACTTAGAGAATGTGCTTATGTGTACGAAGAGCCACTGAAATGTGTTTATTCAAAATTCAGCAAAATACATTACTCGCAAGTATGTGAATGTAAAGCAGACGGTTGCAACACAGCGGTCAATGAGAAGCTCAGTAGGGAGATTATCGTGTATGCTCTGCTACTAGTACTGGTCATAAAGTAGCTCCTGATGTGTCCTTGTAAATATGTATTATTGTAAGAAGTTTTAATAAATTTTATGGAATGTGGAAGTGTCTTCATTCAATTAAAATCTTTTGTTAGTGCTTTTCAAATCAAAATACATACAACTGATTCGATCGAAGTCGATATGAAAAGTAGGTAGGTACCTAAAATCAAAGATCCTTAAGTGTAAAGCCAATTATTGCTTCTCTTATGTTCTTAGGACCTAAGTGATTGCATATAACGAAATATTGACATTTATAATGGCTATTGATGGTATTGAATAAAATCTATGGACAATACCATACAAGTATAGGTACCTTCCGTGCACTCAATCAAAATATTTATTTAACTAACCATATCCTTATTAAATTAATTGTTCTAGTAATGGTTTATAACAAGCAAACACAGAGCTGTATTTCAGGGAATTCCTGTAAATAAAGTACTTAGCTACACGTAAAAATTGTATTTTTTATAATATACTAGCGATCCGCCCCGGCCTGCATGTGTGCAATGTAGATACACATATACATATAAATCTTCTTCTTGAATCACTATTTATTGCTGAAAACTGCATTAAAATCCGTTGCGTAGTTTAAAAGATCTAAGCGTACAAACAGCGGAAGCGACTTTGTTTTATACTATGTAAAGAAGATTTATTGTACCACGAAATAAATCTTACGAGCCAAGTTAGAAATGAATAATGTCGGTGGCTATTTATGTACAAAGAGCGGTTTACATAGGATATCATTTGTTTGCCGTTCTTCTTCTCGTAATACCTACTGTTCCGACATAATCATAAAAGTACACCGTAAATAGAAGCCCACTAAACAGAGTTACTACAGGAACACAATATTATTCTCCAGCCCGATTGCCAATTTATTTGGGGTCGGCACAGCATGTCTTCTTCTTCCATACTTCTCTATTACTCGTTATCTCAGCAGTCACCTCCTTTCTAGCCATATCTCTTTCACATAGTACATCCATCGCTTCTTTGGTCTACAAGAGCATAACGTCTCTAAATTACTTGACATTTTGCGAAACTAATTGATCTATTACCTAATACCTATGGTATACATATTGCAAAGAAATTTTGATAAAATCCATAGCATAGCATAATCCATTGCATATCCATAACCGTACACCTAGTTATGTTCACTGTTTTCGGGTCAATCTATCGCTAAATTAGTTATTAGAATAGTTTCAGTTCCTATTCTAAGCTCAGCTTAATCTTAGATAATAACTATCTGAGATGCTCTTCAATTTCAAATTCAAAGCTTCCTACTGCTTTGAGGATTATAGAGCGCTGTTGCGGTCGCATTTGCGTAGCTTCCAGATTTCAGCTCCCGGTTGAGCCCGTTTGGATTGAAAACGTCTTAGACAAGGTACCGCACATAATTGTTCCCCTTTGCCATGGACTTTACAGATTAGTTTTTGAAAACCAATGAATTGTCAAAAATATGTCTCCATTTTCAACTGTCCTTCACTACTGCCATCAAAACTCATCATCTGCCTATGCTTTTCCGAGCTATGTTGGGGTCGGCTCCCAGTCGTAACCGCATGCAGCTGAATACCAGTATACCACTGATGCCATCAAAGCTATGATATTTTATTTACCGTTATAGGTCCAGGTTTACCATTCATAGATCTTTGACAGTCGTTACAGTTAGTCACAAGTTCGGAACGACAGCAAGTCTTGCCTAGGGGTATCATGATACCGAGTACTTAACTGGGTTTTGAAGGTCAGATATTATACAGTCGCGCCCTTGTTAAATACTTGTTTCAGCAGCCCCTGGTTAGAACGGATGCCGATCCTAAAATAGTTTGGAACAAAGAAACAAACATACATAATAAATAGGCTAATAAACACATTACCCTCCTCCAGTCGGGTAAAAAGGTTAGGCAAGCGTAAACCGCACGAAATAAGAATACGCGGATAGACTTTTGTCCCATTCAATGAGATGCCTCCCTTTTGACGACTACAAAAGAACTACTACGGGTAACGAGCAAAAACTAGTTGAGGGTATCCTACCTGACTCTGTTGCGTGATAGCGTCAGTCTGATGCGCACACTCCACAGTCCTCACCGCAGCCAGATCAGAGCCGGTTGGCGGCGACGGTGGTGACGAGGACAGACTGACAGGGCTACCGGGCATACTCTCCGTCTGCTCCACATTGTGCATTGAGCTCTCCAGCGATGCGAAGCCGAAGGATATGGGACCTGGAGAAAGGGACAGAATATTTTGTACATGTATTATGGAATTGGTTGTAGGGTAATTTACCAAATTTTTTATTTTCATAAATAAAATCCCGGAGTACGTGTGTTCGTAATTCATATCCACCTAACGCCTAAAATGGCTTGAACGGTTTTGATTACTTTTTTTGTACTTATGGGTCACTTGGATGGTCGTTGGCCATATTTGGAGCTGTCGACATAAAAAACAAACCCTCTGTCGGTTCAGCTATTTATAAAATCATTGATTTTTGCGTAGATAATGTTATAAATAGGCTTTACTAATAGGGACATTGTTTTTCGTGGTCCTAGTGCTTTAAATAAACACAATCGATAATAAATGTTTTCGGATTTCATGAAAAAAATAAATACACAATTTTAATTTACCGTAGTGTAGCTTCAAAACATAAAAATACAGATAAACAGTTAAAAGTTATGTCGTGCAGGGAGGTGGTAATTAGATTAAGTCGGGACGATACAGACATAACATTTTATACTCTCTATTACTACCAATTGGCCTCTAGCTAATTTAGCCAATCAGGGCAATGGATAACATAATGAAGCTTGTATACGTAGAAAGCTAGAAATGTAGACAGTTCACTTGTGAAGTCGTGAGAGGCGATTGCGATGCTTAGTCGGTAAACGATTTCATATTGGTATCAAGAATGAAGCCGACCGAGTTTAGCGATTGCATTTAGTGAAGTAAGTCAATGCAAACTTATCGATAACTATATACCATGAAATTGATTAAGTCGATAAGCATTTAAAAATATGATCAATTCGTCATTGCTTGGACAACTAACTAACTAACTAACTAGATTGAAAAACTAAGAATGCCAAAATTTAAAAAAAACATGGCAAAATATCTACTTAATGGTTCACAGACAGTTTCCCGTTTCTACTATGAATTTGAAATTCCCCGAACTGTCACATAAAAAAAAACTCAGTTTACCAAAATAATCTATACCTACTATACCCTTGAAGGCTGACAAGCATGACAGTCATGTTCAATGATCATATGGCTTAGATAACGGAGCTATCAATTGCCGTCAATTACTGACTAGGTCCTAGTATCATGTACTACCGCGCTCACTCATAGTCGATCACTTTTCGCTCTTATGCCTTGAATTATAAGGTTGAAAAGTGACTACGGTAGTACCTAGTTGAATGCAAACAACATCTATGACTGCGATAGGTATTATGATGCTGATAGCGAATCTAATAGGATTAATTAACAAATCGCAATCGAAATTCTAAATGCTCATTTGCACCTAGCACTCCCTTTGCAACGTAACAAGTACATTGTTTTCCCTAATTCCCCTCTTCAATACTCACAGATTCGCACTCTCCATTGATTTACAATTACTTAATCAGTATTTTTTGTGAAATAAAAGTTATTATTATATTATCATCATTTGCCTAGCCTTTTCCCAACTATGTTGGGATTGGCTTCCAGTGTAACTGGATGCAGCTGAATACCTGTATTTTACATGCCTATCTGACCTCCACAACCCAGTTAGTACTAGGTAATACAATACCCCTTGGTAAGACTGGTTGTCAAACTTTTGGGCCACTGACTTGTAACGACTGTCAAAGATCTACAGATGACAGCCGGGACCACGGTGGAAACTCGGTATGTTATGGGTTGTTACTGTTCACCCATCCACGGACCAACCCAGGCAAGTGCGGCTTAACCTGAAGATCCACCCGAGCGGCTATTATTATCTAGCCGCGAGCAATACAATTACTTAATACAGTTCTATAAAACAACGGTAGCATTACGAACGACGAAAATAATGTAACTATATTTTTAAACAAACTTTTATTATAGACAAGTTTTTCAGTATATTAAATTTACATATACACCTGAAGCAGGAATAAAGTATTATGCTGTGCTGCAGCTGCAGTAAATTGAATAAATTTTCTTTACCAAAGTTGTTTGAGCAAAAGCAGCACATCTACAGGTTTAATGACACAACGGTTTCTAACGACTCTGTTATGGAAATAGAGACATGTCAACATTCCATATTACAACAGAGATAGCCAAGGGCAACTGGTCCACCTAATTATTCAAACACCTAAATCAATTGCTCATTAACATTTTCCGAGCCCAAAACAAATCCCAAAACTGTGGCCAATGTAACATTTGAGAACAAAAAAAAAGCGGAATGCTTTTTGTGTGTAGGTATTCCCCAACGTATCTATTATCTAAATAGTATGAAAACCGGCCAAGTGCGAGTCGTAGTCACACGCACACAGGGTTCCGTAGCTCGTAGATAATGTTGTTTTGTTACATTCAACAGCAAAACTAAATTACTGCTGCAGTTTGATGAAAAAGTCCCATATCTCAAAAACTAAACATGAAATCTTATTCAAACCAATTTTCGTTGAAAGTTTTTTTTACGTTCTACAATCCTAAATTTTTTCAGAATTTGCCTTCTCTTACTTTAGAAATTAAAGGGGGGGGGACCACTTTGGAAGTGTCTATCTTTCAAACGATTGACTGAAAAATGGTTTTAGGAACATCAAAAGACCATCTACCTACCAAGTTTCAACTGTGTAGTCCTAATAGTTTCGGAATAAAGTGGCTGTGACATGTGGTGGACGAACAAACGAACAGACAGACATGACGAATCTATAAGGGTTCAGTTTTTTGCCATTCGGCTACGGAACCCTAATAAAAAGTCGCTTTTTGCGACTGTCTGCATGACTGCTTAGTTCATCTTAGCTACACAACAGATATTAATCCGATTTTTACCAGCGTTGAGAGAATACACTCCGCAAAGTGTATGTGTATAATACTTTAATATTCCATCAGATATAGCCATAGATATAAAAAGATATAGCGCATACATTTCAATGTTTTGTCAAGTCATAAAAACCGGAACCCTCCGTGCTAAGCTAGGGCGGGTCTCTAGTAAAGAACATAGCGATAACTCAGTGTTAGTTAAGGGCCGTCTAGGGCCGTAGCATCTAGTAAATAATGAAAGCTAATCGAATCGATTTAGTCGATACCCTCGGTTCTTGGCTTAGTAAGAAAACATGTGGCGCCATTCGCAGCAACGTCGAAACTCTGGGAAATGATTACCAGGAAAGCAATGACTTCCTTTGAAAAAATATGTCACAGCTTATGTTTTTAATCGATTTTATTCAGCTCCCACCTATCACAAAATTTTGGCATATTTTCATAGTTCCCGTAATTCGATTAATGGTCAATTTTGCTGGCTCCTGTTTTTTTATTTGGTGTAGCTGGTCTGATGATTCATGATGGGCGAGCAAGTTGCGATTCATTACTTTATATTATAATCTTTAAAATTTTGATCATAACACCGTGATCTATAAAAATAACATCAGATGAAAACGTGATCAGTTAATTTAGTATGGACATTCGATTTTGCATTAAACCCACCTACGATCTTGTCATCCTTCTAAGCCCGCGTAACCATAGCGACGACTTACCGGCAGATAAAGCACTAATTGCACCAAGAATATAAAAAGAGAGATCAATAATTCTTTATCAAACAAACTGATAGGTTAGGTAGGCACGTACTACGGTTGAAAATTTTAATTTAAGCGCTGACATTTACGTCGCGTTGAAAGTAGTTTAAATGCATTTTACGGGCGAAGTCTAATTTAAAATAGTGATCCATTACTGAATAGTAAGAATACTAAATAATGGAGAAAAACTTGGCTGGATAGAATTGTTTTGTTGTGATTTTTCTATCGAGTGAGCGTGCACTTCGAAAACCACTTCGTCTAAAAGCTGTGCTTTCAGTGCACTCTACCTCATAAAAAAATATCAATGTTTCTGTTTCATTAACAACGACATTTTAATAGTATTGTGTCGCTTATATACTGAAAATTGTATCAATCGTTCCATGCAGGATGTGCGAGATAAGTAGGATGAGTGCACAATTAACAAATTCAATCTTTAAGTAAAAAGTAGCACAGAAGCGTGACCTTTGGAAGGAATGGAGGGAGGCCTTTGCCCAGCAGTGGGACAATATGGGCTAGCTATAATTATAATAATAATCTTTGGTTCTTTTTAAGAGATAAAACTCTATAGACTGTAAGGTGTGTACTGTCTGATCCTATTACAACCGTTTCGATTCACATCAATATAAGGATGTTAGGCCAATCAGCTTACCGCGTTAGTATCTCTGATCGTAATTGCATCGGCTGCGGTTCCCTTCACAACCAATCTAAATTTCCAGCGGATAGGTGCCTCGAAAGCCGTTCGTCTATTGGACCTCATTGAGCAATCCTTTGAGTATTGAGCGTTCCATGATAGATCTTTTAGAAGCATTCAGTATGGTAGAAAAAGCAATCAAAGCTGGAAAAGTGAAGCTTACTTCATTTTGAATGTGATGAGACTTTTAATCTATATTACCATACAGTGCTGACTTCAACTTCCCAGCCTCAAGAGTAACTGATCTGTCTTTTGGGCCTAACCGAGCGGCAACAAGTTTCGTACCCAAGTGATTATTTAAAATGGTACGGATCGACTCGTGAGACACAGAAAGTTCAGCGGCTATCTCTCTCAAACTTGAATGAAGATTTTCAGTCACTATTTCCTTCACTTTTGCGATGTGAACTTCAGTTGAAGACGTTGATGACCTACCAGAACGAGGCAAATCTTTTATCACATATCGACCGCTTTTGAACGCTTTGTACTACTCATAAGCACGTGTTTTGATATCGATTCAGCGGAAGCCTTCTGTAACATTTTCAGGGACTCCAAATACGAAATTCACGATGCAAAATTTAAGACAAACTCTTTGTAAGATCTTTTGGTCCATTATGAAATTCGCAATACACACTAGATAAGATCCAACTAAAAACAGCACTATATTTCATCTACATAACAGATGCAACTCAAACTTCGCGCAAAAATGGAAAACAGTTGTGCCAATACAACAAAAAAAAATACAATTAATTTGGAACCATAAACAAATCATCCACTCCCGATACTTTTTTGATTGAATGTAAAGCGAACTTATTGACGCTCCGTAGTACTGTTGTACTGTGTACCGTGTGACTGTTCATAAATGTAAATAATTAAAAAATAAGCCACAAGTCATTCTAACCATTAAGATTAGCGACATATGGTATCATTAACCGGAAACGTTCGTAAGTTTCAAATTGACATCTCTTATTGGCAATAGCAATCAGGGTTACGTAACCTACCTGTGCAATATTGTGCATGTGTAATAAGATAATGGCTTACGCCGTACACACATGTAACTAGCGATGCATGTAACAGGGGGGCGATGCGGATGGTAAAAGGCAATTGGAGATCATTGTCAGGTTACATTACAGCAATGTCCAAAAAGCAAGTATTGAACTAAGATTCTCCGACCAGTTAGACATACCAGTGGCGTTTTAACAAGCCATCCGTGGTAGGTTCAAAGCATGATTAAACATTTTATAGAGGCAGAAAGAAAATACATTCATCCGTCTGCAAAAATATAACTAAATACAGATAATCCCTCGATGAATGGCGGTGATCTTTTTTTGTAGAACTTCAACGTTTTGAGCCTTTTTCTATAGACTCAGCGGACTATCTTCAACATAAGACTGTTGCTGCGTTCGAGCCTCGCTCACTTTGGCATCTCATATCTTATCATCACTATAGAAGGTATACAGAATGGCTAACTGCTAGTTTGAATTGTATAGATTATTGGAGAATAGTCGTATAGATATACTCTGTCCGAATGCATATATGTATAGAATGTATAGTTTGATTTAGAACTAGTGTGCAAGGCATATCCGGGAAATCGACAAGACTATAGGTCGTATAGAGAACGCCTAAGTTTGACATACATAATATGTATGTTTATGAAAACAGAATACTATGTCAGTGATGCTACACTCTTGTTTGGGTTGCCATGATGAACAACAAAGTCGACCCCAAGTAATAACTACTCTACAGGCTGTGAATCTGAAACTTACTTTGTATGAAAATTCCATCTTGGTCAAACTAAAATAATGCTTCTTTCGAGATTAAGCACAAGCCCATATTTGTATGATGACTCATGTCAGTGTGTTAGTAAAAAATCTGAAGTTATCTAAAACGGCCTTCATATTGAGAACGCTGCTAATTTCCTATCACGCTATTCAAAGTACGTTTTTTATCCCTTCTTGTTTTGTTACATTGGATAACGTTGATAGGTAAGTTTTGTAGTTCTGGAATCATCGATCGCGACACGACGAAGAAAAAGTTACTTATCCAAAAATCTTTGAACCAAAAACCTTAAATGTTAAGATTTCGAAGAAACTTTTTTTCTTTTTCGTTTATATGATTATCGAATCATGCTACGAGTTGAACGGCGCGATAATGCAAAACTTAAAAAAAAACATTAGCCTTTATCTTCCCATAAGTTATCTAATTCGATGACAAGATTATTTTTCACTTTATCAATGATGATTTTACTGATTGTTTTGATAATTTACTTTTAATAATGTTGAAGTTAGTATTTTTCGCCTGAAATAAATCCGTAATAACTTTATAAATGCGAAAGAACCATGAACAAGACATATTAACCTATTACCCGTTCCCGTGAAATCCTTTCCGACATCCACGTTGCACATTATAAAGATATTATGATAGATACTCACCACTAGATCTCATCGGGTTAAGCCCAAGTCTTCCCCGCACCTCGCCTCGGTCGCTGGCTGTGCTCATCAGCAACTTGGTTCGCTCCATATAGTCCACATGGGTCTTGAACAGCTCATTATATCGTTCATGAAGCTTCGAATACTCCTGCAGACAAAATTGTTTATTTTAAACTTCAATGCATCCAAAGATACTCAAGCAAGGGCCCTTGTTTAACAAACAAGAGCTATCGGTCAATCAGATTAGTTAAAGACATAATCATTGCACTAAACAACAGTTTATACACCGGACAACTACTTATCACACTTCAGTAATACTGCTATGATCGTTCCATGAACCAACGGAGTCAGGTTTGTCCTCCAAAAGAGCCCTGAGCGTGTATGTTTCATGACAGTCTAAGGAGTTCCCAAATTAGATTGGTATATAATGTTAAGTTTGGACGTTCTACTAACTAATAACAGAAGATGTTATGTTATTTCTTCTTCTTCCTGCCCTTGACCCATGTTAATTCAGGTCGGCGCGGCGCGTTTTTTTTCTTCCATTTTCCCCTGCCAATCGTCACTCGTTTACTCTTTTTCCTTCATACTCGTATCATTCCTCACATCATATCATACCTCTCCATCTATCAACATTTATATTTATCACTTTTTTAAGTACATGCGGTTCGTCCCTCCTCATCACATGCTCATACTAATCATGGACACTTTAAACCTATTTTAACATGTTCATCAAGAAATACCTAAATCGCTATTACGAACAGTTTGATTAGACTGAACTCCTGAACTGATTTTTACGACATAGAAAAGAGAAAAGGGGCTAGAAACTTATACAGCTTCCAATGAATTCCAAATGTCCAATAGTAATAGGAAGAGCTAAAATAAAAGTATTTTAAAGAAACTGAAAACGGTGTTGATCTACCTACGGTACTAAGTATGTTTGTGCAATAATAAACGTGAGAAATGTGTTACTCGTATCGATCGGCTATAGTCATTACGATGTCAATACGATTAATGCAGTAAATACCGTTTGAACTACCGTCTTTATATGGCTATAAAATCTATACTAATATTATAAAGCTGCAGGGTTTGTTTGTTTGTTTGTTTGTTTGTTTGTTTGTTTGAACGCGCTAATCTCTAGAACTACTGGTCCGATTTGAATGATTCTTTCAGTGTTGGGTAGTCCATTTATCGAGGAAGGCTATAGGCTATACTACATCACGCTACGACTAAAAGGAGCGGAGCAGCAATGAAAAATGTTGCAAAAACGGGACGGGATTTTACGCGAACGAAGGTCGCGGGGAACAGCTAGTAAATAATAAACTAACGGCGGCAACAGTCAACACACGATGTGAAGTACCTCTTTGATGCAGTAAATACCAGTAGAACCACCGCCTATGGGAGGCTATTAAATAAATATTAGACCAACGGCAGCATACAGTTTTGACTGAAAGTCGACTCCAATACAAGCTTTCTATGTAGAGTAATACAATTGGGAGCTAATAAATCGAGCCACTTCCTTTTGTCGTAGTTCTGTGTAAAATACTGGTATTCAGTTGCATCCGTTTAGACTGGAAGCTAACCAGGACGTAGTTTGAAAAAAGCTGGGTAGATGTGATGATTTTTCTAGTTTCGTTTAAAATCATGCCATTTTTTTTTATTGCGAAATGCCCGCTCTTGACCACGATCACGCCTGATGGAAAGCGATGGATGAGGTCTATGATGGAACGAGCGAGCTCTTTTCAAATATTGAAAACACATTTCAAATTGACATCTCCGACAGCGCTGTAGCCTAAAGAATAAGCTCTAACTAAAATGCTTATTAACTGTGTCCGGATTTTAATTGAAAGCATTTGTAGGTAATCCGAGCCTCATTAAAATTTGATTCGAGAAATAGGGCAAGCGTTTCGCTCTGTGTTAAATGTGACCTGGTTTCACCTGTATAGCCTGTACTTACCCTACGATATAAAAAACAGGGATACTAAACGTAAAACGTTATTGGATTATCACAACAGGATTAAATTGAATGTTTGTCAGCATGCTTGTCTCTTTTATTCGATATTTTATACAATGTATCGAGTTTCTCGTCTCAAATTCAATGCATTTAAATATTCCAATACCCGCTTAAATTCTGCTTTAATTTTACAAGTAGTTTGAAACGAGTCAGTCAAATAATTTGATAGATCAAGCTCCTTTTCATGGTATTATAGATTATCTGTTTTATCTACTACGAGTCCAATGGAATGTTATTTTGAGACAAATCATCATCCGCCTAGCATCTTCCCAACAATGCTGGGGTCGGCTTTCTGTCTAACTGGATTCACCTGAATACCCATATTCTACATGGAGCGACTGCAGCCTATCTGACATTAGTATTGCGTTATACGATATCATTTGGTAAGACTTTCGGGCCACTGACTATCCTTTGAGATTTTGAGTCAAATAAAAATAACTAACGGTTTCAATCAATTTATCGTGATTTAGCTATTTTTGATTTCCAGCGACAATTATACAAAGGAAATTGTAAGTCTTCATTAAAGTTTTAAGTAGGCCCAAAAGAAAATAGTGTAGGACGGAAGCCAAGCTCCAGTTTAAAGATTTGTGTACTTACTTTAAAGACACAGTCTACATAATTACAACAAAGCGAGGTTTCGGCATCGTTCTCATCCGCGTAACGTGCACAAGTACATAGGGACACAAAAAACTACGTTTCGGTTACTTACTCAAAATTTGCAGCGTCATGAAATATAAGTCAGACTTACTTGTATCAAATTAAAGAAACTTCTCTGTAATAAGACAGAACAGAGAAAAGAGAACTAAAAACTGTCATAAAAAACTTTTTTGCAAAACATAAAACCGACTTAAAAACACAAAAAATTGAAAAATAACTAAGTACTGAAGATGGTGACTTTTGTTTGTTTGTTTCAGGATTTTTAGTCATCGACTTCTCATTTTTCCATTTTTAGTTCAAGAAATATCCTATTCAAATAAAGGGTGTAAAAAGACCCTTAACGAAGCCGAAAGGCACTTGTTCTCCTCGTCATTGTGATCATTTTTTTGTTCTGGACCATACCTGGGAACCTTCTAGTTACGGAGATATTGGGGTTCAAAGTTCCAATTTTTTCACAAGTTTTTTTTTAAATACTCCTTTTTAAGGTTCTTTCTTTACTTCAATTACCTTCATGGTCCGTTTACTATTCAAAGCATTCATCAGCAATAAGTTTTGAGCGCATTATATTGAGTTTTACCGTAAAATGTGATTTTTGATCCCAAAAAAAAATTTCGTTTCCCAGCAAAAATTTTTGCGTAAAGTTACTTAGTTTGATGTACAGAATGCTTGGTTGACGGCTTGGTGAAGGGTCTGTTTACACCCCGTATATGTTATGAATTTATTTTACATTGTTAACAATACATTTTATGGTAATAGGGTTACCCTCAATAAAATGGAACTTAATATACCTAACTATAGACATCTAGGTGTACATCTACGTATTACCCTCAGAGTATACAGGCGTTATGTTATGTTACGATATTGTGTAAGCTATAAACATCCAAGCGATTGCAGCATTCACGGCAGCCTAGCCGTTTATTATTAAAGAGTTCCACTGTATATCTCCGAAGATCAGCATCAGATCTTCACCAAATTTAAACGGCACCACCGAGAAATAATATTCTTCCAAACAAAAAAGAATCATCGAAATCGGTTCAGGATTGGCAAAGATATCGCTGAGCATACACACACACAAAAACAGACGAATTGAGAACCATCCCCTTTTGGAAGTCGGTTAAAAAAAAATATATACTGGGTAAACACTTGAAAGAAACATAATTGTTAACCTTCAACACCAATTTAATCTTTCAAATATAGGATACGCATCCATACCAATATTATAAAGCAGAAAGTAACTTTGTATATCTGTCTGTATGTCACACTAGCACTTTGCCCGCGACTTCGTCCGCGTGGGTTACGTACATTTTCCATACAAACAAAATTCCGCCTTTTCACCCCCTTAAAGGTTAAATTTCCAAAAACCCCTTCTTAGTGCTCCCCTACATTATAATAGGAAGCCGTGTATAAAATTTCACATTCCTAGCCCCAGTAGTTTCGGCTGTACGTTGATATGTCAGTCAGTCAGTTCTCCTTTTATATATATAGATATATATATATATAAGATGGATAGGTACTGGCAATACAAATCTTCGAAGTCAACCTCTAAGTATATATACGTAGTATCTTGCATGCATTGCCAATATTTCCGCTTGAAATAAACTTTGTATAGAAACTAGATTCAGGTCACACTGGCTACTAAAAGCAAAAAGTGCTTTGAGAAAATCGATGTGAACAGGATTCAATTTTGGCCTGGCTAATTGGAAATGTTCGAGTTCAAAGAGTATATACGTACAGTCTCGAGCACTAATAGGTATACAAGTGCGGCTTTATAAAGCTGTTTTCTCCTACTACCTAACATTTTATGTTTTCCTTTTAAAGAACGTACTATTTTTATTTCTATCTCAAGGTGGAAACCGGTAATTCACGAGAAAATCGCTTTTAAATTTTACTTAGTACATACATGCAGGTGCCTTGCCGCGCGCGAGGGAGATAAACAGACTCATGTAGATGCCATTAAAGAAGACGGCAGAAAACAAAGGATTGTGGAGATATATCAACAAGGCTCCATGCAGCGGTAGATGACAACAGGTCACTGGTTTTTAACCGACTTCAAAGGCAAAAAATAATTCCAAACTCAAAAAAAAAATAAGTTCAGCGTCTGAAGTCGGTGACAAAAAAAATTAATCAAACAAACATAAGTCATCGACTTCTGAAGCTAAACTTATTTTTCATTTTTTTGTGTTCTTGAACTCGGTTTTTTTTTAATAAAGGAGACGGCAATACTCTAGATTGAAAAACAACTACTTGAAATTCCGATCGATATATCGCCAACTTGTATTAACATGTCAACAGCTATAGTTACAAATTACAATCATACTTTTCACACATACATTATCAAGTTGACAAAGTCTTCCGATTAGTCATATTAATTCACTTTCCATCTGGCCATCTTGCAATTATGCCTATCAAGGTTTTCATAATAACTCTCCTGGTTACTTAATCTGCACTCGATGACCATGCGGTTTATGGCCTGTTCCAGACAAAAGCTATTCCATTTCCCGTCAACTTATTTTACTGATTGTCTTTTTTCTTTCTGCTAGATTTCGGGAGATAGTACAGTCATGAGCACCAATAAGTATACACTTTCCTAAATTTAAAAGCAATTTTCGAATAATAATGATTGTAACTTGAAGATAGGGTCTTTTTCATAAAAATATGAGTTCCAAAATACTGCGTTCGTAATAACAATAAATTTTAATCAGAACAGTAGGAGAAAAACAGTTTTAAAAGTTGTTAAGTGTTTACGTATTGATGGTCGTGACTGTACAGTAGGCTCTAGCTAGGGCACTGTTTCCACTGTAAGCGGAGCGAGCTCCTTACGAACTCCGTTTTATTTGCAACATCAAAGAGTCTAGCGAAAAGGAATGTACGAGTAATTATAGTCAAAAACAAATTCATTCGACTAAGTTATTTTGATTGAAAGCAAATCAAAGAAATGCTCCAAAACTTTCTTAGTTGTGGAATGTTAACCTTTTGCGGTGAAAACCCGACTTTAGAGGATCGATATCTTGTACAAACTCGTTGAAAACTTACCTTCTTCAATTCATTCTCCCGTTCTTCGAGCCTGCTGGCGTGGTCCAAAGAGTTCTTATGCTTGAGCTCCAACATTCTGACGATGCTGTCTAAGGCCTCCAGTCTGCCCGTCAGCTCTTTCCTCTCACCTTCGAAGTGGTCCTCAGCTTCGAGCAACTGTTAACAATCATTTAATGAGTAAGATTATGTAATCATCAAATTTCTAAAAAATACTTAAAAGCAGGCGACGTTTTACAGATCCTGTCGATTCCTGGTATTACGGTTTAAAAAAAATAAAGGTTTTTGCTCAGAAAGATGTTGCTCAAAACATTTTTTTAAATAAATATAGGCTTAAACGATCCCGAGTCAGTACACCTAGTTTTCTAAGCTGTAGTGAGGCTGAAATTACCTCTGAAGTGTGTTGATATCAAAGCCAAATCTGAAGTTTGCAGAAACAAAGCGTTTGAGAAGGAAATGTATAAAAAAAGAAACGATCCAACAGCTGCTTCAGTTTTTGTTGCCCTATTTTTATAAGTTAAGTTATTAAAAGTTTTTTCTTGTAAACAAAATTAGGTCAAACAAGAGTTGAAAGGGTTAAAGTTTATTTCGGGACTTACAATACTTGAACTTAATAAAGTTAGGTAGGCAAGTCGAGCCAAATTTTGCAACATTTACTAGTTTTCTTCGGTCAAGTACCAAATCACTCTAAAGTGAATATAAAAGATATTGTTCCAACAGAGTCGTAATTATTATGATTCATTTCGAAAGATTTCAGCTGAAATCGTTACTAAAAAAAGCTAATTAAGACAGAATTCCTTTTAACACTAAAACGACTTGTAGCATGCAATAATGTTCAATATTATTTGTTTGGATTATCTAAACCAGGTATCACACACTTGGCATTGTTTCGCAATTCAAAATAAATTGTACCCTAGTAAAGTTTGTTGAAAGTCCATCTAGGATAAGTTAAGAAATGCAAATATTTGGACAAAGACCCCAAGTAAAGGGCCAGCAATGCATATTTGCAGCTGTTGCCATGGAATTCAATTTATATAAAACATAACATTAATAAAAAATTACTATTATAGACTCTATATTATGTACAGTAAATAAGTAAACTTGAGTGTATTCTTGTGTTTATTGTTTACTAGCAACCCGCCCCGGCTTCGCACGGGTGCACTCTTACTCTTGAATCACTCTCTCTATTGCTGAAAACTGCATTAAAATCAGTTGAGTAGTTTAAAAGATCTAAACATACAGACAGCGGGACAGACGTTGTTAGATACTCTATAATATAGAGTATAATAATGGTACTTGTTGAAAAGAAAAAGTTTTCAACTATTAATTTAAATGTTAATATCAGTTGTTCTCGGGAGGTCAGTTTTAGATAAGAGGAAGATTATAAGATTAATTAAGATTTATTAGAGAAATATTGGTCCAGTAGTTTTGTTTTGTAAAAGAAATTGGATGTATCATCATCATCTTTCTGCTCTGTTCCCATTCTACTTGGGGTCGAAGCAACACGTTTTCTGCTTCCATTATCCTCTGTCAGACTACATAACAAAATGCAATAACTTTTAATTGCATTAGTACAAGGCAATGAACACAACATTCAAATCATTATTTTTAGAATTAACTCACAGGAAAACAAGGCCTCGGGCTTTAAAATTAGAATTGAAAATAAATTCTCGTTTATTTCCTTTACCATATAATCATCAGAGGCGTATTTGTCTAACCAGGATATTTATTTAATTTTTATTTAGGTAACCAACAGCGATACTTAAAACATTTCACAAAATATGCGTGTTACAGTTGTTATGGCCAATTATGGGTTTCCCTGTATATCTGGGATAAATTATAATACATGCAAACGGACCAATGCCAGATATTTCCAATCAAACAACAAAATAACATTGCATATGTCAGAATTATGTGAAAAATGAAACCAAATGATCTACCTTTACCAAGAAGAGATATAAGATCTAAATCCAAAAGTCCAAAAACCGTCATATACAATGTTAGTCTAGTGCAATTAGACAATAAGGTGGAATGAATTTTATAGTTTTTTTATTGAGTTCCTAGAGTTATGAATTTCCTTTTGAATATACTGTTATTCTTCGTTTATGAATAACTTGAAATTTGACTTTTGAGGTGTAATAGTGTGACCTGTGTGCATCCAGTAAACGCCAATTTAATCTATTTTTTTTTGCCATTGTTGTCAAGGAAATGCAAATTTTAAGTATTTTTTTTAAATTTCCTATTTTCTTCAATTATTTCTAAGATCCAGCGGATCCCCGCAACCTCCACCTGGAGACGCACGGGACCGGTCAAAGTGGCGACACTTGGGGGAGGCCTATGTCCAGCAGTGGACGACTTTCAGCTGAAGTGATGATGATGGTTTCTAAATTACCTAATTTTAAGACTTAGATTTCCCTCTCGCTCGTGGACTTCGATCAGATCGGACGTGCTAACAGTCTCTGTGACCAATTTAAATAAGATTAAGTTAAATGAAAATTAGTAAATAAACCAGCTGTGTACCAGGAATTCATAACAAGGTACTGGTTCTGACTACTACGGCCCGCCCACATTGTACGAAGGAGACCGTGCTACGTGCTCAAAAGAGACAACAATCTGCGCACGCGTCGGATACCGAGCGCCGCCCACATCGTGAGAGTGTGACCGAGCTATTGGAAAACAGGAGACAGCTGTCTGCGCGCACGCTTGGAACTCAGGTCGACTCCGCCCAGCACACGTGTGAGTGAAACAAGCTTATATAGACCACTATCTGTATCTGCGGCCCACTACTAAGACTCTGCCTGTTACCTGTCCTTCGGTGCACAATTAGAGGGTAGCTACCTACCGGCTGATTATTTACTGCCGACGGCTCTGACCCAAATAGGCCTACTAAAACAATGTCAGTGCAGAAAACGCTGCCTTCCCGATCGCCTAAACCGGATTGTAATTTAACTCTAATGCAGTATTCCTCGGACCCATCCCTGAATCGAACATCATCTAATATTAATGAAGAAAATGTAACTCAACGCAAACGACCAAGAGACGAAGCTTCCTCTCCCAATAAATTCACCATTTTTAAAGACGAGATAAAAGACTTAATTAGCTCGCTCGTCGGCGCCCAAAGTAAAGAGCTCGCATCCATATCCAACAAATTGCAGGAGTTAACCGGGTCTAATGCTAAAATTGACGCGGCTGTCTCACTCCTAGCTGCACAAAACGAGGAGTACCGCAGCAAAATTGCAATTCTTGAAGATCAGACTAAAAAAGACCGGGAGTACATTAGTTTACTAGAGGATAAAGTAGAAGGCCTCCAAAGACAGTCGCGCAAGACCTGCGTAGAAATTAAAAATGTCCCAAAAAAACCCCAGGAAACCAGGGATGATCTAATACAAATGGTTGTAAACCTCTCAAAAACCATTCATCTTGGCTTTAATGGAGGCGACATTAGCGACATTTTCCGCCTGAAACCCCGAGGAGAAGGTGAGAAGAAACCTACAATCGTGGTTGAATTACGGTCAGCAATACTGAGATCCGACCTCCTGAAAAAGGTGAAACACTTCAGCATTACAAACAAGACACGACTACAGGCTAAACATCTAGGCCTCACAAGCAACGAAGACTCCCCTGTTTTTATAACTGAACAACTTACTTCTAAAGGGGCTCGTCTATTTTTCTTGGCTCGAGACCTTAAAAAGGCTGAAAAATTTAAGTATTGCTGGACCTCTATGGGAAAAGTTTTGGTCCGGAAAGATGACACGTCTAAAACTATCCATATTCAGCACGAAGCACAGGTGCAACATCTAATGCAAGAACAATGACTTACTATGGGTATATATATCCCAAAACTGTTTCTCCTACTTAAAAATGCTTACCTAAGCCCAACACCAAACTTTTTAAATAATATGTTAAATGTCTACTATACAATAATACACGCACAGAAATCTACACACAAACATAGACAGGTCTACACACTTATACACGTCCACACACCATGTTGCCTTTGTCAAGCTGGGTATGGGTTGCTCAGCTTGATAAAGGTAATATCAAAAGTCTACTATATACTAGAATGCTCTAAGAAATCTATTTACAAATCCTTATATACCTACACACCTTTATACTGCAATTACAACTACCAACTTTATATCCCACATACACATCACTTGACCTCTGACAAAAAACATAAACACGCTCAAAATACAAACATATCAACATACTTACACGCCGTCTACAACCCCAGACACAATACTTCTAAACCTATATTAGTAGAAATCCTATATAACTTAGATTTTAAATATACAATTTGTAACCCCCTGTTTTCCCATAAACAAAATGTTGAATTCATCCGTGTATACTTGCACTTTCTAGATCCTGATAAACTATTATTTACTCCATCTAACTACCCTAGTTGCAACCCCGAGAGTACTAACTTGACATGTTTAAATGGATAGTTTCGATACACTAAAGGAAATTGATCAGATTAAACCATCAGATTCGATAAAGTGTAACATACAGGAACTAAAATTAAACACGGGTAATTCTTCACACAATTTAATTATTTTAACACAAAACGTTAGAAGTATATACAAAAATTTTGATGACCTGCAACTCACCCTATCGCAATTACAATACGAAATAGATATTCTGATCCTCACAGAATGTTGGCTAAACCCTAAAAAAAACATACCACAATTAGTGAACTTCACATCTTTTCAAACAAAACATCATATTAACCAAAGTGACGGGGTAGTTGTATACATCACAAATAAATTGTCAGTAAAATTTAAAGAACTTAACCTTGTAAATGCCACTGGACTCGAGTTAAATATATCAAATTACAATATACTGGGTATCTACCGCTCCCCATCATTTCTACACGCAGGTAACTTCATTACATCCCTTCACAATCATCTTGAAAATATGACTCCTAGTAAAAACATTCTAATCTTAGGAGATATTAATATTGACCTAATTATTTCCCCTATTGAAACAAATATTGAAAGAAATAATAGACTAACCTACTTAAATATGCTATCAACACATGGACTTTTACCATCTCACAACCTTCCCACGAGGGGGGATGGGTGCCTAGATCACGTCTTCCTGAGTCTTGATAAACAAAAAAACACAGCTTTTACAGCGGTTTTAAATACAACCGTAACAGACCACTGCCTGATTTTGTTATCTCTCGAGACTAAACATTGCCATAATATTCCTATTAAGCACAAAACATTAGTCAACTACGATAATGCTCATAATAGTCTAATAAATATTGATACCTCCTTTTTTAACATCTTCAAAGACCCTGACACTTACGCCTTTGCGCTTATACACATGGTCAAGACAGCTATACTTTCGAATTCTAAAACTGTAACTATCACGAATAGCAAAAGATCTATTAAACCCTGGATTACAGCAGGTGCCCTACGGTGTATTAGACTAAGGAATTCAATTTATCTTAAACTTAAATCGAACCCACATAATCAGATTCTAAAGATAACATACAGACGATATCGGACCTTCTGTGGAAACCTTACAAAGAAACTAAAAAATAAATATAACAGAGATAAAATCAAAGCATCTGCAAAAAACCCTCGGGCATTGTGGTCAACCATAAATGACATCACAAATTATAAACCACCCAGGAGTTCCAATGGCGACCTACTTAAGATAAAATCAAGCCCCCAAGACTCAGTCAACTATGTTAATAATTATTTTATTAACATAGGACAAACGCTAGCGCAGAACATCCTAAATAGTTACGTACCCCAAACATCTTATAACACAGACCACCCTTATTTGTCCTCTTTTGTTCTCCTAGACACTACCCAGGAGGAAGTTGAAAGTATCCTGATGTCCCTAGACTCTGGGAGTGCACCAGGTTGGGATGGAATTCCTACCCTTTTCCTAAAACAGGCCAAGGAGATCTTAGTCCCGCTGATCTGCGACCTGGCCAACCTATGTTTTAACACTGGCATCTTTCCCTACCTTCTTAAGCGGTCCGTTGTTACCCCTGTGTACAAGAGTGGAGATAGAGACGACGTTAACAACTATCGGCCAATTTCCGTGTTGACTTCCATTTCTAAAATCATTGAGAAGCTCTTGAACTCTAGAATAGTTAGCTACCTGACTAAGTATAACATCCTATCTTCCTCTCAATATGGTTTTAGGAGGGGAATGTCGACCCAGGATGCTACTGAGGAACTTGCAAAGGTAATAACTAAGGAAGTTGATAAGGGGAACAAATGCCTAGTGGTCTTTCTTGACCTCAAGAAAGCCTTTGATACCGTCTCTATTTCTAAGCTTATACGCAGGCTGGAGAACTTAGGATTTCGAGGTTCTGCTCTCTCCCTTCTCAGCAGTTACCTTCGAAATAGAAAACAGGGGGTAAAAATTGAAAACCAGGTTAGTGACGAAGAGAACGTGACGTATGGAGTCCCGCAGGGCAGTGTCCTCGGCCCGACGCTCTTTTTGATTTATATTAATGAGCTCTGCAACCTTATTATCGACGGTGCGAGGATACTGTCCTACGCGGATGATACCGCTATTATCTTCTCCGCCAAGACATGGGACAAAGTTAGGCTTGAGACTGAGAGGGGATTAGCTAGAGTTAGCAATTGGCTAAATGGAAATCTGCTTACACTTAATACCCAAAAAACTAACTACGTCTGCTTCACTAAATACCTAAACTCTCAGCCGGCGCCTGACTTTAATATTAGAATACATTCTTGTCCTACCCCAACACAATCTACCTGTAGTTGCCCTGTTATTCAGAAGGTAAACTCCGTCAAGTACCTAGGTATTGTAGTAGACCAAAGGTTAAGTTGGTACCCACACCTTGAACTAACTATAGGGAGGGTAAGAAAACTCATATGGGTTTTTAAATCTCTGAGACATGTTATGAGTACAGAATTACAGAATAAAATTTATATCGCACTGGCCCAGTCTGTAATCATTTATTGTGTCTCGGTATGGGGTGGAGCAGCTAAGACGTATTTTCTAGATCTAGAGAGGGCACAGAGATCCTTGATTAAAGTCATGTACTGTAAGCCCTACAGGTTCCCTACTGAATCTCTATACTTAAGCTCTAAGCTGCTCTCCGTCAGGAAACTCTATATCCTCCACCTTGTACTCAGATACCATAAAATTCTAAACTTTAGCCAGGCCAAACTTAAAAAAAGACGCTGTGATATAGTAGCCCCTACATACTCAGCACGTTCAATTTTTGCTAGTCGCCAAAATGTAGCTCAAGCCCCACGCGTTTATAATAAAGTAAATCGCATACTTAACATTTACCCTATGCAGCTCTACGAGTGTAAGAGGATATTGAAGGAATGGCTCCTCACACTTAATTATGATGCCGTGGAAGACATTTTGGTTACACAGGGTTGAACGTCATGTATACACACACACTCATACACACACACCATATCACTCACTCACACACATTCACATACACTCTAACTCACACACACACACCCACACACCCACTCACACATACACACAAAATACACTTTCACACGCACATAACACACATTTACACCTTTCTACCATACGCACGATTTTCATTTTTGTTTTGTTTTTCTTTCTTCTTATTGGTTTTATTTTTATTGGTTTTGTTTTTATTGGTTTTATAAAAAAAATGTGTAACTTATACCTAATTAGCACAACGAAACAAGTGAACTAATCGAGGAAGAGCGAGGCTTATCCCATCACAAGTATCTTCGGATTACTTTCTGGGAAGCCCCGGCAACTTAATTGTATCTAGATTTAAGATAATAAACACATTTTTTTTTTTTTTTTTTTTTTTTTTTTTTAGATTTCTTTTGTCATTGGTAACTGATACTTTTTCACAGATAACTGGGCTTAAAAAAGTTAAAGTTTTGAGTATTTTTTGTCTAATTGCACTCGACTCAAACGCTGACGCTCCCAATACAATATTCCTTCAACAGTTAGTGATAGTTCTCATTCAAATGTCATCAACAAACTACATAATAGGAATTAATGTCAATGTAGCCATTCTTCACCATACATGATGCCAAGCGCACTCAAGACTGCCATTATAATGGATAACATATTGTGGGGAAAGCATCTCTTGTAAATTTAAAACAAATATGTATTGTACATACATGTTTTCACATAACAGCGTGAGTTAGTTAAAAATTTGTTAATGTACTGGACAGTTATAGAATACACTACCTAGTAAATCTAGCAACACCATTAGAACGTATTTGTCACTTCGCAGATCATAATTTAACTAAAATCAGATTAGAGATGATTCTTATGTAAAGTTACTGTTTTTAAATTGTATCTAAAATTATCATGTATCATTCAAGGTTACTACTTGCTAGTACTAACAAGTTGGCTATAAACACATCGTCTTTCAACAAAAGATATATTTGAATTGCAGAGAGAGAGCCTACTTTTACTGTCGAAGCCTCTATAGGAGAGTTACAAGAGGTCAGAAAAACTACCTCAGTAAAAAAAACAATAAAGTTTAAAAAGATATTACTTATTAATAAGAAAATGTTAACTAAAGGATATAAACATTTGTATGTTTATACAAATTAACAAAATAAAAACCTATGAGTACTCGTCCATCTTAAAGCGAAGGTTGCGCTTGTTTTTCATTCACTAATTTCTCCCATTGTATATCCGTTTTTGCTACATGGAGAATTAAATCGTTTTCCAAATTTAAAAAATATGTTAATAATGTATTTATCCAAATCCTTATTATGCAAATGCATAAAAATTTTATATGGATTGAATATTTGTAACATAATAAAATACATGAAAAAAAAAAAGCAAAAGGTCAGGGGTCGTGAAATATTTTTTCATACCATGGGGGTCATGTCATGAAAAAGGTTGATAAACACTGGTTTAAAATATTATTCTGTTTACTCTGTTTTGAAAACATAATATATTTTAGTAGCACTAATAGATAATCATAATGTAATCCATAAGTTAGAGAGAAATGATGACTAATTATGATATGGAATGAAGGAGAATGTCGAGTGGATATTTTTATAACCAAATTTAGAAAATAAAACAAAAGAGCATTTTAGAATGTGTTACTTGCATGTTGATTACAAAAGTGTCTTAAAAATATTGAAACCAAAAAGTCTGCAAGTGTAGAAATATTGCAACTGATATTTTGTAATCTTATTGGACTTGAATAGAATATAAACTTGTTTGAAAAATGTATGGAATGTAATTTTGAGGTGTAACAGACCAATTATTCTAAAAACCAATTAGACAAATAATACATGTATAAAAACATTCAATTATTAATAGTAGAAATGGAACAATACATCTATGCCAGTAAACAATAACATAAATCAGCACAGGTCAAGCAGCACACTATTAATTATGATAAATACCAACACTGAAATACCAATTCTGGACCTTGATACAATTACCAGATGCCTATTTCCTTTATTATGCAAACGTGATACCAAATAATCTTGTTTACCTTGGGATTCAGATAACAGAATGGATGGCACATTCCACCAAAAATAACCACAAGTCTAGAGCAACTCTGAACCACATTAATAAAAATAAATAACAACAATATGCGTGCATTAAATACTGAGTTTGGTAAACTACTAAATACGTTCTAAGGCAGCCTTGTGATGCAAAACAAAGGAAGACAGTCAAGGCCCCTTCTTTACAAATGGTTTTGTTCACTCACCTTCTGCTCTGCGTGCTTCCTCGCCGCCTTCTCGCGCTCGTATTGCGTGACCAGCTGCTCATTGTCCTCGCGCAGCAGCTCCAGCTCCACCTCATGCTCCTGGTTGGTCTGGTACGCTGAGTCCAGGCACTCCAGCACGTTCACCAGCAGCGGCATGAGCGTCTTCACTACATCCTCGTCGTAGCGCGCTATCATGCGCTCGAACTCCTGGTATATACTCCCTGCCAGAGACTGGACCTTCTCCGACATCACAACGTGGGAGTCTTCATGGGTCCCATAGATCGTCTCCGAAGAATCCTCGTACATTTTGGAAACAAATTGTAGTCAAGTTAAGAAATACGAAATCACTTTATCTACCTTTACGCAAGGGCGTCTAATTAATATTTTCTTCAAACATGATTATGTAGTGGATAATATTATTTGATGACGCGATCGATGAGCGACTTCAAAAAACTGCTCCATAAGGCAATGTTTTATATTTCAAACACACGTATTACATTGTACTTCATTTTCTTTATATAAATAAAGACACTAAAATTCTACAGTCTTTTGACTGCGTAAATACGAAGGAAAAGAAAATAGATTTACGTTCACACCATGTCTTGTCTGATTGAGGTCTTTTTGCTGACTGTTGAAAAAAAAAAGTTGGCGATGGACGTTGTCGATGACAATATTATTGGTTGGTAGCCCTACATCGCTTCCGGATGTATGACTAGAAGGGACATGTTCAAAGTAAAAAGTTTTGCTGTCAAGATGTAAAACCGTATACGCACTGTCTAACATCAGTAAAAAGTTAAAAGGCAAGTACTGAAGAAAAAATAATTTCAGTGGGATTGTGTCAATAGCGACGATTTCTGTAGTATAAATAATGGTAATGATAGCGTAACATCTAAATAGGGACTTACTTTCATAGAGATAAACACTGTATATTTAATTTTATTAACTCAGGAAATAACAGAATGGGAATACGCACCTGATAATTATTTACGTGGATTTTTATTACGTCCTTAGATTGTGCAACTTGTACAACACCGACACTCGTCAGTAGCAAATTGTTTCGTGAACTGAATTATTACTACTAGTACATACCAGTTTCTGAATAATGTTATTTCCTATGTAATAATTACTTAGGGTCGTTGGCTGATTCAATTCAATGACCTGGTTTATTACATTACACATTTCAAAACAACGTATATTGTCTGTTCATTGGTGCTTCTCTGATTTAATTCTACTAGGCAAGGTCTAGTAGGTATACTTTTCATGAGTTACATTGACGAAACGGTTTCCTTTGATGAAGGTTTGTTGTAAAAGTAAATAGGGAAATGTAGCTGGTTAACGAATAAAGTCACATTCCCTGATGGTTCTGTTGCAAGTTTAGAATTTAGATAAGGGGTGTACCTAGACGTTTATCTTATTTGTACATGATTCGGACATACTGTCAACGGCACACACACTGCTCACCTCCCAAAGTTTGAATTTTTGAACTACTTGTACCTAAAGTCATAGAACATTTATACCTGGAGCACGCAAGCAAGAAAACGGCCAAAGAGTGGGTATAATAATTGTTTGTATTTGCGGGAGGTGAGGGATCATGTGTAAAAAGTATTTGGCATTGTACTTAAATAAAACCAAGTTAATGCATGATATTATGTAGTATTCACCACAGTAGTTACACGTGATATGAAACACCTTGGTTTTGCAGATTGGAAGTGACAGATCGTTTATAGTGTTCCGGACCCGAAAGATAACCAACGGGACCCTATTACTAAGCCTCTACTGTCCGTCAGTCTGTCAGCGGGTTGTATCTCATGATCCGTAATAGGTTGCCGCTATAACATTTTCAATTATTTTTATTATTTTGTATAATAAAAACAATTATAATTTAAAGGGAGCCCCCTTCAATACCCCCGACTGCGATGGTACCTTAAAGCGCGAGTCCGACTCGCACTTGGCCGGTTTTATATAACCGGAAACTACACTTTTAGAGAGCATCTGTTTGCGACATAACACGATATACAATGGCGCCTGACGATGAATGAACTAGTTTTATATAACGTTTATGGTCAAATGGCCAATGCACTTTGTCAGATTAGTAAGTCCAGCTATGCCAACTCTAGAACTTATTTCTCTATGCCTGAAGTGCGGTACACAAAAATAAAGATGAAATTTTATTTAACCTGATACTTTAACCGGAATCTGAGAAATTATCTCCAGTTCTGCAGCCATAGCGCGCTCCTTCCAGTCTGATTCGACTTTCGGTATCTAGGTTCAATCGAAGGTACACTCGGAGTGTTAAGCACAGAATTAACACTGGATGGATGAACTGGCGGCAGGTCACGGGAACAATATGAGAATCCCGCATTCCCCTTAAACTCAAGAGGAAGATTTATAAAACACAGTCTTGTATTGATCAGAATGTTGGGCCTCAAAAAGGATGAATGAAAGGCATTTGCTTGTGGATGCGATGAGAATGCTAAAGGAGATGTGTGGTGTAACGCGAATGGATAAAATAAGGAATGAGTAGGTATAAAAGAGGAAGTCAGTGGCTGAAAAGTTGTGTGGTAATCAGATAACGTGGTATGGACATGTGATGCGGAGGATTGAGGAAAATGTAATGAAGAAAATGTTGAGTATGAATGTAGAGGGCTATAAGAGTAGAGGAAGACCAAAGAAACGATGGATGGACTGTGTGAATGACGATATGGCTAGAAAAGAGAAGTATGGAAGAAGAAGACATGCCGCGCCGACCCCAAATAAGCTGGGATAAGGGCAGGAGAATGATGGAATCTGATAAAAGGAATCCAATACTTTGATCAAAAAAGGAACATTTAATTGGTAATGGCAACATTTTCGTAAAATCAATAATTATGCCCCGCCCTGCCGCAACTACCCCTCTTGTTTGCCTGACTGTCACTTGGAAGATCCCACGTCATGTCGCAAGTTTCGAATCGCGTCGCGTCGAATAATTTTAATGTCGTGCAGTATTAAATTTACAGTTACGCCGCTACCGTGTGTACACTGTTAAACGCTTGAATTATAACATCTTAAAGTTCAGTTCGTGTTTAATTATTATTGGCGTAAGAAATCGATAATCAGCCCAATTTTATTCTCCATTCGATGTGCGTCCATTGACACAGCTTAGTTTTCCGATAGAAGGGTGGAAATATGTCCACTATGTCGGATCAAAAGTCTGTAATTTTGGCCTACTTACTGTGGCTAACGGCGGGTATATTCGGTGCGCATCATTTCTATTTGAAACGGGATCGCCACGCCTTCGTTTGGTGGACGACTTTAGGCGGCTTCTTCATCGGGTGGCTAGGGGAGGTCTTTCGTATTCCAAGGTACGTGAGAGATGCCAACGAAGATCCGAAGCATATGGAGGAGCTTGCAGTCAGAATGAGGAAAACTAATAAGGTATGATAATAGAACTTAGTGTTTTCTCAGTACATCTTTAGTACTTTTATCTGACCTCTGACTTACTATAATTATCAAAGAAAATGTTCAGATTTGTATTCTTTGAGTCTTCCTATGTCTCCTACACGCGCAGTATAATTTAGTGTAGATTGACTTCGAGAGTCAGTAAAATACTTACTGTCTATAATAATTGGAATTCAAACGCTTAATACTATGTAACTTATTATGTAAATATGGTCATTCAAAGTTTAAATCAATCAAGTACAAAGCTGCTTATTCTAATCTTAAAAGATTGTTGGGAAAAATAATCTATTTTACTAACATATTTGTGTTTAGGCAAAGACATAGTTGGATACAGATTTTCTTGTAACTAACCTTTTGGGCAGAACTCAATCTTACAATTATATTCTGCCTGACTTTTTGTAGAGTCCACTTCCAAGTTTCCATTAATTTAGTAAGACAAAAGAATTCTAAGTCAATGTAAGCGAAGTCTGGGGACCAGCTAGTTATCTGATCTGTATAGATCTGTTGTTGCCACTGCTAAATCAGTATATGTCGTTAAATTTTAATTGCATACTTGGTGTTGATTTGATCTCTTGGGGAATCAAATGGGATATCAATGCACCTGTAAGTATTTACTGGTGTACTACACACTGAGCACAATACTGTTATACTGCTGCAGATGGACCCACGCCAAAACAACATCATGTGATGGAATGGAATTGGAATTTCGGAAGGAAGATTCAACTGCGGGCACAGCTAGTTGTTGGATCTGCTGAGATTGGTGGTTGACACTAATTCCAACATATACACACAATATCCTAACATTTTGATTGCATTGTTGGTGTGGAGTTTCTTATTATACAATGGACACAAATGGGATATAAATGCAAATAAACTTCTATAATTCTTCTGCCTTTTTTTAAACAGCCATCCCCAAGCAATGAGGGGCAAGGCATTAAGAAGATACTATTATGCTGTCTGGGTACTTTTCACTTTTCCACTAATGTGCTATTAATATACTATCTCAAATCTTGAATTGAAATATATATTTTTAATAATCTTTTATTTAGTATGGATCCCATATTTTTTTTCTAATTATTCTGGTTGTATTCTATTTAAAGACTGACTTGGTGACCTTTGGGGCGACCTACTTGGTTTCATACTGTAAGTATGTATATGTATGGCTATGGTGTTGGGTTTTTAAATTAACACAAAAATATATATCTAGCTTCGCTTCTATGCAATTACCCATTAACTCATTAAGTACACTATTTTAAACCTTCCCACAAAATAATAATTATTTTTCTTTACTAAATGATGAGTAATCTCTGATAAGATATTTTAATTGCAGTCTGTTTTTTAAATTATTTTTCTTTCTTGCCTTAGAAATTTTCCTTTTTATAAGGCTACAAAGAAAAATAGGTTTTAGGTTTTACAACATTCTTACTCACAAATTATTAAAAGTAGACTAATCTTAAACAAATTGTATTGCTTATTGTCATGTAATCGCATTTCTAGTTTTGTAGACACAATTTAGACATCAAATCATAAATTCCTACATTATTGATCAAATCAATAATACTAAACGTAAAAAGTATGTATGTCACGGTGTAAAACCACTTCAGCATGCATAATTTGAAATGATTAATCATAAACATAGCTAATTAGTATGGTTTCATTAAAACTTGCAAGTTTGTTAAATTTTATTAACATTTCACTCTTTTTATTGCACCATTCATTGCACAATAATATACATTATGTTGAGGCAACAGTTATATGCACTAATAAACGGTTTTTGGCGTGACTCGAAGAACTAATAGCCAATATGGCGCAATGTAATTTTGACAACTCCAAAAATTGGGTACTGTCTCGCTGTTATTGGGTATCGAAAATAAAAGGAGGTGAGTAGTTCAGCAACCTCCTTCTTGAGGAGGCTCATGGGTATTGATGTTAACAGGGGCAATTTGAACACACTGCAAATTTCTTCTCTTCTTTCGTGATTCTCTCATAAAAACAGTAAAAGAAGCAAGTCTACTAATGCCATTTCACTAATCTTACAATGTTTTTGAAATAACCAGCTTTTTATAAACACATACACGTATATAGCAAGACTTTGTCAGATGACACTGCTGTTATCAAAACTATACCACTTGGTCTTACTTTACTAATGCTACATAATTGTAAATAACAGGTTCGAAAACTAACATCTTTTTACTATTTATCTAATTATAGCACACATAACATGTCATTGAAGCTTCCTTGATCAACTGCAGTCATCAATTTGCTGGGAGTAAGCTGCTAGCATTGTATCTGTGATAAAAATTGCAGATCTTATTTTTGCTCAGAAAAGATGACGAGAATAAATGCTGCATTTTCATTTCAATCGGTTTGCAAACACATTGCGAACTTGTATAGTTTATAGCTGCTAAAATAAGCAGCTATAATGTTTTGTTTTTCACCCGAAAATCACCGCACCCCTGTGGATGATTTTCGCCAAACGGCTCGCATTGCATCGAATCCGAACGGATTTTACAATCTTTAAACGATATTAAATCGTGTTCACAGTATTTAAAGTCGATATTACCAAGCCGCGCACAGCAGCTTGACCGCGGGCGTCTTCTTAGACGCGCGATCGACTCTGTTCGCCTGTCGTCGTATCCGATCGGATCCTTTCTTCTGCTTCTTCTAATGCAGTAGTCAACATCAACCATTTTCAACAATTAGAACAAGTCAACACGGTAGGAATGAAACTCTTTGACTAGGTGCAGAAACGGATACGTTCGCAAGCTGGTCGGTACGGAGCCGATCGCATGCGTCGATATCCTGCCGGATGGCTGTCGCCGCATCCGTTCGTATCCTTTCCCATCCGATGCAATGCGAGCCGATTGGTGGAAATCATACTTTACAAGCCACGTGTTATTTATGGGGTTTTGACCGCTCGTATCGGCTAATCGATGCAATCGCGCACGCGCGCAACTTTGTTTCCGCAGCTGGAGTAGCCCAGCGCATCCTTTTAGAGTGCTGAACGATGATGTTCAGCATGTGTGGGTGACCTGTGCTGATCTGCGCTGACAAGCGGCCATGATCCCTTGGTATCATATATGCGGGTTACAGGTTGTTCATTGTTTTCTAGCCACCATTCTCCATGAACCGGTTTACGGGAATGCTGATGGTCGGGTATTCCTGGGCGCAGATGACGATGTGCGCGATACCCCCGGACTTCTGGGGCATCAACATGAAGTACCTCAACCTTCTCGTTCCGTTGGCAACCGGTTTAGGTGAGTTGACTGTTGGTGGAGTATTATTGTGCTGGGGTGGACTGTGCGAGAAATTGTGACAGTTGACAGGGCAAAATGGATGAAGAAAACGTGTTCCGCCGACCGTTAACAACACAAACAATGGCAGTAACTTGATCATATGTTTTCGTTTATTCTGGGATTGAAAGAAGCTCAGTGTTTCCCAGATCAAATTACACGCTCCACTTTTTTAGATGGTCTCTTTCACGTCTTTTCTATAACATTTACGTTGTTCCAGGCGTTTGGACTGTGGGTAACATAGGACGCGAGCAAGGCAAGCTGAAGTGGGCACTGATAGGCTCTTTCCTCGCCTACCCCGTTCGCTACTACGTGTTTGATGATAGCATCTGGTTTACCGTCATGGTGCTTGCCTCGGCCTGCGTATTTGATTCGTATGGCAAAGAGTGGAGGAGGAAGCCAAGGAAGAAGCGCCATGTTGCCAAGTAAGTTTTGCCTCATATGTATGATGGAAGGAATTTTCTTGGTGGCGTTCAGTGGTGGCCCTGTGGTATCGTCCCGCCTAGCGACTATGGGTAAGCAGGCTCTGTGGGATTTATTTCAACACGGTGGTAAAGGAAGACACCGTGATCTGGAATAAACTAATCGAATATGTGACATCTACCAACTCAACCGGAGAACGCTTGCTGGATTACGTTCTATTCCCTCTCAGAGGAGGCTTGTCTCCCAGCAGTAAGAAATTTATAAGCTGATTATGTTACTCCATGTTTGGCTAAACACCTGGATCCAGACAAACATGTCAATATATTTGATCCTGGTGATAAAAATATTAAATTAAAATAACGTTTGATATAACGTTTATCTTTGTTTTCTAGGCGTATACTCATTTTATCGGTGTGTACACTCCTGTACGTCTCGCTGTGGTGCAGCTATTTGTACTTCTACGGTACAATCACGGACAGCGAGGGCGACGAGATTCCTATTTACGAAGCTTTGCATCATTTCTTTACGAGCCCGTGGTAAGCTAATTATCTGTTGGCTTGGTTGCACAATGCACACAGATTATGCACAGAGAAATTCACCAGAACACCTGTTTTATTTTTATTAATCTTATATTCTCTCAAGGTGGTTGGATGTGAAACAATGCATCGCCGAGACATACCAATACGCGCAGCATCACGGGTGGTACGAAGTCTGGAAGCAAATCGTGGACTTATCGGATCCTCATGGAGAACAGAATGCTTATAAGGTAACTCACCATCCTAGATACTTTAGAAGACATTAGGTTGCGAGATTGCAACCCAAAAACTAAGTAAACTCACGGTAGACGAGACGAAGCGAACAACATCCTCATCTTCCTGCAATAATCAACTACTTGGTGTGGGTAAAAATGTAACCATTTCATCATCTGCCTAGCCTTTTCCCAACTATGTTAGGGTCGGCTGCCAGTCTAACCAGTATTTAACATGGAGCGACTGTCTATCTGACCTCAACAACCCAGTTAGTACTTGGTAATACCATACCCCTTGGTAAGAGTGGTTGTCAGACTCTTTGGGTCACTGACTACCTGTTACGACTGTCAAAGATTTACAAATGACAGCTAGGACCAACGGCTTAAAGTGGTTTCCGAGGCACGGAGGATACTCGGTATGTAATGGGTGGTCACCCATCCACAGACCAACCTAGGCAAGCACGGCGTAACCTAAAGATCGATCCGAGCGGCTGTTATTAGCCCCGAGCTCCTCTGAAAAAAAAAACAAAAAAACGTAACCATTTAAACTTCGGTTTGGTCACATTGCTGTATGACCTTATTGAGACATGGAATCTTATAGTATCTTATAAACTCTTTGGTAAAATGAGAATTCGGTCGATCGACTGCATTTAAACACAATTTGGAAACATTATGGTGAATGAAGTGACATGACTGTGAGGTCTGATTGCAGATGGCATTTGAACAGCTTGTTTGCAAAATAGCAATGAACCTATCATTGCTATATATTGCTGCAGATTATGTGCAATTAGTATCGAAACTCTCAACAACTGCAGTCTGATTATAGTTCAATGCAAACACTTTAAAGTCTAAACATAACTAAAATTACATCATCGTAACAGACTGTTGTCAAACATTAATAGGTAGTGTAAAATGTTAAACTCAAACTACTTTTTTTTTTAATGGGAAATCATCAAATGATCCCCCCCCGCCCGCTCTGGCCGAAGTAGAAGGGAGTGTCAAACTACTAAATCTTAATTTGAATCTTCAACCACTAACCTTGTGGTGTTTTACAGATAATTGCGAGTCCTCTAGCGGGAAATCTGAACATATTGGTAAAATACGAAAATACTCTTGCTCTGTAGTTGTGCTACTGTTTGGAATCAATGTGCATTGTGCATAGGTGCATTTGCTGTTTTGAATCTTATTGTTGTGAAAATATGGTCTGTTACCGTCGTGCATTTCTTAATGTTATATACCAGTCCCAACCAAAGCAGTTTATTTCAGTTGGGTACAAAGTTCCTTAACGTTATTAAAGGATTAAATAGTAAATAAAACAGAATATCGGACTTCGTTCACATTTGTGGTACAACAAAGCATAGTGACATCACCAGTTTTCAGGCATACCCTAACATTCTGTGCTGTTATTTTTTATGAATAAATAATAAAGTATTATGAATATTGAGATTTATGTGCATAGATTAATCTAAATCAAATATTGATATAAGTATTACATATACATTTTCTGGAATGTTCTAAATAAGATCATGCTCTATCTGTTTGCTAAATTTCATCCGATTTCGTTCAGCCGCTAGCCGTGAAGACGGTGACAGACAAACCAACTAACCTAAGCTTATTTGTGATGCAATCCCCTAGATAGGTATGCTTTTTTATCGTTCGAAATCTAGACAATTATGATTTTCAAGCTGCTATTGATTAATTTCATTTTGCTTGTTATTAATAGTCCCTATGGGTAAAATATTACTACAAACTAGTTTGGAAACCAAAACATTTTTAAGGTTTTGCTTTTTGCGCACCCAGCAACCGAATACCAGAGCTGAATTTAAGTTACAAGTAACGTGTAGTTACGTTTAACATAATAATTAAAGTATGTACTAAAACACACTCAATAATGATTCCAGGTGCTGGGAGTGAATCGTGACGCTAGTCAGCAAGAGATAACATCCGTCTGGCGCAAACTGTCCCGCGAGAACCACCCCGACAAAGTGAAGGACGAAATCGCGCGCCGGGCTGCCCAGGAACGCTTCATGGAGATCCAGCAGGCTTACGAGATCCTCTCCAACAGCAAGCACCGTAGGCACCGACGCAACAAGAAGGATAACTCAGAACCGTCCGCCGGCAAAATCGAATTGTAGGACACGGCTGAAGGCGACGATCCCGGCGCCTTCATGAGCGATTTCTGGCACGACGTCTTCGGAGGACTCTTTGAGAAACTCAAGCGCATACAAGTTATATCAACATACGGAACAATCGTTTATTGCACTTGCCAAAGGATTAAAAATATATAAAAGGACCACCGCATGTATTACACTGGAAAATTTTCATCGAATTCAAATAGCTACATAATCGTTTATTTGTAACCTTTTAAATCATCTATGTTTTTAGCGAAACATTTTGTCATTGTCACTAGATGGCCTGGAAACATCAAAAGAAAAACAGTGTCTGAGTTTTAATAATATGAATTTGACGGGCACACTACACACATAAAAACTTCTAGAAATTATTGCAATATCTCCTACCTACGTGCATTTAGTAGAATATAAAGTGGTAATGCTAATTTCTAATGTCAGTCTTGTACGAACATAGTATGTAAGTTAAATATTATTAACCGATCTACAGAATTTATATATTTAATCTAGTAGCAGATGATTCACCAATGTAGTAGCTTTCAGTATATAATATACCTAAGCGCTTTGTTTCAAATCTCATATTATATCCATAATCAACATAGTATTTCAATATTCTTCCTCAAGCCATATAGGCGAATGTATTTACCCATGCTTTGAAGACCACCAGTAGGTATATAGGTATTTAAGGCTCCATGAACTGCAAATAGAGCTCAATCTGTGCTGGGATACATAATATTATACTGTTAGAGTTTAAGTACTATATCTGGCGTAAGAAGCCATGTCTTCCTCTATTTTCTGAGATAAATTTATATTTTTGAAATTTTCGTATACATTTTTATGAATTTTCTATATCTGAATCTCAGATGTTTTTGCCAATCAATTTCTTGATGATTGGTTCTTAAGTGTAAGATAAAATTTTAATGTTTACTATATTGGGTAATAGTATATTTTAATCTATCTATTATCTAATTGTATTTACTGTAGGTGCATTATAGTACGAAAATGTAGTATATCATGTAGTAAGTAGTCAAATGGGAACTGCGTAGATTCCCCCCGTTAAGAGTTTAATTTTCACCCCAGCTGTTAAATAATCTCGAAACGAGATGATATTTGAAAACCAATTGTTTTGCCTTGATTTTCAATATACGTACTGATTTTGTTATTTTTGTACACTAAAATTTTAAATAATATACCGCTAGCCTAGCCTAAGAATGATAAAAAAAAATGTGGTAAGCTTAACGCGGCGCCGTCCATACTTTTTCGGAACACAGTTTCGTAGTAAATTAATGTAGTTAGGACTCATGAAACAAAAAGCCTTAAAATTAAAAACATCTAGCGTAATATTTGGAGAAAATATCCCACTTTAGGCCTGTCACTTGTCAGCGTGAATTCATTTCTGCTGCAATAGAAGTGGAAAATCCTGCTTCTTTTGAAGTGTTTTTTTTTGTTACCTTTGCTAATTTATTTCGTGCTTGATATCCAGTAGATACGTAGTACTAAAATGTTAGCATTTCATAGTAATTACATAAGTATTTATTCTATAACGGTAGACTGTGTTATCTGACAGTGAGTTTTTGTAATTTATTTTTGTTAAGTTATGGTTTTGATAATAAGTAATTTATTATGACATTCCGATTTAATGAATTGTTAATTTTAATCAAAGTCCATTTTTAATTATTTAGATTTATACCTAATTATGACTTTACATTTTTATAACATTGTGTACTTAAAAGCTAAAGATGAATTATTTCTTTAGTATTTCTTAATTAATTTTATTTAATTTCATACATTCTAATTAACTAATGTGTACGGTGTCTATAACATCATGAAATAAATGTATTAGTCGGCAATATTGTGTTTTTTATTAATTAGCTTTTCCCATGCGATGCCACGTCATCATCAGTGTGCACTGTTGGACATCAGCCCTTCTGATCGCAAACGTCAGATTCGGAATTTCAGATGAGCCTGTTGATACTCGGTCACTCCAGCAGCTTACCTTTCTGAGCTCCGCCTATGCTGGAGGCCTTACCGAAGACCTGTCTATTCGCACTTCAAGTTGCGTGAAGTAATCACCGCGCCGGCAACACCCAGGTACTTATTACCTTCTACAGCGCAATGTTTGACTGTCAGAATTGTCACAATTTGTACGGCACTAAAAGTGATGCTGACTAACGCGCTTAGTTAGGATGGAAACTATAGACAATATCATCTCTAGCAGCAGTCGCCAACGCGTCCTCTTCTGAGGGCTACATCGAATAGATACTTTTGTTTGTTGTAGGATTAAGTACCACGCTATGGTAAACTGTGTCACGTATGATACCTAAATAATAGTTATGTCGGCTATGGTGATTGCTTGATAAAAGTAACCTATTGTGAGGTCATAGCTGTTGGGAAGCGCAGACTTGTGCAGGGAGACACACTTCGTTGCTAATTAGATGCCCTTTAGTTTCAATTTTACGTATAAGAGTAGAGGAAGACCAAATAAACAATAGATGGGCTGTGTGAAGGATGATAGTTTAGATTGTTCCTACAGAGAGAATCCAAGCCGCTTGACAAGCTTTAGTTAAGTACACCTCAGCGGCTGACTTTGCGGTGTATCAGCCTAGATCAGGTGGAGCAACTATACTTCTGAAACTTGATTTAAACGAACTGCAGTTTGGCATAGATAAACGTGGCGGAAGTGACGATTTCATAACGAGCAAGTTGAATTGGCCAAATAGGTAGGTAGCATCACCACCTGGTAACCGCTTAGGTTACCACCTATTTTATTTTTGCTGATGTCAGAATCTATCCTCAGCTATTTGCCACTGGTGTTTCTGTCTTGTGATGGGCACATCTCTCTTAGTTAAGGTGAATGTGTATAGTGCCGGATTAACCCAGTAGCAGGAGTAACAATTGCTACAGGCCCCGCGCAAACGGGTGCCCCGCGTATTCAAACCCACCCACCACCGTTGGGGGTTCAAACCCCCCCGAAATCTCGGACAACTATAGAGAAACCAACCTGTCCCAAGCGAAATAATGCAATTTTCGAGCTCGCTATTCATCCTATACTTAGGTAAGATCTCAATTAAATATGAGTTGACAAATTTTTGAGCTCGCTTCGCTCACTCTTGCATTCTTGTTTCTAGAATTATCGCATTAGTTGACAAACTATCTGCGTAACTCCTATTTCAGTATGAATTGTCAGAAGAAAATATAACCTACCCCACAGGTGGAATGTAAAAATTATCGTACATTCTTTGCATTCAGAATTCGTTCTATTTTTGGATTAATTTTTAAAAGAAAACTCATCAAATTCGAACGCTAAAATTTTCAAGCTCGCTACGCGCGCTCTTCAATCCTACGTTTTCTATAATTCGAAAAAGTTAGTCAAACGAGTTTTCTTTAAGTAATTGCTAATTCCCTTTCTTTTTTTAATTTATTTATGTAGGTACACAAAATACGTGTACACGTACGTGTGTGTTTTAGTGTTTTAATCATTTGTTGGCCCCCTATTTGCTTTTTTCATTTAGGGTAAGCGATTTGGTTTTTTCGATTCGAAGTGATTTGGTGGGGGGCCCCACCAAATCAAATTCCTGGCTACGGTCCTACCCTCCACCTATCCCTACAATGGACAACTGACCTTTGGATAGTTTGTGGTATCAAAAGCTACTACAATAAATATTTTTTTTACACAATTTCTAAATAGCTCCGGGTACACCGCAAATTATTTGTGAACGAAGTTGGCAAAATATTTTTTGGGTTGTACCCTCTCTGGCAGATCAAGGGTCCCTCGATAGAATTTGCTACGGGCCCCGCGCTTGCTTAATCCGGCACTGAATGTGTATATTATAGAAACATACTTAAGCATATTTTGACATTTGAAAATGATCGTGAACCTGATAGTTACCAATCACAACGATTGCTCTCTTTAATCGTTCTGTAGTGAGTATATACAGGGTGTGTCAGGTTAGTGTAGTAGGAATGTAATCAATAAAACACCGTTGTTAACTTAAAAGGGTTTAATCGAAGTTAGGATCTCTAAGGAAGGTTGATATAATAATTCATTCAATTGGGACAAGCTAAGGTTTAGAAGAATGTAGACAAAATTACAAAAAACTTTACGGCTTGCACTTCACATCATAGGCCGACTTAGAAGAAGCTCTTCCCGTAGTTGCCATTGCCGTTGCGGGGACGCGGTGTTGTGCGAAACACAGGTTGGATGCGGAGGCCGCAGACCTCGCAAATGCACCACACCGTGCCCGCCGGCAGTTCCTGCGGCCTGGGGTGCTGCCGCAGCTCCGCCAGCGACATCACCTTGGGAGGAGTGTCGCCGGTGGACCCGCGAGGGGTCGCCGGAGTCATGCACATGATGGCTCAGTTGCTGTAAGCAGAAAATGCAAAAATGTTAGTATCAAGTTGCACAAACAGTGCCGGGTGCACCTTGCAAGAGCATAAGTGCCGAGTTGGATGTTTTCTTTGTTTTTACCAAGAGATTGATTCACGATATCCAAAATTATAAAAATTGACTGTTAGGCACTAGCTTTAAATAAGGAAACCGAATTAGCGTCACGTGTCATTAATTGAATGAATCTCGTAGATTTTCGGCAGTAAAACTATTAAGGATTAACGCGAATAGTTCCTCTTATTAATTAACACGATTAGTATTTCACTTCACCACTTACTTGATTACTTGATGACTAAGAACGTCAGTAGTAGGTATCCCGTCCACTGATGGTCGCTCCTCGACACGTAGTGGCGAGCAGCAGCCTCCGCCCGGGTGAATTGCGATCTATTGATTGATGTCCGCTCTTGTCTGCGCAAGTGCAGTTTATACCTACGTAAATAGTATACTCACCTGGATGCGTATAGAATGGTATATTAGCTCATGGCAGACGAGATGATTTATACCTATAGAATAAATGGCAAAGGTCACACTAGGCGGGCGTGAGGCGGCTGTTATTCATTCACCTTCTTAGTTAGAAGGCGTTGCACTATATCTACAGGGTGTATCAGAAACGTGTGCTCATATTTACGGATGTGGTACAGTACATCAAACTAAACTTTCTCCATGGGAACAATATCAGACCTAAGTGCGAAAAAATAATCAGCTGTCCCGTACAACGTACAAAACACCTACATTTAGGTCGAGTAGGTGTTGAAACCTACACGACTCGAAATGTATGGGGCAGCTAATATTTTTTTTTCGGTTACGATTTTGGAGTCATGGAGAGAGTTGTTCAGTTTGATGTTCTGTACCACACCCGTAAATATGAGCACACCTTTCTGATACACCCTGTAGATACAGATCAAACCCTTCTAACGAAGAAGGTCAGTAAGGTAAAGTAAGGGCGCTTGTGTGGAGGTCGCAAACTATCAAACGGGAACGTCCTACCGAAAGCAAACATGTATCCTAGGAAAAGCAAATTCCTCCCGGCCGCAAGCGGTTTTTTTAAAGCTAGAGCGTATTTTGCTTGAAAATAATTTGACGAGCTCATCGCTTCAAATAGCCATAGATAGGTATAATATGCTGTAATGCACACCTTACAAAACCATTAATCCCTAACAATAAATTTAACTTAAATATATCACACACACAGACAATCTTTTATTAAAATGAAAAGATCTAAATGAGGTTTATTGAGCAACATTGAACGGGTATACAGAGTTTCGTGTCCGTACTACTCCGTAACTATTAACTGAAGAGTACCTATTAGTTGAAGAGATCTCTTGTGAGGAGGCGATCCTAGCTGCAGGCTGTGTGCAAAACTTTAGCTGAATCGGTTGGGGGAACTGGTTTGAAATTCAGTTGCAAGATTTGGCAAGTTAAAAATAAAAGCTTATAATAATAATTAAAAAAGCCCTTACCACCGGTAGCTTGGACCCTGCTCCCGACACAGGCTGACCACTGTTTTTTTATATTTTTTTAATTAAATGTTTTTTTTATGGTCTTTTTGTTAAGAAATATTTAAAAATGTGTATGTAAATGAATAAACGAAATTACAAAGAAAACAGTAATCATAAAAACTAAAAATCCCGACTGAAAAGCAAAAAGTTAAGCGAATTTGGAAGCAGGCGGGACCCATTGAAATATAAAGTCTTAAAACATGGAATGTCTGTAATAAATTTTGTGTAATGAAATCCAGCTTTTCAGTTTAATCATGTGAAAGATTTCACTGACGATTTAACTTCTTCATTTTATGTGATAGGCGAAACCGAAAGATTATTTTCAAATAAAACTACTAAACAAAACACTCACGCAAAGTCAAAGTAGGCAGAAGTAATTATAACATCAAGCCCTAGGTTACCCCAGGCTTAATAAGATGCATGCGCCACCGCGATAACAGCGACAACAATAAGATGTCAAATAACTCCGATAATTATTACCGATAAGAACTCAAGGGAATCACTTAAGAAATGCAATACTTACTTCACTACACTGGGAAACAAACTGTCTGACTTTATTTTCTCAAGACTCTCGAAAACACAAGCCTCTCTGGCCCATAAATATACCCCAAATACAACCTAACCACACATATTCTTCTAACAACCCACAGACGAAACTGAAATAGAAAGCCTTATAACTCAACTCAACAATGACAGCGCTCCCGGGCCCGATAATCTCAATGTAAGACTAATAAAAAAATCAAAACCACCATTATTCATCCAGTAACTCTTTTATTTAACCTTAGCTTAAAATACGGAATATTCCCGGACAGATGAAAAGTTGCAGCTGTCAGCCCAATCCACAAAAGTGGTGCAACAGATATCCCTGATAATTATCGCCCTATCGCCTGTACTATCTAAGCTGCTCGAAAAAGTTGTTAACAAATAACTTACGAATTTTTTCGAGAAACACAACATTATTTCCAATAGGCAGTTCGGCTTTAGGAGGGGTAGGTCAACTGGCTTCTAACAAATATTGTGTCGTCAAGTCTATCGATAAAGAAGAACGTACTCCTATGTGCGCTTTCCTAGACCTGGCTAAAGCTTTCGACACGATTTCAATAGATCTCCTTCTAAAGAAACTGGAAGCAGCAGGTATACGCGGTACTCCCCTAGATTGGTTAAAAAGCTACCAGTCCATTAAAAGGCAATTTGCTAAGCCCGGTGATATCTCTAGCAGCCTACTTCTTTTATGGAATCCCGCAAGGTAGTACGATTGGTTCGACGCTTTTCTTACTGTGAATGATATCTTGAATATTTTTCTCACCGGCACTGAAATAATAGCTTATGCAGATGATACAGCGGTCATATTTCATAGTTAAGGCGAAGAGGAACTACTCACAATAGCTAATGCTCTTGATAGGAATTTACTAACCTTAAACTTTAAAAAGACTAAAATTATTATTTTTTATAAGACCAAGACATCAAGACCAGGGGTCTACAATACCTAACTCTCACATTTCATTCTTGCTCCCATAACCCTAACTCTCGAAGTGCGGGCTGTTCGTGCACTGTGATTGAGCGTTCTCATGGGGGATTTTAACGCTAAAGTGGTACAGAATTCCAGTGAATCAGTAGGAGGATCCTAAGGGTTTGGCAGCAGAAATCATAGAGCAAATGCTTGTCAACTTCCTTGAGAAGGAGGGGCTCTTTGTGATGGATTCCTTCTTTAAGAAACAGCCCCAAAGCCCAGCCGTGGCGAAGCCCCGACACTATGACGAAAAATGAGATAGACTTCATCATAGCGGATAAAAAGCGTTTATTCAGAGATGTCTCGGTGATCAACAGGTTCAATACCTGTAGTGTTAACAGACTTATTCGTGGAATTCAGAATATTAATTTCAAGCTGAAGCGAACCCGTTTGATGAAGTCTAGGCTCCGTCCTAATATGCTCCAAACCATGCTGGTCTGAAGCATTCTAGTCAGATCTGGAGAACCGATTGGCGGCCGTGGAAATCACAAATGACGTTGACCAGGCTCCCGAACAAATGATGGAAATCAGGGAGGAAGGGACGCATTTTTGTAAAATGAGGCGTACGGACAAGAAGTCCAAACTTTCGGAGTAGACTCTGGAGCTTATGATGGAACGACGTGAAAACCCACCCATCACTTCGGCAGGACTACAGGCACTCAATAAAATAATTAGAAAATTGATACGACGCGACCTTCGATGCTCCAGCACACGCTCAATACAAAAAGCGATTGAGCAAAACCGGGGGCCGAAAGAGTTCGTCCAATCACTTGGGAGGAGCCACCTGACGAAGTTAACCAAATCTAGTGGGGATAGCGTTGTTTCGAAGCCAGAACAACCCATTTAAAGCGCTCGGAATTTTTGTACTTTCCTTCCTGCGTATTATTTCCATGCATGTTCCATGGCACTCTATATCATAGAGAAAAAGGGCTATTTCCTCTATGTTCTATTCTATACAGTCGAGTTGACAGCTTGCTTTATCGAGACCACAGAGTACATAAAAATAGGAAACGTTTCTCAATCTTTATCTCAAGTCAGAAAATGTCAACAGTGTTGTGATTGTAATTATTGGTGGTACTTGCAAATAATTTTATCTTCAAATTCTTCTTATTTGTTTCTCATCGAGTGATTGAGAATAATCTATTAAGAACATCCAAACAAAATGTCAGCCACAAAACGCAAGCGCACAGCAAATTTCAGTACAAATGAAAAGATGAAATTTCTACGCATTTTACAAAAAAAAGGGCAAGTCATAATAAATAAAGTTAATACTACCGATGCACGAACAAATCGTAAAAAAGAAGCAGCTTGGGAAGAGATCACGCACGACCTAAATGCATCCGGCGAAGTCCAAGTCCAAAGGTTTGTACCTACCTCTGGTTTTATTTACTGTTTTCATAATTCATCCATAAATTGCCATACATCCCTCAGCTGTGCCCTTAATTATAAAACCTGTGTTATGTGAAAGCTTATGATGTGTTCTTTATTTCATTGTATGGCAGCCAAAACACTACTTTATTGCTTGAATTCGACTGGAATCAACAACAAAAGTAATGTTTTTTGAATAGAATAGCACCAACAGCTTCTCAATCTGGATTCAGGTGTTGTTTGCATTCCCTATGACCACATTTAATGTATAACTTTATTTTGTATGGGCAGTTTCGAGTAGAATTAACACTGCAACAGAGTTATGAACTATGCCAAATGAAAGCTTATGGTGAGTAAAAACAATACATTCTAACAGTAGTAAGGGATCATAAACTTTAGGGCAAAGTGGCTTATGACTATGGTTATCCTCCAAACATCACTATGAATATTTCTTAAAGCATTAAAATATATATTAATTGTGTAACTGATGATAAATATTGAATGGTGTGTAGGAATGCTAGCGACCCACCCCGACTTTGCACAGGTGCAATGTAGATAATATACATATAAACCATCCTCTTGAATCACTCTATCTATTGTTGAAAACTGCATTAAAATCCATTGTATAGTTTTAAAGATCTAAGTGTACAAACAGCAGGAGCAACTTTGTTTTATACTATGTAAAGATAATAATTTCAGACAAGAATATTTTCTTTTTTAGAGCTTGAGTTTTCAGTAGTCGGGTTTTAGTTTCTGAATGTATGTTTTCCATACACATTGTCCGGCTGCAAATGCAGCAACCTAGTGTTTTCTATCATATATAAAACAATGTCTAATATAAAACCTGCTCAGGTGGAGATTCATTCATTGATGACTCTGCCCTGGAGTGTAAATTTGGTGCTGTTCCACAAACAATGGGGCACTTAATATCGTGTCCTGCATGCCCTGTTGTTTGTTCACTACAGGAACTGATGGACGCTACCGAAAGCGCCAAACTAGTAGCTCAGTTCTGGGCCGACACAATTTAGATTGCCATCGACACACTAAGAAGAAGAATCAACACTGACGCGAAAACCGTACATCATTCTGAGCAGGTTCACATAGAAATTTTTCACAACATAGGTAGGTAAGTTAGGGTAGGTAGTAGGTAGGCAAGTAAGGTAGGGTAGAGTAGTGGTAGGTAGGTAGGGAACGGTAGAGTAGTAATAGGAGATAGTAGGTAGGGTACGGTAGAGTAGTAATAGGAGATAGTAGGTAGGAAAAGGCAGTTAGGAATAAAATAAGTTTTTAAGAAATTAGGTTTGGCATCTTCCGCAATTGATTCACGTTACGTCACGCACGCTTGTAGGTAGGTTAGTTAGGTAGGAGGTAGCAAGAGGCTATTCTCCAAAATTGAAAATGAACTGTCTTTTTGGCGATCAAAAGTACTAGCCTAGCATAAATTCAAAGTGTTGTTTACTAGGACACCAAGAGTCAAAAAGTACAACTTTAGGGGCGAGCCTATTAATATCAGGTGTAACAGACATCCTTGACCCAATTAAAATACCAACCCCTCATTTTATATTAAGTATATTTTATGTTGGTAAAAAATACGCATGGCCGGGTACAGCTAGCATTCATATAAATAATTTATCCATGTAAGTAATATAAATACATATATACATAACATCACGCCTGTACCTAATCCCCGAAGGGTTAAGCAGAGCTGTACCTAATAGTACACCCACATTTCGCCAGTTATGTATTTTAAGTCCCATGTAATAGGGGGTGAGCCCATTCCTGATAGAAAAACTCAATAACACTTCGCCCGACCCTAAAATCGAACCCACGTCCTCATGCTCAGCAGGCGCGCTTGGTGACCATTCGACCAACGAGGCAGTGAGTAATATAATATATTGTACTTAAAATGCGCCAGAACACCATCACTGCGCTCATTTTCATCTTGGGAGTGGTTCAAAAAGTAAGGTACTCTCTTCTTACAAAGCTGGAATGGGCTAGAAATGGTTAAATCAGGTTGTTAAATAAAACCAAACTTTTTTTTTTGTTAGCCTATTTGTGTGTTCCATTGCTGGGCAAAGGCCACCCCCTCCCTCCTTCCAAACCTCTCTGTCCTGTGCCATATCTGGCCATGTTCGCCCCGCACTCGAGATCAGATCATCACACCGCCTTCGCCGCGGTCTACCTCGACAGCGATTTCCACCGACAGGCGTCCAACGAATGACGATCGTTGCCTATCTATCCGGGCGCATTCGTGCTACGTGGCCAGCCCACTCCCACTTCAACTTGGCAATTTTTTCTCCAAGACTGCAATTTGAGTAATAGAGCACAGAGTAGTGTTTCTTACGCGATCTGTCCGCTTAACACCTATTATGCTGCACTCCATTGCCCGCTGGCAAAACTTGAGTATGGACTTCTGTTGTTCAATAAGTGACGAACTTTGTGCACCGTAGGTTAGGAAGGGCAGGATGCACATGTCAATCGAGCATCCTGGTCATATAATACTTACACAACAAAAATGGGGGTAGATGGTAATGTATAGTTTTCCTGGTAAAATACTTATTTCGTTATACCTAATACTTCCATGCATTCACCTTTTCTTACATAAAACAAAACTTTCAATTATTTTTTATTGTGCTACCTATTAAATTCCTATCTTTGTTTATCATTTAGTTAGGGCTAGATTGCCATTTCCAGGCTTAAAGCTGTCTTCTTCTTTATCGTGTGGTTAGTTCGTAACCTGGTGTCAGAGTTTTTAGGCCGCCCATGGGCCTCTGACTTGGCTTTACATGCCGTCAAGAAATATCTCTCAGGCATGCTGGTTTCCTCACGATGTTTTCCTTCACCGAAAAGCAAGTGATAATTATACTATACGCACATGAATCCGAAAAATCAGAGGTGCGTGCTTAAAGCTGTGAAAAGCGAGTTCAGCTATTGTAAAAAGTCCTAGATCTAGCCCGAAAAGGGGTAAGGAGCACATCAAAAACTTTAATTTCGACAACTCATTACGCTGTTAAGAGTGTTTGTATGTACTATTCGGAAATGTCTGTACAAAATTATATTTTACAAAAAATGCGCACAACACAGTGTTTTCCTTTGGTTTAAACTAAGCAGAGTTAGAAAGAAATGAAGAGCACTTATAGAGAGTGTAGCTCATTAGGTATACCTAGTACCTACTATTCGAATGTTTTCTCTGCACAAAAAAGGTGGTATCTACAAATAGGCTACAGCTGCGCCAAAATAATGAGCATCATAAGCTTTCATATGGCATATGTCTCATCACTGTACGGTTTTAAGTTTGGTCCAAAAAACTCATGCACGGTCCTTTAAAAGAAAAGGAGGCATTCCTAAAATAACTATTGCAAACTTGTAATTTTCCAATACATTGTTTTTCAGAACTACTGATAATCTCAAAAAATTATGGCAAAAAATGAAAACAGAAGTAAAAAAAAATCAGTTGAATGCCAATAAAGAAACAGGTGGAGAGCCGTCAAAAAAAATAGACGACCCAGTCCTTGAATTGGTAGCAAAAATAACCAGTTCTGGAAGTACGGAAATAGAGTATGTTAATTGTGTAAGTAAATAATAAATTATCATTGTTTCTCTTGAATTCTGTTACCCACAAATACCAACATAGCAGTAAGTATCCCACACACACACAGCCTCGCAGCCTCGCCGGTGATCTATTTTTTTTTAATGTATCTGTTTTACTGACATAAGACCTAAATCCTTTTGCTGTTTCCTGATTGAAAAATTAGTAGATAACTATTCGCTTCGTTGTCAGTGTGGGACAGGTGTAGTAGTAATTATTTTCGAGTTACTTGAATCAATTATTCAATTACAGGTGTATAAGGAAGAAAACGTGGATATTGTGATACCCAAATCACAAAGTCCCATAAAAAGACTGTGGCCTACTGAAGTAGAAGTGGAAGCTGTGCCACCTGAATCAGAAAGTGATAGACTTTGGCCTACTGGAGCAGAAGAAATTGTGACACCAGATCCAAAAACTCAGTTACAAAGACTTAGGGTTTCTTTAGACGCAGATGAAGCCGTGGCAGCCAACTCACAAACTGAGTTTCGGAAACCTAGTCCTGCTAAAGTAGTAGTGGCAAATGTGAAACCTAACAAACACACACAGTTACAAAATCATTTAAAAAGGCGGTGGCCTTCAGAAAACGATACTGGATCTATGAAAGACAAATTGGATGCCTATTTTGTTAATGAAAGACTCAAATGTGAAAAACAAAAAGGGGCACTTATAGAATTGCAAAAGCAACATATGGGCCAAGAACATGCTTTGAAAATAAACCTTGAAAAATTAAAAACAACAATATTGGAGGTTGTTTTAAAGAAAATTCAAGGTACGATATAATAATAATGTATATTATGAGAAAAAATTGTGTGTAATTATAGTTCTTCCATCATCATATCCATAATTTTGATCATGATGATTGTTGTCAATTTGTTCATTTTGAATGTTATTATCTGCATAACTGATGTCCATTTCATTTGGTGGTAGGTCCTCTCTTTTATCTATGCAGATATTGTGTAGTATACAACATGCTACAATCAGATCAACTGCTGTTTGGAGATTGATTCGCAAGCCTACAGCAAGCGCAGGGAATCGTCGTTTTAACACTTCATGTAGCCTCTCAACTGTATTTCTAGTCATAATTTGGCTATGATTATATTGCTCCTGTGGTACTGTATTTGGGTATAAGTAAGGTGTCAGCAAATACCTCTGTTAACAAAGAAAAATATTTTGTTACAGATGAGAAAGCAGTGAACTCAGACCTAGTGAAGATAGTGTCAAACCTGTAATTTCTAACAGATCTGTTTACATGGAAATCTGTAGCTATAAGTTAATTTATAAAACTTAAATAAGCCTGTAGTGGAGTACAATTAGTATTCAAGTCAAATATAGAATTAATTATAATAAAAATAAATAAAATATCCTTAAAAAAAAAACAATATAAGCTATTGATTAACTGCACCTTAAGTGGGTATTGACTATCTGCCAACAAACATGAGCCTCCATAAACTCCCATCTCAAAATCCCGATGTAATTGACTGTTTATATAAATAGCTGCATCATGAGTGGAGCCGGGACTGTGTGCCACATACCTCACTTTCAATTTTGCGTCACACACAGTCTGTAGATTGACAGAAAAATAGCCTTTTCTGTTTCGAAAAATCTTTCCATTATTATCTTTACCTGTTAACATATTGAGCATGAGCATTAATCTATTTTAATGTACACAAACATACAAATTTAAAGAAGTTACATGGAATTTACAAAATTTGTATATAATTTCTCTACACTCAATTTTATGACAATGAAGTATTTACTAGCTTTTTCTTTTTTTAAATATTAATTTTACTGATTATACAGAATAACACTTTCCATTTAAAAAAAGCTAAATACTTATTTAAAGAAGTGTGCACCTGGAGATTGAATTTTAATGTGAGTGCAACCTATGCAACCAATAACAAATGGAAACTTTGCAATGTCAAAAAACTCCCTTTGGCAATGATCTATTTCTTCTGCTGATGAAGGCATTTGTATGTATTTTGGTTGGAGCTTTACTATAGCCTTTGAAACTTTTTTTACCACTCGGCTGGCAGTGGGCACACTCACTCCATGATCACCAGCTATGATTTGAAGGTGAGTTCCAGTGCCATAAAACCTGAGGGCTATTAGTAACTGTTCCACTGGAGCCACACTTTCATTTCTGGAAAGTGATTAGAAAGTAGGTTAGTTATGTAGGTAACTAATTGTTGTAATGACAGTTAGGTCTATGGCATTGCCGATTTTTATTTTGCAGTAAAGAAACCTTGAAGCTTCTCTATTTATTTGTATATGCTTTTCAGAGTCAAGAATAGATAGGTAAATAAGTAGAAGTGGCAAATCCTGGACTTACCTGTCACTATCGAATTCAAGCTCTTCATTAATTTGATCTAATATGAATAAAACTGTGTGCTTCGTCATTCTGTATCTTTTGAAAAAGTCTTGGTCACTATAATTTTTAAAAAATTCAGCACGTCGTCGAAGCAATTGTGGTCTAATGGTAGTACGCAAATCCATATCTGTTATGCTGTCTACAAAATGCAAAAAACCGAACAAATCTTCAGTACTCATTATAATTTCTTAAATAATATGTTTTAATCCTTAAAAAATAAAACAGTTGAGACGTAGTAAATAAATATGTTCCGTTTGGTATAAGTATTCTACTCTTTGAGTAAATAATTATTCTATGAGCTGAACTGCGCTGGTAAATAAGTCTGTTGACATTGTTGACAACTTACTTACTGTTGTCAGATGTCAAGTTGACTTTAATAGTGGCACAGATTATAATAGCCGCACGTTCCGATTCAAGTAAATAGCGTTAATTTGATTACAGTGACAAAGGTAAGAACAACATTTTCCATTGGCATTATCCTGCTCAAATTCCACTTCTTTTTCTCATGCTCACATGTAACAAATACTCACTTTCAAAAACCATACCTCTAATCTTCCTCTTAGTCGAAACACTCTTGACAGAGTGGTCGTGGTTGCGCAGTCGAGGTTTAATGTTCGGTGGGTCGTTGACTTCCCCGAGGATTGCTCTTTCAGCGATGTACTTCCATTTCTGCCGGTTGGAGACGTTGCGAGTACACTGGACAATGGTGGACTCAGTAACTTTCTTGTTCTGGTCAGTCCTGCGAGTTGGTGATCGGCCGCGTAATCTCTTGCCCTCCACCTGGCCCTGAACCACCAGTCTCTCGAATCGAGTCGAATTTTCATTTCTAGTGATGTGACCAAAGAACTTTAATATTCGTAGTTGCACAGCAGACGAAAGCCGGTCCTTAATATGAAGCTCTTTGAGGATGGACACATTAGTGCGAAATGACGTCCACGGGATCTTGCGGAGGCGCCTGTAGCACCACATCTCCAGTGCGTCGACTTTACGGCGATCCTGCACTTGCAGAGACCAGGTTTCAGCACCATGGAAAAAGACCGGAAAGACAAGGCGTTTCATCAATCTGACCTTTGTCTTCTTGGTAATCCTCCTGTCCGCCCAAAGTTGGTGACAAAGTGACAAGACCTAGCGGTCGTCACAAAGTAAGGATGTGTCTTGCAGAATTAAGAATTGAAGATTTAAACCACATTCCTTTACCTAAAAGGCTACCTTACTGTTGGTTGTTTACCTATGGAGTTAGGAACTCTGGCACTTTAGGCTAAACCTCTGCAGACTCAGAACGGAGCAATCAATTAATACTACCAGCGCGCCGCGTTCCACCCTGACCTTCCGCTCCCACCCCTCATTGCTCCATGCTCCATATACAACAATTAGCACAATGTAGGATCCGTACTTATTAGTTTCAGTTTAATTCTTAAAATAAGAGTAGGTAGTGTGCTGTGTGCATAGTCAGAGATACTTCTATATGTCTAGGTATTAATACGGTGTTGTCGTTGTCGTCTTGGTATTTGTATGTGCGTTTAATGAAGTATTTCATTTGTTAGTAATTTTAATAATAAAGGATTGGGGTGAAATGAAACGAATAACCACATTGCATAAGAAGAAACCCTTTACATAAGAAGAAATACAAAATATTCATAGAAAAGGCAAAATAACACTATGTCGATCTCCACCATTATACGTCGTGTATCGAGACAATCTACGGAACGTGTTTAAGCGCTGTTAGCACAGCTTGAAAGTGATAGAAGAAGTCTGCCATGCAATCCCGGCAAGGGCCCAGCTACTGGCACCGGGTCATTCAGCACAGCTTAACCTAGTCTTCGTGTTTCGCGTTGTAAGTTGTGCATGGCAAGCAATCCCATCTATCATCTGGTTCCTCCGAATCTGTAACAAAATAAAGGTTACAATACATGTTAATATGTGCAACTTTTCTACTAGGCTATACCTACAGACTCCAGAGCCTAGGTACTGTATATTCTCTTTACACCTACACATACTCAATACGGTGCAATTAATCAATACTACGACGACACCGCATCTGGAAGGGTCCAGGTGCGGCGTCGCCACCCACCTTCCCCTCCCACCCCTCGTAATTTTAAATCACAGTACATATACGGACACGAAATGGGTGAGCGGATCTCAATGCACTATGGGAATCAAGTTTCCTAATGAGTGTGGAGTATGAAGACAACTTAAGCACGCCCTCTTTGTAACAAAGAAACTTCGCGACGATGCACACCCTTTCACTAAAACATTATGCTTGTGAAAATATTCCATCTGTTCCCATCGGATGATAACAAAATTTAAATATGGACACAAAAAAGGAGCATGAACAAAAAAACTATGGAACCCTAAAAACTACAGAAAAGAAGTCGAAGTCATAATTAATTGTGTTACTAACCTTCGTAGTCCTGGCCTTCGTCCATCTTCTCTTCCGTGGTGCGCCCTCTGCTTTGATGTGTCGTCCCTCCTGTGAGAAGTCTCCCGCTCTATTGCCGCAGTGTCGGGACCCGGGACTGCGACACAGCCTGCGTTTCCCCGATCGATACAGGTCGTCACAGAGCGCAAGTGCATTTCAGGAGTCTGGGTAGCGAACATACGGCACTCGTCCCTCTGTCGAGCACGTTTAGGTGTTGGTATTTCTATCTATATGACCTGCCAGGTACTTACTTTCATTACACATATAAAAGTTGTCGAGCAGACCGGAATATATTAAGAATTCATTACATTATCACATTATTATTGTTTCAAAGTGTGATAAGCCATTGGAGTGCTGAAGGCTCGCTCTCGATCTATGGTATCATAAACGACATGGTATACCTACTCTATATGAATTCCGAAGGTGTCCAGACTTCTGAGTTTGACGGCGAACAATAAATTTGTGCAGTGAGAGAATCCCGTAAGTACCTACTTACCTGTAGGTAGCTCTCGTTAGCGTTCTCGCAAAATTAATTAAGTTTGACCTAAATTCGCTCCGTATGTTTTCCACTCGCTAAAGTACATTTGTTAAGTACAAGTAAGTTCTTCCCACTGTCCTACTATTTACCGTAATTTACTATTTACGGCCTCAAAAAGGTGTAAAAATTTATTTTTTCTGAGAGTCCCTCCAATGTACACAACTGATACTAATCCATTTCTAAATTATAAAAAAATTGCTTTTACCTAGCTCTAACTAAAATGAGACTGGGCAGGGAATGTGTGCCGGATGCACATCTGTGGGCCCGAATATCGCAAGACTGGAGCCCTGACACTTTTAGACGGGGTCGTGGCGGACCGAGGAAAAGATGGCGGGAGGCCTTTGCCCAGGAATCAGACCGTACGGGCTTAATAAAAAACTTTTACTTCCAATCATGCACCACAAACCAGTCGCTACCTCTTTCTGGGCCGGTTTCGGCTGTGCCGTCCATCCAAAATATCCTGTTATATAAAAACAGGTATCCTTTGTCATAATCAGGTCTATTCGAACGCCTTCCATTCAAACCTAAGCCAATTGGTACGCAAGAGAATAGTGCGCAGTGTGTGCACACACACAGGTGCTCTATCTTTACTCTCAAAGATAGAAGAGTGGAGTGATCAGGCGCACGACGCATGAACTTCATGAACGTAAATTTTAATACGATAGAGTACATACCGTATTAAAATTGAGTGTGTTCAGTTTAAGATCACGCCATGTGTTTTTCATTAACTGAATTGTGGTCCCGCCATTTTCAAATCAAAATAGCGGGCCCACTTCCTTTGTAGAATATTTACGAGTGTAGGTAGAATTTTACTATGAAAGTATGAAATAGTAGAACAGGATGTTTGGCGCATGGACGGTGTACCGACACAATTTTACCAGGGATTTGGGAGGTCATTAGCTAGGTTCTTCCCATATGTACGACCTACCCTATGTCCCAAATGTCACGGTTGGTTAAATATGTTTATTTTTTATATAAAAATACCCAAAATTTCCTTCAATTCGAAATAACATTTTCGTTTGTGGGTCTAATGGCACAAAATAAATTTTGTTGTATTCTCCAAATTCTTTTAAATCTAAAAAATAGCATTGTTTGACACAACTGGTTTCAAGAAATGGGCAAAAATGTATGGAGTTGGTCTACCTACTAAACACTAACGCCATCTAAGGGTATTAGTAGTTAATAAGTAGTTGATCAAATTACGGATAGCTTTTATGCCGAAATCTATGGGAGATTTACAAAAATAAATAACAAAGATATTTATACAAATACAAAACCTATTTATTTACTATTGTTTACATTTATAGAAGACTGTCGTCTAGTATGTTATGACTGAGATGGGCTGCAGGCGGTGTAAAACCATCTTGATGCCGGGCCAAACACATACCATAAAATCGATAGTGCTAGGGCCTGGCAGAATTCAGAAAAGTAAAACAAAATAATTATTAAAAGTGTTATAATGCTGAATAAATCAATCAATTTTTACATTATATACAAACTACAAATCTTAAATAGTAAAACAATATGTACAAGTATCAAAACGGTTACATGGCGTCAAAAAAATCGTCCCTATCGCTTTCAAAAGTTATGTTATGTTATACTAGGTACGTTAAGTTATCTTGTCTATATATCTTGTCTGTTTCCTGTCGCAGTGATGGGGTTTGTTCGAGTAACAAATTGTATTCAGCGATCGTGCGCCCAGTCCAGTGTCGAAATTTATTTTCGTCTACTATATCAAAATCAAACATAGTCGATTGATTCTCTAGTGCTATTCTGTAATTTGAAATAATATCCATCCAGTATAATAATATGGTCTTGGTTAAAGTCATGAGAGACATTACCGCTTAACAATTGGTCCCAATTGTGGGCCATTATGTGTTCATTACAAACACGAGCACTTGAAGGTATATAGAAATTGTAATAAGACAACATGTGAACTTTTATGCTATGGGTATTCGGAGTCGTGTCTCGTTTAAACTATCTCTCGCCGTATTAGATGCTCTAGCGAGATTTAGTAAATTATCTGGTATAGCACACGGGACTGCAGGTATATCCTCTGCGTTAACAGCATTGTCGATTATTTCAACAGCTGACTGTGCTCTTTCGGCAGTGTTAATTCGTTGCCAACATCGGTGGCACGTGAATACAACTTGAAATATACCTATAAGAAAGAAATAATGTTTATTATTGTTATTTTCACGAAACTGATTTAAGGAACAACGCATTATGACATTTTTATCTTGAAACATACAATGTGCTATTTTAATAAGCATTTATTTGAATTTCATTGTTAGTACTTATGGGTCAACATATTCAAAATGATATACTTAACATTAACAACCAGAACTTACCAGGTGTGAAGAATGCCTCCGAATATATTCTTCAACAAATGGTCTGGATTGAATGCGTTATTAAATGACGGCGCCGCTGTCGTAAAACAGAGCGATCACAAAAAACACACAACTCACGTCTGTTTCCTTCCATTATAAAAAGAAATTATCGGAGTCCAAAAAAACACGCACAGGTGAAAAAATGGCAGTATCTGACAGTCCAGTAAAACAAGCGCAAGTCAAAGGTCATTTTTTTAATTTATTTTTTTATATGCAATCGCAGTTCAACTCGATAAGGTTGCAATACTGCTCAACCAAACAATCATCAAATGAATTATATATGTTTTATTTCGATGACAAGTAGCATACCGTTAGAAAGGGTATCAACTAAAGAACTTTTTTAAATAAAACTAAGTTCAAAATGGCTTTTATAATGAATTTAGAAGTTGTAAAATTTCATACATTAAAAAAATATTAAACTTTGGAAGCTTGTAAGATTTTTTCTTGAAATGAGTTGTATCAAACAATGACTTATTTACATTTAAAAGACTCCTTTGTTCCCGATGAGCTACACCATTTTGTGTTACACTGTTACCCATTGGGAAAAAAATTACCGATTAGTAACACTGTAACTCAAAGCGACATTTTTTTTCCCTTTGATTGGCAATGTAACAAAATTTATTTTATGCCATTACACCCACTAACGAAAAAGCTACTTCGAATTAATTTTGAGAGGACTACTTTAAAAAAAAAATACATTTGGGACATAGGGTGTATGGGTAGAACCTAGCTAATGACCTCCCAAATCACTGGAAAAATTGTGACGGTCCATGCGCCAAACACCCTGTATTGTATTAAATCCTACTCACATGATATTCCAAAAACCTGTCCCGTTATCTTGACGTTCATTAAACTTCTTCTTCTAACACTATTCGACCAGGGAATCGAACCCAGGATCGTATACCTATATATAGGAGCTTGCGACCACGAGACCAAAAGGGGCCGTCAAACTGATAATGATTGTTAGCTAAAAAACATTCAAACTTTCATATTTATAATAGAAGTACTTAGGCATTATTAGGATGATATTATGGAAAACAGGGTAGGTGCAGTTTATGTATTATAGCAAAGTGTTGTAAACAATCTGTGGCTGGCTACATTAGCCGATACCAACATTAATTTCGTAATCGGAGTCGAATCGCAGCTTTCGAAACATCTACAGAAATTCTGAATATAACTCTGTCTGTAGCTGGTTTTGGCTGTGTGATCAGAATCTATAGAATACGAAGGTGTATGAGTTAATGTAATATAGGGGTTACACAACCAATATAAGCTGGCCTCTTTCTAATGTAACTCCGTGCCATCGCGACGCTAGACCAGCACAAGGTACGGCCTAGAGTACTAAGGAGTCATGTTGAATAGATATTTGTATACAGGGGGATGGGACGACACAAAAATAAACAACCACTTTATTTTTAATTTCATTTATCAAGGTACAAGTACCTACAGTAGTAACGCAACAGTGCGATATTAATATCTACTTTGATTGAACAATATGTTAGCCATTGGAATTACAATTTTAAAATTTTTGATTATAATAGTAGGTAAAATGCATTAAAATTTGTTCTACTAATAGACGTATATTGATTACGTCCACAGGAACATGTCCGAAATATATTCGTAAATTAAGCTCCTATATTCAATATGCACATAATCAATAAACATCATATAACACCATCTAAGTATATGAATTTTAAAATCTATTTCATTTAATGGCACAAAATAATTTAGAACTTTTGATAAAAGATAATAAGAACGAAATATAATTACATGGTATGTCATACGTGAGTAGTTGCTACTACAACATACAAACATAAATTGGAAATAATTAAGTAAAATATATTATTTACAATAGCGTATTATTTACATGTTACATGGCAAACGAAGGAGTTTGGTCTTATATGAAACAATAAAACTAAAGTAATAAGAATTTGCATTTTAGTTGAAAAGTTGAGCTTAATTTGTGCTAATGGGGTGTGCCCCTGTCTTTTTAAATATTTGTTTAATAATTATGTAATATGTACATTCTAAACAGCTGCAGGTATAGAGTGGAAAGTAATGCAAGATGCGGCCATTCGTCACCAGGGCTGCCAACACAAGGAAAACACTGAGAATTTAAAAACAGTTGGTTGACAGCCCCTGCTACCGTTCACAAAAATGGCAAGATCACATGAAATAACTAACGGTAATTGTTTACAACATTCAATTCATTCTACTTAGTTGCCTTATATAATTGAATAGATTAAATATGTATTTCTAGTTTAAATATTTCTTTAAAATGTTTTTTTTCTTCATAATATAATAAGATTTTATGATTATCTTCTAAATGTATAATATGTATGTAAGAACTTGAATATTCAACTACTTTTGTATCCTAATGTTTGTCATTAAGTGTTTGCTGCCTTATCTCCTCGTATGATGGAAAATGAAATTCATAGGTACATGTCGTAGGGAATGTGACGAAAATTATAAATGCTGGTAGGAAAATCACTTTCACAATAATTAAACTACATATAAAAGAACGATCGAATTGCGACAGAGTAAAGTAACTACTAGACATCAATGGCAAATGTTATTCGCAGTTTCCACAATGCATGCGAATCTTACTCTACACCTACCTTTCACTGGTTGCAAATTATAAAAAAAAATTATAACTAATTATCACAGGTATAACGTTAAAATAAAAACGCTTTAACATAAGCGTTCGAAAACCTAAAACATAGCCGTCCTTATCGTAAATTAATAAATAACTTATATTTTTGTTAAGTGCATCGGACGTGCACGTCATATAATAATATACAAATTAAAAATAACAGTACCTTTACATTTTAAGTAAAAAATTAACAAACTGTATTTTTATAACTACAATAAAATTCATATCAGAAATTGTATCAACGATCTAACACTAGCCATCGAATCAATGGCACGGGTCGTGCGCGCGGCACTATTAAGTAAAAATAGTCAATTAAAAGAGGAGATCAGTGGGTTTTGTTGGCGTTGCGTTCACACAGTGGTCTCGTTGCGGCGCAGCGGCTGCAGCTCGCGCTGCAGGTCATTGTAGTACTCGTGGTCCGACATGGACTCCTCCTCCACCGAGCGCTGCGGCAGGTACTTGCTGGTGCTGGGCCGCGGCGTCGACTCGCTGCCGCTGCCCTCGCTCATGCACAGCGACTCCATCGGGACCGGCTCCGTGGGGATGCCCAGCGTCTGCGGCAGCACGTTCTCCTCTGACATCAAGTACTCAGGATTGTCTACACACCGTTTGCCCACAAAACCACTGAACCTCAAATCCTTCATGCCTTCCTGATTCTCGCCACCTTCACCAATTAAGTCCATGTAGGTAGAAGCATTCTGCGTATGCTGCGGCGAAGGCATCAAGTAGTCGTCCTCGTCTAGCGGCAGGTTCAACTTGAGGTTTCCGACCTGTGCTTCTTTGATTTTTGACATGTTGTCAAAATTAGATTCACCGGTTTCTGGTCGGCCTTTCATCGGATCGCTGCAGTAGCGCGAGCTTGAGCTATCGGATGCGCAAACACCGTTGTTGTAGTAGTGTCGTAATTCTGTGCCGTCTCCGCAAGGGTTAGCTTGATTGTATCTAAGGAGCTCGTGGTCCCACGTCTCAGGCTTACTTGCCCCATCAGGAGTTCCGCACTCGTTGATTGGGACCCCGGACGGCCATGAAGACGACGGTTGCTTCAATGCATTCTGGTGGATTTCAATGACAGAGATCGTGGTGTTTGTGCTCGGCCCAGATCTGAACTTTGGCTGCAAATATTCATCTGCTTCGACCAGGGACTCCGGACCTTCCATCGCTGATGACAGGTTTCGAATCATTTCTTTTTCATCCTGGAATGTAATAAGGGTTTATGAGTCTTAAGTGTTTTAGGGAGAACGTAAACTACAATTGTTTTGGGTCGGGATAAAATATGTAAGAATAGGCTAATAAAATGGGCAATTTCTATATCAGTTTTAATTGGTTGTCGTTGGGGAGTGATTATAGACCTCAAACGAACATTGATATTAAAATATAAGCGAGATAAAATGTTTTACCTGCGTGGAGTAGGACGGCAACCGCATGAACTTGTCACCTGGTATCACTAGGTACCTGCCTGGATCTCGTGCCATTTCAGAAAACGTATCAGCAAGCTGCTTGAAAGTAGGCCTACTGTCGGCGTCCAGCATCCAACATGACACCATTATACAATAAATATCTAGTGTGCAAATACTAGGCTGTGGTAGTTTGAGCCCGTTCTCTATCAGCTCGGGGACGTTTCGAGCAGAAATCGACTCGTAAGGGCGTGCACCGTAGCTCAACAGTTCCCAGATTGTAACTCCGAAAGCCCATACATCGCTCTTGTGAGTAAAAATCCTATGCTGGATGCATTCCAAGGCCAGCCATTTTATTGGCATCTTTCCGCCAGCAGCTTTGTATTCATCAGTATTTACCTCTAATAACTTGGCCAATCCAAAGTCTGTTATTTTTACACAATTTGGCGTTTGGACAAGTACGTTTCGGGCGGCCAAGTCTCTGTGCACCAATCGCTTTTCTTCTAGGTAAGACATACCACGAGCAATCTGCGTACACCAATTCAAAAAGGCCTTGGATCCAATTTTTTCCTTGTGTGTTCTGACGTAATCGAGCAGACATCCTAGAGGCATCAGTTGAGTGATGAGCATCATTTGGTTTGTCATGCACACCGCTAGTAATTGTAGCAAGTTTGGATGTTCAACACTAGCCATGATGTAAGCTTCTTCTAAAAATTCCTTACTAGTGCTAGCACCTGTACCGTCCTTTAACACTTTGATAGCGACAGGTATCTTAACATTTTCGCCTTCGGGAACCCACACGCCTTTGTACACTTTACCAAATGCGCCAAAACCGAGCATTCCTCCTCTACGTAATTCTACTTCCTTCACAATTCTTAATTTGGCTAAGTTCGGCTTAACGTTGGTAGGACGAAGAGGCTCATTGTCTTCACAGCCAGTCAGAACCATTGTCATTTTAACAGCTTCCTTGTTCGCCTTTGCCTTCTGTCGACACGTGTACCCTATGATTCCAAGAATCACCAGCAATAGGAATGCAAGTACAAGTATGATAACCAGTACGGTTGGTATTTTTGCAGCTACCATGTTCGGATTCCCATTGGTGTGAGTGGAACAGTAGGGTTCTTCGATGGGCTCATCGCTCTTCTCGTCAAAATATATTTTGTGCGGTATATGAGCAGGGCATTTATCAGTGCAGTTAAAAAGTGACTGATTCTCGGGGTCATCTGGTGACAAATATATTTTTAAATTTTTGCATCTTACGCAGTCTGTTGACGAAGACCCCTTGCAACCTTTGCATTCGGGATGACAAGGCGTGCAACTCATGTTAATTTCGTCGGTATAGTCATCTGACGGACATTCGTCCTCGCATTGGTCTCCTCTCTTGTAGCCATTACATACTAGGCACACCTGTGTATGTATTCCAAAGCCAACGCACTTCTTGCATCTGGGATGACATTTTCGGCAAACCACTTTTACTTTTCCTTCGAGTGGTTTGACATTGCCGACCCATTCATTATAATATCCATCGGGACATGGCTCGTTTTCACTTAGGCAACTTTCAACAGTGGCTTCGACGCTGATAATAGCTTTCTTACAGGAATTGCAGGCGCCATCGCCGACAGTGTTATCAGGTCCTGTGCAGCCGTTGAAGCAGTTCCTATGGCAAGGTTGGCAAGTAGCGTTATCTGATGTGTATCTTGAATCCGGGCATGTACTGACGCAGTAGGGGCCGTCCTGCACGTGTCGACAACTCGTGCAGTTGGCGCGGGTGGGTCCAGCGCAACCGTCCATGCACTCCGGATGACATTCCTTGCAGCTCTTTGGGCCATCTTTGTATAACCTGAAACGAGAAAATTTTATGTCAATAGAGTTTCTTTCAACATCGCAGTTTGCAACATGAATGTAAAAGCCGTTATCGGATATCTAAGAGAAGACAATGAGGCTATTGGTCGGACGTCGAAACTGTCTGTGCTACCCACACGCATTTGGCCTTTGTTATGTTAATAAGATTGCCAAAATTGACAAAGGCCGCCGTGAAGCGAGTTAGGTGCATTTCTCTGACAGAATCGACAGAACCGAAGGAATGGATAAGCAAAAGCTTAAACATATTCAGTAGGCTGCTCGTCTCCAGTCCTACTTACTTATTTTCCCAAGGGTTACTTGAAAGACAAAATTGTGATAGAGAAAACTTAATAAAAAACAATGTCAGTAAAAACATATTTCAAGATCATTAAAAAGTGGAAAAAACAATCGCTATGCTTCAAATTGCATCAATTTTAAAAACGTCATTATTATGGTAGTGTATATTAATATCGTCTCATTGCGTTGATACCCACCCAGGCAAAACACTGCAATTCTGCAGACACATTTCATCGAATTGGTAATTTCTACAGGAAAGACATTGGTCCGGGCCAGGGCCCCAACAGCCATCCACGGAGCATTGAGGATCACACACCATATCTGCTCTCTCTGTTGAAAATGTATTAGTTAGGAACAAAGAGGTACAAACAGAGGAAGTCACACCCATGGGAAGATGATGCTCCTTGGGTGATCAACATCGCGCAGCTGTCTGAGGCAGTTGCTGTTAATGGGTTAGTCTGAGTGTATGTGGTAAGTTGTGGACATAAAGAGGAAATAAAAATTCGCTTGGTAAAATAAAATAAATAACAGAATAAATAAAAGATAAAACCAAAACTGAATCGCATAGGCAAATTATAATACTTAATTAAACCTAACTTTAAAATGAGGATCCTCAAGATAAAAAAACTAAATCGCAAAGCTAACTCACCACAATTCCTGGGTTCTCCGTTGTTTTGTATTATTTGCTTGTGATCTTTCGACTTCACCAGTTTATTCCATGCTATCTTGTCGGCGAAACATAAAAACTTATTTTCCATGATAGCTATAGCACCGGAGTTTACTCGTTTCAAGGATTTCAATCCCAAAGACTTGAGTGACGTTTTGACTATGTAGAGGGAGGCGAAGAGGTTCTCGACGACTTGGCGTCCTCCAATTACTTCCAAGTTCCGGAAGTAAGAGAGGCTGGTGAAGTTCGGGTGGTGAGCCTGCACGTTCAGGTAGCCGGTCACCTCGCGCACCGTGCTGAACACCTCCAGCTTGTGGGGCTCCATCTTCGCATAACGCTCTCCGAACGAATAATCAGCGTTCACGTGCTGAAATCCAGTGAACGTCATTTCTAAAATCTCAATCGAACCATCAATGATTGTGCAATCTTTGAAACTGTCGATGTTTCCAGAATGAATGGGTTTTTCCGCATGACAAGTCTTCGGACATGTAACGTTGCATGGGATGCACTCTCCATTGACAGCAGTCTTGTTGGGGGGACAGCTTCTCACGCACGCTCCGTTATCCTTCAACAGATGTTCAGGGCAGTTGCGGACGCATGTCGCACCATAAGCATATTTTCCATTCGGATTTGGCTCCCAAGAATAAGTGGTGGGGTTGTAGATTTGCATCGGCGGGCATTCTTGAGAGCATGTACCTTCGTCATAGAAGTTCCTACAGGCGAGGCACTGACTGGGCAGCGGCCCCGTGCAGCCGCCGGCGCAGAAAGCATTGCAACAGTCCCGGGGGTTCCGCCCGAAGCAGCGACCTTGTGCGCACTGTGGACTACATATCGTTTTAGAGAATTTCTGGCAATTCTCGGGGCCCTCGCCCCAACATCCTGCTTCACAGCTACTATCACAGCGCGGACAGTCTCGCTCTGCGGCGGCGAAGTCGTACACATAAACATAGGTAGCATTGACCCCAGTAATGATTTCGTCCCAGTTGATAGTCTTGACATGGCAGAGGTTGTAGTTGTTGTAGATTCCGACGCTGCCCCGCAGCACGTCGCGCAGCGCCGGCAGCTCGAGGGTGAACGCGGAGGACATGGTGACCATAAGCGCAAACTCTTCTTCTCTCACGTTCAGCTTGAAGAGCGTCCGTCCGCGAATAATTTGCAGTTGTGGCAACACAATGTGCAGTACATTCACATGCGATATCAGCACGTATCCGGTCACCTCTCTTATGTACTTGAGAAACGACAAGTCCATAGTTTCGTTCTGCAGCCATGTCAGTTCGAGGTTGCCGTCGACGTAGGTGCAATTGGTGAACCGATCGCGAAGGTTCCTGTAGTGGGTGTCGCGATTCGATGGCACCGACATCCGTCCATTTGTTCCGATGCATACTGTAAAAACAAGAAAATCATGTTTTAAACATACGAGCCATCAAAACACAAGTGTTACTTAATAGGGCGTTCGTCTACTCATGTATTAATAATAAAAACAATGTATTTGTATTGGGTCGTCGACAAGTTAGGAACTGAGCTCGTCTAACGAAGAGGCGTTGCCGCGTGGGCGGACTCTAAAGCGAGTTTCTTCTACTACGCTACAAGTTAAACCGCTATTTGTGATTAATCGATGGAAATAGTTTACAATGCCGTTTCGCTTCAGCGAACGGAACCAACGTTAGGAACTAAACCGCGTATGTAAAGCGAATCCAGCGATAGTTTAAAATTAGTGTCGTTCACCAGGTTTACCGTTGAACTGCTTATTTTTACTTTAAACACAATACTCGGTTGTTTATTATGTACTTTTTGTGTGTGTACAGAGTAAATGTTAATGTAAGATTCGGTTTTAAAATAAATTAACATTTTGAAATACTTTGGTGTAGAAGCAAACTATGTTCTTGCATGAGCTATAAACAAAGGAGTCCCACTATACTATGAGCAGTATGGAATGTATTTTACGTTAGGAAATAGTTTTGCAACTCGGAATATGGCACTTGATTTCCCAGGGATCAAAAATGTCCACGAATATTGCTTGCATAACTTTACCTAAAACCACAAAACCTGAGGTGCAAGTTAGACAATGGTCGAGTTTAGAGCCTCAATCCCTGTAGCTTAAGTTCAAAATTGCTTGCAAAAGGTCTGTGGAGGCTGTAGCTTGTCAACAATAGTTATTGTCATAGAACGGTATAGAAATATGAAGGTATTCAAGAGGCAGAGTAAATTTTACCTGCTCGTCTGTTTAATAGTCCGTTTTTTTACCAAGCCAGCGTGTATACAAGAGTATAATGTTACTGTCATTCGATATATTTTTGGCATTTGAACGTTCCGGAATGTGGTGCGAGAGACTTTTAACTTGAGTTCATTTTATTACCTGTTCAAGTATCCCGCGGTGGTAAGCATTTGATTAGTTTTAACTTGAACATCATGAGGTTCAACTGTATTTGATTGGACATAAGAGATAGAGTGGTAGGTAGGTAGAGGACCTATGATTTACGAGTGTTGTTAAGCGTTTGCGCCCACATGCAACCTTTGCCGCAAGTCGTTTTGTTCTGTCCATCGAAATCGCCAAATTAATAATAAAAATGAGCGAACATGATTGTCTACTTTTATTTTTTAGCTAATAATTGGTAGAATTGAATTAGTCGATTCGGTCAAGTAATTTTCCATCTAATTCTAGTTTACTTTTTCCCTGATTTATCATTAAGTTGTTTCCAATTCCAGGAGTAAATTAGTTGAAATTGAAGAGATTTTTGTTTGGAATTATTTCACGTAATGAATATATATAATAGCAATACACCATGTCATGTGTATGTATTTCCAATAACTTGTTTACTATGACAATATGAAACACGTTCTTACATAATTATATGTAGGTAGGAAGCCTGTGCACATATCGGTAGCCAATTACCTCCGCCATATTTATTGATAGATATATTATTGTAGTAATTATAACATTAAGCCTGTTGTCCTCGAAGGGCTAGACAGAGGTGTTAAGGTGCTTAGTGAAGGCGAAATTAATGATGATGAGCAAAATGATGAAATGAATCGTGTGATGATGATGACGACAAGAGAAGAGAGAAATGAGGCTATCATGAAATCGTACCATTTATAACTATATAAGAATACCCGTTTTTTCTATGTTTCACAGGGTGCAAATAAACCCTTCACGAAGCTGTCAATCAAGCATTATGTAAATCAAACTAAGTAACTTTACGCAAAAATTATTGCAGGGAAACGACTTTTTTTGGGGTGAAAATCACTTTTTTGCGGTAGGACTCGATGTAACGCACTCAAAACATTGTTAGGTTGGAGTTAATAGTACGGGGGTCGTGGAAGTATTTAAAGTCAAAATCATACATTGAAAACATGTATTAAAAAAAAACTTGTAAAAGTATTGGGACCTTGACCGCCAATTTTAGAAGGTTCCTAGGTATGGTCTAGAACAAAAAAATGATCGCAATGACGGGGAGAACAAGTGCCTTTCGGCTTCTTTAATGGTCTTGTTACACCCTAGACCTAGTTTAGACTTAGTAGGTACGTTTACTGGGTTAACTTTACCGTTCTCTTCATTTTCATCTTATACTTTAACATAACACAAATCAATGTGACGACGTATTTGTTATGGCCGGATTCTGTCAACTTATTTATCGAGTGGCAGCGAAGTGAGTGCGGCTACATTGAGTGCTAATACGAGTTACCTACATACTCAAGGTAAGCGTATTCCTTCACCACGAGCTCTAACTTGATACGTACAGAAATAACTTTCTCCATAGTTTCAATTACTTAGTCGATAAAATAGACTCAGCCAGAATAGTTATTGCACATCTATGCAGATACAAGCGGATTGGTCTCCCCTTTTAAGTCGTTGGGTTGACAAAATTATGGAATAAATTTAACTTCAAAATATACCCAAACTTTTAATTTAATTTATACTTTCTAAAATGCCATCCGTTAAAACGACAAAGTTGTGAATCGCTTCGTGCCCCACAGTTGCTCGCAGTTGCACACCTATACAATTCGGATGGGTTGCCACCCACGTCTGTCTGATTTGAGATGTCATGTAGCCAACTGTTCGACGAGCGCGCATGATTTATGGCTTTCATATTTGGTTGTTTAAACTGGCTACCTCGATGTGATTACAAAACAATAAACCGCTTCTCGCTCCTCATTGCGCTATGTGTGCAGCGTCATTATCAGCTTTTTAATTCGAAAAATGCGATGGAATGCTAAATATTGTTTTAAACATCGGTATTTTGATGTTTCAATGTGAGCGTGGTTGTAGTGTCCGGTCGACCTAGTTGAACCTGTTGATGACATACGCGATACTATTGAAATGTGCTCACTGATTCAGAGATATAAAAATGTCATTATTTAATGCTGAGAGCAAATAATAATGCGTGGGTCGAGCTGGGCTGTTGAAACTGTCAAATGAAAGCGTGTTTTCACCGGCTGTGGTCGACTCTATAGAGATTCTCTCTAGAGGTTTCATTACAAAATAATTAAAAATATTTTTTCTTTAGGTTGATTTCTTGGAAGACTAAAGCCTCCTGGAAAATAACTGATGTCATCAGACTCTCAACTGGTTTTAAATACGTAAAACTGGTCGCGAATCAAGTTTAGCTATAAAACTTAATATCTTTGAACAATTTTAGGGAAAAATAATGGTAGTGAAGTAGCTTTACTGATAGAACTTTATAAAACCAGGGGACAAAAAAAGGATACTTTAAAACAAATTTTTAACAATCTTTTAGTGTTATCGCAGGAGACATTTTTTTTTTCACATGGACAACAAACGTTTTATTTTAATCCGAAGATGTCCATAGCAACAGCCGCAACTGGACAACAATGTCATAGTAATCACTGATCTACTGAGTTAAATTAAACTATGTATGCAGATGTGATTGCCGTATAAAAGTAGTCAACATTTTAATACTAGATAAGTAAATGAATTCATGTGAAGGCAATTATGTAATGGACTGTGTACTTAGTAAATTTATCTTGCTTAGACTTTGTTCTTATTTAACTTGGACACACTAGGCATTATCAGTTCCCGAAATCCCGCCACCAGATTTAGATCTCGACTGTACCGGTCTTTTGTTCAACGTTAATCTGATAAGGCTTGCATACCCCAGTTTACCGTAATGACGTAGTTTCCTAACAAACAAAACTTTGTATGAAAACCAGTGGTCTGCATATTCGACGCGCTTAACCGTACCTAATCATATTTACCAAACACGAAGTGGTGGTATAGAAGCTTCACAACTGAAAACGGTCAGGTTGTAAAGCGATGCACAACCCGACCGAGTTGGAGAGGAACGCAGAACGCTGCGCTCGCCTCGACTGGTTTGTCTTAAGGCAATGTTTTTATCCAGTTACTTGCATTCTGAAGCTTTGGAACCAGTTTTGTCCCGCCACCATCTCGTTCTTGTAACACGACCTTTCACTACAATCCATTATTGTATGGTGTGCCATGCCGCGCCCGAGTGCAGTTTCCTTTTATGTTTATAAAGAAATGAGGCATTGGACGTGGTTCTTTTCGTTATGACCGACGGGTAGATCGAATGGTGTTTCAAAACCGAACCTGAATTTCCACGAAAGTGAAATAACTTTTACACAGGAGTTCCTTTGCGTGTTAAGTTGAGACTTATCAAGGGATTATTTTTGAATATCTAGTTTCAATCTCGAAACAGCCTTTTTGTTCGCGGCACAACTAATGCACTAGTGCCGTCTCGCTTCAATGAAAAGAAATTGGCAATGTCGGTTAAGTCTTGAAAGGCTCACCGAGACTTTATTAAAGGCAAGTTTTTATGAATAAGGGTTTATCTCACGAGCACTTAAAATCCCCTCAGAATAAAGCGCGGATCTGTTCACAAAATACGATAATAATAAAAATCTTTTATCCTGATGTACCAGGTACACAGAGAACATAAGACGTTTGCAAATAATAAAACAAGGTTCTGACATGGTGAAGGAAAAACCTTTATAATAATTTATTATTAGTTACGTGGTTTTATGGAGGTAATCATACATTGTGCTGAAGACCGAGACAAACTACCAGATACTGTATGTAGATATCCTTGACCCTTTTGTGAATAATAAATAATTGACAGCGTACTAAATAAACTCATTTGACCCAAGCGTTGAATATGTAGCGGTATTGTCGAACAACATGAACCTATATTTTTGGGTATGAATAACGTGGTTTTTAATGATGGATTGTATATTTTAGGAGAGTTGCTTTTGCAGGTGGAAAATGCAGTGTACCCGTACAGCCCAGCCAGCGAGGATGCAAGAAATTGTGCAAACATTTAGTTACGTAAGCCGTTTACTTGTTTACTTGGCTATCTTGTATACACTTAAGATAGCAATAGGGAAAAATATCGTAATCCTTGCAAAATATTATTGTGTGTGCTGATTAAAAGAATCTCAGTACGTTGTAAAACATTGCCATGATCATGTAGAAATTAATTAAAAAATCTGATTTTGCGACGAATTATAATTCATCAGTGCTATTCAATTTGAAGAATTTTTTTCATTGGATGTGCACTATTAGGTGGACATCTGCCCAACTCTTCGGCGATTACAGGCATGTTGTTATGATAATATGTTACTTCTTTCATGCACTTTGTAACTTTTAACTCAGCCAACATTTGACATCATCATGATAAGCACTAAATAATCTATATTAATAAACAAAAAAAAGTGGTAAAATTTGTTCGTTAGTTTGTATGTACGGGTAATCTTCGGAACTACACATCCTATTCCAAAAATTCTTTGACTTACGGGAGGCTACATTATCCCCGAGTGTCATAGGCTATAGGTTAAAACTTTCCCGTGGGTTAATTTCCGTACATAACATGAGCGAAAACGAGAGCAAAAAGTAAGTAATAAACACAAAAATATGACCCTTCTCTCTACCTAAGATTAAGCTTCATTTGCGGATTTCACACAAATTATATTAATGATGGAAATGATTGAAGATACTTACAATAATAACTAACTGCTGAAGTTTTCATACACGTTTAGTTTGGATGACGATGCATGGTTAGTTAAGTGACGTCATTCTAAATCCAATATAGCGATCTAGTTGTTTTTCATGCACCCCATGATACAAGTTTCAATATACACAGTGTACCTATACAAGTTTTCTACGCCAAAAATACGTATATATATACGACACAATATGAATGCTGGTATACCCAAAATTAAGTTCGTTAAAATATTTCCACCTTCACACGTTGTTACACTAATTAGAAGTTTTTCCTAGTTCAGGAGTATATCTGACTCATAAATTCCGGTTCGTTTGGTATCTTACCTATTCGGACATTCGATACATAGCGATGGGTCAAGAAACTCGCCGTGCATATCATTTTGGAACCCGATTAATTCTAGTCAACTTGAAATACCAAATCAGTTCATTAATGCGTGATGTTAATTATGTAGTTTTATTTGTAACGTTGTTTCATGTCTTTGGAGTCTAAACGGCAAAATTACGAATGTATCATAATGTTATCTTGTCCAGAGATTGTTGACTCTGACTAGTTTTATATAAATATTTTATAAAACAAAATTATAAAGTGATCAGTATCAGAGTCATCCCGACAGTTTACAAAAGGCTAGACTACGATACGAGATGTTGGCACGAAATCATGTCTACTCGTACTAACATGATGTTCCGTACAGTGTTTTTCAATCTGTTATTATTCTTATTTGATAGTGGACTGGTACACTATAAAAAGTATTATGTGTTCGAAAACATCATTTTATGTATGTTTTTATAACATTAAACAATTTAAAAATTCTCGTATTTAGAACCCTTCTTCGTCTGCGTTGAGATCTTTCGTTAGGAAAAGTCTTACAATTTCCGAACGCGTACCTATAAGCTCAAGGGTTATAAGCAAATAAAATATGTAACATATTATTTTTACACTTTAGCAAATAAAAATATAATTAAATCTTAAATGACCTAGATTTACGTCCTGAAGCGAATAAAAGAGTTATAAAAATAACACGTGGGTCTTAAAGAACCAAAAAGTGTGTAAATACGCAGCCAGGTGGTACGATTGTCATATCTTTTGCCACACACGTGCATAATTCCATGGAAGTGCGTAGGCGCGTTATTTCCTTCTGTAAGGTCTCGATATCAAATCATCGGAAACATACAATACTGGATTTTCCTTGTTGGTGATATTTAAAAGTATTTTATTGGAATCGATATTGTATATCGATTATTGAGTCTGTGTGTGTGTATCTAGGAAGCGTACGTGTTTAAAAAGGGGTAAATAATTCATTTAATTATAAAGTATTATGACTAGCTAACGTGTAAAATTGCTATTTATAAGTAAATGGCTCATTAAAACTGTCCAGACAAAAAGAAGTAAGCGATACAGCCCTATAACTTTTCCTCCTACTTCATACATTTCTACCCGAGACACACTTAATCCAATTTCAAGTTGTCAAGCACGCGTACACGATAGCTGGGCTAGGCAAGTTAATGCCATGCATGTGTGCACTCCCAGCCCTAGTTCAAAATATAATCACTGCGCAAAACCGCGACCACAGAGTTATATTAAAAAAAAACAATACTTATACAAGTTGTTTGTTTCAGTTTTGTAATGACTTGATTGAACGTTTTTAATTTTAAATACTTAAACAACAGCCTGCGAGCTTGGAAAGTTATATATAATTTATTTTATAGCATGATACTTACAGCTCTTGTATTGCTAAAGGCAATAAATAAAAATAATAAACTCTGGGAACACATGTCATATAAGACCTGAGAAATCATACAAGTTATGGCCCTGGCGAATAACTAGTAAGTAATAAAACTAATTGACATTTATTATAAAAACATTAGCAATTTTGTAACACAGAGGATGTGACGCGTTTTAATATCTTGTATTTCTTCTAGCTGTCCTTCTCTATTTTCATACGAAAGGCAGAGACAGATATATATTCATCAATTTCAAAGTACGCTATTGGATCAAATCAGTGTTCGGCCAGTGTTGTATAAGTTATGTCGTCTGTGGCGTTACAAGATAGTTGCCATAATTTAGACGGAGTCCGTCAACAGATCGGAAGTAACAAATAAGACAGGTTTTCCTTTGCAGGCAGGCACTAATTAATTTAATGGCCTTATTTTCCTGGTTACTATAAGGTCTGTCGGTCATGTGACTATATTTTAGTACGAAGTGCTTTTTTCCGATGGGTAAGCAAGGGAATGTCGTTTCAACTGACGTTGACATTTAAATTACAGGCAAAATGTTTGTAACCGCTGACTTACAACTGTCATCAAGTAGCCAGTGTCCTGTCAATGTGTTTATCTTTCTAAATATACGTTCTCTGTTTGTTTTAACCTTGTACAACGTTGGATGCGATACTCATGTGTGAAGTCGCTCATGGTTCACAATGAAGATTTTGAGATACCTAATACTAGGAAATTAGGTACTGTTCTGTAAAGTGAGGATATTCATTATCTTAGTAGAAAATTATAACAACTTTTTCAGCACACCAACCATCGTAACAAGAAAAAAAATAGTCTAGGAGCCAGCAAAACATTCAAGAACTTTACCTAACAAAGTAACACCTTACATTTGCATTTCTTAAAAGCTGTTGGAAGATGCAACAGATTTCTCCAAATCTTTTCGCTGCACAATATAACAAAGCCTAAAGTCACCGTTCAAATGTAGAATTTCTTTCATATGTAGATCAGCTACACTCTACAGATATTTGTTATTCAAAAGCAGGGGCCACGAAAAGGCCGCCACCCCGACATTTTCTTGGCCGTAAAAGTTACTTGCGTTAGGGATGGCAGTATATACACGACTTTAACCCCTGATGGGTTAGGCAGAGGTGTATCTAATAATGTTTAAGTCTAAAGTTATAGAGGGCGAGCCTATTGCCATCATCTGGACACGAATCCAGATCCTCTGTGGCGGGGAAAATCCAATAACACTTGGCCGAACCCAGGACCGCAGTTTCGCTTGCGACTACTAGACAGTACTATATCAAAGAGGCAGAACATACTAATGGCATAATGATAATTTCTGCTTGGACCAGAAGAATGTGTAGATCGATTATAGTAAAAAAAAAAACAGTTGTACCATAGATTTTGATCGTGTAGGTAACTTTTGTAGGCAACAGCGTAAATGCGCGAATTCCTATGTGGGGGGTTCGGAACGATGTACTGAACACGTGGTAGTCCTTTGTGCGACGATGTCTGCCACCCTTATTTAGGTGGTAATTGGACAGGACTAAGTTAAATACTTGTCGTGCTTTATAGAATCGAAGCGTCTACCATAGATATGCCATACCGCGCCAACAATCTTACAGTTTGTTGTTGATAATGACATTTCAATAGTATTGTCTCTGTCACTCTCAAATGTTTCTCATATCTGTCGTTTCACGCGGGAGGTGCGAGTTCAGTGTTAACACATTTTTGCGCGACTAAAGTACGGTGAGGGCTTGTCTATGATTTAAACCTATGGCTTGCATAAAAATGCATATTATAAAACATTACCACCAAAGATCAATTCCGCGAAAATTCACGTTTGCCATCAATTTTCCGGTTGATTTTCAACTTATTACAAACAATAAAATAAGACAAAACTTTACACGGAACAAATTGGACGTTGTATAGAACCATAGACATTTGACATGTAGAACAAATAAGTACCGTTCAAATACCTACGTCACAGCGAGTTTTAAAATGCGTGCGGTTTCTAAGTAAAACCGATTATTTCGACATACCAAAATGAAAGTAGGTAATAGGTTTTTAACCAATTGGGGTTTTTAATAACTGTGACTTTGCGCACGTTACCAGCATTCGCTATTACAACAGAAATTGTTTGAATATCGAATTTAGAAAAATCTAGATTTTGACGTATGTCACAGAAGGTTTTAAGTGAATGTCAATTTAAGTAGTGCAAGAATAGAGTAGAAATTCGGTTGACGATTTTGTGCACGTACGACAGTTTTGGAATCGAAAATTAATAATACCAGTTAGGTACTTTAGGTATATTGTTGGACAATGTACAAAGTTTGGGTCATTTATAACGGCTTTTGCGTCTGTTTAGTGGTTTCTGTAACTGTAATTAGAATGACAACATGTCAACAAAACTATGTAATTTTATATGTGCTAAGTGGCCAAAATAATAATTTTAAATATGAGTTTTTTTGTACTTTACGACATAGCATTTTTTAAAGTTTTACTTTTTTCGGCATTTTTACATTGGGATCTAAAATTTTTGGTCATTGTTTTTTTATGCCGAGGCACATAAACAAGATCTCTAAAATTAAGAGTTACTTAATCCTTTGTCTCTAATCCGTCAATTGTGATCTAAATCTAAGTTCAGCCAAAAACCACTCGAGTGCTCAACTTCAAGGTATTCTATCCAGATTAAAGTACTTACATATTAATAAAAAACAATGGAGCTTTGAAAGCCTTCGCGGTAAAGCAACAAATTTCTATAACAATTGGTCAAAACAAGTTTAAAATTACGAGCCGTTTAATGTACTACAAACCTTTTCGTACACGACTGTACTTTTGATAATATTATGAAAGGGAATTAGTACTGTTAAGTAGAAGTTCTTCTGATTGTTAGGACTAAGAATTTTTATAAAACATGCATTATGAATTTTTTTTTAAATGTTTTTTTATCCTAAGTTGGAAAATGTTTACTAAGTAGTTACATATTTTTGCCGTTTTTCAGTACAAAACCTTCAAAATTAAAATCTTGCCAAAATACTTTTTTTGTACACCGTACTTTGATCTAGCACGATCTAACGAACCGGTACTTCCCAACAATCCATACTCAAAATCTCAACAGGCACTATCCCAACTCTGGATCCGCCTCCACAATATAAACAAAACACTCCTTGTTCGAGCGCTCGGCGAGCAATATATAATTTTGTCAATCCGTCTGTCACAGGCGCACAAAGCTGCAACCACCAAGTTGAAAGTAAATCATTTCACAGTACGCGCACCTTGCCTTTCATCCCGTAGGATATAGTCCGCATCCCTCTCGAGGCGCTTGGAAAACTTAGTCGCACAAGATGAAGTTTAATTGTTGCAAGAGGCAGCCTCTTAAGGCCAGTTCAGTGTACCGTCAAGCAGCTTTCCGCGCTATATAAGGCTACGTTTGTTGGCTCGAGATAAGCTTTGTTTATTTTATTCCAGCGATTAGCCGGTACCGCGTCTTTATTTCTACAGTTTTATGGAGTTATTTTACGGTCACTGCGTGTGGTTTACATTTGGGTTACAGGTTTATATCACGTTTACAACTATATCACAGAACACATTGGCATGGAGGTTTGAAACTTTGAAAGCGCCGTGGGCGGCACAGCACTTACTCTTTCCTTTAACGAATTCCGAATGTTTGTGTCGTGCGGGGACGTGGTGTCGTCCGCGGGAGGCGGCCGGGGTCCCGACCGCGGCGAGGCACAGGCACCACAACAAGGCACGCGCAGCGACCATGCTGCGACATCACTCGCGAAGCTACGCACACGACCGGCCGGCACTCACTTCCATCGTGTACTGGCCCGCCCGGTTTGTGGAGCCTCGCGCTGCGCGGGCGCACCCACAGACCGAAGCCTCCTTAGAGCCGACAAGAAGGCTTGCCTTTGGGCGGGAAAAGTTTTGACTACGAATCTTTGGTGTAAGCTCTGATCAAAACTAGGTGGTCGTGAAGGCTTTCAATTTCTGATTTCAGTCCAAGTTCACTTTTTTATAATTCCATTACAACTTCAAGTGAAAACAATGAAAAGAGCACACCACTAACGCTTGTTAAATCATTTATAATAAAATAATTCACTCATAAACTGAAAATTCCTGTAACGCACTACCAACAGTCTCAACTCCGTCACTTTACGCACTGAATTAACATAATTTAAAACGCAAAGCTAGTCCGTGAGCTCGGCTCTGCTTCGTTCGCCGCATCTACTACTTGTGACGGTCTACCTCTGCCCTCTCACGAGCACAGGTAAACGTCGAGAAGGACGCAGGTATGCGTCGCACTCAACACGCCGTAGAAAAAAAAAGCCACGTAACAAAAGTTTTTAATAACGCATTGTGCTCACCTAGTACAGATACGAACAAATTGTACTGATGGACAGACGAAAATGTAGCTTTTGGACGTATCATGCACCTTTTTTGGTCGGATTTAGTAATTAAAGTTTGTGATGTGTTCGATTTTGTTATCGTTTAATGTAGGTGCAGCATTGTTTGGTTTAGCTTTTGTAGCTACAAGAACTTCCACTACTGTATTTTAAAATAATGTAGCCTTAAAGCTGTCGAAAGCTTTTACCAATAAAAATGATGACATTAAAAAAAAAGTGTGACTCCTAGTCTACACTAACTTTATACACAGGATGTTGAATTTGCTGAAAATCAGGGCTGTCAATCAGTAATCACATTTCAAAATAATTTGTCAAGTTCTTAGGAAACGTTCTAGAAATTCGCGTAAAGTTTGGTGTAAGTGCCGTCCCTAAAGCTAGCTAAACTCGGCCAGTGACTAATGTTACAGGTTCTTGTGGCACTATAATCGTTACCGTTGCCCAACGTACGTAACTAGGCAACGTTTACTATCCAATCTTTATTTATATCTATTTTATAGGTACAGGCTTTCGCCTTAAACTACCAAGTTTTATAAATAGGAGTTATTTTACAGTTTAAGCTACCGCAACTAAAAGAATATTACTCTAAAAATAACATCCCTTAAACATCCCTTACTGAAACGACTGTCTTTAGAGGCTTCCTGAATAACTCAAAAAAATGTCCACAGATAATTTTCGACGCAATCAGTCCTCTTTTCAGCCAGCGACAAAACTGCAGTCATCTTTCGCTTTCCAATTTCAAATCGTTCAGATAAATTTTAAAAAAATCAGGCTATGTATGTGTTAAGTATTCAGCTTCTTGCTTTTGCAATCACTGAGTCAATTTAAGATGTCCACCTAATTGCTGATTTAGATGGACATCTTAAATTGATTCCGTGTTCTGTCTTGGAATTAAGAAATCTAGGCAGACTACCTTTAGTAGGTTCTGAATCTGAACAGTTTTCTGACCAAGTTAAATTGTTGACTGCGCAAGTGCGCACATAATTTTCGTTTGCCCAGCTATAAAATGTTTAATCTAAGACTTAAAAACGTACTGCGACTAAAAACTCACACCAATCATACTGTCAACAGGTCTATGGTATAATACCATAAAGTCATACCCACATTAGTTTACGTCCTCTAATCACGCGTTACTAATAAGCATAATTTATTGATTAAATGATCAAATCCTTTACATCTACCGCTTAATTCTACACAGCGTTTGAAAATCGAAAACAGAGATGGTCAATCCTTGGTCGGCGTAGCGCAAGCACCGTACCTAGTACACCGCCTAGAAAAAAAGGTTGAGCATACCTGATTAAATGATTACTCGCATTTTTCATACGACTAACATCGCTTAAAATAAATATTTTATTATATCTTTTATTTTAGTAACCAGTTATATATTATAATTCTTTATTTCTGTAGATACCTTGTTTCGCTTTTGATATTATTATACATACTTTGAGGTAAAAGTGATTTTAAAATAGTCTCCAATGGATGAACATTAGGTTTATAAAAGGCGTTATTTTGTAAAATGTCATTAATTTACGCAAAAGATAACATCACGCCTGTAATCTCTGAAGGGTTACACAGAGTTGTACCTTATATTCCACCCGCCTTTTGCCAGTTATGTTTAAGTCTCATGTAATGGAGGTAATTACAATTCAATAAATATCATTTATTGAATGATTTTACTATGTTCGTTAGATCAAATAAAGCAAGCGATTGCTCGAGTCCTGACTTCTGTTGGGCTATAAAATATTGCCTGTAAAATGCTCATTTTATTGCGCGAAGGAAGCATGAACACCTTCTAGTGTTACAAAAACAGAAAGAAAGTTTGAACAGTAGTGCAAAAACATCCTGTCGTATAAAAGCGTACAATTAACTAGTAATTTATGAGATACTTGTGATTCTAGGGTAGCCCGTAGACCACATTGCACAGCATACATCACGCTTGTAATCCCTGAAAGGTTAGGCTGAGGTGTACCTAATAGTACACCCACATTTCGCCAATTAACTTTAAGTCTCATGTAATAGGGTAAGAGCCTATTGCCATCAAATCCAGACTACGTGGCTGGAACTGAGAAATTCCTGATGGAAAATTCCAATCACATTTTGTCTGACCCCGGAATCGAACCCACGACCTCATGCGCAGGAGTCGCGCTTGCGACCAACGAGCAGTCCACAAACCATCCTACGGGATGTCTTTTTAAAAATCCTTGCTTAGTTATCAAAGGTAACTTTTTGTGCTATTTGAGTTATGACTTGGAGAATTTAAGAGCTTTATTAGGTAGATTTAGAATTTCTAGAAATTCAAGCTATTAAAAATTACAATAATTTTACATTCGCATACGCATGAAATAACAAAGTCGTTTCTATCTATTTCAACTGCATTTTTTAGATTCCTGTTTATTTATTGGCCTCCTAGTCCACTAAGATCGAAACAGTAATACTCGTTTTCACTAACACTATAAGTGGTACCTTAAGTAATGCCTATATATTTTTTCACTGTTGAAATTTCAAGCCTCTGAGCTGAACCAACCGTTGAAATCTTTGTTCTTTTATTTAGGCAATCACTTAGGTGTCACCTAGTGTAAATGAAAACAGGCATTAAAAGTCTTGTACACACGGCGGCACATGAAGCTTTACATTTCCAGTATAACTTGGCCTCGTTTTGTATAGATTTCCTATACAATGCGAGATCCACATAAACTGGTTTTGTATAGCTTGATTAGCCGTCGTGCGTACTAAAGTAAAATAAATTATTCTCTTCTAACACTAGTAACATTACTTTTTCAATTTACATAACATTTTCATATCTATTCATATTCAGCAATATAATATTATATTACACGATTAAAATTAATATAAGTATGGATATGGACATAAATAGTTATTAAAGTTGTCCAAATAGTTATGTGCTTGTTATATACAGTTTTACTGCTAACTGTAAAAGGTTTTGCGAAATAAAAAAAACTTTATTTTATCACCAGTTACACATGGTAATAATTTGATTTACGTCTTTTGATGTGGGTGTACTATTACCCCTCTGACTATGCCTTCAGGGATAAAAGGCGTGATGTTATGTTTTTATGTAATCGTGAAGGCTACCCTTATAGTCTTCTGAAATATAGTAAGGAGACCAGGCGGTTCCTGAATTAAATCTTAGTAAACTTTCAGGAGGCCTATAAAACGCTAGCGATGATTTCCACCAAACTGATCGCATCACATCGAATCGAAAAGCATACGAACGGATGCGGCGACAGCTGATCACGTCTGGCAGGATGTCGACGCACACGATCGGTTTCGTACCATCGTTTACGAACTTATCCGTTTCTGCGCCTAGTTAAATAGTTTCATTCCTAGCGACGACAGGCGAACGGAGCCGATCGTATACTTTCGGCTACAATCGCGTGTCGCGGAAGACGCACGCGGTCAAGATGCTGTGCGCGACTTGGTAATATAGACTTTAAATATTGTGTACACGATTTAATATCGTTTAATATAATTTCAGTAAATTTTGGTTTTTCCTTTAACATAATTACTCGAAAGAGACTAGAAGAGATAAAAGTTAAATATCAGTTTGACTGAAATAGGAAAATTTTAATCCAGGGAAACTTTTGACTATCAGTAAATAATGTATGACCTTCAAAGTAGCCGACCTACCAAAAAGATTAAATATGACGTCACCCTTTGCACGAATAGTTGAAATCTATCAAAATACGGTTTAAGCGCCAATTTTAAAAATAAACGGCCGCGTCGTTAACACTTCAGCAAACATTATAAACGGGCAGTGGACATTAATTTACACTATTTATAGTGTAATGTATCAATTACCTCATTTACCAACTTAGATTATATTGTGTACACAGATAGCAAACGCGCGTTGAACTCTTTACGAAAGTCGAGATCTGAGCCTAACCACGAGAATCTTACCGACCGCACTATGCGACTACATAGCTTTACTTTACATCCATTGACGGACACATTGAACGTGTGGTCTTACCATCCGTTCTAAGCGCTCAATGTACGTGAAACTAGCAAGTTGTCGCGTGTAACGGATTCGCGCAGTGAATGTTTGGTCAGTCGTTAAGTCGTAGCGGGTTCAACTCGCATTCCTGAACTATGGAGCCTTCACGGTCTAGAATGCTCTTACAAATCTCTCCGATGTGTTCGCTGTACCGATGTACCCGTACATCGGTACATAGTATTGCAACGAATCGATTTTTTATCGATATTTATCGTTAAATTCAAGATGGCATTTTGTAATTTCAGTTTTTAATTTTGTTAAAGAATTTTAAATTAGTCTGACGGTAGGTTTGACGGACTGTATAACTGACTAATGGTGGTCCTTTTCGAACGGTTAATTTACTTCAAAGTAAAGCCAAAGTTTACTTACATTCGATATTTCAAAACTGACTTGTTTTGCGATTTGTTCATCTTAACTACTCTACGGTACTCAAGTATTTAATCATAATAATAAAATCTATTTTTAGAGGCAACTGCCCTTTAAATGTAATTTCTCGTAAAATTACCAACACTGTATACTGACGACGTGTGTTCACTATTCAACTTCAGTTCCTACTTCCCAGTTCCCAGTGAGCTATTACCAACATAACTTTGCTAACGCCCTCGTCTTTATTCCTGAAACATAAAGGTTATTATTGCATGTGTTATGTGCATGTTTTAACTGGCCCTTATGCTACGCCTACAGGTTAGTCCGCCTTGTCAGCATGTCAATAAAATATCGGTTAAACTACATAATATGAAGCGTGTCTTGTTTATATTGCAACTACTCGGTACTAGAGTACCGTCCCGAGTATTTATAATAATTGTTCTATTATTGTTGTCGTGGAAATGTAAACAGCGTTAAATAAAATCTCACATTGATCGAGGAAATTGCTGTAGACTTTATCACGAAATTTACCCATATATGTAGGTGGAACTGGTTATTAGTGCCTTATCTAAACAAATAAATAAAATTGAAGTGTCTGTTTGTAATATTAAAATAACAGCTTTTTACTGAATGCATATGAAAGTATATGCGGTACTTATAAAAAAATACTTTTTTTTTAAATTTTCGTCCGTCTGTCTAGCTGTTTGTTCCGGCTATTCTCCGAAACAGCTGGACCGATTTTGATGGGACTTTTACTGGCATATAGCTGATGTTATAAGGAGTAACGTATAGGTAACTAACTTTTATTTTAGAAAAATAATTAGGGTTCCGTGTAAAAACAAAATCCGATTCGAATAGGGAAGTAATATTTTTCATAATAATTTCACGCGGACGAAGGTCGCGGGCATCAGCTACAACTAGTTCTTCAATAAAATATGACAGATTTCATACTATGCGAACTCAAATCTAGTTTAAGTACTTAGTCACAGAAAGTTCACGTTTTGGCTAGAACTGGTAACTATTGAGTAGCGTCGTGAACAACGGGCCTAAAAGTTAAAACAATATTCGTCCATTTCTTGTCTGGTTTCGTTTCTCAGATCAGCACGTGTTCGGTTCACGACTCCGCAAGTCGTCATTGCCACAGAGTATCAAAACATCCACAGACAAAGACCAACCTGTCTCATAAAACGTACTGAAACTCCCCAACACGAGTTTCAATACTACGCCATTTTATACCAAACTCAGCAAACAAAACATTATTAAGGATTACAAGTAAAGCACGGGGTTCTACCTGCGCCTGCGCACAATAGTGAAATCAAAGCCCCATTGTGGCGTTACAATGCAGTCAAGTGGTTGGAGTGGCTTTGTTGGTACCGTCTTCTTAAAGTGCCTGTTGCCATACACATAAAAGAATTAGATAGTGTATGTTTTAGCTGGCAATTTTTCGAGACAGAGATAGAAGATCAGATGATGTGCATTTTGGGAGTTTTTTTTTTCAGCTAAGCTGTTTCGTTTTTCTTTAAGTTTATGAGTTGGCAGACATAACACGTGACGTTGTCGTCAGTTGCGATTAGTTTTTTAAATGTACACACCAGTAGCGAAGGGTTAATTGTTTAAGAGGTAAGCCGGAGTACATAATCTTTAATGTAATTTTAATATTTGTCTACGGAATACTCATTGTGCCCGTTTTCAAAGGGAAGCCGGTAGGAATCGAGTTGTATGGTACCTTCGCCACTGGTATACACTCAGTATGCTCATGATATAAAAGAATGACCTAACAAGCCTAGCTATTAAATTAACTCTGAATACAAGTGCCTGATTTTTTTTCGAGTGCAAGGACGAGAAATGTGTAGTTAAATTAATTAATTTAATTGGTTAAAGATTGAAGGGCTGGTAGGGTGATCAAAATTGCTTAGGTACCGGGAAACCAGTAGATTTCTTTGGTCCATATGGAGCAGTTCTGATGGCTGATGGCTTGTTTTTTTTCTTCAGGAAAAAATACTTTTATTAGGATACTTCAAAAATTTTGAGGCGATTTCTTGAGATTGAGTTGCCAACTGAAATAAATGAATATTTTACACATTTATGTAAGTATGTCAACATTCTAGTCTAAGTGTATCGGAATTTCGCTCAATTCATAAAAATCTAGCTTGTTAATATACACAAACGTACAATTAAAATTCCTAAATAAATCAATGTGTCAGTTTGCATTGATTAACAAAACTTCTCTCACATTCAAAATTCTTTGAAGTGCCTCGAGTAGGTACCCAAGTTTTATATTAATTAATTGTTTTTATTACTTAAGCCCAAATTGCTATGTTAACACGTATGGTATAAATAAAATGGGTTGTTTGTATTCAGAGCGGAGTTGCGGAATATGGGAGGGGGAATTACCGAAATCGTCGAAATCGTCAACTGGCCTTTTTGTACGGGTGGTCGTTTTACTAAATACTTTAGCGATCAAAGCGCTTCTTGTTCTACGTACCTAACTGTTTTTTGAATGTGCAACGATTTTTATTGTTCATTATGCTACTACTTACTTTTTAATAATAAGTCTTTGATAGCGAATGGTGAAGGTAAGTCAACGTCGTCAGTTTGTCGAAATCAACGGGTTCTTATAATTTTAGCAGCGGTGAATATTTTTACATGAACACGTATGTGTATTCAAATAAAACTGAATATAGAACATTAAAATGATTTATTTTTAGAATCCTTATTTATGGCTTATTAGCCAGTGTTAAAAGTTGCGAAAACAGCTTGTCATTTAAAAGAGGTATTATTATGAGTCTATTAGCCTGATATATCATGACATGTTCGAGATTTTATTCAATGGCGATCTGTGAGCAAATGAATTTTGACGGACTTATGAATTAATGCAACGTTTTAGCATTTGGCGCCAAATTTTCCTACATTTAACGAGTGTCTTAATGGCCTGACATCATAAAGATTAGTTTTAAATTCGGGAAAAAAAGGCTTTACGTCTTTAAGTATAATTAAATTAGCAACATTCCTTACAAGATTTTTACATTTAAATTGGTGTCAAAACTTGCCAAAGATGCCAAAGAACCTGTTGTCTAATGAACGTCGTCGCATTCACGTGACAAACCACCGAATTTATGTTTCAATTAAAGAAACATTAATCATCAATTAATTTTAAATAAACAATAATCTAACATGTTTATGCCTCCATGCACTATTGAGTACGTTAAAAATTACTTATAGCTGATGCAATCAAATTTAAAGGCCCAATAACAATTCTCGAAACTAAGGTTGTGTAGCGTGGAAAATAAACGAGAGACGAAGGCAACAGACGCGGCCGCCACCTAGAGACATTAAAAATTATGTTTCTGATCATTAATACTAAATGTAGAAACTTAATAATTGCCGCCTATTATACATATTGTAATAAAAAAACGCATTCTTGGATTCCAGCCAGTATCCCACTGCGACGGGGTTGGAGATTCGAGTTTATGATGTACGACCTTAATTGTCCGGCAACCAAATCTGAACTGTCTCTCCTACATAATAAGAGCCAAGTCAACAGGTGGGTGTTGACTGTGCACAAAATACGATACGGTGTTAATAATAAAGAATAAGTTAGAGTGTTCGAAATGTAAAGAAATCAAAGGGCGAGGCATCTGCCACCCCCGACTGCTCGTCGTAATCGTATCAATAAGTTAGGCCGCAAGTTTATTTTTATCGATATCAATCGATCATAACGTCGTGCGTTAACGATACCATCAGATTCGTTCCTTTTGATTTGAAAGTCGAGTGTTTTATAATTACAAACGATAGAGTTTTGTGTTTTTACAAAAAGTTGATCCTTATCAGTGATTTGTTATTTGTGAGCGAACCACAAATTAAGGTACTTAATTATAAATCTATCCGGCGGTCGCTTGAGGCGGTTCACACTCGCCTGAATGAGAAATCTTCGAAATTGTTCGAAGCGACTCAACAGAGCAGTCAATACGATGCAAGCATGGATAACATGCCCCGATAAGCAGATAAACGTTGAAATTCTGTAGTTTAAAATTAGTTTTCTTTGGGTTATACAAAGGAGAGAAAGCGATGCACAAAGCTATGCAAAGATTGTTCAGAATGCATTTGAACAGAAGATATGCATCAAGTCGCTTGCACGTGTTCTCCGAGCAATTCTCATGGTAATGCGTGGCATCCAAGGCATGATCGCCCTCGGGTTTTGGGTCCCTGAAGCCTGTTCTCTTAAAGTCCCATAGAAAATAAAATATGACAAAATTACTGTGCAGATTGATTTTCTCCTTTGTAAATGGTCATTCTGTTCGCGAGACGGTTTTAGAGAGGAAAAGTTATTCAAAAATATATTGAAAAACATGTATGTAAATGATTCTTTATTATGGCTTTTTGCGAAACGTCGGGAAGGTTTGAAAGATCAGATTGCAATGCTTCAGAATCGCAAGTGTTTATTGTTTTTAACAGTACTGAAGTCACGTTCAGGCTGTCTGCGCGCATACATTAAGTTTATGACTTGAAAATCAGAGCCCATCGCTTCGCCACAACAAGTACAACGATCGCGTGTCGCTGATAAATACACTACTGAAATTATAAACGTCCCGAGGCCGACAGATGCACTTTTGACATACAGGCGGACAAAGGGCCCGTTCGCACGCTCGCCACAAAACCACGTTTTTTGTAGAAGCCTCCGAACGGAATCTAAACGCGAATCACATTGTGGGATCCTGCCTTCTTATTTCAAATTTTAGTTTTTTTCCCGCTGGCTACTTGGAAATGTTGTCAATGTCTTACACTTAATTTTCTGAGAGAATGATTAAATTAAAATGAGGTTTTTTTGACAAATTGTCTGCAGTGAGAACAGTTTAGACTTAAGTCATTAGAGTTTACCGTTATGGGTCCTGGTTTAGACTGGACAATTTCTTATTTCTTTTACCTCCATCGTAAGAGAATATTTTGAAATCTTCACAATAAAGCGTAGACAGCTACGAGCTACGTAGTTTGTCGTAGGCTGCTTTGCAAATAAGGGGAGCGTAGTTAATTGGCGTGTTCTACGAGGACTACGGGAATCGCGAGGCAAAAATTATCTCAAGGATATATATCATCAAGTTTATAACTTTATTTGTACTGCATAGCCGAATCAGCTCAGAAAAATGCAGCTGACCTATTTTACACAGTCATCCTTATCGCTCATATTTAAGTTGAGTAAACTCCTTAACGAGATTTTTAATGGCTAGCAACCATTAGAGTTGTGTGCAGAGTATTAACCTCTTATCTCGTCCATCTGAGTTCTGTTACTGATAGCGAATTGCGTTGTACTTGTAATTTTTGTTAATTCTGGTAAGCAGATATCGGATTTCTTAGGATAAAAGTTAAAACGGAGCTGAACATGAAGTCTTTCCGCATGTGAATAAAATGTAGGATTCCATTTTCATCATTTTATATTCAAATGGGTCCCGCCTGCTTCAGCTTTTATTTTATTAAAAATGTGCTGGATTTTTGCTTTTCAGTTTTTTTGGTCGGGTATTTGCGTTTTTTTAATCACTTTTTTCATTTACAGCTTTTTAGTTTAAGTATAAGATTTTTTACCTTTTATACGATATTTCATTTCGTTTTATATGAAACATTTAAGCTGTATAAATTTTTGTAATCACCTTCCAAAATCTTTTTTTTTGATACGACATATAATTTATCCAAATCGGTTCATCTGTTTAGGAGTTACGAGAGAACAAAGATACGGAGATTAGAAATATACATGCAGGTCAAACACATAACCCTCTTTTTGGGCTTCGCCGCAGTCGGGTAAAAAGTGCAAATAGATAGGAAAACTGAGCCTTTCTGATATGTGATCGACTAAAACACATTCAAATAATGCTATATAGAGCAGGACAAGAAAATGTGAAGAGTGACATAACCACAGCTAAATATTCGCCCTCGACTGACAGACGCTCATAAATCGTTGACGTAAAAACGAGCGTTATGCCACACCACTCGACGACCAAAATGGACGATTAAAATCAAAAATAAAACTACAACACGGCATGCTTTTGTCTTACTCGTGTCTACAACAGGCTTTTATCTGTTGGACGCCGGTGCCCGTTCCTTATACTCGAAAAAAAAAAAAGTTGGAAGGAGCGATGGCGCGCGCAGGTAACTCGGCCATTTTGCTTCACCTTTTTATTGTTATTCTTTTTCAATAATCCGCATGTTTTATGGCTTGTAAGGTAGTTTGTTACGATTCGAGGTTACTAATTAAGTAACGGGAAACACCAGTAGCAGGAAATATTCATTATCAGAACGATTTTTGGGGTTCCGTGCCTCGGGGTACTACGAAATGGCTTTTACTCTCGTCGGCCCATCGAAAAGTAAACATTGAATAAATGTTACCATGGTTAGAAAACTTTCTTGATTACTGGTAGTTAGCATCAGGTTAAGGATCTCCTATGTTATCAAAGAAATTACGTAACTACGAAAAGCTATCTTAAGAGTCTATCATAATTTAATTTAAAACCCGGATTTTATATATTATATTTGATATTTGGACCAATTTTGTTTGGAAACCTGCAAGTAAACCTGAGTGAAAAAATCTAGACGTCAATTGTCCAGACTGATTTTGTGAGATTGGGTTTGACACAGATCAAAGTTAAGCAACCTTAGCCAGCAATGATTTAGACACCAATTGAACTAAGCATGATTTCCAACAATAAACCGAAGGCTAAATTCTTTACATCACATTGGCTTCAATTTTTTCTTCGCGTTCGAAAGATAGCTATTACAAGACTATTCGTTAATAATAACGTTGCGAGCTGGCGTGAAAAACGGGTCTTCGGCCAACATACCATTAATGATAATAATCTAAGCTAATCATTAGGTACCAAAAATGCATCCTCGTAACAAACAGGAAACATAATATTTACCTACCGACATTTTTTATGTTAATTTAAAAGTCGCAATGGAAAAAAAATCTCATTTATTTTATTATATGCGTAATTCTCAATTTCCTGTGATTAGACACGATTCTACTGTGATGAATAACTCATTAATATAGTTTTATTTTATTGTGACAAAGGTCTTTTTGGCAAAAGGAACTTGGATTAAATACAATTATCTTTAATTAAAGTTCTCATAATCAGTTTCTACACACATTTCCAAAATTAACATCTTATCAAATCCGGGAAAGTAAGAAATCAGTGCTTTAATCTCTCTGAATTTAATCTAATTTACGTTTTTAAGTGCTAAGAGATAGCCTTAGATTAAGAAAGTCAAACTTAATCGGGCACTAACCCGATCAGATTTCTAATTAAAAACGTCTTAGGTATATTAGATTCAGGCACCCAAACTTAACATACCTGGGTGCCTAAATCCGGCTTTCTCCTGAAGTATGTAGGGTTGTCAAAACATTATAAATGCGTGCATAATATAGGGTCTAACTTTTTAAACACGATATTTCAAGAGTAACTTCTACAAGTCGTAAAGTCGCCATAGCAACGAAAAAAAAAATTTTTTTCTGAATGTTTTTGTTTTTACGAAATTATTATAGTTCTAAATATTCTTGCGACATTTTGCATAAAACCTTTACAAACTTTAAACTTACTTACTTTTACTTTTTTAAACTTTTTTTACTTTTTAAACCTTTAGCCAGTATTTATTTTGTGGGTCAAGTAATTTTAATGAATTTATTTTTTATAAAAATAGACTTAGATAAAAAAAAAATTTTGTTGCTATGGTGACTTTACGACCTATAGAAGTTACTGTTGAAATATTTCGTGTTTAAAAAGTTAGACCTTATATATATACGAAAGTTTGGTACATGTCTATTCCATCAATAAATGGATATTCCAGTAATTTTCATTGCGGACAACTCGTCTCATCAAAATTAAATAATGCGGTCGAAATTTAAGGTAGCTTTAATAATTAAGTTCATATTCTTTCAATTCAAGATGGCGTCGATTGACCAAGCTAATATTTTCTTTGATTGATTACCGTATGAATGCGGATGTTGTCTCATATTGAATGTACGTATTATGTACACATTGTACAGATGTTCGCAAACTCGATTATATACAATTCTTCATTAAGTTCCATGTTTCCTTTTATGTACACTTGCAATGCAACAATCATATTCTCTACATTATTAATTTATAATGAACTAGGAAGATAGATTTGTGATAATAGTTCCTGGCTTAGCATTAGTGGCTCATTTTTATGTTAGTTGCAGGGGGAGGTAGAACCGATGGCTGATGATGGATTATTGGCTGAAAATTGATGGCGGGGGTGAGTGAAGCATGGCGCAGAGGAAAGAAGGCGCAGTGAATGGAACAGGGCTTGCAATGATGATGATGATGATGCACATAAAATGGGTGAATATCGAAAAGTACCACTTTGTACTAATTTGTCGCAATTCAAGTTCACTGGTGGTCGACCACTTTTCAACCTTATTATTTAGGGTACCTATAAGTGTGAAAAATGGCAAACCGTCAGTGAACTCGGCAGTACTTTCAGATAGTGTTAAAGCCTGTCAATAATGATGATGAAGATGATCGTGATGTCATGATTGTTATGGTCTCCATATTTACCGTTTTCCGTCCAAGGTTGTAGTTTGGTTGCTTGAAACAAAAGCAAAACTAGATTAGAGCATTTGAACAAGAACTACGTGAGACTAGCCTCAATACCTCATCAAGAATTCTATTGCATTTCATTACCGAACCCATTCGATCATATCAACTCAAAACGGGGTACTGAATGTGATTGTGGTGTGTTCATTTTATTTTAAAAATACCCTTATAAAGTCACAGAGTCCGAGAATAAATAATTACAGCTTCATTTAAATCAATCTGACCGATTGAGCTTAAAACATGAACATTCCGATTGGAGAAAGCTTATTTTTTCCAGCTCGAGTTTTTTAAATCTGAATTAGAAATTATAATAAATATTCTGATATGTAAAAATGGAACTGTAAACTGTAGTAGGACGAAGCTGAAAGCCAGCGAAATGACGTAAGAAGAATTTCCTCCGTTCCCCGGAAAGCACGTTAAGCCGTTGGTCCCGGGTCTCATTTGTAGATCTTTGACAGTCATTAGGAAGTCAGTGGTTAAAAAGTCTGACAGTTAGTCTTACCAAGGGGTATCGTATGACTCTGTACTAACTGGGTTGTGGAGGTCAGATAGGCAGACGCTCCATGTAAAATACTGGTATTCAGCTGCATCCGGTTAGACTGGAAGCCGACCCCAATATAGTTGGGCAAAGGCTAGGCCGATAATGAGTAGTTTTTCTATTTTATCTGTTTTTGTTTTGTATATTTTGCTGTCATGTATTTATTTATGTTTTTTTTTTAAGGCAGACTGGTAGAAAATGCCCAAGACATTAAGTTCGCCTTTGTACAGTTTTTACTTGTGCATAAAAATGTAGCTAGAGGTCCTCTTTTCTCATCTTCCTATACTGAAGTTAGATTAAAGGAATACAGCTATAAGAAGTGAAGGTACAGTCCCTGATGTCTGAAAGTATCATCAAGTGTCTGATACATATGTGTCATATGTTTGTTGATATTAAATTAATAATGGAGGACACAATATATTTTTTTAAATCTCTTTTTTGTCCTGCAAGCTGTCTTGTCTACATTAAGCTGGATTTTATGTATTTAGAAAATATGGCGTGCATGGTACAGTATACAATGATATATCTATCTGGTATTGCTTCTTTATATTTGTGTTAGAGAAAATCTTGTGGAGCACGTCTATTGAGTCTTATAAATGAGTGGTTTGGTTGTTCTTCCATTAAGGTTCTTGCCCGTTGGTTTGGATGGTTTTCTATTCTTTTGAAAAACGGTAGTAAAGAGTGCTTTCTTTCTTCTATAACAATCTTGATTTTTAGATCACGGTAATGGAGATTTTTTATTGAGGAGACAAATTGAAGAGTGGCCTTCAGAATTAAATTTAAATAGGTTTTAAGTTAACGATGGGGAAAAGAAGAAATTGTTAAGTCAGTTTGAAGTGTTGAACTAATTTCTACACAATACCACTCACCGTTTGCGTAAAGGATGTCATCGAAGTATCCATATCCGAATTTGGGGACTGCATGTGCAAAATGGAAACATGTTAGTATTCATTAGTATTAGAAAATATGGTGAAACAGTTAAATGAATTAAATTACTATTAGTATCAAGTGAGAGCAGCGGTGGCCCAGTGGTGGCGGCCCCGACTTACGAACAGTAAGTCGTGGGTTCGAACCCAGAACACGGCGAAACAACAAGCTATACATTTCCAGTATAACATGGCCTCGCTTTGTAAGTAAGATTACTCGTAAATGAGAGATCCGCATAGACTGGTTTTGTATAGTTTAATTGGTCGCCGTGCGTACAACTACAGCTATCAGTAATATTTCGGCTGAATGTGAATATCGGTATCTGATGGACATTGATCTCCCCGACCTGCTCACTTCACATATTTCTGGTCTTTATAGGTCTATACAGGGTGTAAACAGACCCTTCTTGAAGCCGTCAACCAAGTATTCTGTACATAAAACTAAGTAACCCTACACAAAAATAATTGTTGGGAAACGACTTTTTTTTTGGGTGAAAAATAATGTTTTGCGGTAAAACTCATTGTAACACATTTAAAACATTGTGTATATGGATGCATTAAATAGTAAACGGGGTATTTAAAGTAAAGTTATAACTTTAAAAATTAGAATAAAAAAAAAACTTGTGAAAAAGTAGTGTCTTTCGGCTTCGTTAAGGGTCTATTTACACCCTTTATATAACTGGTCAGGATTTTTAGCTGACAGTTCCAACCTGGGGTTTTCTTAGCTTAGCCGACAATCAAAAGTACAAATAGTACAGCCAATAATCCAGTTCACCCTCAGTAAGCCTAGAGAATTTATGGTAATATTCCGAGCACATAGTGGTTAATGTCAAATTATTTTCACTGCTCGCTACCTTCCATTGGGTAATCACTGTAAGTGCAGCTACCAACTTCTAGTATTGTGCCTGACTCGATAACGTAGTTCGTTAAGGCGCTTGCTCCTTCGCCGCGAGCATTCGCCTGTCATGTCACTTCAGATTCACTTGCTTCTGTACAAAATCGAATCTTGGAATGTCACATACAAACGCTCGCGGTGAGGGGGTACCGTTATGTATACCATTAAAAGAACTACTGATTTCATATTTATTTTACGATTTCATTAAGTGGATCTAATTCTTTAAATTATGTAGTCGATAATTTTGTTGAACTCTAATGAGTTTATGTTGGCACCAACTTAAATGATTAAAATGTATGTGTACTACTGAATAAATAAATAAATAAATATTGGCTAAAATGATGGAAAACCTTGACTACAGACATGGTGGAAGTATGGTAGTCCTTTTGGGCAAACGTATACCATCATCAATATTAGTAAGTAATGTTATGGTGCTTGATCCTGTCAGTACAAAAAGTGTATGATATAGACCCATAAGTTATCTAGTCTTATAAGTAATATCTTATACAAGGTGTAAACAGACCCATCACGAAGACGTCAACCAAGCATTCTGTACATCAAACTAAATAAGTCTACGCAAAAATTATTGCTGGGAAACGACTTTTTTTTTGGGGTGAAAAATCATGTTTTACGGTAAAACTCAATTTAACGCACTCAGAAGTGCTGAGGGATGCTTTGGATAGTAAACAGGTCATGGAGTTAAATAAAGTAAAGTTAAAACCTTTAAAAGTGGTATTTAAAAAACAAATTGTGAAAAAAAATAACTTTGACCTCCAATATCTCCGTAACTAGAAGGTTCCCAGGTATGGTACAGAACAAGCGCCTTTCGGCTTCGTTAAGGGTCTTTTTACACCCTTTAGATAGGTTTTAGTAAATTATGTTAGTAGTGATTTCACTTACTCTTCCAGTGTGGAATGGCTGTATAGTTCCTGGTTGTTCCTTCGTCTTCAGCAGCTTGCGAATAATTAGAAAAAGGCATATGTTAGTATTAGTTAATCCAACTAAAGTACTAAATTACGACAGTTGAAGAAAAGGAGTTCGTAAAACTGAGAATTACGAGAGAGTTAATGAAGTACGAAATTTTATCGATGTATGAAATATCAGTCAGGGCTCATCACTAGGCATCAAACAAAATGAGATACATCAAAAGACTTTTGTCGGCATGTTGTCGGCGGAGTTTCATCGAGTACCTCGCAGCGCCTTGCATACTTTGCCGTGGACTTAAATGTATTGTTTAAACACCCTTCAATATTGATTAAATATAGCTAATGAAAAGATAATCACTGATTATTCAGTTGCGTTTTGGCGGAAAATTTTGGTCCTTTTGATCCAGATTATTGTTGTCCTAGAACAAGCCGGATAACCAAAAAATCGAAGCCATAAGGCTTGTATCAACCTTTCGTTGGCCAGAGTCCCAGCAGTGGGAATATTGTAGGCTGATCACCGATTACACATTATAAAACCTTAAATACATTTAACGAGCTAAAAATATCTACAATGACAGAATATTTCCAAGGACGTCATGGACACAATGTTTACAGGTCACAAATAAACTCTATGATGAAATGTTCTATTTAATTTAGAAACAAACTGAGTTATTTAATTAAGATGATAACGATGCATGAATTAAACAAACTTAGCAAAGGAGACGGAGTAAAACAAATGTTGTAAAGGACGCACGGGAAAATACGTTAGGCCCTTATGAAAATAAAAATCTTTCCGGTCATTGGTTTGGATGGATTTTAATATTAATTTAAGGCTGAAATGCAAAAAAGTAATAATAGTATTCTTGGGCTCCATTATTTCAGATTTAAAGCTCAAAATAACCGAGCTCAGAAAATATAAAGCGAGGCTCCATCCACAAACAGCGATGTAGGAAAGTCTACCAATTACAAATACCCGACATTACTGGGATCCATAAAATAGAGAGGCATAATAAAGGTCTGCATGAGAAATGGTAGCAGGTAGGGGTCTCCGGCGGCGCTTCGTGAGGACGTCTACACGCCTCGTCACGAGCGAGCCGCGAGCCCCGAGCCTGTCGTCCATCATCCTGATGCGAGCCACCAAATTAGCCCTCTCTAGAGCAACCAGTACCACTGCACTTGTCCAGAAGACACCGTAATTATAGCACTTTTGACCGGACCGAGTAAGGTAATGTGACCAAAGTATTCTCATACTTACCGACATTAAGTAGTCGTGATTGGTGTAAAGCAGACCATAACAGCGCAGTTACATCGTATTTTTCTATCAATTTCATCAGACGCTTCTATTATATGATCTGAGAGAATAAATAAACACGATGGCCTGATGGCTGGAGATTACAATGTTAAACACTCCACAAATCAATTTACTTTCTTATCAGCTAAAATCACGAGAATGCTCATTGTTTCCATTAGGAAACAAAGAGCATTCTCGTGATTTTAGTTGATTATATTATAGCTGATTATATACATTATATTATATCATATTTGAACATTAGTTCAAATAGTATTGTCATTTATTTTTGCGTCAAACGAGATTATATAATATTTGCATTAGTTACAGATTGCTAATGTTCACAAGAATGATAAACTAGACATGTTAATCTCCCCTCGTCCTAAAACATTTAAATAATTGCTACAACAAAGGCAAATGTCAGTAAGAGCAGCAACATGGTTCGGTTAACATTAGCTTCTATCTCCAAACATCTGACTGAAGATGTTATAGACAAAGTTTACAAGTTGAAGACAAATAGTGATGACAATGTGCAAAGTGTTGAAATTTCAAGAGCGGCGCCCGCCGGTGAGGGCCTCATCAGCGCTGTGTACCGGATCCAGGTGACTGGCAAGAATCATACCGCCAAATTCATCGCTAAAGGACTGGTATCTGATCCTCTAATGCGAAAATCTCTTGACTGCCACACATACTTTAAAAGAGAAGCTTTATTTTTCTCAACCATTCTACCCATCTTGTGCGAGATCCAGAAGACTTCTGGTGCGAAAGAGAGGATCCAGGACTATCTCCCGAAATGCTACGGATGTCATCTCGATGGTAAAGAAGATTATATTTTGATGGAAGACTTATCCGAGAAGGAATGTTCGTCTATATCTGAACATATAACTATTTACGAAAGGAATTTGACTCTCAAATCTTTGGCGCATTTCCATGCTGTATCCTTAGCTTTGCGTATTAAAAAACCTGATGCCTTTGCAAAGCTTGCGAATGGACTAAACGAAGTTTATTATAATGATAAGAATAGAGACTGGTATGCGAACTATCTCGCTGAAGCCATTAAAATAGATAGAGAAGTGCTTGCAGAATTCGAAGATCCAGAAAGCGTTTACTATCAGAGATTTGACGCCGTACTTAACGATGATGTTTATGGACAATTGATTCGCATCGCTAACAGTCGTGGTGACCACCCCGTGTTCGGTCACGGAGATGCTTGGTGCCCCAACTTCCTGTGCTGTAAAGATAAAGCTATCGCTATTGATTTTCAATTATTGAGATGCGCTTCACCTGCCACAGATTTGGCTTACTTCATACTAATGTGTAGCGATCTTTGTCGTACCAAAGAAGAATTTCTGGACGCAGTCGCTGTTTACTACGAGTCTCTGAAGTATTATCTGACAGACATGGGGATCGACGCTAGTAAGGCCTTTTCATTAGACATGTTTAAAGAAGAATTGAAGAAGTATGGTTGTTTTGGAATACTAGCATCAATCACATCGTTTCCCTTGTTGGCCAACGAACGCTGCGACACCCTACAATCCTTGGAGATGAAGTACACCGGCCACGATTGCATACCGCTTGAGAAGCTCTGGCCGTTGAGTCCAATTAAACACGAAGAACACAAGTTGCGACTCGTAAACGCCGTTCGTGTTGCTGTAGACGTTGGACTGATCTGAATTTAGTTAATGTTAATGGAATTAATAAAAAAGTTCGTTATTATCCCAGTGTTTCTTGTCTATCACGACTTGGCTACTTCGCACTTAACGGAACAGTCAAACTTAAAATCTTCTCTCAACCGCCAGCCTCGCAAACTGATTTGTGTAGAGATTCTTCACAAAAACACCTGTATCTATATAGATAAGCCTTTAGATGAGTCGGCAATACATTGGAATGTTCGGATTCGTGACCGCTAGACAGCCGAAAACTAATTATCGCGCGGTGTCGAAGTGTTCGGCCGCTCGGACGAGGCGCGTGTGTATCGAATACACTCGCATACAACTTACATTTTAAACCGGCCTATTAAGATTGGTGATTTTTTTACCTTTCTCGGATCTGTCCTATGTCGGCACTTTTGCTACCTCGTCAATTAATAAAGGACTTCAATTAACAGTGATAACGATTGAAATCCAGTTTTGAATTAAACGGTCGTTGAAGCAAGTTCCTCCGTCACAGCCATAGCAGACGCAAATAGAAAGTGCGTTAAAGTAGCAACTATTTGTTTTAATGTCCTCTTGAGTTGGATTCCTTCTAGGTACAAGGTGACATTATTTTTCGAACGATCTAGCAGTTAAAAACGGTTTCTAGTTATTTTAGCTTCGTGTGCAATAACAAATTAGCATCGACAGGGATTTATGTTCCCATAAAACACGAGAAACGGCCGAATATCACATGCGAATCACATCGGATTCCTAAAACCGTGCAAATGCGTATAAAACTGAATAATTCCGTCGTACATACTGTTCGTTCAGAAATTTGTAGCAAATAGTTAGCGACACTGAATGTAAATGTGACGATTTCGTTGTACTTTATACATATTAAAACTCAATACCCGTCTTTAAGAAAATTGCTTAAAAGGCAAAGCGGAGTAGAATTTAAATATGCAAACTCAAAGGTTGGTTCTTATAAAGTTAGTGTAGCTGACAGGTGCGAAGTGCTGGGATCACGCGTTCGGCTCTCGATCTCATTTTAATCGTTTCACGTGTGAGGGTGCTGCGTAGTTCTAACAAGCGAACACCAATAAACTTGTCTTGCTCGCTGTGATTCATATGGGAAGGAAATATACCGATGTGTGGAGTCCGAAGGCCACGTAGTTTGAGGAATGGAACGTAGCGCGCCTGTAGTATAGGTATCCTTCTGCCTAAAAGTCTATCAAAATATTAATATTAAGTGAACGTGATATATTATATTATTATATTATATATACTAGCTGTTCCCGGCATGCGTTGCAATGCACCTTTTTCCGATCCTACCTACCTATCCTACCTACTTACCTACCCTACCTACCCTACCTACCCTACCTACGCTACCTACCCTACCTACCCTACCTACCTACTTACCTACCCTACCTACCCTACCTACCCTACCTACCCTACCTACCCTACTATAATTTGAGATTTAAACTATCCTATCTCTCAAGTTGGATCGAACTGCACATGGTGTGCGAATTTTATTATAATCGGTTAAGTGGTTTAGGAGTCCATTGAGGACAAACAGATTATAGCTAGCCCATATTGTCCCACTGCTGGGCAAAGGCCTCCCTCCATTCCTTCCAAAGGTCACGATTCTGTGCTACTACTTTCCAATTATCATGGAAGACATCCAGTTCGTCCCGCCATCTCCTTCGTGGTCTGCCGCGAACGTGATAAATGGGTCTTATTAAATACTTTTTGCAAAGACTCATTCACCTTACTGCGACTTTGATTTAAAATGGTATGACGTATTATTAGGTGGTTATCTGATTGAAATAAACAGGCATTATGACCGATTGGTTCTAGTAAATGGACGCTTCATTTTAGAACTACATGCTGATCTTCTTTTGATGGATGATGTACTTTCTAGAGCGTTCACCTAAATAAAATGGCTACAATTGTCTGGTATTATAATATATCTACCTGGAGATGATCCAATTGGTGAGCATAGCAGAGACAAGACTAACTCTGGATAGACCAACAGCGGGACTAGACGCAGAAGGGAGGCACCTAGTGACCGACAAGCAGTTGACTGTTTTAAAGCAGTTATAACTTATATTATTGATTTCTATGATTTAATATTAATAAAATCGACAAGCGAAAATAAGACTATTTTACAAGATCAGAAATTCACTGTTTGTTAGAATGAGGTACTGTACCTATGTGCCTCGTAAATATAAATAAATAATGACGCTGGTTCTGGAAGGCTCCCAGGCTAGCTCGAGCAACGATTTTCGAGGGGTGCAATACCAAGAGAGGGGGTCAAATTGACAAGACTCATACAAGTCTTACATGGTCAAAGATTAACTAGCAATACTTCACAGGAAAAATCATTATATTTATTTTAACTTTTGAATGTCACATGGAAATATAATTAATTCTAGTTGCGCATTTGCAAAGGTAGTTTGATATGGAGAAGAAAAGGCAACTCCTAGGAGGATCATAAGCAATCCAACTGTATCTATATTTTAAGCAAATAAATTATTCTTATTCTTAAGCTCACGCCTATAAGTAAACTGAACTTAAACAAAAGGCCACCGAACACCAAAACATATTTCCTAATACAATCGCTTGGTAACTGGTAATGAACGGACCAAAATGTAAATGATCTCAAAACAATACAGGGCGAATGTTAAGTGTCACACGAAATTAACTAATGTGAATAAGAAGCCGGGTTTTAACTAATATTGAGTGTTGGTCAATGTTTACAATTATTTTTACGGCTTCGCCCGCGTAGAGTTCGGTAGTGTCCCACGGAGTCGTACTACCGAGATAAAAAGTATCCTATGGATTAATTCAGGTTATAAACTATCTGTGTACCAAATTTCATCCAAATCCGGTTAGTAGTTTTTGCGTGAAAGAGTATCAAACATCCATCCATCGTTACGAACTTTCGCTAATGTTTTTCATAATATAAATAAATTACCCTCCTTTTGGCCTCCGCCGCAGTGCAAAAATCTTCTATAAATAACATTTTAAATTGAAAAACACAAAACCTGAAACTTTACCAAACATAAGTAATGAAATATGGAACCAGTATGGAACCTATTTTTGGTCCTCTTTTTCTTTCTTGTAAAATTAACTAAATATAGGTATTCAAGTGGAATATAAATGAAGGTTTCATGTTGGATGGAGAGAAAGGCTAAAGAAAAGATGGATGGATTTTGTGAGGTATGATATGAAAGAGATAGGAGTAAAATGATGACGTAACGTCTGACAGCGGAGAATAGAAGAAGAAAACGTGTTGCGCCGACCCCAAATAGAATATGGGATAAGGGCAGGAAGATGATGACAAATAAAGGTTTCATTTTTAAAAGATTTAACAACGTATCGAATTATAATTATAATTATCAATACGCTTGTGTAACGTCGCGAACCGTAATAACCCCTTTTTAGGGCTTCGCTGCAGTCCAGAAAAAACCGTAAACAATAATACGATATCAAAGAGCTCGTACTTCAAAGACTGTCTGTGACCAAGAATCATCAAAATAAAATTACATGTTTGCACCCCGAGTTGGCGCCGGACCTGGCAATTCCTTTAAGGCTCGACGTCATATCAAGTTGGTTACACAAAATAGTATGTGTAAGTGCTTCAGAATACCATACCAAAAAATCATGATAATTATCCCAAACATGAAACCCAAAAACTGGAAATAAATAGCAATTATTAATAATTTTACATGCCCCATTAAGAGTGACCATGCGGCGACAACCCAAAGAGGGATAAATAAAAAACAAGAGTTCACATACGACGAGGCTCTTAAAATTGTCAGAGGGAACTTCTAAAAAGAGATAACGCTTTTAACATTAAAAAAAGTCGAGTCCATTTTGTAAACAGGTTGTAAACGATCTTGTATGCGGTGTTCAACCGAAAAATGGTAGGACATCTTAAATGTTTCACTAAAACGACTCATATTTGAATTACGCGTGACCGCTTTGATGTGGACGAGTTAAATATATACAATTTATTTATACACTCGCGTTAAGTGTGCGCAGTGAAACAGGTATTTTGACGCATGTCCGGCGTACAAACTTTTTGTAAAAAGCCCACTAAGTTACAAAACTAAAACCAATACTTAATAATTAGCGGTGCACAATAAATAATATTAAAATGTCTTAGCACATAATTTATTTGTTTATATTGCAATAAAAACACTACCTACATTAATATTACGTTATGCGTGTTTCATTGATACGGACACCTACACTCAGCCTAAACGTGAATCATTTGTAACCTAAACGCCATTATACCCATAGTATCTTTTTAATATTAATAACTTAGGGAAAATCGTAAATACTAAAACATATTTTAAAAATCGTATCCGATGACAGGGCAAAAAAATATGGATTCGAATTTTGAATCTCCTTACGTTATAAATTCTGGTATTTTATCAAGATCTCTTACTGCTATAAATAATATATAAATTATAGTCAAATATTATTGAATGGCCGACCGTTCTGCCAATCTGTGCATACCGATGGGCCATTATTTATTGGAAGAGTTCATAGGGAAACGTTCGCGTTCTCAAAGTTATAGACACATTGACACCGTGTCAAATTGTGATAGTTTGTAGTGCTAGAGTGAGTGGACCATGTGACCTGTGCGCGTAACAGGAATACTATGCCTTTACGAGCCGACCGGCGACCGTGAAATCGGAGAGCTAAAGAACGTTGTAAATCAACTGGATGGTCGCTGCATTTTTTACTATCCTGAGTGAAGGATGACCATGATTAGTTTGCTATGAGAGATGGACTAGGTTCGGAACGTAACTATTATTATTATTATAGATAAAGACATTGCGGTGTATTAATTTGATAATCAAGCTAACTAGATTCTAAAGATCAGCAAAATATTAACACAAGGAGTGTTTGCATTGATGAATTCATATTAAAGTTAAGTATTAAACAAATTGATATATAACAAAAGTCACTATTTGTAGTAAAAAAGTTTTATCCTAAATTTTTACCACTACCTGTGAACTTCAAAAAATACAAAACCTCCAAGTGAATCACATTTTTTTTATAAAATAATAATTATGTTAATTTATTACATCAGGTAAAAACATAAAGACCCATCCAATCACTCAAGAAAAGGATCCCTCGGTATGATAAAGCTGTGGTCACATTAGTGAGGTCTCAAAGCTCTTAACGTTTATCTGAAAGGAGGCCACTCTTGTTTGTAATCTTCGTTGAGAAGTCGGGAACAAAACATTAGAGCCTTTTAGTTTATCGAACGCTTATGCTAACGAATGTATGAAGGAATGTGATTTGCTTTTAAAATGTTTAAGACAAGTGTACGAGAGAAAACGAAAAAATATCGTAAATACAAAGTGGTGCATGTTAATGAATCAATTACAGACTCTTACAAACGCCAGCACATCAAACTTCCCGAAACTGTCAAAAACGGCGGTAAAGTAGAAAATCTATTAATGAAATTTGACGGATTGTAGAACTGAACCCGAAACTGTCAAAAATGGCGGTAAAGTTGAAAATCTATTAAAGAAATTTGACGGATTGTAGAACTGAACCCGAAACTGTCAAAAATGGCGGTAAAGTTGAAAATCTACTAAAGAAATTTGACGGATTGTAGAACTGAACCCGAAACTGTCAAAAATGGCGGTAAAGTTGAAAATGTATTAAAGAAATTTGACGGATTGTAGAACTGAACCCGAAACTGTTAAAAATGGCGGTAAAGTTGTAAATCTATTAAAGAAATTTGACGGATTGTAGAATTGAACCCGAAACTGTCAAAAATGTATTAAAGTAAAGTAAAGTTGAAAATGTATTAAAGAAATTTGACAGATTGAAGTAGCTTAATGTGCTGGTGGCTGTCCCCTGAGGTTCAATAATTTTACTTCCAGTTTCCACTTGCTAGTAAAATGATTGACCGAGGTTCCTTGGACAGCTCGAAAGTATCATGTGACACGGTACCAGAATATGATGCCTTCTTATTCTTATTCTTTATTGCCTTCGTTTTTATATGATAAATATTTACAGAAACGTCGTTCTATCATGTTTTATTGATAGCTTTATACTTTTCGAAATAAAATCTCGAATTCTTTTCCACAAAATGTCAGTAGGTAGGTAGATAACTGGACAACGGAACTAAAATCGGTAAAATTAATTTTAACAGTATGCACGTTTTGTTTCTCTGAGTATGACAATGCGCATGAAATTCAGATACGGATTTTACGCGTCTCATTGGTTATTAGTATCGCGTTAATTCTCTAAAGTATGTAATAAAAAATAAAAAAGTGGAAATAACATACATACAAAAACTCACGCCTTTTTCCCATGGTGGTAGGCAGAAACCACAGAATGCCACCTGCTATAATCCTTACATACTCCTTTTCCTCTTCCACGTTCATACAATTGTTCATACATGCACGCCGGTTGCGAGTACTACGCACCGGAACTTTTTGGAGAACCCCACCAATAAGGTCAGTGTAACTATGTCCTTCTAGTGCGTCCCCTCCCGGCGGCACTCACATCTGCCTTCTTAATACCTTCTATTAGTCGCCTTTCACTCATCCTCTTCTCATGTCTTAACCATATAAGCATACTCTTTTCAATTATTGTCACTAAATCTTTTTTTAAACTTCAAAGTTCTCGAATAATCTTATTTCTCATTTTATCGTTCAGAGTTACATCTGTCAAATAGCTATCCATGTATAGGTTGAACAGCCAAGGAGACGCTACACAGCCTTGTCTAACACCTCTTGAGATGCAAAAACAGTCCCCTATTTATCCTAGCACTAGCACATCTCAAATTTTCTCATCTTAGGTATAAAAAAGTCTCGCGAGAAAAATGCTATAACCGGCATGAACATTAAATCTAACCGTTAGTATAAGGTTTCAACTATTTCAGCTTTCAAGTGTTTTAAATATTTTGTTTTGATGGTATCTCTTCTACCTTCGAAGCATATCAGTGATATTCATCGGAAAACCTGATATTTTATATAAAAAGCGACGGCCGGGTTTTGACACGAGATGGTGAAGATAAAACAAACGTATCTTGAACTTGTAACTTGAGTTACAATATTTTGAGCTTAGTGGTGACACCAGTTATGTGTTTGCATTAGTTAGGTGTTAATTTTTGTTTTTATGGTTGTAGTAAGGCAATTGAATTAATTGCAGCAGAGTTAAAGTTGCAGTTTATCGAATACAGGACTGTTTCTGTCATTGACTGTATATTCTGTTAACAAGCCTGAATTAACATAACGATAGCTAGAACTGAACTCATCATCATCTTCCTGCCCTTGTCCATTCTATTTGGGGTCTTCACAAAACGTTTTCTTCTTCCATTCTCCCCTGTCAGACGTCACGGCATCATTTACTGCTTTTTCTTTCATAGCTTGGACTAAACTAGCCACTAACAAAGCTTTCGTGCTGGCCGAGTCCTGGTCGAAGCTGATATTCAAAGCAATGGCACGATGGAGTAGACTGAATCGCCAGTTTTCAGCTCCATACTCGTATGATTCTTAGCCCGAAATAAAGATTTACCATTTCTTTTAACAGCTTTTATTTAACTTGAAATCTTTGTTTGTGGGTTAGGATCAAATCTTGCAACTGAATTTTAAAACAGTTATCCCCAACCGATTGAGCTGAAATATTGCATACACGTTTTGTTTGGATGACAATGATGCTTAGCTAATAGACTTCATTCTAAATCCAAAATGGCGGACTTCCTGAGGTGGCGGGATAGTTATTTGGAGTATCAATTAAAAATACGTCACGCCTATATTTAAGAATTTTTTTTTTTGTATTGCTTGTTTAAATTTACGATATCTTATTTGAATTGTCAGTTTTGATTTCTATACGACCTCATAACATTACACGGAGGTAGGTAGGTACTAATCGGTGATCAGTGGGTGTCTATTAGCCGTTGCCAGTTACCGATGGTTCCTGCCCACGATCGATTGCCCAACATATTATATGATGATAGAGTTATTGCCTAGTATTGTTTATTTATGTTGCAGTAACATCTCACACTTACGAGTTACACTCACTGCGTCCTTAGCTACCTACGTACGATTTGCAAAAGTTGCAATTAAATATTTGTGTTTGTGTTGTTAGTAGGTAAAGATTATCATAAATATTTATTTTTCTCGACATCAGAAATTACAGGCGCTGGTTGACATTATGCATAATCTTAGATAGAGAAAGGTGTCTGAAGTAGGAAGGCCCTGTGGTACAGATCACCTCTTAGAAATAACATTTTATTTGTAGCAAAAATTTAAGTCAAGTTACTAAAGTTAAAATTGGAAGTCTGACTAAAATATTATTTGATTAAATTGACAAAAGGTTTATTTAGAAGTTAGCCCATGAAAGAGCTTTACTGAAAAAACCTATATAGTTTAAAATCATGTAATCTATCAGTCACACTAAAATACCAATAAATATTTGAGGTGGAGTATCCCACACTTAGCCACGAGAGACTAGTCATTAGCTGACGAGAACCATGAAACTGGTTTCTTTCAAAACCATGTCATCCATCATGGATGTATACTAACAACCTATTATGAAAATATTCAGCACATAACACATTAAACTAAGCGTTATTTACGCCGAAACAGTTTAAATAACTCCGCAAAAAATCCCAAAGTGCTGTTTCTCCATAAAAATAATAGAAATCACACTCCATGCCTAAACTGAGAACTATTTTAATGTTCTGAACGTTAATCGACGTAACTACGCAAGTATTCCTCTGTCCAAAGTCACGAGTACCAATTAATAAGATATGAATCCGTTGAGAGGCTCATTTAGGCCTTTGGGCACACGCATTAACCAGCAGAACTTGTCCGACTGGTCGTTAAAATTCCCTCAGATTCGAACCGGGAGGCGGTGACTACACGTTGTTTTACACTTTTGCCGCGTGTACTTGTTGCCTCTTGGTACGCTTGCGCTGGTTGGCTTCAGGCTGTCGCGGTGAATGTTGATGCGCGCCAAAACGTTAATTTTAGATTCGATTTTTAAAACTGAATAGTGGTGTTAAATTTGCAACGTTTTAATCGTTAATAAGAAGTCATTAAAAACCGTTGTGCCAACTGTACAAAATATTCCACGAATAGCGAAGCGAAAGTAGCTATCCTTCGTGTTAATTGCGAAATAAAAAGTTTCTGAGGGGGTGTGTGGGTAGCCATATTTAAAACCATAGTCGATTTTTATTTACAATCGTAAACAATCAAATTAAACCTTATTACCATGACGGAAGGCTCTATTTGGTCGTCATTCGAGTTGCTAAGTGACATTTACAACTAGCCCACGTTTCTTTTCAACACTACGAAACGAAGCAACGGCAAGTGGGCGCAGCCTACATGAAACATTAAAAAATAACAACAACTAAGTCTAGGCGCGAATTCGGCCCTGACGCAACATTCGAAATTTAAATAGTGCCATGCCACAGATCAGATATAATAGGAACGAATCGAAAAAGTTTTTAAGGTATAGGTCAAAGGTTTAGACACAGACAGGTGTGCACTGTGCAACATAGAACAGAGATGTTTAAAAGGGTAATTATTCTTCGAAACCCTTTGATAGACGTTTTATAATTATAATTAATTACGACTTTAATTACTTGTTAAGTGTCTATCGATAGATATTCTTTGCGTAGGCCGTTAATGTCGAAGACTTGCTTTTGTTTCAATATAATGGCCCGTTAATAATGTTGGTAATTAACAAAAAATGCAGCGCACTTTAATGAACAGTACATAACGTGTTTTCTTGCGTAATATACGCTTAATAAAGCTTTACAAGGCCTTCGATATCCGATACTTGTATAACCAAACTTCCAAAAATTCAGTTCTGTGTCAATACAATATTTACTTTAGTCGTTTGTGACCTTACAGTTTCCCGTGTCCTATTTAATAGCGGCGAGGTGGAGGCACCAATTACCGGTCGGACTCAATTTTTATGTACCTATTGATTTTTACTTTTTATCCTTGGACTAGTTTTTTAGTCTTGTTGGGTTTTTTCTTAGTCATACACTTAAATCTCTTTATTTAATTTTGCTTAGAAAATCATTAGCATTTTTATTTTTTTAAAGCATAGATGTTTTTTTTACAAATATACATCACAGCTTTTAGTTCCGGACTTAATAACGTGCAGTGTTTGATGTCAAATAATGTTTTTTACCCATCATTTGGCTTACCCTTGTCAAAGTAAAAGCGTAAATAAGAAAGCTTTTTGTAGCTGTTCATGGCTTGTAATTGATTTTTTGTCTAACCGAAACATTTAGCTGTCATCCGCGTCTATTCAGGCGCAGCATTCGATTTTTAAATTTAATTTCTGGCACAAAAGCTTTTTGGTATAGCTAGGTACAATTTTTATGAATTAATCTGTTGTAAGACTTTGTGCTGAACCATAGAAAATAAAGCTACTAAACCGGTTAAACATTGGTGTTTCGGTCCAAAATGAAAATACAAATCAATATACATACATGTTTGAGCAAATCTTAAGTAAATATGAATTAAGACAAAATATTCTTATAACGAAGAGGTTAAATGTCAGTTTCGCCTCAAAATAATATCGGCACAAGGTCATCTATCAGTGCGTATCTTCAAGGATACATACAAGGGTGTCTTTGTAAATAAAACGAGCATATTCGGGATATCACTAGGAAACATCAGCGTTTATCGGGCCAAGGAGAATAAACATGAATTTATTTGCATTTTGATAACATCATTATAATAATACTAGCCTGTGCCCGTGAGTTCTTCACGTGGATTTTGGGAGTAAGAATACAAATTTTTCCATAACTTGAAAAGATTACTTTGACCTTAGTGACGATTTACGAACAAAGGCTTTTCTTCTTTTTGTTCCATTAAGGGCCTGTTTCACGATGTCCGAATAGCCACTACATTACCGAATAAATTCAAAAGTGGAACAGAATTTGTATGAAATTATCTGCCAAGTAAGTTAACGAGATCTTAATCGCAGGTGGTGTAACAGGCCACTAGAAACAAAAACTTTGACAATGCGTGGTCAGTCACGGATTGTCAAAGTCACGGAGAAATCTAGGAACAATATCGGTTTAGACTGTGCCCTTCAGTCGGTCATAAAGCATTTTTCAGACGAAGAAAATATTTTGTTTAAACAATATCGTTCCCCAAGTTCGTTCAAAGTCTAAGTTTTGGCGTGATCGAATTACAATGAATGTTGTATGTATTTGACTTCTGCGAACCACATACATAAACATTAAATAATAAGACTTAGGTACGTTAAATACAATAGCTCGGTTCATGGCTCCAACTGGACGTTCAAAACTTGGCTGAAAATGTACCGGGATTTCCAGCGCTAGTATATAATGAATTATTGTTTTTTGCTTCATAAAGCTCAATATGATAAAGTCAGCAAGAAGTTGAATTGTTCAATGATTCTAAAGTACTTATTTACTACTGTATTTTAAGCTAGTTTAATGATTTTTTTGACCTAGAACTAATCTGAAATTCGTTTGAATCTACGCAAAGTTCTCAGTTCCCGCATACAAACTCTTCGACAACATGTCGATGGCATTTAAACGTTAATCAAAAATATACTCAACAACGTGTTTCTTGATTTCTTCTTATATTTTGGAGTCGAACCTTCATTTGTTGCTCATTTCGTAACGTGGCACGCGCCGCGGCCCACATGATACTTTCTTTAGAAAATTTATAATCCAGACCCCCCCTGACCCTTCCCGATAGGGATTATGTTTTTGAGTAGTACAAGTAATGAGTGGCAGCGATTTGGAAGTCCATGAATCTGGAATTATCTTAGTTTATTTTCCATACTTTTATGTCATGACTTTACCCCCTTTTGTGTCATATCATCTTTCACATAGTCCGAAGTAGTTGTTGGTAGGAAAACCTGGATCGAGCGTACTTTAGCGGTTGAGTCATTTTGGAACCCAGTAGAAAAATACACGAGATGTGGTAATTCTTTTTTGGTCCTAAGTGGCACTCATACAATTTCTGTCACACTCGCACATCACTTTAAGTCCCGTGTATGTTATTAACGCCGTTAAAAACAACAAAGAACGTATTTTAACATAACTTATAACCTGCATATCTCCTGTGCATATCTTGCTGAATATGATGTGTGATTTGTGTCTCAATCTGCGCTAAATAAATGTACTTTGTTTCTAACCGCTTACGCCTGTAACTTGGCCCGTTGCCCTGCGCCTACGCAGGTTGAAAGTGTGCCCAGCAACGTTACACTCAAAACTGTATACTTAGTTATACTCATTCTCGCTCCATTGTGTGCCTCCCATACATTTGACCCGTTGACACTTCAATACTACCGGATTTTGTTTGAATTTGGAAGGAAAAGGAAAAAGATGGCGGATTTTCGGTATGATTTACAAAATGTCTTTATGGGTTGAATGAAATTTTAAGGTCCATTGCGATCAGTAAAGATAAAAGGAATTGTTTGATGGGAGTTTTGGCTGTGAAATGATTGGAATCTACAGCAAATTCGGTAACCCTTACTCAAGCTGTGTTTTAGACTTAAAATACAGCTTGAGAAATCTATTTTAAACATAGTTTTCGGAGTTAACGGCCCCTTAAAGTGACAAAATTTGAGTTGATCTCTTCAATTCTGCTATATTTAATAAAAAATCACCTAATCTATACATATAATAAGACAGTAAAAAAACTGTGTCTGTACATTGAATATATAAAAAAAAAAAAAATTGAGGCGGGTTTAGAAACAGTAATAGAGCACGAATCCAAAAAAAAAATTCTGTCTGTTTGTCTGTTTGTCTGTTTGTTTGTACACGCTAATCTTCGGAACTACTGGACGGATTTGAAAGATTTTTTTTTTATTGTATAGGTATTAAGTCTGGGCAACACATAGGATATAATTTATCTTGGAAACTTGAACACCTGATGCAGAACCGCAACAGACCAGCTAAACTATAAGAGATACAAAAATGGTACCATAGCAAAAATTGTTCCACGTGATGAGCATTTTCTGCTGAGAGAATAAATTTGAAGATCTGGAGCACCTGATGTGGAACTCCAAGAGCCCAGCTACACCATAACACATATAGGAATGACGTCTTAGCAAAAGTTGTTCAATCTGATGAGTACTCTCTGTTGACTTATAAAAATCGAAGTTCTGGAACACCTATTGTGGAACTCCAAGAGCCCAGCTACACCATAACACAAATAGGAATGACGTCTTAGCAAAAATTGTTTAATCGATGAGCACTCTCTGTTGATTTATAAAAATCGAAGATCTGGAACACCTGTTGTGGAACTCCAAGAGCCCAGCTACACCATAACACATATAGGAATGACGTCATAGCAAAAATTGTTCAATCTGATGAGCACTCTCTGTTGACTTATAAAAATCGAAGATCTGGAACACCTGTTGTGGAACTCCAAGAGCCCAGCTACACCATAACACATATAGGAATGACGTCTTAGCAAAAGTTGTTCGGTCTGATGGGCTTTTCCTGTTGACTTATAAAAATCGAAGATCAGAAACATCTGATGTGGAAATCAAAGCTATCACTAATTTCACTGTATAATTATAAAATAACATAAGCTGGGAGTACCTCCACGCGGTGAAGGCGGTAACAGTTTAGGACTGATTTTCGATGACGACGGTATATCATTGAAAACTTGACTCTACTGGACAAAACACCCATTTTATTTTTTATTTTATCGAATAAATATGCCTTCGGGCTTATGTTATTTGAGTGTTTAATTTCCTTTTGCACTTATCTTCGTGACACAGTAGCCTACCCGGTAACGCAGGGGAGCAGTCACTTAGATTTTAATTGATCAGGTATCTTCACAATAAAACTATAACCATGCCTAGAAAGAGGTCAAATATTTCCCAATGTTCCAAAGGAGCTTAAAGATTGAGGACCATAAGATCCCAAGAATCTACCGAAGAACGTCAGGAAAGACTTGATGCTGTTCGAGAAAATCAGGCTGCAACTCGCTCCGTGGAAACCTCTTCGGATCGCGAAGCACGCCTGCTTTCTCAGCGTATTTACGCATCTACATCCAGGTCTCTAGAGAACTGTGAAGAATATGATGCGCGACTGACCGCTGATCGTGAACGTCATGCATTGTCTCGCGAGTCGGAGACGTTCACGGAAAGAAAATTACGCTTGAGTTCTCAGCGTGTATACACATCGACTTCGAGGTCTCTAGAGAAAAGTGCGGAAAGTGATGCGTGACTGACCGCTGATCGTGCAAGTCATGCATTGTCTCGCGAATCGGAGACGTTCACGGATAGAGAATTACGCTTGAGTTCCAAACGTATCTACGCATCGACTTCTAGGTCTCTAGAGAAAGGTGGGGAACGTGATGCGCGACTGACCGCTGATCTTGAACGTCACGCATTGTTTCGCGAGTCGGAGACGTTCACGGATACAGAATTGCGCTTGAGTTCCAAGCGTATCTACGCATCGACTTCTGACTTACAAGAATGAAAGATATGGAACGTCTCGAATCGTCTCGCGCATCCCGTTGTTTTCCCGTCCCCGGGCTCTTAGAATTCGACATCAGACGTTTCAGATCTTCGATTTTGACGACCCCGTTGTCGCTGGCATAATAAACAGGATCCGCGTACGAAGTCGCGGGCAGAAGCTAGTAAGTAAATACACGACGAAGCCAAGACAAATATATTTTCAACATAATTCCTTTGTTTCCTTTAAAGGGAAATAATCAAACAATTCTATAAACAATTAATAAATTAACTTTATACCTTGCAATTAAATAATCTAAGCTATGCAATTTATCATTCATTTCTTGTAATAAAGTCTTTTATGAAACTTTATATCCCAATGTCTGTTTCTGTTTAAAATACCTCATTTTGTTTTATTACTGTTTTATGAGTGAAAGGGAATTGTTATCCTGGTAGGCGAGCCATTACACTGTTCAAATGTTATCATAGATTCTAGTCATTCAAATACTAGCCTTTACTTGTGTCTCCGTTTGCGTGTAGGTCGAATTTATTAAATTATCCCCTGGGAACTTCCTACCGGTACAAGTTTCCTAAGTATGTCAAAAACCCAAGTTAAAGTTATTCGTATGTGTCTCAAAAAAATCGGTCCAGCCGAAAGATGTGAGAAACAAACAAACTGACTTTTATATTAAAACAACGGTAGTTAGGATAATTATTTACCTGTAGTAAACTTTATGAGGGCTTTTAGTATTCTTTATGTTTATATATACGTTTGCTGATGTCGGTCCATGGATGACCGTCCATTACGAGACCTCCGTGCCTCCCGCTGTCAAGCAGTTGGTCCCGGCTGCAATCTCAGAGGCCCGAAAGTCTTTGTCCTCAAAATCTGAGACCTGATAGACAGTCATCATACTATTCATCCATGAAAAATACTGGTATTTAATTGCATAACTTACATAGTTGGAAAAGTTACCAGACCCAGTACTAACTGGGTTGTGGAGGTCAGATAGGCAGTCGCTCCATGTAAAATACTAGTATTCAGCTGCCTCCGGTTAGACTGGAAGCCGACCCAAACATAGTTGGGAAAAGGCTAGGCAGATGATGACATAATTGGAAAAGGGCTAGGAAGATATGTTTAATTCTAGATTAATTAGGCTTCGAAAATGCGAACCTTTACTTAAATTTGATCAAATTAGCGCTCGCCATCATAAATTAGATGGAATCTCAAATATAACACCTTTGCGAAGGCTCAGAAGGAGGCACACGTTTTTTCCCAAAAGGAACTTGAGCAACTGTGAGTAATTGCTTCCTTCCTTCATATGTTATTAATGACATCCCCTCCTCCATGACCACACCATGACAGACGGTTCCCCAAAAGCTTTAGGTTTGACTCTGGTCTCACCATATGTGCGCTGGCGTCTGTTTGCTGAGAAATGGCGCGAATGGTAACTAAAAAGGTGTCATAAGGTTGGTGTTTTTTTTTTAATAATTGGGAACCTGGTTTTGCCATGTGAAAAAAATAAATAATCAAAGACAAGAAGAGGTGAATACTCGTACAATGATGCAAACTGACTTTCTGTAACGACTGTCAAAGATTTACAAATGACAGCCAGAACCAACGGCTTTACGTGCTGTCCGAGGCACGGAGGAAACTCGGTATTTAATGGGTGGTCACCCATCCACAGACCAACCTAGGCAAGCACGGCTTAACCTAAAGATCGACCTGAGCGGCTGTTATTATTTAGCCACGAGCTCCTCTATCGAGCTCTAGTATAAATAGTGGATACTTTAGTCTGTTAGAGATATCACGTACCTTATTAGTAATTTACCCGGCATTCATGCTAAAGATACCCTTGCTCTCATAATTCCCTTACAACTACAGATTGTCTTAATAGGACAAAGTAACTCTTTAATAACCTGACAGAGAGCAGTCCGCCTACATATGGACCCCGGGGCCTTCCGATCCACACCTGTTAAAATTGTATAACACTCATTAATGTCTCGTTTGGCAATCCAAAGACCGGATGTATCTTTATAGCCGTAGAAGCAGCCTTTGACACAGATGCATTATCAAACCATCGCCCCCGCTCGGTCAAAAAGCCTTTTAATATTGAATAAATACACCTACAGTCCGCCGTTGCAATGTCATATAACCAGACTATATCGAGAGGTCACATAGTAGCAACATGCTGCTGCTGGGTTCCTACCTCTTCTATTCAGTCGGTTCATGATGCAGTTGCCTAATACCATGTAGGTTGACGACGGTGTCGCTGGGCGATCATCGCGTCTAGTTTTCGTCTCTTGCTCACATGGTAATCTCGACTTTATTTTTAACCATTCTTGGTCTGTTTTCGATCAATACGGGTTGATGTACCGTTTTGAAAATGGAATTACGTCGTCAGTCGCTCCACGGTGTCGCAATCGACGCGTGCCTTGCTGCTTGAAACTTACTACTGATGATCATCATTGCTGCATTTTGAGCTTAAACGTTTATCGAATAAGGTTCTGATTTGGTTGGTTTTTGTTCTTCACTAAGCGAATTGTATGCAAGTGTGGAGCAAAAGGCAAATTTGTTGGCACGTGGGAAGAACGCTGACGTCATTATAAGAAACGAGCACCATAAAACTACCTTTCGAGTTAACTGGATAATTTATTGTATAATTAGTAAGTGTACCTTATGGTGTAGATACGTATTAATAATTCTCTCAATAATAAACTCGAGATAAAATAAATTAATAGGAATTACGGTTTATTGACAACTAAGTCGCCAGAGCAGTTCTGTTATTTTAATTAAATAGGTGTTTGGCTGTGTCGGAAAACTCTGAGCTAATCTATAATTTCTTCTTAATTTTCTAATTACTGAGAAAATGGAAATAATATATCAAGAGTATATCAACCCTCAGAGCTACTGTAAAAGTTTCCAAGCAATCTTTTGTAAAAGGTTGTGCCGGAGTCACAGGACTGGATGACTTCATCTCCGCTTTGAAGTGGGTTAGTTCCCGTTGAAAAGATAATTTCTTGCATAAGTCTAGACCCGCTAGCAACAAAGGTTTCTTTAAAACGAAAACATACGAATATTGAAGAGCTAACAAATTACAAAAACACTAGTAAAGTGCATAGTACACAGAAACAAAAAACTTTACAGTGCTTAAATAACATTAATGTACAAGACTAGTCGTGAAGGTAATCCACTTGACTTTTTGTCTCGCTCACACGTGTGTGAGGCGTATGTGGTTCTCTCTCTCTTGCGTCGGCGCAGCCTCCGCCGCGCCGGGACCTTTTCTTGGAAGTCTCTGCGGTCCCTAGATAGATGCTTATCGGTTGTGTAGTAAGTTAGTTTTCTTTGTAACTTCAACTTTATAACTACGTAGTATATTTAATTTCTTTTTGATTGCTAGTTAGTTCGACGTGTTAAAGAAAAAATACAAGTAGATTTTCCTTGTTTGGTTTGATAGAAAGAAGCAATTATTTTCCAATAATTGTAATTTAGTATCTGCCACTATAACATAAAAATTTTGTAATGCTACCCATTTTGGCTCTTGAGAACGAAAGGCCGCAATGTTCCCACCATTCCTTTTTCTCATTCCTTTCAGTTTTCAAAATATTCACAAAACTGCTTAGCATCATAATACCAGCCTGTTACTGTCCCAATGCTGAGCAAAGGTGAAAGGTCTCTTCTCATACAGAGAAGGCACGAGCATTGATCACCACGCCTGCTCAAGTCGGGTTGGCGATTTTAGGCTTAAATTAATTAAAACTCCAGGTTTTCTTACGATCTTGGACATCACAGACTCTGTGATGTCGATCGAAGACCTCACGATGTTTCCCTTCTATAAATTTAAAGAGTACATATGAATTGAAAAAGTCACATAGGTACTTGCCCGGATTTGAAACCACAACCTCATGCATCAGAGGCGAGGCCTTAACCTTTGGGCCATCACGACAAAACAATAAAATATAAAAATATTTTACAGAAGGAACCGTTTTACCATGTTATGCGGCTTCAGACTTGATTCGCCGAGTCCACAGCAAATGCACCGTACTCCAAAGCAAACAGTCCGTAATGACCCAAAATATAATTTAATGTATAAGTAACTAGTAGATAATGATAGCGGACCGAGATTAGGTGTCGTTGACACTGATAACGAACTAGGTAAACTGATAAACGGTAAAATTTTAAAACACAAACACACGGTGCTTGCAAGTAGTTTGCGAGCGGCCATTTCTGTTTACATGCACAAAAACATGACGCGCTGATGAGAATAAATTCATGACCCAAAGAAAATTGGCGGGAAAACCCGCTAAAGCCGAATGTAATAATTCATTAGCATTTTTTCCGAATCTACAATGACAGAGAGCCTGCTGTAAATTAACCTAAAAGACTGAAACGTTTGCTAGCACGAATCTTTCATGTTCAGAAAAATCTTCACTTTCTGAACCCAATTAGTTCAGAACTAGAAAATAAAGCAGTGATCAGACTATTACGTATTATTCCTCATATGTATGGGCTGTATAGCCTGTATGTAGAGAGCTAACAATATATTCTAAATCTTGCAGGAAATCTGTGTTCAGAATAATTCGTAGATGATGACAATCACGGAATAGATAAATCAAAAATCCAGAACGTGTCGATGTAAACTTGAAGCAGGATTTACTGTAATCGAAAGTATATATAGAGCAAAACATAAATAGTTTATTTGCTTCATTACGTACCCAAGGTACGGGCGATGAATTAGCACTTACTTAATCAATGCTAATCTGTCTAGTTATAGACCGTTGGCGGACGATTATATCATAGAAACCACCGTCAAACTTTACTCACCAACATCTTGTTCGATATTCTTGGGAAAATTCTAGATGATGATAAAGAGGAGGCACCACTACAGATGTTCATGTATTCAAAGAAGGCTCCGCAAAAATTTGTATCTATTCTACAGTAGCTAATATTCCACCAAAATACCGAAGGATTCCATCTTACAATTTTACATAAGAATTCGGTTATGAGAAATCCCTACAACATCGTTTAAGGAAAGCAAGCCCCTTTTTGGACTCGATTATAATCGCCAACTGTTTAAGTGATATCCATCGAGATGCCTCCGATGGATAGGGCAAATTGGAGGAGGCGGCAAGACTTTTGAGAAAGCGCACGATCCTCGTTTTTTACACCCATTATCAAGACACAGATATGGTGTTGTATTAATTAAATTTGAAATATATGCGTTAGGAACTATTAGCATAACGCGAAAAGCTTTGATATAAGAGGCAGACCACAAAAATATGAATAAATTGTGTGAATTATGGTGTAGCTAGGAAGGAAGCGAACACAAAGATGATGGCTGAAACAGATGTAGGAAAAAAAACTGGCCAACAACAACATTCTGTGAAAATTTCAACTGTCTACCTATTAGGGATCATGTGATACAGCCCGCTGACAGATAGACGGACGGACAACGGAGGCTTAGTAATGGGGTCCCGTTGGTTACACTTCGGGTACGGAACCCTGAAAATACGTAAGTACGGCGTTGATCGCAAGACTCCTTATAAAATAGGTTATGGATGCAAGGATGACGATGATCACGTTATTATTAAAGCACAGCTTTCTGCGCTTAGATTCTTGGAGGATCCCTCTGAATACAACAAAATTTGAATTTTACCATGAAATAAGAACAATACGGATACGTTTACTTCACTTGGCAAAGGATGATCTGACTCGCTCAATATTACATAATATTCATAGTAATGACTATACCTAGCATGCTGGTCAGATCCACATAGGAATGTTTAGTCTATGTATATTATGCCACATTCCTAAAGACAGTAGCGGAACTGAAGCTGGCGTTTGATGACTTAATCTATCTTTAATTCTTATGAGCGTTACATGGTTTAGAATGCAGCTGGGCATATAGAAATTGGTGCAAGACGTCTTTTTCTACCTCCCATCTTCATCTGTCTTCATTTCAGTATTCACCCTGTAGCCATTTACTCGTATAACACTTCCTTACATCGTTTCTTTGGTCTCTCTCTACTCCCTCACGACACATCTTTCATTCCTGAGTGACAAAATGTTAGAGAGAAGATGGCGACTCTCTCAGAATTGATGTCCAAATATCTACGTCTCACAGCTGACAAACTTTCCTTACGACTTGTGTAGGACTTCACCATGTTAACACCATCGACGCCGTACATGGGCAATCAGGCCAACACATTTGCAACACAGATTTTGCGTGCGGCAAATTGCATGATTTTTATAATAAAACCCGTTGGAATTAGGCCCGTGCCAAAATGTTGAGGGCACCTATTATTAGCCGCATTATAACTGATCCTGCATGCGATGGATTCGTGTTTATATGGAATCTTAGCTTGAGGCGTCACTTTCGAATTCTGCATACATTTTTGCGATTCCAAACATTTAGTCTGCATACTTAAATTATTTTATGGAAATATTTTGGCTTTTGGATCTTCTTTTTGACTATGTGGCCACGATCTACTTGTATATGCACATTCTGTGTCACATTAATGAAGTATTTACGAGCAAAAAAGTATGTGACAACATTTAAAAGGTAGGTCCATTAATTTTGCTAAAACATCCTCAACAGGGAATTGGACCTAAAAATCAAGTTAATATACAATTCGTATGAACATTAAAAAAAGCTGAGCACTATAGAATATTTTTCACATTTGTTTATAAAAACCGAGTGTTAATTAATACACATCGAATGATTTAGCGGTAACATTAACGTGGTACTAAAACCGGACGGAAAAAATGTGTCTACTTGCGGAAAACTAAACGACTTTTCTAGTTCCTAAACGAAGTAACTGGTCCTAATAAAGAGGGTCCGTACGGAACGGGTTCTGGACCGTCCGATGCTTAGAATGTGTAAAATTGTTTTAACACGACGCCGTCGAGTTTTCTCCGATAACGCGAAGTGATTAGGCGCTGGTATTTCTATGAAACGTGCAACCGGCGCATGCGACGCTCAGATGACACTGCTCATAGCTTTCGTATGTAAAATAGACGGTTCGAGTCTGTTTTCCGAGACCGTTTTGATGGTGGCTTTAGAACTATTCAATATTCATGTACTAACGACACGCTATGGAGGAATATTAAACATGACAGCCTTTTCGGAGCCGTAGGTAGATGAGACTGCATTCATCGAAAATGGCTGGATGTTCCTTATTTTACTTTAATGAGAATATAATCATAGTTTCATCATGACGCATAAGTTTATGAGGCTAGGCCAAAACAGTGTGCAAATGAACGCAGATGAGATATAATGATTTGAAGGCGAAGCTTGGTTTCATTTTATCTAGCACTGTTTTGAAAAAATATTCTGTGTACGCTGATTGCTGATGATCAATAAATGATTGTATTGACCGCTGTCTCGCGATGATGATAAGGGAATACTTAACATGGCTGTTGCATTTGTCTTCCAAGTTACATCTATGGTCACCTTCGCAGCTCAACCATTTAGTTCAGGTTTTCATTGTCTTAATATGTAGACTAAAGTGAAGTTTCAATGTACGGGTAGCTGTTCTCAAAAGTGGTACAGCATTTGCGAGAAGGTCTATACAAAATTCGCGAGACTAGTCACAACTGTACGTGGTGCGTAGGTTATCTCCGTTGATCTCTTTATGTATGGGGATACACCATAAATGTCTAAACCCATAAAATAACTTAACGGAAACGAAGTGGGAGATTCGTTTGGCAGATACTATCTGACACTGATTATGATTTAATATAAATGACTGGTGTTAGTTAAGAACAAGTTAGGCTAATCTGTGCTATTAATATCATATTAGTTCGTGAACGAAGGAATGTTTTGTGTAACTACCTAATGACTTGTACAGGGTGTAATTGCGGTACGTGTAGTACGGACTGGCACAGATTGTTGTAAATATTATGATCTTATGAAAAACTATAAGTAGTCTACCTCGTAAGTACTTAGACATTTGTTTTCATATATCCCGCAATTTTGAGTTGAAGACTGGCCCGGATTCTATCAAAACGAGCGAAGCGGAGAGGAGATGGGCAAGACACGACCAATCACAGACGAGACGACAGACGCGATATTGATTTTAAGCAATGTGATTGGTCGGTTTCCGCACGTCACCTCTCCGATCCGCTCGTCTCCGCTTTAGTAGAGTCCCGGACCTAAGGTCTTCCACCAGAGTTTTCTGTCCGTTTTAACTATAAATAAATGAATAAACGAGTATGACATAGGTCACCCAAACGTGAACACTAACAGTCGGGTTGGCTCACAAATACAAGATCGCTTAAAGCGCTGGACAACATAGCTCGCAAAGTAAGTTAGATGAAGTGGACCTATTTTGTCGAAGAACCGATGGCCAATAAAGTGATGGAGTGGAAACGGCAAGTGTAGTGAGGGGGTAAAAAGGGGACTGGGAGAGAGTCGTCGAGTTTACTGATTAATAATAAATAGGAAAAATATGACTTCCACAGTCTTGATGTTAAAAGATTCCTCAATGCTTGGGCTAGTAAATATCAAGGATAAGGCTAATAAATTACTTGCTGAGATGTAAATTACTAAGACATTTTGGTTTATTACCTTGTTAAAGTTGTTAATTTATTTCGAGATTTTTAAGACTTACTCGATGCACCTAATCACGTCGTTAAAGGCAAAATTAAAATACAAACGTGTTTATATTACGGACATTTTACCCACAATAATGCATCGAATCCTCGTTTCGACCAATCATTCCCTTTTACGACTCTGTTCCAAGAATAACATACCGCACATAGGCAGGCATAACATCGATTTCAATATTTAACTGATAAAATCGATTTTTTGTATACACAGTACCTAGCGTTTGGTTTATGTTTATTTCTCGATTCTGTTTGCAATACAAGCATGGACGGGAGCAGTGTTTGATCATTGATAAGAGATGGACTTAAACGTAGCTTATCTATCCCATATCGATATAAGACCGATCACCGCGCGTTATCGTGAATAACATATTTTAAGTAGAATCTAATAATTTAGGCGCTCGATAAAGGCGCCACTCGAAAAAGCTGTCAAACCACTACATGCGGAATCTTAACGGATTCTAAGCTAAGATATTGAAAATTTTCCTTTATTTTTTCACATCTTACTTATCTTTCCTCTTTGAGGTGACTGAAGAAAAGTATGGAAGAAGAAAACATGCTGCACCGACACTAAATAAATTGGGATAAGGGCAAGAGAATGATGATGATGATGATGATCTTTCCTCTCTCTAGCTCATTTCTTATGAACATATAAATAAAGATATAATCAACAATAAAAATCTTTTACGATCATTTGACTAATTAATAAATTCTCAGAAGCAATAAAAAGGAGGGTTTTATATTTTCTGAAATGTTAAATGATATCATATCACAAGTTTTATAATGATTCTTATTTTTATTTTAACCAGTTTTATTAGTACAATTCTTATAACACGATATAAATTCAATAATGATATTAAGAAATAAGAAGCTTTGAGACGTAAAGAAACGTAAAAAGCAAAAAATGTATGATAATGACTTTAGTGTGGCGCCAAAACAGATTTAGGAAAAACAATTGACATGCAAAAGAGGACGAAAAATCCGTGTTCTTTATTCAAATCGGCGAGTAACAAGAAACAAATGGACAGCTCTAAATACCCGATACGGAATGCGTCACTTGTTGACTGAACTGTTGTCAAGCGAAATATTATATCATTCGCTACGTGCTGGGCATAAGACGCCGAGGTCCTGCATATTTGCATAGGCTAAGTGATACCTGAATATTTATACTTGTGTATAAATGTCGGGTACGCGGAACACCGCTTCGCAACCACTTGATTTGCATAAATATAGTTTTATAAATCTACATTTCTTGCTATCGGTAACGAGACGTTGAATTTGAATGGTTTCCTCCTGTATTTTAGATTCAGATTTAGGTAAGAGAATTGTTTTTGTTGAATAAGACGTACAGATTTACATATTATTATGTAGTTATTTTGTAGGCACATATTATTTGAAGTTATATTGACGGGCGTCGAACACGATGACTAGACTTTGGACTCGAAAGAAAGTTATTTTTTTTTTAGTAATAAAATTGTACTTCAGTCAGTAGATTTTAGAACTTTTCAGAATAAAGCCGTTGGAATGCCTAAATTCCTTTAGATAGGTACTTACTAAAGTTTCATAAAAATAACTGGAAATCCAAATGTCTCAGTTTAATCTAAATGTCTTACTGTCATATCAACAAAATACTAAACTAACAAATAGCAGTTATTTAACATTTACATCACCCATACTCTTTTCCTTTTCATATCAAATAAGTGCTTTATTTCTTTAGTTTTAAAGTCTTGTTTCCCTTGAGTGTTACAGTTTTAGTCTACAAAGGTGGTAGCCTACAGCGGCCGAGTTTATGACGGATATACACAATAACACACAGGAAGTTCACGGTCGTACAAGCCCTGCTATGAAAACCTGTTGGATGTTTCACTTTCTATCCTTCACTGTTGGAGACTATTGCATCAAAAGAAATTATCAGCAATAATATATATATATTTTGCTTTGATCGTTCAAAGATGGCGCCGAATTTTGAATCGTAACAAGTAGGTCCGGAAAATTTTTGTTCCGATTTTTAATGTTACAAGTTTAAATGGTTAGGTTCAATAAACTATTCTTAATTTTCGTTTGCGTGGATATTTTAAAGTGTATGTCTGAGAAAAGAAAATAAGATAGCCTATGTCATTATAGGCCAGGATATTATAATCCATCTCCTTTCCATATTTAATTATGACCCGATCAGCCGTCTTGTCGTGAAAAGGTAACAAACAAACAGAGTTACTTTCGCATTTATAATAATAACTGGCAAAGCTCACTTCCTTCAGGAATTTTCACTTTTTCCACAAACAACAGTTTTAGAACTGGGTATTTGCCTTTGTACTGCGTTTTTAAAGCTGGACATTCGCCTTTACAATTCTAGAAGATGGAGGGCCTAGATCTCCAAAGAAATTCCTGCGGAAAATTCCTTCGGCAGATTCACGAACGCTATCTCTGTTCGAAATATCGACGCATCGACCACAATAAAGGCTGTATATCAAAATTTAAAAAAGAACAAGTAAGGTAGACGTCAGATAGACGCGATATCTTAGGTCGTGGCCGAGCGTCGTGCGCCTCGTATCGGCTCATCTCGCTCTCTCGCCGCTCACGACTCAAAACAAAACTAAACAGAGCATTCTGAAGATTAGAGACCACATCGACTCAATCTTGAAACGATGCTCGACTTGCCGACTGTCGGGGACGGCGACGGCTGATCAGCTCTTGAAGTTATGAGCCTTGTGATTGGGTTAATGAACTGGCAACCGAGAAAATCGGGGTACTGTATGCCGAAATCTGGTTGAAAGCAGACTCAGGCAGTCCAAAGCTAAGACTCGACTGCATCATCACATTCATCGCCACGTTACAGCATTGTTGAGGAAAAGAGCAGCAGGTAAGCCTAGGTTGTTCAAAAGAAGCAATGTTGCTAGGGGGAAGTTAAGACATGAAAGAAAGACGTATGGAGGAACCCCTTCATTCATTTTTGATTACATTAGAGAAGCTAATAATATACATATTCTCATAGAAATTAAGGAATCCAAGAGCGGTTACATACCATAGATTTTTGTAACGTCATACATCATTGAGGAGACTAAACTGTATCACTAACTATTGACTTCATAGTTTCTATAACTGTTTCTCTCTTTCTTTTTTTTTCTGTTTTTTTTTTTCTTTTTTCCGCACGCAAAATACGCGCCTTGACGTGGAGTTGCGGAAACCAGCCCGTTATACAATACAACTGTTTCTCAATTCTTTTTTCGACACCTTTTGTTGCTCCACGATACATTTTCTCGCTCTAAATTCTCAACAATTCGTTCAACTTTCCTCCGCCTAAGTTTGGGTGTCATAAATATGTGTATGGAGTGAACTTTCTCGACTACGGAGACTGGTGAGTTGGAACCCGTCCCACTGGTGACCCTGCTATGCGTAGGAAGATAAGTAGGTGATGCACTCTTTTATGTTATTCTGCCACTATGTAGGAAGTTTACGGAAACATGTTTAGCTTTGTATTGTTAACGTCAATTGTTTCTTGATCTGTTATATGTATGAGCCGAGGTCAACGCCACGTGAAGAAGGGAATATGGACTTTATTAAAAGCTATGATTTGGTAGAAAGAGGATATCAGATTTTTGGAGAAAGAATGATTTTAAATTTCATCAAGAAATCCTTGTATCTTGCACCTGCATTCAACCCGTCCTGTGCCGAGCTCATTACTCGTTCAATTAGGTAACATACACTAAAAAGCCTCATCTTTATTTCTCATATACGAGTGAAATTCCTTAGTCGTTTGACGTGAGCGTGTTGGGTTAGTTAGTCGACGCACGCGCCGCTCGCCATTATAGTGTTACTTTTGCTCGTATTCCAACTACCGACACAAATAGCTTTGTGTGTTGAAATTTTCCTACATTCCTCTTGTATGCTAACACTGTAACGTCTTGTGTGTCTATTAAAGTACTGGCCTTGGTTGTTTGTTAGAAGTTTTCATAGTGAGTTTAACAAACACCATGTAATACAATTTTTGTTGGAGCAACAATATTTTACACGTCTGATGTTAATTTTTGAGGTGTTGATAATGGGTTAAGAAATATAATTTTAAAGGATTTTTCCCATCACCTAAAGATGGTACAAGTAATATCGCCCCCAAAAAGCCTAGGGTTATGATGATAACCACCAATTTATTCGTGGTTGCGCTCAAATCTTAACCCAATAATTATGGTGGTTGGCAACTCTAGATTCAGTAATGCTGTGCCCGTAGGACATGATACATATTCTAAGGTTACAAACATTCCTGTAAAAAATCGAATCCATTATTAACTTTATAATAGGGTCCTTAAAACATCTGATAATAACACACCATGGGAGTTTAGTTCGGTCCTTTTGTCCGGAATAACAAACCTCACCATCACCCACGTCCGATGGTACAGTTCTTATACCATAGACATAAGGTTTATACTTAATTGGTTTTGGTTTTTTGATACGCAAATGGCTTTAAGATGTGGTATCATTCTTTGTTCGCGCCGCGTTTGTAATTACAAATCGAAGCTTTTGAAAAGAATCAGAGGACTGAAGCGGAATAGTACGTACGTAGACGTATAATTTTGGTGCTGTATCATTGACATCGAAGAATAAATTCGTGCATTCCTTTTGTTTTAAAATAATATCACTGTGAATAAAGTGGTTGGACTGCATAAGGCACAGTTTGAATATTTAAGTCCTTACAATTTTAAAAATGCACCAATTTTCAGGAAAGGCGATGAGGTGGTTGGTAAACAACATGGGATAATCAAATCTCTGACAAAATATGAATCTGGGTAAGAAACTACTTTATATTATGAAACTGAAACTATTGGCAGAAAATTAAATCTATTGAAGTCTGTTTTTTAATCTCGGAGACTAAATTGACAAGTACAAATGGCAAACTGACATAGATTTCAATAGCATTTAAGTCAGTTTTGACATTTTCACTTGTCAATTTAGTCTCCGAGATTAAAAAGCAGACTATAAATGAATATTACTTACCCTCCCAATAGAATGAATAAAATATAGAAAATAATGATGGGAACGAAAATGCTTATAACAAGAAAAGTCACTTCTATAGAATCAAAGCGATGTTTAGCAAGATTTCGAAGCAAACCTTCGGGCGCTCCTGACTCCAACGCTTTTATTTTTACGAGCACCGCGCTACAAATTTGTAAGGGCCCGACACGAGCCGTGTTCACGCACGATGCCTTTTTTTTCTTTCTTTTTTAATATATGACTCGTTTTGTATCGACCTCGGTGTAACTCGAAGGTCGATCCATGATTGGATGTTGGTCTTTTTTGAAACGGTCCCAGCGTCTTTCCGACTAGAAATCACTTTATTACTCCAGTGATGAAAGTTCCAAGTTTTTATTGGTTGGGTTACCAATTTCTCTCGTAATTAGTTTTGTTGGAATATGTTTGTGGTGAGCTTAATTTGGGCGCCGTGGATGCAAGTTTCGTGTCATCAGCATAAAGCCTTAAATTAGGAGCTCTGGTACATTTCCTGATTCATTGTGGTGTACTTTAATTTACTCTTTGTTGGTGCATTTTGCACACTGGTCGATAACTGAACACAGTGATTTCAAGCTATTAGAAGAACACTTCAGTTCTGAAACCGCAATTGATGTGGCTTACGTTGTGGGAGTAACATATTATTCATTTGATCCCTATAATTTAATACTTGCACGCAACACCACGCAATGATGAGCTGACAAGACGTCTCATTTGAGTTCTATCTCTTTGTACATATTACTGTTCTTCGGACATTTTGAATTTTGTTTCATGGATTCTGGTTTGAACGGCGCAAAGAATATTATTCACTATTTGATCCTCAGACGGCTGTATTTCATTTACCTACATTACAATATCAAAATAAACAAATGAAGATTGGTATTCCGAAATCCTAGACGGACATTACAATTTTTATTTATCCGTCTCGACGAATTGCTTGCATGATGCGTTTGCGCACTGCACATGTATGATGCATTACGTCTTGTTTGCGTCTATCGCCTTGATATTCATCCAACGGTCACCGCTTAGCATTTCGGTGTTTGACACGCAGTAAACCATGCCGATAGTAACGCGGTCAAACCGCGTGCCCACAGAAGTTCAAGAGTAAACCCGCATATGATTAACGGAAAGGTATTTTAAATTGCTAAATTATGTATGGAGGGTGGAACGTGCGTCAACGATGCAAAATGCATTGGAAGTGTCTCGGTAGAACACTGATATGTACTTGGTAGGTACTTGTAAGTTTGTATGTACCGAACATTAAACTTTTCCTTTCCGTGTAATTCTACATCAAGAAGTGGTTGTACTGCTTCTATCATAGATCTTACAGAAGGAATGTGATAGTGATATTTTTGTCATTTTTTCGGAAAAAAGACGCTAGCTTTTAAAAACAAAACTTTTTTTATACATGGTGGCTTGCGGTAAAATAAAGTAGCTTCAAGAGATTTGGTAATATAAATAGACTTAGTAACTATCCAGTAAATAAGTGTTATTAGAATCAAAATAACCACATATGTAACTATTAAGATAAACTATTTAGTAGTGGACACGACACATCGCCTGTCACGACAAATTCTTGTGTGGTCGAAAAGGCCAGAAATCTTGGACTGCTTTATCTCACAATCACTAAGAACCCAAAGACCAAGCTAAAGTGGTAAATGTGTAGTTAGAGACTTGACAAAATTATAGGCTTAGAGCAGGAAAATGTGATTTAGAGTAACGTTTCTAGATTATTCGTTGTGGGAAAATAAATAGAGTGATTACGAATTTTAGGACAAAGACCACCGTGACGTTTTCAAATAAGTAGGTAGGTTTCTAATACAATTGTTGTCAAGAGGGAAGCACAGATTATAAAAATTAAAGTTCAATCTGACAGGTTGAACTTGGCCAAACTTTTTTTTTAATTTGACTTTTTAATCTACATTGCTAATGTTAATGTAACACCGGTCAAGGGTTTGACCCTGCTGAGGTCTTCATTAAAATATCAATGACTTCAGTTAGGTACTGTAGATAGTTATAGAATCAGCCAGGTCCTAGGTAGGAACTCGAAATCTTTTGGGTCACAAGTAACTTGGTCTTAGGCAGGCAGGACCAGTTCAGAAACTTTGTTCCAAGAGAAATGGCGCAGACTTGTTACAAGAACATGAAGACAATTGTGGATTTGAAGAATAGTTTCGTTATTGGCTAGGTCTGCCATTAGAAGTAAGTACTTATTATTTTTCACATTAATTTAATCGCACAAATTAGGTACCTGCATGTGCGAAATGCAGGAATATGCAATTATAGAAACGTGTTTCAAACTCTAATGATCCTTTAATTTATGTCGAGGCACAGACCTTTTGAGTAATAAAATCAGTCGCTTTTATGTAATGTCATGTAAATTCTTAGTGAATCTTACAAAATAATTTACATTTTCTATGCAAAATGTCGTTAATTCTTGGATTGATTTTAAAAAACAACTGCCAAGGAAAGTTTCGCGCCAATCAACGGACCGAAGGGAAAATCGCATGCGCCATCTTGGAAATCGGACTATAGCGCATGCGCCCTCGACACGTTTAGAAGAAATAAAACCTACGTGGTATACGATAGCGGCGTACAAACTTATTTGATCGGTCGTTCAACCATGTCGATGTTGCGTGTTGCTCTAACGTATGTGTGCGTCTCGCTCTCTCGTACCGTTAAGGTGGTATGCCTGAGTTATGGCATTCCGATGTTACCACCACCACTCCGGAGGCTGTGCGGCGGGCTGTGCGTAATAGTAAGTTACATGTGATTTTAGCCTAAGGTACATCCAATGTATCTTACAAGGTGTGAACGCCCTCTGGTATTAGAAAAATAATTGATGATTTTTTAACTATTTAGTTGAAAGCATCACTTATTCTAATGGCTGTTACCGATATAATTGTCTAAGAAATGTTCTATTAATAGTCCGTTTATTCAAAAATGTAAATAAACGTAGATATTTCTTAGCGTTATCGTTGTTTAAATCCCAAAATCTATAGGATAAACCATTGTTAGCACTGGTTTAGGTGTTCTGACCTAAATTAGTCTAGACTTCGACTAAGTCTGCGTAGCTGCGTATCTAGCTATTATTTTAAAGTCCTATACGAATTCATGAAATCAAATCCGACGTACCTAGTACCTACCTACCGGAGATTTGAGATTGGATCTGTGGTCAAACCACGTGAAGTTCTAAGAAGTTGTCGGCAATCAATATACTAATTATTATCCTTGTTTTAATCTTGTTAACATTTATTTAGATAAGTGTGCAGTGTTTCAGTTTATTTCTTTGTTTAATTGGAAAGTCTGGGGAATAGCATCGACATAATGGCCGGCTTCATGGGGATTCTATAGAAATGATTAGACTTGACGATTATAATTTACCTTCACTTTAACTGCAAGAAAATTACAAGTATAACTCATGTTTTGATGTCAGCTTTTACTATGTTTCATTTTTAAGTGTTTCGGTACTTCATTTAAGTTATTTAACTATGCTTTCATCATGCGTTATGAAATCTTGTTAGCTTTCGCGGTACCCTCGGTAAGAATACAGAGAAGAATAGACTGATGGATGAATGGCGAAATTTATACAAAGCTTGTCAGAAGGTACCTGGACTACCAGGTAATATCTGGATACCAGTTGCCAAGAATGGAGCAGGCCTATGTCCAGCAGTGGACTGCTGCTGGCTGATGATGATGATGCCGACAGTCCTTGTTCCTCAATATCTATTAATTTTAAGTTTGCTCCGGAAGAAGGCGGACTTTATGATGAATAGGTATGCTTAAAGCCACAAGGTTAAGCCAAACCCATCAATAAATGGACCTATAAAATCGTATCGGTCACAAATCGAATTGAAGACCTTCGATTTCTTCTCAGAAAAACCCAGTTATAAATACTGTTTGTCATAAAGGACCCAAAATCAATAATAGAATGAAATAATAGAAATCTAACTAAAAATGTCATGAAAATGTTAAGCAACGGTAATAAGGGAAATAATTTACAAACGGACCGATGCCTCAAATTCGTAGCAGATAAATCAATCAAATCGTTAATACAAATACTGGCCAACGTATCGCCAAATAAGGACAATCGTTCGCATGACTCGATCACTCGTTTCCTTTCAATGAATATTGAATAGAATCGAATCCATATTTAGTTAGAATCTGTAGCTCAACGTAAATCATGCAAATCACTATTTTATACTTTATCCTTCATACAATAAGGTAGAATAATGTGTGAAGGTGAGCTTGCAAACGAATGATATGCAATCAACCAATGGTTTGTAGCTTGCAACTATGCAAAGTGATGTCATAGATTTGCCGGTATAAGGTGTATCAAAATCCGCTTTTAGAGTTGCTGGCACCTAGCATTAAGTTTTTGCTATGTACCTACAGTCACGAGCACCAATATGTATACAATTTCCTAAATTTAAAAGCAATTTTCGCGAGAAATAACGATTGTTACTTGGAGATTGGATCTTTTTCATAAAAAATATGTGTTCTAAAATACTATGTTCGTAACAACATGAAATTTTAATCAGATCTGATTAAAATTTAGTTTAGTTTAGTATAGATTTTAGATTTTTATAGATAGTAGGAGAAAAACACTTTTAAAAGTTGTTAAGTGTTTACATATTGGTGCTCGTGACTGTACGTCATGCATTTATCTATTCAGGTGTGATAAAAACCCTATTAGGTATTTGGTAAGTCCCTACTGTTTTTTAGGTTGCGGTAGTGGTTGTTAGCGCGGCTGCTGATCATGAGTTCCTAGGATTCCCAGTTCAGGCAACGAGTTACTAGGTTTCTCCATCAGGAATCTCTCAGAAGCATCTACGTATAAGTTTGGATTTGTGCCCGGTTGTTAGCAACAGGCTCGTCCCCTAATATGTGGGTGACTTTTAGGCACACCTTTACCGAAACCTACGGGGTTCAAGCGAAAATCAGCTTTTCCATACATTTTGACCGTGAAGGTAATGCACTTTTGTAGGAAACAGCTGATATTTATTTTAATAACCGATGCAAAATTTCTATGTGGGGGGGGGGGGGGCTCAGAATGATGTACTGAATACGTGGTAACCGTTTTCGCGTCGGTGTCGCTTCCACCCTGTATATGCGAGATGTTATGTCTTAATTTCAGAATGTCGGAGTTGTAGGATGACTGTTGGAAAGATGGTCGGAGATATGTGGGAAATTCTAGATAAGATTGAATAGAATTACTTAAGTCCTATTCCGTTGCAATCAGCGGTCTGAAAAAAGCTGTGGGTCACTAGGATAAAGTTGGCTATGCTGTATTGGTTCGTCGTGTTTAGAAACATTGGCCTGCCTTAACAAGGGGTCATCCTTGAATCACGTGAGGTTTTTGAGGCTACCCCTGCTCCCCCTTTCAGCATCACATATATTTTCTATGCTCAGGTTTTTAATTCATTACTGGTAAAAATATTTTACACATCACTACATTCAATGTTTTCCTCGCGCGAAAAACTACACGTGATTGTCACATTATTAGGAACACCGTGACTTTCTGATCCCTCCTCTCCGTTCGGACCTCACGTTTTTAAAGGACGACCCCCACCCAAGGCTGAAAATATTGTCAATATCAATATATTTTCTTTTCTTAATAGAATTAAGAACGACCTACGCTTCTATGGAACAGAGTTAAGATTTCCAACATTTTCCAAGTTGATTGATGCCATTTTCCAACAAATCGATGTAAGGTACCTACTACGGTTGCAGCTTCGCAAATTGATTATTTTATTGAATATGTAATCAGCTAACTGAAATGTCAAAAATACAAATGGTTCGCCGGAAAAGACCGTATAAGGCAATTAGTGACCAAAAACCCACGATACGTAGGTAGGCTGATCGTATAAAAGATGTTTACATAATAATCCATAAATAATAAACTGGACTAGATTTTAATAAGTGTTCCTGATCACTTCCCACACCGTAATAATAGCATTATTAAATTAAATGTAAGATATAAAATAAATTTAGTTGGAGGAGATACCATTCTACAGTGGCCACTAGCAGGTAGGATTTGATACCAGCCTTTTTTAATTTCTGCGAGGATAGGGCATGGCATAGAGAAGTAAGTACTATAGTTGCTGCCAGTTAAGATGGCAATGGCGGTCATTGACCCACCTACATTTATTAAAGATCTTAACTTTGAAATCCACAAATAAGCCTGTTCATGTCTTGAATCGTCATCTATCGTGATCTTCAACATCTTTTCTAATGAAAAACGATACATGGTTCATTTGTTTTGGTTCGTACGAAGAGATATTATGGAAAGAGCAATGACCGCTATTGCCATCTTAACTGGCAGCAACTATACCTACACCTAGTTTTTAAATATTCTTCTACCTTCTTTTTTCCTTTAACTGTGCTACTAATATCCTAAACTTAGGAAGTAAACAGGATTAACCCATTGCCTTGACCATCATTTTTTTTTTGAGACTACCTATATCAAATTGAACACATGTGACTGTTTTTTTAAATATAATTTCTTATCTTAGGGTAATAATGATTAAGCTTCTAGTTTTTCTAATAATATTTAGGTAATTATGTTTAATTTAGTGTTAAAGTCGCATTGCATTTTTTAATACGGGGTGTAAACAGACCCTTCACCAAGCCGTCAACCAAGCATTCTGTACATCAAACTAAGTAACTTTTTTTTTTTTTTTTTTACCGGTGGGAAATCATCAAATGACTTCTCCCGCTCTGGGTGGAGTGGGAGGGAGTGTCAGACTCTTACTGACTAAAACCCATCCATGTTCCTTCATTGCCCTTTGTGTTCCAGGGCCACGGTATCTCTTTCGAACAGTCTCGCAGCAAACTAAGTAACTTTACGCAAACATTTTTGCTGGGAAACTAAATTTTTTTTTGGGGTCAAAAATCACATTTTTCGGTAAAACTCAATATAATGCGCTCAAAACTTATTGCTGATGGATGCTTTGAATAGTAAACGGACCATGGAGGTAATTGGAGTAAAGTTAGAACCTTAAAAAGTAGTAATTAAAAAAAACTTGTGAAAAAATTGGAACTTTGACCCCCAATATCTCCGTAACTAGAAGGTTCCCAGGTATGGTCCAGAACAAAAAAATGATCACAATGACGAGGAGAACAAGTGCCTTTCGGCTTCGTTAAGGGTCTTTTTACATCCTTTATAGGTACCTACATAGGAGAGGAAAAAATCAATGTCGGTGCCTTAATTGATTTTTATTTAGGTATATTTTTTTTTCTTTCGCGTCTTTTATTCGCGTTTCTTATTATTTATGTTCAGCCCGTACTAAAGAAAAAAAAAAAAACAAATATAACATAAAAAAAAACTTTTTTTGAACGTAATAATTGAACAACAAAGTGTAGATTGCAGGAAAATTATCAGAATGTCTCTACATTGTTTTGTTTTTGCGATACAGAGCAATAAAGATTTACAAAATTTGTTTTGCGGTTGTAAAATCTTAGTCATATTTCCGTAAAATTCCTATTGGCTTTTATGCACGGTTCTGTTGTGTATGTGGGGAAATATGTTTCGCTGATTTTTATTGTGAAATAAGCGATATATTCAAGATTTTCCATAATGCGTCTAAAACGATACAACTAGTGCCATCTATGAGCAAAGCTTGAAGTTAACAATGGAACTTTAATTTCGCGCCATCTATGATCAAAGCGCGAAGTTACTAACAAAACTTTAACTTTGCGCCATCTATCGAGTAAATGTGGAACTACAAGGAAGAGTGAAGGTAGTGCGCGTTGTACGATACGAACTTCACGAGGTTGTTTCTGGTTGCGTAGGTTGTTGTATAGATGGCGTTAGCAGTGTTAGGTGAAGATTGTTTGTAATATTACACTAGTTTACAATTTTTTTTTCATCTCTCATACTGACGTCACTAATTTTTTTCAGAATCTCATTAAGCATTAAATTTTAATCCTCTATGCAAACACATGGTTTTCATCTCTTGAACAAAAACGCTGTATGTTAGTTTTTTGAAATTGGATCAGTCTTTTAGTTACTTGCATTCTGAAGCTGGATGCATTATCCAGGACCAATAAAATCTATACTAATATTATAAAGCTGCAGAGTTTGTTTGTTTGTTTGTTTGTTTGAACGCGCTAATCTCTGGAACTACTGGTCCGATTTGAATGATTCTTTCAGTGTTGGGTGGGTCCATTTATCGAGGAAGGCTATAGGCTATAGGCTATATAGTATATATCATCACGCTACGACCAATAGGAGCGTAGCAGCAATGAAAAATGTTGCAAAAACGGGGAAAATTGTATTTTTAATAACTTGACGCGGACGAAGGTCGCGGGGAACAACTAGTAATTTATAAAATTTCTAACACATTCGTTTAGCAACAAATTCACACCAAGTGATTCTAGCTATAATATACTTTGGTTCTGCCGAAATGTACCCACCAGACCACATATTATACCAGGTAAAAGGTATGTTACCATTTTGCACAAGCCCTTTTTATATTTATAATTATAATATGTGTATACAATCCAGAGTGAAATGTTTCTTATTTCTAACAGGTGGGTTGGGTGATGGAAAAGACTTAGGTAAATTCAAATTTTAAGAATTTATACTTAATCAAAACAGACATTATCATAAGATTAAATCTTTGCATTGGAATAAACTTAAATGTAAGTTTTTTTTTATGATTCACTGTCTTGAATGTCCTTAGTGCATTGCAGCTGAAGATTGTTGAAGAAAGCAGCACCTATGTAATTGAGATCTTCACTGAAAAAAGTTCCAGTTGCTTGATGGTGTGCCTGAAAAGTCAGTTGAGGGAACCATTCTTCAAAGTAGGATTGGCTTGATTTGGCACCCAGGTTCCGGCCTCTGATACAGAGTCAGGGAAAAACCTGACTTTATACCAGAGGCCGGAATCTGAACAACCAAATTGATGGGATCTTCTACCAGTGGGTCGTCTTAGGGGCTTTTAAAATTGATTCTTCAATCGACAGCGGCAGTTTACAAAGGCTCGCAAGTTGTTCAGCGTGACGAACGTACTAGGGACTAATGAACAGTATGTCAAGTTCCTTGATGGCAAGCGTGTGTTGTTGAGACAGTCTTCGAGACAGGAGCGCGCGAAGAGGTTCCCCTCAATCCAAAACTACCTCGCATATCACAAGTTAAGCGCTGTCGCATGCTCCAAGGCGTAATACAAGGAAGAGGTAATGGCCTTTTGTTTCTATTTACTTTGTTTTCTCTTCAACTTTGTATCCATCTGTACGTGTTTCCTATGACGTATGTCTTGGGCATGTTTTATGTTAACTGATCACACTGCACACTGTTTACGTGTTTCTTCGTGTTGTCAGTCATTGCTGTCATTATAGTGTCACTGTCACTTGTCACAGCTCATAGTTCATAGTACTACTTCGTATAGTTTATATATGTTACACAGTTTATGTTCACACCTACTTTTAGCCGTAACATAACTATACGAAGTAGAGGAAACTTTGGCATGGCTTTATTATTTAAGTACTTAGGGTTCGATCGAACTGGTACGAACAGATTGCAGACACTGACGAACTAACACTGACTAAAGACCGTTGAGACGTTGTAGAAATTTGTTTTTTTTTGTGGAGACTAAGCAAAGGAAATCGCAACCTCATAACATCGTTTACTCGAAAATCTGGTGATGTTACGGTAGTTACTGGAGCAGAACTACATCCAATCATCAATAGCAGAGGTCAATATTGGAACGTCAGTCTACATCCTACCTAACCTAACGAATGCGAACTTCGCGGTAGGGCAGAACTGCCCTGTAGGCTGTAATCAAATATCTGACAAGTGATGCATGAAATTGTGCGCCGGGCGCAGACCCGGCCGTTGCCCTGCCAGGACGTGAGGCTCGGTTTAATGAGGAGCTAATTGGTATTTGTGTTACTGTAAAAATCTTAATTTTGTGTCCTTACGAATCTTCTTCTTATATGCGTATCGAAGGCAAAAAGAAAACAAATATTGTTTGGCCCAAAATTCAGTTACGCGAACTTCGCTCACTAAAGTCACTCATCCAAGCAGACGATGCAGACATAAGGTGACCAAGTGCGCAGACAGATTTCAGGGCATATCCTCAGCGCACATAAAATTGGGTATGGAGGTACAGTTAGCAACGATAGTCGATTAATGCTGTTACTTTTTATGTAAAATCTAACTTGATTGGTAGTTGATACAAAATGATTTGATAATATTATGTTACACGTTAACTATTAGCTGTAAGACTTCTTCTGCCTATACAGATTTTTATGAATATGTATATCAATAAGTACCATAATATTAAAAAAAAACTGAAGTGTTTATCAACTTTTGGTGCTGACGTCAGATTTGACAAAAAAAAAAAACCAAACGCAGTTACTTTACGTGTAACAGATAGATAAGTACTATAACGTAGTTACACATATTTACAAATTCTGAAATGTATCACTAAAATAGTAACAACCAAATCTCATCTCATCAACAAAACGTATTCGAATCCAATCACAGGTCGTTTATGTTTGATCGATTGCTTCTGTCGAAGTTATCGGAAGCTGTTTATATGAAAATATCAATCTATACCCTTACTTCCTACCTTATACCTAAGTATAATTGTAGGAACTATCTTACATTATATTGACTAAAACTCAAGATTTAAAAATAAAATACGCACTTCTGATTACGGCATCATCATATCTACTGGGCAGTTACAAATTTTTTAAATGCAAATTTGGAAATGTGACGATACCAATACTTTTGTTTTAGATAGGTACATTCTTGATCATAGAGTTGTAGATTTAAACTTTTTTTTATTCCAGGTATCCTGTTAGCTATGTAGCTTTTATAGAAATAAATACTTTAATTTTTAAGTGTCACTTTTTGCATTCAAATGAATTTTATTACAGAAGCCATCAGCTTAATAATAACAGCCGCTAGGGTTTATCTTTAGGTTATGCCGTGCTTACATAGGTTGGTCCGTGAATGGCTGACCACCCATTGCCTACCGAGTTTCCTCCGTAACTCGGGAAGCACGTTAAGCCTTTGGCCGGCTGTCATTTGTAGATCTTTAACAGTCGTTACAGGTAAAGCCTAACAACCAGTCTTACCAAGGGGTATCGTATTACTCAGAACTAACTGGGTTGTGGAGGTCAGATAAGTAGTTGCTCCATGTAAAATACTGGTACTCAGCTGCACCAAAAAAGGGGCCGCTTAGTCTTACTAAAGTCACGAAGCCTCCTTGCTGATTTGTTTAAGAATAATCATTGATTTTGCATGTGTTGCTTAGTTTAGAATAGGTTAGGTTACAATGAGGCTGACTTGCCATTGAGGATAAAAGCCTGTTATAAAATGCATGAATTAAAAATAAAACGTTTTCAATTAAAGCTGATTTTCAGACTACAATGCACCGCCTGCAACATTGTCGGGACATGAAGTCCCACCGTTATCTGTAGGACGGGAACGGAACGCAATAAAACTGCGATTCGACTCACTAGGATTTTTTTTTCTACTTTAAGTTAAGTTAATTTTCTAATTTTATCAGAACTTTTCATTACAAACGGTTCAAAAGTCTTCCCGAGATCTTAAATTCGGGTTAAGACATAAAAGTTCTTTATCAAAAAGAATTTTACCAATTTAAGCGTCGAAACACATTGGGACTGGTGAACATTTAATCGGTCAGTCCATTTGTGCCCGTATGCTGTTGTTCATTTAATTATCGGCCCCTTCATGTCAACTAGAGAGGACAGAGGGCAGGAGGGGGAGGAGGGGGCGGCTCAAACGTTACCAATTACTAATGTTTACATTTGTGTAAAGCAATTGTTTTGAGAATTTCTCGGGTAGGTACTGCTGCGGCGAGGGAAAGCAAATCCAACGCTTGCTTTGTCGATATCAACTGCATAAATATTAGCATGATAATATTCCCACTGCTGGGAAACAGGCCTTGTCTCTGAGAGAAAGGGAAGGGCTATAATCCTCAATCTAAATGTCTCAAGTCTTCGAACTAGGTATAAAGGGTGTAAAAAGACCCTTAACGAAGCCGAAAGGCACTTGTTCTCCTCGTCATTGTGATCATTTTTTTGTTCTGGACCATACCTGGGAACCTTCTAGTTACGGAGATATTGGGGTCAAAGTTCCAATTTTTTCACAAGTTTTTTTTTAAATACTACTTTTTAAGGTTCTAACTTTACTCCAATTACCTCCATGGTCCGTTTACTATTCAAAGCATCCATCAGCAATAAGTTTTGAGCGCATTATAATAATATTGAGTTAAAAAAAAATTCGTTTCCCAGCAAAAATTTTTGCGTAAAGTTACTTAGTTTGATGTACAGAATGCTTGGTTGACGGCTTGGTGAAGGGTCTGTTTACACCCCGTATATCCACTGTGCCTAAATTAATCATCGAAACATCTGGTTAATTGTTAAATGTACGATTTTTTCACTTTTTTAATTTAAATAGGAGTGTGCATTGCTTCAATTGATTGGTTGAAACAATTTATTTCGGCTTTTAGTTGCGTGTGTTAAAAGTAAGTAATAACACAGTACCGTCCAGTTTTTTATTTAAATTAATATTTGTCCAATCTTTTTGTATGCTTTGTGTTCTGTTTCATCCGTCGGATTTTTCATCACATGGTTTTCATCAAAGAGAGTAATAACTGTTGTCCCGATTGTTTATAAAAATATATGTAATCGTACTGCTTCGTTGGTCAAGTGTGATCACCAGCGCTACTACTGAGCATGAGTTCCTGGGTTCGATTCCCGGGTCGGGAAAAGTGTTATTGAGTTTTTCCATCAGGAATTTATCAGTAGCAGCTACGTAGTTAACAAAAGGCTTGCCTTGCCCCCTATTACATGACACTTAAATCTAACTGGCGGAAACGTGGGTGAGCTATGTCACCTCTGTCGAAACCTTCGTTGGCAACAGGCGTGATGTTATGTCTATGAGGTATAGAAGACATTGATTGATATCCGAGAATTTGTGAGATTGATTTTCCATAAAAGCACATAAGAACATACATGAACTCATAAACAAATAAGTACATTTGTCACGTCTGGCGTCTAAGGTTTAGTGCTCGTTTAGTATTCACCGCAGCGCGTGGACGTGGACACGAAAATCAATGTCAACTCAAATATATTCTAAAAATCATTGGTGTTTAATATTAATACATTTTTTATCGAAACAACTCACGTTGGTGGTAAATAAGCAAACACGGTAAATGATGACAGAATTTTATGCTCGATTATTTTTATAGCCCCAAGTATTGGGCCGACCCTGTGTTCTGATGTTGCGTGTACTCGACAGGGAGAGGGGTGGGGGGGGGGGCACATACCATCAGAAATCTGTAATCTACATAGTACCAACATTGTAATAAACCGTTAAATATGACTAAACTGTTCTTGTACGATCACATGTTCTGTTTGATTGGCAGACCCGTGGTCCTGTCGCCAGAGGGTGCTCCGGTTTTCCGAAAAACGGTAGTGACCATCGCGTATTAGGCGGCCTAAGTGACGATTCTGCCCTACTTGTAACGTACTACTACCGACACAGGAAACTTTTAAACAAATTGAAAACATGTTTGTACTTTTAGAAACTTTTGTTTTTTCAAAATCATAGTTTTTTTACATATTTGGAAACTGCTAACCCATCAAGCGCAGGCCACACTGCCAGCTAGCGAGCGAGCGGGCGAGCCGGGCGAGCCTCTTTTCATAGTTCCTTTCGGCTTTTTCGGTAGTTCGCGGTGTGAACCAAAGTATGAAAAGAGGTGAAACGATGCCCCGTCCGGCTCGCTCGCTCGCTTGCTAGGGCTTTTTGGCACGCAGTAGTTTTTTCCAGTTGTCCACTATGATTATGTCCGGCCTAGTGTATTTATAAGCAAAGAAAATTTATTCGCCACCTCTGTTCATTTGCACCTAATAATTTGGGCCCCAGTATATTATGTATTTATTTGGGTCTATACAGAATGAATAAACGACTGAGAGGACGAACGACTGAAGGTACAAGGTTGGCATTGGGAAATTCCTGTCAAAATAGGTGCTGCTAGCTAAGGTAGTTGTTGCACAAAGTTTTGATATTCTAAACTAAACTATCTTTTGTAACATTTTGAGGACGATCCATTACAAAAATCTAACTAAACAAAGCGCCAAATAAACGAAAATTCATCGATAAACTAAAAGTGACATTCGCGGCACTAAAATTAGTGAGCTCACTCGAATCCAGTACAAGTTTTACCCGTTTTAATACCAGCATGAATGAATGCGGTGGTTATGATGAGGACGAGAGGACACGACATCATGCTCATTTGTTTTATTTGCAAGAAACCTGTTCGAGCTGAGCCCCCGCAGTCCTCGGCACTTGTTATCGCGTATTTTTTAATGTTCCTACCTACATTTGTGCCTTGTATCGTGTATGCAAAGCCGAAAAATGCCGAAAAGTAATTAAGAAGGCTCCAAATACAAGGTAAAATATTAAGAAAGGAATTTTCGGGAAGACGTTATTAATATTTTTGGGTTTTACGATAGCGGTCTTTTTGTTTTAGGGTTATTTACGGATAGCCATACACACATAGTTTATATTATATCTATACATACAGGTTTTACATATGATTTGGATTCTGCATACTTAATTAATGTTATGCCATGTATTCAACATAATTTTATATGGTTTTTATAACTGTGCTCTGTTTGTCAACCTTCATTGTACTCGAAGATACTTAGGCTTTGAGAACCTGGGTTCGGTGCGTTCCTCGTATGTCGAAGGTGTGATAGACGAACGAGACAGGCACTATATATATATAAGGTTACGTCCATAAGGTCACGTTTCGAATTTCACAGTTGCAACTCGATGCCTGCCTGTATTTGCGCCTGGACGTTGGCAAATAGGCTCGTCCGCCACTGCATGGTAGCTATACCTACATACACAGAGCAAATATGTTATTTAATAAATTCTACATAGTTAAAGCACCAGTATTAATTTTTACTTAAATTAAAGCCAATAACGATTTCAATTTTAATATTTTAACATTCGAAAAAGTAATACGAAATTTACATTTCGTACTTATTTATTTTACCAATCTCTTTCAAATTAAAAAAAAGGATCAACTTTACGACTGTGCATTATGAAATCGGGCGCTTTTAGGTAACGACGACGGTGACAATAAATTGGATGTCATTTCAATACAGGATTAAAGTTGTAATGGTAAGGAATATTCGCAGGACAGAGATTTGCAAAGGCGTCGATTAAAAAGTCATTAAAAACAATGTACTAAAAGGCTGGCTGTGGGACTTATAAGTTTATGTTTATGTATTTCTGGATTATTTCGTTGAAAGGTAACATTTATCTTTATGTCAAAATGCCTGCGTTGTACTTAAGTACCTTTCTGTTTAGCAAAAACGTAAAAAAGGCTTTATTTTCTCGATAGTATTAGGTAAACTTAAAAAAATAGGTAAGTATTTACTACGTCAAAGGCCCGCACAAATAAAGACTAATAGAAAATGATTTTCTGAATCAATCAATCCCATTTGTCTAAAACTCATGGTAAACTTACATGAATGAAGCGTGAAAGGGATGCAATAATGCGACAGGCTGTGCGTTAGAAAGAGTTGACAACATCGAAGCATAGATATTTCTTACAACAATTTTACTGAGGAATTTCGCAAGTTAGAAATAAAACGTATGCAAATAATGTGCGTACAGAATTTTAATAGAGTTAGCTTTACCAGGAAAGTTGATGTTTTGGTCGAGTTCGAATTTCAATAGATTTGTGTTTCTGATGATTTTTGAATTCATTCGATTAAACTGCGTCATTCGCTTCTTGGTATGGGTAAACTCTGACACCTCCTCCTCCTGCTCCACCTCTGATACCTAAAGATCTGTAACTAGTGAGTCTAGAATAGGTTTAGTCTAAAAAATGTATTTACTGATTTGCAATCTACCAGAGACTTTTGTAACCTGAGTTCAGGCAAAAAGCTCTGTCTGTGTGTGTGTCTGTCTGTCTGGTTATTACAATTTTAGCCTGAAATAAGGGGGTATTCCTCAAAGCGCAACTATTTTTAAGCGCAACCAACTAAGCGCAACTATATTATTCCTCGAAGCGCAACCATGATGAAAAATAGAGATGGGTATGATGGATTCATTAACGATATTTTTCATCATGGTTGCGCTTTGAGGAATACCCCGAAATAAGGTTGTTGGCGGTTTTTCAAAAATCGAAAAAGCTGCGAAGGCAAAATTTTCGCGAATCTATGTGAGGACCGACCGTTCTCATGATGATCTTCATTTATTCTTTACATTCATAACATGGTCTGGGAAGATACGAATAATCTTAATAACGTTACAAGATCCTAAGAACTGATACACGTTCTGTTTACCTCTCAGTTAGATGAAACGTGAAGATACGGATGCTGCTAAGTCTCGTAGAAAGTCTTAAAACGTGTTTCTTATATGTCGTTGCATAAATGTAATGCGGTTTTTGATCTCGTACTTGGCATGTTAAAAATAATGTGACTTAATTTTATGATATCGCGACTGTGTTGCTGGGTAGGCAGAGGTGTTGATTAGTCGACTTACATTTTAGTAGATTTTGGTAGTCCGCGAACTTTAAATTTTCTTAGATTTTGCAATTTTCAAGAAAGTATCAGATTGTATGCTGATGACTGTTTGATTTGAGATTGCCAAAAATACCTAAAAATCATTTTATGAAATCATTTACCTTATATGTTATAAATAACTTAGAGAATTGTATTGATGATTCATAAGTATTTATACGAGCTTATATAACTAACAACAAAATTCGTCGATGTTTTTGTATTTTTTGTGTTGATTCTTTCTCCAAATGAAGTCGACAACAACCAAACCCCAATCTTGGTCGCCACTACCACCACTTTTGACAGTATTGTTTTAATCTTAGTTCAGTGTGTAAAAGAGATGGTGTTAGACGTCCTTCTTGAGAATCTCACGTCCCAGCCGCCGCGGGCGAAGCACCGGGCGTCGGGGGCCACGTGGTGGCTCCCGGCCACCGTAGGCGCGGGCCTGTGGACGGTGAGTAATGGGTTAGCTCACCGTCCGTCCGTCTTATGACGACAGGCCGTGTCGACGGCGCGTTCGTGTTCCACGCGCGCCTCAAAGAGATGTCAGCAACCAAGAAGGGGCCCGCAAGGGCCGATGCCTGCCGGGGCTGCGGGACTGTTCGAAAGAGATACCGTGGCCCTGGAACACAAAGGGCAATGAAGGAACATGGATGGGTTTTAGTCAGTAAGAGTCTGACACTCCCTCCCACTCCACCCAGAGCGGGAGAAGTCATTTGATGATTTCCCATCCGTAAAAAAAAAAAAAAAAAAAAAAGACGTCCTTCTTGTACACACGGCGACACATCAAGCTATACTTTTCCAGCATAAAATTGCCTCACTTTGTACAGATTTCCCGTAAAATTAGAGATCCGCAAAACTGGTTTTGTGTAGCTTGATTTTGACAGATGGATCTGGCGCCGCCGTGCCAGATCCATCTGTCTCTTTCCCGCACTTAAGTTACATTTATCTATACTGCTATAAGAAGTGCCCTTATAATAACGAAGCATATTCCCACACTTTATTTCAGTTCCTAATTTCAAACATTTGGTAATACTTCAAAGTTTTTGCTAAAACTTCAGGATGTGGGTGTTTCGTAAAAACTTCGGATATCCTCAAGAACTAAGCAACATGTGTTCGATGTTACGAATTTTTGTGAAAAGAGTGAGAGAGAAATATTAAAAAAAAACCTGACAAGTGCGAGTTGAACTCGCATGGAGAGGGTTCTGTACGATGAATAACTATGTTGTCTATCAGACAGCAATCTCAAGAACGAACTTAAAATTATTGTAGTTGATAAAAATATTTCCATATATCCAACAAGTAGCCTTTTCATTTGATATATCGCACCTTCTACAAACTTCAATTTCGTGTTTTCATCACTCTTTTAGTAACATGCGATTCGTTCCTCCTCATCATAATGTCCATACCAAGACAGTCGATTCCCTTTCAACTTTTTTCAGCCGAGCACCTGCGTTGCCCGAAAATTCAGGGAGCCTTCAATTTCTACCATACTGTTGAGAGTATGGACGCCTGCGCTAAATTAAATAGCAATATTTGATGTGCATGTCTGTTGTGTATTTAAATATAATATTATTATATTTCTATATACAAAATTCAATTGTTTATTTTCATGTTCGTGTTTGATTCACAGAAATTCATATGTGTACCAAATTATTTCAATCAATTCGGCCCTGTCGATTTGGAGAAAATTGGTTGTGTCAGACACAGGTTAATTTGCTCACATAGGATCATGTATATTTTATTAAAGATTTAATATAAGGTAATTAGCTGTAACAACAGTATTTTTAATATTTATTTAAGTTTCAGTTAACGTTTTTATACTCATAAAAACTACAACCTTCACTAATTAATGTGTTAACATTATTTTTACTCCTTGCAAGGCAGCACATAGTAAGACATAACTTTTTATTTTTATAACACCATGTGCTTACTTTTACCTATGTGTCACAAATAAACATATTTGAATATTTACATGTCTGTGTACGTATGATCCCATAAGGGTTCGGTTTTTGCATTCATACATACGGAACCCTAAAAAGGCTGCTTTTTCTTTCTTAAGTTTCGTCCCGCCCGGTACCTACAGCATCTGTCAGGGATATTGGGTGACCCGGCGGCATCTCACGTGAGATAGAGACTACGACCGAATTGTTTTGATACTTGCTCGCAAAATATCTTAAGGCGAGCATTCGCCGGTAATGTTAAAAATCCAACATTTGATTTAAGCATTATGTTACAAATAGACGGTTTCATCGGTGAGGTTGCACACTGTAATGAACTTGGTTCTTCTCACTCAATGACGTAGTGGCCGAATCTGAACTGTTACAATAAAGGCGAATGCTCTTGTTGAGGGAGCGCCTTTATGTAATCACAGTACTTCATATTCATAGTGCAGGTTCGTGGAAAAAAATGGAGTGCTTCTGGATTGATTGTTCGGACACCGTGTGTTTATCCTATACCTATCCAATTATTTTTATCTATCTAAAATATCTTGAGAATACATATTTGAGTATTATTATGTAGTTAAATATGGCAACAAAAGTGAACAGTGTGATTAAAGTTTACTTACAAGTTTTCGGTAATCTATACGTAGACATCCGGTGAGTGCATAACTCGTTTCTTACCTGTAATAAAACAAAACGTTAATTAAGTCTTTGTTCTTATAATTTGCGAAACACGTAAATATGTACAAAAAAACATAAATGTAACACAGACTTAAAGTATCAAAACTGTTTCATCGTCGTATAGCAAGTTGCATGGAACTCCGGTTCACACAGCCCCCCCCATGGTATTTTGAACCTGTTGCTACGAATGTGTGCGTAGCAACAGGTATCTCAAACTAAGGTGTTTGTGTGGGTGTGGCAAGTATTCGCTAGCCTTAGAACTATCGTTTTTATGAATGAGATCTGAGATACGTTTCTCTTCCATTGAGTGTCCGTAGTGCGTAGGAATTCGAAATAGATTTGTGCGAAATGCGTTGGATTGTCATGTCTGTGCTGTTTTAGTTGATTGCAGAATCGTAGTACGCAGTAATGCACCTGCATTCTGCATTACCTCCATTATTATTAATTCCATTGTGGTTTATTTTTGTAGTCTCAACTATCGAACCGATCTTTTACTACGGCGTATTCAGCTATCTACTGTTTTGATTACTCAAATTCGAAACTCTATGCATTTACTTCAAAAACCAATTAGGTACCTACATGACTACTTTTTAACTGTCAAGAAGTTGGCCGGATCTACTCAAAATGTTGAATTTATTTGCATCTCATATGTTTGAAAAAAATTGTGGTCTTCTACTCATAGATTACATGTATATGACCCAGAGAAGACTTTAAATAGCATGGTTGGTAAATCTCTCAATATTGTGCTTATAAACTTATATATATTTGCAGTTTGCTGAACTGGGCCTATTTGGCACAGCTCACATTATTATATTTTTTGTTTAGATATTAGTATTTTTTTATTTGGTTTTCTTTTTTTATTCTTATTGTGTGCACTTGTGGCATGTGCCAAATAAATGTACTTTCTTTCTTTCTTCAGTTGGAACATATAAGAGAATATGTGTTTCAACTATTAAAATTCTTTTACTTCAGACAACAGTGATCCATATTTAGTGTATTACAAACAGCTTATATTCTAATCTAAGTAGCATTAAGATAAAAATAGTAAAATAAAATTAATCAAAGGACGCCGAGGCAGGAAATAATATTTCCTGTATCTAATCAGCTTCCGCACATAACTAATATACTGTAAAGTAGAGTAAAAACATGGTTTAAAACAATAATTTCATGATAGGTACGGAACTTCAACTCCCACTGAAACCTGACCACAATTATTTTGTCCTATTTAACCCAAAGGTTGACTGGCGAAGAATGCCTGGAGGCTTCAAAGGTCAAAAGTAATCCATTCAATTTCATCTAAAGGGTGTAAAAAGACCCTTAACGAAGCCGAAAGGTACTTGTTCTCCCCGTCATTGCGATCATTTTTTTGTTCTAGACCATACCTGGGAACCTTCTAGTTTCGGAGATATTGGGGGTCAAAGTTCCAACTTTTTCACAAGTTTTTTTTAAATACATGTTTCTAATGTAAGATTTTTACTTTAAACACCTTCACGACCCTCGTAATATTCAATCCATTTATCAGCACAATGTTTTGAGTACGTTACATTGACTTTTATCGTAAAACGTAATTTTTCACCCTAAAAAAAAAAGTCGTTTCCCAGCAATAATTTTTGCGTAAAGTTACTTAGTTTGATGTACAGAATGCCTTGTTGACGGCTTGGTGAAGGGTCTGTTTACACCCCGTATAGTCTGTTTTTAATCCCTGAGACTAAATTGACAAGTAAAAATGGCAAACTGACATAGATTTCAATAGGATTTGACATTTTCAATTGTCAATTTAGTCTCAGGGATTAAAAACCAGACATTAGTCGAAAATAATTGAACAGTAAAACTATTTTCGAATCGCACAGAAGGTTTTGACCTTCGTTTCGATTTCGCGCCAAGCTCTATAACTCATGTACCTTTAAAAATATCTTTTGAATTCGACCGATAAATTGACACTGGATGTCTAGGTCGGACCTTACATTAGAGTCTAGAGAGCTTTTTTTCGGTATCTGTGCCCTGCTTTAGCTAGAGTTAGAGTCGAGCTAGAGTTTAAAAGAAAACTCAGAACATTTTCTACTTATCTATACAAAATTGTAAAGAGGTATTTGTTTGTTTGTTTGTAAGTTTATATTTAGGGGGTAATCTCCGGAACTAATTAAATCAAATAATTATTTATTTCGAACAACAAGGTCCATATGGGTTAGTGAATAAGTACTTAAGAACTATGTTAATGCCTAGTGGTAAGAATTTAGTGATTAACCATAAAGTTCGGTACGTACCCCTTCGGGGGTCTGACACATAAACCTCCGCTGGCTTGGTAGATACCCCTGAACGGGTCGGCGTTTAAGTCATACGTCATCCTCATTATTTATGTAAATATTTCATATTCTGATTATCAAATACTATGAGTGTGCGTTAATTAAGAGACTTGGATAAAAAGTTCATATTTCATCGCCATTAAAACTTTAATATTTATCGCGCAAGTTTCTTAATTTACCCTTATAAAATCAAAGTGCGTAAATACGGTCATCGCCATTTTGGCGGCAGTGCTGGCCGAGGCTAAAAATCATAAAAATTGTGGTTTTCGGACATCTAAGCTCCACTATGTTGGGAATTATTAACTCGTCATTAAATTATGTGATGAATTAATCCACAGTTCAATTTAAATAAGCAGTGGTAACGATGAATTTTGATATCTAAAGTCGAAGTTTCGCGCCAATCGTGCGTGTTTACATTTTTATTTTTCACATTACATCACACAGACGCGAACAGATTCGATAACAAATATGACAAATATCATTCCAAATATTATAAACAACATGAAAATGCCCAGATCTTAGCGTAATTTACTAATACGGGACCAATAACTCGTAATATTCATTACCACTCCTCTTATTTGTATTCGAAATTGACGGCCATTTTTTTTTTAAATTACTCTGATGTGTGGATTCGATTATTTCAATCGATTCGTTTTTTGTAATTTCGATCAAATCGAGAAATTAAATTAAGGAATTTAAGAAATCGATAGATGGAAATTAAAATAATTTTGTTTTAAGCTTAAAATACAATAAATAAATACAATAATATTTTTTAAGCTTTATAATGGTAATTTTAATCGTTTTTCGTACATTATAGGTACTAAAACCGACACAACAAACAGCACAGACTCTAGATCAGACCAGATCTATGGCTAAATTCGCGCCGTTTTTTTTTCCATATCAAAATTTAAATTATGAATGCATTCGCTGTTCAAATTTATATTGTATTTTACTAGATAATAATTATATTGTATTTTTTATATTAATAAAATATGCTTTTATTTGAATTCCCTTGTTAGTAAGTATTGGTCAAATCTTGCAGCTGAATTTCAAACCAGAACCCCTATACTGATTGGGCTAAAATTTTGCACATACCTTTGGTTCTGGTGACAATACATTTTTATGACAAACATTACTTAGTCCTGCAGCCAGGATAGTCTCCTCGCGACAGAACTCCTCAACGGTTAACTGCGCGGACACGAAACTTTGTTTACGATTTTAATTTTGATAGATATATATGATTTATTTTATGACTTCATCCTGCAACCAGGATCGTCTTCTCATGAGGGAACTCCTTAACAGTTAATAGCACGGATACGAAATTTTTTATGCGCGTTGATATTTGACGAATAAACATGATTTCCATCATGACCTCATCCTGCAGCCAGGATTTTCTTCTCATGAAGGAACTCCTCAACGGTAAAAAGCGTGGGCACGTTTTGTATACGCGTTCAATTATGGTACTTACATAAGTATGATTTCTATCATGACCTCATCCTGCAGTCAAAATCGTCTTCTCACAAGGGAACTCCTCAATGGTTAATAGCCCAGACTTTGTATAGATACGCGTTCAAATTTGATGAATAAACATAATTTCTATCGTATTTGACCTACAGCCAGGATTGTCTTTTCATGAGGACAATCCTCAACGGTGAATAGCATAATATAATGATGCGGTACGCAGAAATGTACAGAATACGACAAAATTAAAAATTCAGGAATAAGTTTTTTTTATTTTTTATTACTTCTTAATTTTATTTTTCTATTGTTGTTGGTCGGTTGGATATAGAATGTCCAGGATCTTATATATCTTAGGCACAGTAAAAATTTATTTGGTTGCCAAGATGAATTTTATTTAGTCTACAAAATTGGGTTTAGTTAGGTTGAGTCAGTGTGGTAGGTTGGATTGGTTATTGTGGGATTCACCACTTACAAGTACTTCTTTTATGATCCTGTTCTTTCTCAAAAGGGCAAAGGCCTCCCCATGGCATTCCAATTTTCTTTATCTTTTGCCTTCTCCGACTAATACTTTTAATGGTGAATATTTTTTATACTTAATGAGCTTGGTTTAGTTGCAACCCAAAAAAATAGAAATGAAATTATATTTCTAAGAAAACTCTACAAATGCGAGTAGGGCTCTTGCCATGAGGGTTCTGTCGCATAGCTGTTCACGGCTTCACTCAAGTGCCATGGCCCATGGCCTATGATGGATAACCTGAACTCTGCAGTTGTAACGTTTTTAGAGTGGATAGTGAACCGCTTTCAAAGAATAAACTAACGTTTCTTTAGGATACGGCTTATGAATTGCCGATTGCGAAATAAAAGACAATAAGTTTGTCGGTCATCGTTACCGAGGCAGGCCCAAGAAACGCTGGGGTGACGATTTGGACTCGTTCTTGGCTGATTGGCCAGAGAAAGCAAATCACCGACAGAGTTGGACAGGAATGGAAGAGGCTTTTGCTCAGCAGTGGTAAAGATTAGGCTAAACAAGAAAAAAGTTTGTCCTAATCTAACACAATAACCCAACCGACAATACGCTGCCAACAATTTATATATCTTTTGCCGATCAAACAATTTTTTTTACCAAGATTCTATATCAAACCTTCAGATATTACAAAACAAAATTCGCAATAAATGATAATAGTAAATTAATACACTTATAAAGTAAGAATAAATGTGAAATGCGAGCGCATTCCTAATTTAAAATTTGAAATAAAATAAAAAACGCAACCGTGCGTATTTATGTACAATTGAAAACACGGGTCAACATGAAATTTGACTTTGATTGCAAAGCATTAAATTTCGATAGTTTAGGTCGTAATAAGACGGAAAAAAAATATATGGCATGAAAAACTTTGCTTTTGTGCTTAGAAGACTGATTGAACGAAATTTTTAAAAATCTCGGATTTTAATTTTTGATTGAAAATAAAACTATTGAAATAAAAATGTTTATTATTTTTATTAAGTTTTACTATCAAATTAGCTTACAGAAAAGTGGAAAATAACTTAAAAGTGCACACTTTTACTTTTTCTTTTATGTTCATAGCTACTTTCTCTCAATAAGCCCCAAATATAGTCGCCCATCATGTTTTCATTGTATTGCTTATCTTGATTCCGTACAGGACAGTCAAAATATGCTTCATAGGCTTCACAGAGAATGTGAGATGTCTTTAGTTCATATTTCACGTCTCGAACTTTAATAAATTGACCACATATAAAACAAAATGCATCAGCATCGTATTTGCACTTTCGTGACGACATTTTAAGTTATTCTGGGCTTGTAAATAACACCTGATGGTTGTTTATCACTCGGGTGCCATCTAGCGGCACAGTGTAAACGTTAATACCCCACTCTCACCGCGCGGTCTTTTTAAAAATATTAAAATCAATTAAAATTTATGAAAAAATTGAAAAATGAGTATTATTATTATAACTATCACAAAAGCAAACTTTATACCGAAAAAAGGTATTTTCTTTTCGTTTTTGTGCATAACTAACTGGAAAATAATAGTATAAACTTTAGGACAAAGAACGAAAATTTTTTTGTAGAGTCGTGAAATCAATCCATTTCCAGATTTTTTATTTGCTTGAACTGTGAGACTTTATTTCTTGCCAAATCTCACGCTACTAGTTCAACGGAAAGTTAGGAGACTATCTCTAAGTTTTTAAAAGAAAGATAATCATCAGAATGTTTATTTAGAAGCAATTTTTTTTTTTGTGATAACACATTTCTGTGTTTCTTATCATTTATAAATCTCCTTCTCTTGAAGTCAACCAAAAACATCGAATAATTACTAAATGAAATTATTTAAACAGATAGCTTAAAAAAGTTAATTTTAAATTTAAATAATTTTTTGAAATTATACCAAAGAGTTTTTATTCCGTTTCAACTCTTTTTTTCAAACTTGATTTCAATTCGAGTATCGATTAGGCTGAATCCAACTTTTTAATCGAATGATGAACCTTGGGTTTACGGTCAGCACTAAGAGTTTTTAGTTATATTTGTCAAGACTTTGATCGTGTTTTTTTATGAAATTATGTATGAATAATGGTAAAAATAAGAACGAAGATAGATTGTTACTGTCTTTATTTTGCCCTTTTGAGTTTTTTTAGCAAACAAGAATTTTTCTATGTACATTATTTCCAGCGCAACTAAGTTACCTATTTTTGGAAGGGTGTAGCGGTACGTAATTTACACATATTTCGAAATAGACTGACGCCGTTTTACTGATATCAACACGTTATTGGAGATATTAACCTTAAACTTATCGTATGAAATAGCTTCCGCGACATATTTTTCATTAAAAAATCGAATGCTGAAAGTTCACGAAAATTCTTGAATTTCATGACAATTCGCATCACCCCGCCGATTCGGCTGATGTATCATGTGTCAAAATCTTGTCGAGCATAGTGGTTAAGTTACATTAAGTTATTGTATGGTGATGATCCAATGGTGTTAATGGTCCAATTCTAAAAATTCTTTCACTGGCATAAAGCTACATTATTCGTGGGTGCTTACAAGCTGTAAATTATAAGTATTTATATCATGCAGACTGACCGAAATATCACATTTTTTGCGGACGAAGTCGCGGTGAAGTGCTAGTGATTTATAAACAAATAAAGATACCTTTAAAGGTACTTTTCACCGTACGAGGGGCGATGATTACCCGTAAAAATGATCTGTTTTTTTTTTTATAATAGGCGCCGAAAAACCATATAACATTCACAACGTATTTCAGTTTCACAAAAAACGACTATGACAGCATACTTCTGCTGTCCCCCATGTTCCTCGTTAGCGTTTTATCAGACAAAGCAACATCACCAATGGTTATGAAAGCAGATACAATGAGGTGTGGAACAATTCAGATTCAGTCGGCAATTATTTCAGTTGGTGGGGTGGGCGTTTTCTTTTCAGCGATCCTTATTGGTTGTAAAAAAACCGCAGTCTTGACTGTACCTACATTTAGGCGCGGTTTTTTGAAGGCGGCTTTGCTCACGCAAGATTATGTCCATGTCAATACGCATTTAAGTTGAGGGTCGTAGGGTACAAAATCCACTAATCCACTATGATATAAATTACTATTGAAAGTAAAGAACAAGGATTGATAGAAACTAGCTACGGGAATACTCAAGGACGCTGAGGAAGCGCGAGTCCTTTTTTTTTAAGTCACCGGAAGACACGTGTCTTTTTTTTGGCTGGTTTCTAGTTTGTACGTTACGCTTCCGACATAAAGTTCATTTTTATTTCATTATAAAGAAAACAGGCAGCACGCCAGGCAATTTGGGAAACACACTTAGAGGCTAGAGCTCGCGTACATTATCGCGTACAAATACTCTCAAAAGATAGGTCTCGGTCAAATTAAGATAAAAGGTAATCACAACATATTTTTTTCATATTGGATTTGACTAGAATAACATAATTTATAACCATACTTGTCGCGTGGGAAAAATCAGAACTAAGCGCTGCCATCTCAAAAGATTTCAAGAATGTTTTACCAACAGCACTCTCCTGTCATATTCAATCGGGTACCAAAAGATCTTTATAACACAGTAGGATAGACAATTACGTCATTCAAAAATATTTTCATGATTATACAAGACAATACATGTTATATTTTATTGCAAGTGTGTAGAATTTAAGGCCTGTCTAGTTGTTCAGGCTTTAGAGCCCGCACAGGTACAACCCATCACATTGTCTTATGATTTTGGTCGGCTTACTCTTTAATGGCGCAATTACACTAGTCATCGCAATGGATAAAAGCTTATAATTGAAAACCTGATAAGATATCGCAGCAACGTAAACGGATTGTCTTGTAGTACTAGGTAGCAAACGTCTCATGATAATATTACTATTACTACCAGCAATATTCTGCTAAATAGTTATATAAATTTCATTTGTTGCTGATACCATTGTAACACCATATTGCTTCCGTCACTATTTCTACGTTTCGATATTGCAAACTATTGCGTTTAGTTGTTTAGATTTTGTCAAATATTTGTTTCTTCTTTTTTTTCTTTGTGCAGTTTGATAAAAAAAAGAGATCACATGGAAAGAAAAGCCCCGTTATTGCTTCATATAATGTACATATTACTTTAATTGATGAACGCTTCTACGCCCTAAATGATCTTCATTGGAGCTAATATAAATCCATAGAATTTATGAGATAAAATAGCACAAATAAAAATCTAATTATAAAAAAAATCTAATTATGCTTTGTAAAATTTCGTTACAAAATTTCGCTTTCGTTCTGTTTTGCTGCAATGTAAATGTTCGCGGCGCGGCGTTTCCTCCCACTTGCGTTTGCGCCGGCTAACGCACTCCCACGACATCGTAACATCGTAGTAAAATTTGTAAATGTCCCCTTATAAGGCCGCTGACATAATATGCGTAAACGTTTTAAATTACCTGGGTCATTGTAGTAGCCGCACGCTATTGTGTTTCATATTTAAATAAATTGTTTTGTCTTTTTGTGATAATAAATTATGTCAAAACAATGTCCGATATGACATGTTCTGTTATGATCACGCCCTATATACATGTGTGGACCTATAGCGACGTTACATTGGCCTATTGTAATTTCACAATTGCACTTCAGAAGGTACAATTACACAAAATTGAGTTTCTGTATGTTTCCTTTGAATATTTATCGAAATTCCACCTTCTGGCAAATGTAAAAAGCTCATTACCACATTTCAGTCGGATAGGGGAGCCAGCGTAGGGGTTGGGTGAACCCCCGGGGTCTTCAGCACGTTTTATGGGATATTCTGCTCCGCCTCTGCAAATTACCCGTATCTACTTGTTGCTAACGCCCCCGCCTGAAACGCCCTCCTGAAATATTTCAACGCCTTCTATGACCCAAATTCGTATGAGTATTAGTACATTTTCAAATATTTTGTGACTTTTCGGAAACGTGACTGCGGCGTCGCGATAAAAGTGATAAAACTGAACTAGATTGTGGTCGTGGGAATGTTGAATTGAAATAACCTATACGAACATAGAACCTTATTTACTAACGAATCCCTGAAAACTCTTTTTGCTTCGTTATATTTAGCGCTTGAGTAAAAGTAGCTGAATAATATGAACTAAAAGGTGGGGTTCGAAAGGCTATTTTGACATACGCTAAGCTGGTCCGTGATGTGTACACACATAGAGTACATTAAGACTCTGTTTACATCACCTAATATCACACTTGACACTACACTGATAAAGGGTTCTCGTCTTTCAAGTCTGAATGAAAACAATGCTGAAAAGTGATCCTTGTGTGACGTTACGAACATCACACTCAATTCGTCTGAGTGAAACTTCAGGAATTTTATTACTCCAACTGCCAACGAACAAATTTCAGGGTCTGGTTACCTTTTAACAATGTACATATTGGGTTAGTTGTGCTCCAAAGACCCTGTCATTTCCTCTTTCAACAAAAAACAAAACGGTTTGTTTTTCCCGTGGGCAAAGGCCTCTCTTATATCTTTCCAGATTCTCTTTTCGTGCGCCACCTCGGTCCTGCCATCACAGTGCGCGTCCAGGTCATTTCGCGACCTCTTTGCGGCGACGTCTACCCTCTGGCACCCATTGCAGGAGACATTTGCCCAGCAGTCCTTATGCGTACGGTTTACGTGACCCACCCAATTCCATTTGAGTCTGGCAGCTTTTTTGCCTAAGTAATTATTCCTGTTTTGAAGCGCAGCGTAGCTTTGTTTTACATTAGAGTTAGTATGTATTTTTATTAATAAAATTCCAACAAGAATTCCAAGAAGCCTTCTTATTCCTTTTTTAAGTGTCGAAATTGCTATTCTTGATTTCACGAATGTTCAAGAAACAACTATCTGAGGTCCCGGACTCTACTTTAGCGGGGGGAAGACGAGACAAGAGCAGCGGAGATGTGTTAAAGCACCAATAGTTTAATTTCGTTATTTACACTTCTCGTCTCCGCGTAGCTTTAGTGAAAACGGTTGAGCAGCCAGGAAAGGAGATATCTAATATTTGTTTAGGCCAAGTAGGAGAAGAGACGTGAGCGGCGTGCCATGAGCGGCGCACAGTGTGCGGCAGTCGCTAAACTGCGCGTGAGTAGGCTTTACACACATCTCTGCTCCGGTCGAGCAAGTATGCAACACCGCACAGCTTCGGTGGATACAGCATGGATACACCCTAGCTCCTAAGCAACTCCTCTCTTCTCTGCTTTGCATATCTCCACACGTCATCGCTTTGGTGGAGTCCGGGCCTGAGCCTGCAACATTTGATTACCTACCCAATTCAAATTCAATTTATTCGTAGATTGAATTCCAAGTTGTTGGTGAATGTAGCTGCGTTCAATGAAGATAGCATTATGTTGTTTCTAAGAAGTTCTGAGCCACAATGGTGTTGATGTTTCGAAGCGTACTCAAGGTGATAGCCAGTTTTTATGTTTCTTTGAATTATTCGTGTGTGAATGAAGTCTAGTGATGTGAATACCAGTTTTGGAAGAATCGAAACATAATATTGTTTTTAAAAACAGAAAAGGATGGGAAAAATTGGATTATATATTCTATGAAGTGAAGAGGTTGGAGAATAAATAGAGCAATGTTTTTCTTTGATAATACGGATTATTGGTTTGTTTCTTGCGAATTAGTATTTCCAGGAAGCGTTAATACATACGGACTTCAATCATATCTTTTTCGCACGACATAGATATAGGTAGGAGCCTTATGTCGACTGACTTCAACGTCGCAATTCGTAAAATCACTTAATGTAACTTGATGATTCAGTATCAGGCTTGAAGAACAATCATGTCAAATATTTATAATTTATATATATTATATTATAATATATTTATATTAATTTGCGGCTTTGTACGACCAAATATTTAGGTCGTATAAAGCCGCAAATTCCACAATTAATTATAAACGAAGTAATATAATGAAAACAAAGCAATGTTTTAAGTAACTGGCTCCTGTCCACCATTTATACCTATAAATAGTTCTGTGAATTATTAAACTGGAATTCAACATTACGTAACTAAGAGCATATAAAAACTTGCATCGTTGTTCTAGTGGACGCTGAGGTCCAGATTTCGATTCCCAGATCGGACAAAGTATTATTGGAAATTTCTAAAATGAATATTACCCAATTCCCCAATTTCTAAAATGAATAATACCCTCATTAAAAAGGACTTAAACATAACTGGCGAATATGTGGGTGTACTATTAGGTACACTTCTGCGTAACTCTTTGGTGATTACAGGCATGATGTTTAGATAAAAAACCCAAAACATATCAAAAAGTCAGTGGTACCAAGATTGCTATTACAAAATCCGATGTGACCATAGAAAAAAAATCTCATTATATCATCTATTCCATTTTCAAAAGGTAAACGAACAGGCGAGCCGTAGATTTTTTATATGCATTCTAAAGTTTAGTAACGGTAGAGAGAGAGACGGTGATAGTGAATCGACGCTTAGTGTGAGAGTGATGGCAGATAGTGAATATTTTTTGCTGAAGCTTTCAAAAGACAGTACCTACGGGAACGAAGTGTGCTAAGAAGCATTTTTGGTGTTCTTGATGTATGGTGCATAGTAGAATTGACAAGTGAATATCAACTTGTACCAAAAACTTCCAAATTAATACATGAATTAAGTATTATGACACGCGACTGATATGATATAAAGGGTGTAAAAAGACCCTTAACGAAAATGAAAACCACATATTCTGCCCATCATTGGGATCATTTTTTTCTTCTAGACTATACCTGGGAAACCACAGGTTCCTATTTTTTTACAAGTTTTTTTTTTAAACCACTTTTTAAGGTTTTATCTTTACTTTTATTAACTCCATCACCTGTTTAGTTTTGAAAGCACCCATCAGCACCAAGTTTTGAGTGCGTTCCATTGAGTTTTACCGTAAAACGTGATTTTTCACCCCAAAAAAAAGAAAGTCATTTCCCAGTAATAATTTTTGCGTAAGGTGATTTAGTTTGATGTACAAAATGCTTCGTTGACGGCTTCGTGAAGGGTCTGTTTACACCCTGTATAGTAACAGTTGGTATGGGGAGCGGTAGCTATTGTTTGCAAATAGATGTTTACTGTTACCCCATTTATTATGACAATAAAATTTTATTTTATTATTTACTAGCTTTTGCCCGCGGCTTCGCTCTCGTTAATTTAGAATTTGACAGTCAATTCGGGTTGACTCTGCTTGTAATAATATAATTCAATCACGATTCAAAAGTCACGTGGCGCCATCTATTATTATGAGGAAGTTATTGTTATTTTCCTCGGAAACAGTACTTTTTTTCGGGATGAAAGGTACCCTATGTCCGTTTCAGTACACCCGACAACGTATATGCAAAATTTCAGGATGATTGGTTCAGTGGTTTAGGCGTGAAAAGGTAACAAACAAACAAACTTACTTTCGCATTTATAATATTAGTAAGGAATAAGGATTTATTTGTGCCCGGTAGATTGCAATAGGCCCGCCTCCTGATACATGGGTCTTAAACATAATTAGCAAAAAGTAAGTGTAGTGTTAAGTAGATTCTTCGCGCCTGATGTTATGTTTGTGTTCACGAGAAAGAATCTCTTTTTGGCAGAAACTTTTCATTTATTAGACGTTTAGGTATCAGAGACTCTATCATTAATACAGGGTGTAAACGGACCCTTCAGGAAGCCGTCAATCAAGCATTATGTACAATCAAACTAAGTCACCCTACGCAAAAATTATTGCTGGGAAACAACTTTTTTTTTGGGGTGAAAAATCAAGTCTTACGGTAAAACTACGAAACACACTCAAAACTTGGTGCGGATGGATGCTTTGAATAATAAACGGATCATGGACGTAATTAAAGTAAAGTTAAAACCTTAAAAAGTAGTACTTATTTAAAAAAAAACTAGTGAATAAATTGGAATTTTAGAACAAGTGCCTTTCGGTAGAACAAGTGCCTTTCGGCTTCGTTAAGGGTCTTTTTACACCCTTTATATTGTATTTTTCCATAGTACAATATATGTGTGTTTCTGTAGTCATAACAATTATGTCATAACAATTATGTTATGACTTCAGAGACAAGTAAAAATATTCTGTTTAGCTATTAAGCTTGATATACCATTTTCTAGGTATATTTTTACTGTCTGTTGTGGTAAGCAAGTCCGGCTATTAAAAGTTCTCGACTCCGGTTTATACAGGGTGTAAACGGACCCTTCACGAAGCCGTCAACCAAGCATTCTGTACATCAAACTAAGTAACTTTATGCAAAAAAAATTGCTGGGAAACGATTTTTTTTTGAGTGACAAATTCACGTTTTACGGTAAAACTCAAAGTAACGCACTCAAAACATTGTGCTGATAGATGGATTGAATAGTATGGGGGTCATGGAGGTGATTAAAGTAAAAAAAATACATTAAAATCATGTATTTAAAAAAAACTTGTGAAAAAGTTGGAACTTTTTTCCCAGGTATGGTCTAGAACAAAAAAATGATCGCATTGATGTGGAGAACAAGTGCCTTTCGGCTTCGTTAAGGGTCTTTTTACACCCTTTATTTCAGAGAATCATTATTGAAGTTCATAAGGAATTGTTTGCTTAGAATACTGAATACTAGAATCTGATGGTGTTATTGGTTGATTGTTTCGTTATATACAGGGTGGAAACGGCCACCACGTATTCGGTACATTTTCCGAAACGCCGCCGCGCCGCATAGAAGTTTTGCAACGGTATTTTTTTAAAATCTGCTGTTTCCTACAAATGTGCAATATCTATACGGTCAAAATGTATGGAAAAGCTGTTATTTTTAAAGTACTGATGGAAAATTTCTTCGTGGAATTTCTGTGTTCGGCATTATGTACTGAATAGGTACGTGGTAACCGATTGTGTTTCAATGTATTCCCCTGTATGTAAACTAAAGAAACCCGCCATTTTAGTATTCTGTTAAAGTGTGGTCTTATCTCGGGATGTGGTACAGGTGTGTGTTGTGTGGTACAGACCACCAAATTGAACCATTTGCTCCATAGGACCATCATCTCAATCGAGACCCAAAGGACCAAACAAATGGTTGATATTTTTTCCCGCTAACGATATGTTCGACCCATGGAGAAGGCTGCTCAGTAAAATAAACAACACCCTTCTTCCTTCTTCTTGTTGGTAAATATAACAACAGCCTTCTTATACGTAAATGAAATAAAAGAACTGTACAAAGAATAATATCACTTCTAATAATCCAATAACAATGCAATATTGAATCTATTAATGACTTAGCCACATAGTTGTCTCGTTACACAATGTACTACGTTTTAATAATAAAGCTGAAGTCTAAGCTAAATATAGCAGAAACCACGAAGATATAATACTCTTTGTAACAATGTTTTAATCAAATGTGTTGTTTTTAACCACCCGCTAAGAGAAGCTAGGTTTAATGTGACTTTACCACAATAAAAATAAAAATACTTAATACTTACATGTGTCATACGACGCAATGTAGGCATCTGTTGCTATACAACATGATCATGATTACTTTTTTCTGCCACAGTTGGCATTGAATGCAAAAAAGCCATTTTGCGAACGAACTCAGTTGAGTTCAGAGAAAAAGTATGTTGATTTTTATATAACTGGGTTTTGTGCTTTTTTTTCATTTTCAAATTAATTGGATAGTATTGGTAGTTGGAATGGTTTCCGTTTCTTTACACCTTAATGGTCTCCTGGTATTGTTCGATATTAATATAAATATTGGCCATGTACCGAATAGTCGGGAAAGCTATCTGGCCCTGCAGTCTCGACAAATATAACTACAAAAATCGGTCGTTAAGTGTAATCGATGTAAAATTTAATAATTAATAGATTTTCAACCTTTTGCTATCGAAAAAGTATAAAATTTATTAAAGCAATTTGACAACGATACGACTTAGCGACCGATTTTTGTCGCTATCTAATGTCGAGACTGCAGGGCCTGGCCATATTTCTGCAGAATGTATTTCAATTAAAATCTGTTTTGCCCTGGGTTTCCCCATGGATCTCCTCCGCCCTGAGGTGGGCGAAGAGTTCTGTCAGAATATAACTGGCTAAAACCACACGGGTGTTCTCCAACTAACTTTGTTCGGGGTGCTGAGGACTTGCGCAGTACATCACGCTTCCCTGGCCAGGTATTGGGCTGCTTGAATGATGTGGGCCGTCATACTCTGCGGCCGTATACGGCCTTCTAGATCGTCATCTTCACTCTTTCAAAAAGATGCTGCAAATTCATGATGTGTATCGCTCCCGATTCATTCATAGTTGTGGTTCGAACAGTGAGGAGTCGGTAGGAGTCAGATACAGATCAAGAACCAAAATATTTATTCAAATTCTAAGTACCTTGTTCGCAAGTGATTCCTTTGTGAATGTTGACACACATTATACTTTGTTACAAGACCGGTAACAATGAGCTCGTGTTTTGAAAATCGTTTCGCATTCTGTCTATCGATACCTTATTTATACATGTTCGGTATTCCGACGTCGTGTTACTTACGTGAAGGTAGGTAGTTACTTACGTGGTTAATATTATTTATTTTCATGATGTCCTCTCTCATATAGAGCAGTTAATTTTTCTTCGTGTTAAAAGTAGGTACCTTTTTGGCGTTTTTATAGCTTTATTTCTCGTCAAAGATGAAGGAAATTCGATTCTGGGATATTTTTATAAATTCATAGATCAAAAAAGTAAAGTATTTCAAAAGCCAACTATTGAAATAATCTATTTCGCTGTTTCTTACTTCTGTGACAATGTTTTGACTGATGGGCTCAGCATCTAGATGGCGCTGGCAATGCAGTCGCCCTTGTCAGCGTAACGGCTGACCGAGAGTGACTGTCCGCGACTCAGACAACTGCTAGTCTTCATTGTGCACGAGTAATTAAGTAGTAGAGTGCCCAACATTAGCTGACCACTCTTTCAGGCGAGGTCAAGCAATGCAGGGCACTAACTGAAGGCACCACAGGAGTAAGCACACGGGGAACGAGGTAAAGTGATCACAGGTCCCAAAAATGGATTGTACCAGCACAACTTGTTCTAAGCGTCGCGGAGTCAAAGAAAGGGAGGGAAACAGTACAGATGTACTCTTTCCCGACTATCTAACCATCGTCTATCTTTCTATCTATTTACTGACAGTTGGAAGATTCCAATAGTCGGTCTCTTCCCTATATTTTGGCGTGTGCCCCTTAAATATTAAGTCTGAAAACATGTGCCTTGATGTGACATGTCGAACTTCTCAATCAACTGTTGCACTGTAGACTTACCACTCCGGGAGACTGCCTGCCTGTTCAATGGGCCTATTCGTCTAGTTCGCATGTGAGTCGCTGACTCAGGACTTTGGCGAAGAGTTTGTGCATTTGGGGGAGAAGTAGGCTTTGATCGCCAGTTTCGAAGTTCGGAGTAGTCGAATAAGATCGTACCACTGCGTTTTTGTACAACTGAGGCGTCATCACGTAGTCCTGTAAACACACACTGTATACCTGTACACTCTGTAAGTACTTGTGCACTCAGTTAAAGAGTCTCAATAACACTTATTTGATCAGTGATAAAATAACCGGATCTTGCCAAAAATCCACTTTCATTCACTACAGGAAAACGTAATCTAAAAGGCAATAAAATTAATTAATAATTATCGATGGTTTCCGTTATACCTACAGTTGAGCATTGAGAGAGTAAAGAAACTACTTTTTGTTGTTAAACGCACGGTATTAGCTGCTTCAATTTATTGCAATTACATACAGCCTAGCAGCCAGGACCGTTAGGCTGTAAAAAACTGGAGCCTGTCCGAGTATACGAAGTGATCCGAACGGTATAACTACAACCTTATTCGGTCTGACACTTACGTTCCATTGGCGGGAACGGCCGACTAGTACTTTTACGTATCTGTTATCACTCTTATCTCATACTAGATAAAGCTCAAGAAGGTTTCTTAGTAGCCGACTCTATCGATAGTTTTTCTTGATTGTATAACGGGTCTGTTGAATGATTTGTATGGGTGTTTCTGTTTACTTTCTAAGAAATTGACAAGTTGATTGTGTTGTCGATAAGTTCTATTTTATTTCGTGTTTCGAGTATTTTTTTATGAGGTCAAGGCTTTCTTGCATTCGTCATAGTTCGTGCTCTTAAAGAATTTATCGCATGATTTGTCAAAAGCTAGAACTGAGCGGTTGGCTTCGACACTTTCACTGGCACAAGAGGCCTTTGCGCAACCTCCGATATGCCTTTGTTACCGAATTCACAGTCTTCGACTTGTTAAATGGAAGAGAATACACAACGCACTTCGTGACTATTTACTTTTGACGAGTCGCATAGGTTGTACACATCGGCTATTCCATTCGTTTCCAATTCCCAAGGTAAGGATTTCAAGATCAAGTTAAAGCACTTTACGTATTAGATAACAAAAAAAGACATTCATAAAATTGCATTCATATTTTATGCAAAAACCACCCGAAAACAAACAAACACGTCGATGACCACCACGCCGTGTCATCATCATATCAACACGGAATCACCCACTGCTGGTTATAGGCCTCCGCTTTTGTCTGCCACATTTCCCGGTTCTGTGTGTCCCTTACCCAGGTATTTTCCGCGACTTCTTTCGCGCCGTATCTATGGTCCAGATAGTCCAGAGATAACATTCGAATAAATTAAATCGATTGACTCGTCATGTGATATTTCAACGGGACTAAACTCGTGGGATACTATGTAGGTACTGTACAGACAATCAATTTGAAAATCGTCACAAAAAGCGGGCGAGAGCATGTGAAGTATGACATGGTGTAACGGCATCCAAGTTGCGCCGTATCGAAGGCACGAAAGGTTACTGCCATCGCATGACGTCGGCGAAGAAAAGATAACATGCTTCCTTTGCAATCATTTACTTAAAAATATATATTACTGAACAAACACCCAAAAGTATCGAGTTCTGCAAAAAAATCGATTCATATCAGTACCTGTCTGGGCTGTCTGTATCCGAATACGATTAAAATCTTCTCGATTACATTACCTAGTGAAAGGTTTATTTTATTTATTCTTCATTGCAGTTAGTAACTCATGTTATTTTCAAGTCAGATGATTATTTGATTAGCATAGAATGCTAATCATCCACAACATAACAAACTAGCTACAATACGAGTAGCATGTTACTCGTATATTATGCGATTATGCGAAATTCCCCATCGAAAGCAATACACGTCGATCATGTTGCATATCGTATGTACTGTACATACCATCCGTATCGTAATACCAATTCACCTAAGTATTAGTCGTTTCCAGGGATCCTTCAACCAGTACAATAGGTCAATAATGGCGTGTATTTTTAAATCAGCATAATCTGACTGGCTTTTGCAAGTTTGCCTAGCAGTTGGGGTTGGCTTCCAGTCTAACCGGGTGCAGCTGAATACCAGTATTTTATATAGCGCGACTGTATATCTGAACTCCACAACCCAGTTGTAATGCGATACCCCTTGGTAAGACTGGTTGTCAGAATTTCGGGCTGACTTGACTACCTGTAACAACTGTCAAAGATCTAGAAATAACCCAGGAGCCATTTGACACATTTTTATTACTGCAAAATTATTGAAAGTTCGTAGTTATTTTGACACTGAGAAACTATTAGTAAGTAAGACATAGTTTCTTAGAAACGTGCGGTGGGCGGAAAATGAACTGTTTGTAATGTTCGAAAATAAACTTTAACTTAGGGCTTGTTTACATGAGTTTAAAACTGGAAACTTACAACCTTAAGTGAAAAAAGTTCGACTTGAAATATTGTATAGATCAGCTTAAATCCGACACAGGTTATGACAATCGCTTTCATTTTATACATGTTAAAAAGGTTTTTGTAAACACGGTTATTAAGAACTACAGATACTACAGACTACAGAGTGAGGAAAAAATGATAGCCTATGTCCTTCCCCAGGATATAATCTATCTCCTCGCCAAATTTCATTACGATCCGATCAGCTGTTTCGTCGTGAAAAGGTAGCAAACAAACAAACAAACAGAGTTACTTTCGCATTTATAATATTAGTATGGATTACTGCATTAAACGCAAATACATATTGGTAACTGCATCACTGAGCTTTGTTCAAACAGTTGTAACAGTCGCTACTCCAAGGAAATATTATGTGATCGTCTATTGTCATTCTTGACCCAATTGCAATCGGCACGGCATTGACAGTACAATGAAGGGTTATTTTATAACAAATTATGTAACTTATTTTGAATGGCGTGCTTTTAACTTTATAATAGGTACCCAACAGTAGCGAAGGGACAATTTTGTAAGAGATGTAAGAGATAAGCCGGAGCCGGAGTACATATTTTTAATATGATTATTTTATTTGTCTATAGAATACTGACTGTGCCATTTTTCAAAGGGAAGCCGGTAGGAATCGAGTTGTATGGAGCCTTCGCCACTGGTACCCAACCAAAAATGTAAATTAAAATCAATATTCATCTTATTAAATCACCATACAATAAACACGCTATTTCAGGCTTTGATGTATGCCTTGGAAGGAACATAACATTACCTATATTATTATCCATACTTCAGAATTACCATAAGAACAATAAACTTTTTCTCGAAGCATGTAGTAAGTATTATTTGCGATAAATCTTACCGGATGGTAAACGAACTCTTCTCAAGGAGGCTCCTAGATTGCACGTAACCAGCGAGTACAACCACCATCTTAGTCAAACGGCATTCAATGACCACCATTTAAGCTGATCCTAAAATAACTAAAACAATCTGAATGCAGACCGTACAGGGCTCTAGCTTGACATAAAGTATTCCACGGGCATGCAGTACATGCGATCGCATGCGTGCCTCGAATACCACACCAATTTCAGTGAGCAAACAAATTAACAACGTACACCTTATTTACGTAACAATAAAGTCTTTTGTTGTAAAAATGTGGAATAAACTTAATAACGGGAAGATGAATATCCAATAAGTTTAAGAATAGGAGATTTGTATTAGCCAATCATGACGGAGCAGCGTCACATCATCAGCCAATGGTGAACGAGGGTTTTTATGGGTTGTAGTTATCTGGTATTGAGACGGTTGGTCTCCGTTCACTGCATACCGATATTTGCATATTGTAAGCACGATGGTATTCTGTAGGTACACTGGAATATCGAGTATAGCGATATTGTAATTGATCATGTTGTAACATATATTATTGTTGATGTCAAGTTAGGTAAAATACGTCACGTTACTGGCTAAAATTAATTCGCTAATTTCAAGCTAAAAACATGTTTTGGACACTTGATAGACAAGTTATGAAAATTGTATTAAAATCATAATTTTATGAACAATAAATATGAATTAAACGTTTCCTTTTAACGGTAATATTAGTATTTCCTCAGGTGATACGTTTAGTACTTTTAACACATCACAACAATCAGGGTTTATTTTAATTATCAATGTTAGGAAGATGGGATGGCGTAGTTGAGGGTCCATCCATTCTGCATGCCGTACCAAAGACCTACCCATCTTCCAAGGCATTCTTGCTGGTCTGGTGTTTTCCTTTCGTCATATGCAAAGCCATTGCGTCCTAAAATGACTGGTACGCAGTATAAGACGAAAGAATCAGCACAGAGTCCGGATTTGTGCCTGACTGATGGCATTACGCTTGCTCCCTATTAATTGGGGCTTAAAAGGCACTAGCGAAGTGTGGATGTACTGTTAGACACTCTGCCTAACCTTTTGCGGATTAGAAGCGAGATGTTATGTGTCGTAAAACACCAAAATGCCAAGTCATCAAAAACTTATTAGATCAGTTCAACGACCTATATGTACTAGACCATTTAAAGTTGCACAATAAATAGGTACAACTTGCAGAACTGCATTAGAATTCAAAGTAGGTTGCAACTCATTAAAACCAACGCAGGTACCATTGACACTAAGTCTACATTATTAATCTATTTAAATGCAGTTTTGCTGAATGTTAATTAATTATATTAAGTCGTGTTCCACGTGTCTGTACATACTTAATTGAAATTGCTTGCATCGCCCAAAATAATTGCGAGTCTTGCGACCAAGTTACTCACTGTAATTCTGCACCGTTTTTGTCGAAACAAAAAGCTTAACAGAGTGGTCTCCAGAAAATTGGATCAAAACTAAAATTAAATAATTGTAGTTTAGTTAATTGGAAACATCATAAAACTAATTGCCAAAGACTTGCATCACGTTCTATTTTCAAAAAATTAAAATAAAAGAATCTTCGGCACGATAGCCCACACTTGAAAAATGTACAGCCATGTTTATTACTCGTACGTTTCTTATTAATTCCGTACATTACATGCGCATGCGCCTCCATCAGTGAGTCAGTCACGAAGGTCCAACGGGACTTGGGATCAACTCACGACCTTTCCCATAGCCAGACCTCGCGATAGCCCTAGGCTATTGTCCCTCTAGTAATGATCGTGGGGAGGGCTTTAATCAGCTCTTTTAATTGTTAAATGCCCGGTAAGTTTTTATTTCGCTTTCTTAACGCAGTGGAAAATGTCGCGAACGAAATATAAGCGAACTTTCAATATTGTCAGATTATCTCCCATTTATGCGTAAATTATTATTTTATATTTCATTCCTTGAGACTGAAATAAAGTATTGTAAGTGCACTACTTGGAGTACTTATTTGTGACAGAATTCTTTTACGTAGAAAGACATAACAGAGCGTTATTTTTGTTGTTTTCCAACTTGAAAATGGTGTTGGAAAATGTTTCCATACGTTACTAAGGAGTAAGCCCGGCAAATCTTGAGCTTACAATACTTACAAAGAAAAATATAAAAAGTGTACAAGGTGTTAACGGACCCATCACGAAGGTTTCAATCAAGTATTCTGTTCATCAAACTTGGTAGCCCTAAGCAAAAATTATTGCTGGGAAACGACTTTTTTCGTTTTGGGTGAAAAATCACGTTTTACGGTTGGACTCAATGCAAGGGATTTCAAAGATTATGCTGGTGGGTGCATTGAATAGTACAGAGGTCGATAAGATGTTTAAAGTGAATTAAATGATCACAATGACGGGAAGAACAAGTGCCTCTTGGCTTCGATAAGGGTATGTACATAAATGTTTGGAACAATTTGGGACCCACGGATGCCCCTCAAGTTAAAGGGGAAAATATACAAATCCCTGATTAGACCTGTCGTACTGTATGGATCAGAATGCTGGGCTGTGAAGATGGATGAAAAAAGATTGCATGTAGCGGAGAGGAGAATCTTGAGGTGGATGTGTGGTGTGACAAGAATGGATAAGGTAAGGAACGAGTATATTAGAGGAAGTTTACAAGTTGCGCCAGTTACAGAAAAGTTGAAAGGGAATCGACTGTCTTGGACTGGATATGTGATGAGGAGGGACGAATCCCTTGTGACTAAAAGAGTGATGAATATAAACGTTGATGGATTAATTATCACTTGCTTCGGTGAAGGAAAACATCGTGAATAAAGCAGCATGCCTGAGAGGTATATCTTGTCGGCATGTTAAGCCAAGTCAGAGGCCCATGGGCGGCATAACAACTCTGACACCAGGTTAGGCACTAACCCCAAAATAAAGAAGAAAGTAAGTAAGAAAGAAGTATCATGACGGATACCTACACTCACCATTAGGTACGGATTGAATATAAAAGAGAGAGACATAAAATGAACCTTGGTGTAAGAGGTTTACTTGTTTTTGCAATAGAAAGTCTGTTATTAATTATTACGCATTCAATTATCCGAATACCGACAGACATGTAATTGACATACTGTGTGATTATTAAAGTATAATTTAGCTTACAACTCTAAATGCCAATACATTCAGTCCCGATTAATTAAATTATCGAGTAACTGCGGATATGAAATGATACGTTGGTATGGATATGTGATGAGGAGTGACGAATCGCATGTGACTAAAAGAGTGATGAATATAAACGTTGATGGATGGAGAGGGAGAGGAAGACCAAAGAGAGGATGAATGGATTGTGTGAGGAATGATATGAAAGATAAAGGAGTAAATGATAACGTGACGGTTGACAGAGGAGAATGGAAGAAAAAAACGTGTTGCGTCGACCCCAAGTGACATGGGACAAGGGCAGGAAGATGATGATGATGATGATGAACAGCGGATTTGAGAATAGCAATAAAATACGGTTGTATATTTGCTGATAATTAAAAATACAGTAGCAGAATAAATACATTCGTTGAAAGGTATTAATATTGTTTATCTGTAGGCAGCGTTTTCAAGGCGATTGTCCAGCTCTGTCTAATGATGTTTTGTAGTCCCACTTTATTTAACACAATAACCTGTACAAAGTTGAACTTAACTACATGTACAATAATTGGTCCTAACAAACAAGAAGATGAACCTGTGCGACTGATACCAAGCCGAGTTTTTACACCGTGTACCGAATAAGACACGCTGTCATTACCGCATATTTACATTCTATGGCATGCCACTCATGCCACGCTAAACTGGCTAATCGATTTTCTCGGAGATTATTCCTGAAAAGCCGGAAAGCTTAGCATAATTGCCGGTAGTTGACACCCGTTAAGAGAAAACAGCCGTTCTTAAAGGTTAATTTGAATGATAATCGGTGAGGATGCAGATCTTGCTATGTTGGCGTCGGAGGGTCCGAGCATCCGGCAGAAGCCCTGACGACGACCGGCCGAGAAAGTGGCACTTTATTCACGTCCCTTTTTCGGCTTACTCTTACGGAAGATTACGATGTTTAGTTATTAAATCATTTGTTCTGATTGACTATCAATGCACAGCTCAAACCACTGGACGGATAGGGCTAAAATATGGCATAGAGATAGCTATCATGACGCAAGCATTCGCTAAAAATGAAAAAGGATTTTGTGGAGAAAATGAAATGATCGGCAAGCGCGAACACAAAAATAGCTAAGCAATAAGTAATTAAGCACGACAAAAATATGTCAAACAAAAAACAAGATCACATGCAAAAGTGATTAGCAATAAAAACCGAAGTATGTCATGTCGTACATAAGGTCGCAAGTTGTAGGTACCGCTGCGTTCGGCTCTCGGCGTGAGCATCGGACGTCTCGCGAGATTAAAGTGCGTTGGCATTAGTTCAACTGAGGATGAGGGTACATGAATGAAAGTGCACTGTTCTTTTCTCGTTCATTAATGCGTCTGAGGCTGCTGAGTTCGGAAGCTACCGACGCCGTAGGCGGATGTCCGTGCTACTGACTCGATCATTAACTTAATTGTTGCAACTGTGTTCTTTTTGAGACACGCAACTGAACTTTTAATTAATACATTTAATAGGAAATATGTGATTGATTATTTATTTATTTATAGATAGGAGAACCAACAGTTATGACAAATGAATAACAATTGTATAGGCAACACAGAGCGAATTACAGGGTCTCACGAGTAAACACAGAAAAGATAGTAGAAATCTTAGGATCACTAGATAACAAGCACGATAAAAAATTAAGTAAAAGTAATTAAAATAAGATACAATAAGCACTATAAACACTCAGACACCTGCAAGTTAAGCATTAATGACACGGGAAAAAGCAAAAAAAACACTACGCGCTTTTAAAAAAGTTTGCATTCAGCCGAGTGCGTGCTGCATTATTTAAAGTAGTTCTAGTCTTATTGTAAAATTCATCTCTAGAAAGGAGATGGATGTTTTACTTAGGATTTAGCAAGAAGTGGTGCATCATCAGGATCAATGGAAAAATGGAGGGAGGCCTGCTGTGTTTACCCAATGCTGTAAAGGGGTCTCGCACGGTTTTACACCTACAACACCAGTCCTTTGGTTAGGTTTCAAGTTAGTTCCTGGTCTGCTTTCAAATCCGATGCAGCTCGAAATTATATCATTATCAGATAATTATCCGGGCTGATTCATAGCTTGATCTTTTTTATTTGTTTTAAGGCACCAAGTTCGGTCCATACAGGGTTTTTATTTTTCGGCATTTTCGTAACTATCACTCTGGTGCTATATGTCAAATAGTAACAAACAAAATTAACACACATATGAACAAAGAATCTGTTTGTTGATTATCACAAAGTTTGAGACCTTTTTTTTAAGTTGACACTTTACGCCTCTGTTTATGTGTTGACATTGAAAACTTTTTATCAAGATCAAGACAAGATCAAGGCACAATTATCCAGATAATTATCACTTCGAACCCTGGTTTACAATGACCTATGCCGCTTAAATTAATAACTTTGCAAGTAGGTACCTACCTAAAAAAAAATTATCGTGCGGCCCTAGCTGGAAATTGCGCCAATTTGGAGTCATTCGTAATTCGATAAATTTTGGGCAAGTTAAGTAAAATAAAACCAGACAATTTCGCTAGTGCACCCCATTCCTTAGATGATTTGATTCATTTGTTAATCATTTACAACTAAGTTGAGTTATTAGAGTAACAACAATAAGCGTTAACAAACAATGGCTTTGTGAGGACTCCATTTAACATTAGTACCATTTATTTACAATCAAATGTGAATGCAATTAGCACTAAATAAACCAATAACAATTTAAAATATCATGTAGACAGTGCTCACTATCAAAATATTGTTGAACCTAAACCTGTTCGTAAAACATCTCCATTTTAATAAAACATTGCAATTGCAATTGCATTGTATCAACCCTTTTTTTCAAAAATACCGAACAAGTCTTCAATAATATTTTTACTGAACAAAAACACGCGCTGCTGAAAAAGGCGACGTCGGCGCAAGATGGCGCGCTCGATTCCCACGCATGCAATGGGAACCCGCGTCGAGCCACATGTGCTCGTTTACGCGGGAAAACTCGCCGCCATAGAGCGTTGTTTTTTTTTCAATTATATTCGTGTCAAGCTCATGCCATAAAGGAATTATGTAAACAAAACTAATATTGAGGTTATACAATATAGTTACAGTGTTTTTGTTATAAATAATCAAATAATTCAACGAATTGGTACCGTGTTTATTCACAATTTTGGTGTGAACATCGTTTTACGGATAAAAGCTCATCTACGTGCTGCACAAGTTCACAACCATCATATTACCTACGGTTACATTTGCATAATATCGAAAATTGATTAAATTTCAAGAGCAAAATTCAAATTACTGTCACTAAAAACACCGTTTACTTCCTTATTGAAAAAATAAAATAAATATGACCTACAATAATGTAACTATATTTGAATAACAACTATTTTGCTATACATTTGTTACTCACTTCGTTTGTATCTCAAAAACTATAGTACATACCAGCCCAAGGAGGTAAAATATATTTTTTGTTGACTGTATAGATTGCAGACCAGCAACATAGCAAAAGTACTGACGTTTATAAAATTGGGCATACTGTGATAAGAACGTATGTATGTATTAATAAGGAATATATCATTTGTCAATGTATGGTAGTTTCAAAATGTTGGCATCGTGCTACGAAACCGTTTTGGAGAAGTACTTTGATGGGCGTGAGATTGGCTTTAGAATGTAATTTTTTATTTTTTATTGTATACGTACTCATACATTTAAGCTATTGTAAAACATGTTTTAAAAATAATTATCAATAGATATTTTTAAATACTTTGATAAAAAAAACTAGGTATCTAGACAGTTTTTAATGTGATATCCGAAGTATCTCGAGGCCGGCCGGGCCGGGCATCGAACCGGCACCGTTATGGCAACCTGTTCTCTCTCATTAGTTCCCTGCGGACATCTTACAATGTAATTGCCATTTATCTTCTGGTTGTAATGAGTATATAGTACAAACTTTAACAGGACGTAGTAATTTTTTTCTTACGCTTACTTGTAAGTAACTGTTAACTTTAGTCAGTCAATGTTGGATTTAGAAAATGTAAATTTGAACGATTAAATCAATATAATAATATTTTGTATACTACATGATAATTTTAAGATTCTATCATTTTAGTCCATCATTTTCATTTTTTGCGAAACACATTGTGCTGTATCGTTTTCCTGCGATTCGATCAAATATTTTCACACTCACTAAAAACAAAGCATTTCAAAAACGCATAAAATAGAGCATTTCAAGTAGCTCTCAAGATTCAACCCCGACTTGGATTTCTTGGTTAAAAACAGTTTTTTTCTCAAGGATCCGAAGTTGTTGTTCGTCATTTAGCTACGAACACGTGGTAGCCCGCATGTGTTCCCTTCTGCTTAATTCCGAGCATCTGTGTTTCTGGCATGATATTACACGACAATTATGAAAAACAAGCAAATATTGAAGTCAAAAGATTGTAACTGATGACTTTCTAATTTGGTCGTATACTCCTTCGCCCGGAGGAGACATTCAAGATGTTTCAAGATGCAACCGGGCAGATTTGTAATGTGGTTTCCTCAGTGTGTTCGTGTCTACTATTGAAGCGTCTTAAATTGGTCGGATTGTAATGTTAGGGTCAGTACCAATTGACCCTATGCAGCTGCCGTTGGTAACGGTCCGTTTTCATGCGTAAATACTGGTATTTTATTTGAAACGTGTTTGTATTGATAGAATTTACTGCCGTCATCGGTGAAAGATTTTATGTTATCCTTATATTTTATTTACAGGAAAGTAAATTGGCTGCACTGTTCGATCGTCGTGAAAGTGCTACAGGATAAAAGGAACCATGGGCCTTTGACTCACTCACCAGTGATATATTAAAACAAAATACATGAAAGATATCATATCTCAGAGAATGACAAGATTCATGAAACATTCCAACAGAGTTTCCCTGTAAATAGCTTTTTTTATGAAAATTAAAAATTATGGTAAGATTATTAAAAAAGCAGTGGAACAGATAATAAATATAATGCGATACGACGCCCATTATGCCTGTACCAAGTACTGTATTCTTTTAACATTTTTTAAGAGCGATTATTTTCTTGTCCTTTGCTTGGCATATGTACGTCTCTTAGTAAGCTCTCCAATTCATAATACAACTTAACTGATCCCTTAGGAATGGTCCTTTGGCACAAGTAACGACAACATACAACCTTGACTAGCTTCAGCAACGATTCAGGTCAACAGCGACTTACGAGGAAAACATGTCAATAATACACTTCACTGAAAACAATTGAAAGCTGAACAGAAGCATACATTGCTGCCTTTATTAGTACGCCACTTAATCATCGCCCCACGCACGACTCATTGGTCATTTGTGAACTAGTTTGAACTGATTCAGGACCAATATGTGTCAATGTTTTTGAATCATCAGCTCAATTGATGGCGTACCTCTATCAATGAGAGCCGTGACACATCGTTCGACTATTTATTTATACGTATAGCATAATGTCGTGCGTTAGTAATAATTAATAAAAGATCGTAACTGTCAGCCTCTTTGCTTGATAAGGAGAGGAAGATTCCCGTTTGCATGATACCGAGAATTAGAAATTAATAAATATACAGAAGCAAGTTACTGGCAGCAAAAGCACAGTCGACTTCCATTTGAAAAAAAAAAACAATAAACATATGTTTTCATAATGTGTGTGTTAGTAATAAAATACGTAACTGTCAACCTCTTTGTTCGATATCGAGAGGAATATTACCATTTATATAATATAATTAAATATGCTGACGTTATTGAGATAATAATATGTTTGTATTCTCTTATATTGAGGCTTCGATTGAGCTTCATTTTCGCCTGAAATTCTAGTTTTGTTGGATTCAGACTTCTGTGGGACGTCAATTATAAGCAAGTGATTTTTGTATTATAATCTATACTTATGCAAAACTTTGCACATGCTAAGTGCTTTCATAGGTATTTTAGATAGTTAAAAATATTTTTAGTTAAAAATACATCAGAACGCACAATATTGGGTAAATATTATCCCGATGAAGACAAACTAATATTTCCTGAATGTTATCCTTTCTAATAATATCCTTTAATACTCTTAGTTGTATTTGAGCGCAACAAACAGACTTGTTTGTTAAAGGAACCGAGCTAACATGGATGGAAAATAATCTAATAGACAAAATTAATGTTTGTTTGGCTGTTATGTACTGCCATACCGTCCATCCGATTGCATTCAAACTTTGTCAACTTACTGCTTGCACTTGTGCGAAGGTTATAGGCATAGTAGAAAAAAAAAAAACAATAAAAAACACGCAGGCGGAATCTAGTCTCTAATATACATAGTTTCCCAATAATTATCATCAAAAATACTTTTCGATCTATCATTTTATTTATTCGTAAGTGTATTGAAAAATGACGTTTGGAACACGTGGATTTTATTTGTCACTGCAGTTCTCAGCTATATAACCCCCTTGCCTGCGGCTCGGGTGTGAATTCCGCCTCGGCTGCAATGATAAAGTTTGCCCACTTGTGTCAAAATGTGCTATTACTGGTCTGCTTATTGAGGCAGGTGGTATAAATCAGCTGTTCTCGAATTGACTCATTTCAGTACTCTTAATTGTAATTTAAGAGATGGCGATGTAATTTCGGACACGTCATCCTCATCACCAATGATGATTGACAGTAAGGGGGGAATCTTTTGGCAATATTCAGTGTCAGATGTTACTCTATCGTAAAATGTCGTGAGGAAAGTTTTGAGTATGAATGTGGATGGCTATAAGAGTAGAGAAAGAGCACAGAAATGATGAATAGACTGTGTGAAGGATGATATGGCTAGAACGGATGTGATTACTGAGATGACGTGTAAGTAGAGATTTGTATGGAAGAAGAAGATTTATGCTGCGCGACCCTAAAACATTAGATGGAGAGCAAAATAATGATGATTTATTTTTAAATCCAAGTATTACTTTTGTTTGCCACATTCCAATTAAATAAGTAAATTGTAATGAGTAAACACTAAACAATATTTCATAAACACAAATCAGCATGCGCATAGTTTTTAATTAGTACCTGCATAAATAATTAATAGTTCCTTTAAATTATTTCAAACATTTAGTTTGGAAACATTTTCGTGACGCACATAAAATAATGGCCCTGATTTATACGAATATTGCATACGCTAGCTAAAAATAAACACATTCTAGAAAAAATATTCAAAATAGTGGCCATTTCTCGATAATATGTTAGGGCCGCCTTGTTTAGTGGTCGCAAGCGCGTCTGCTGAGCTAAAGGTCCTGGGTTCGATTCCCAGGTCGAACAAGGTTTTAAAAGGCTCTACCATCAAGAATTTCTCAGTAGCAGCCACAGAGTCTGGATTAGTGCCCGATTGATGGCAAAGGCTCGCCCCCTATAACATGGGACTAAAACATGTGGGTGTACTATTAGGTACACCTCTGCCTAACCCTTCGGGGATTACAGGCGTGATGTTGTGTTGTTATTATTTTAAGAGTATTCAAGTTTTACATGTTTATCAGTTATCAGTAAGCACCCTTCTGATATTCTAAACATAAACTCGTCGAGATAATTTCTTTGTTTTCTTTCACTCTTATCGATCATTATCTTACAATGCAAGATATCCTTCTTTCACCCTTTTTGTTGATTGCCAATGCTGATTTGGGAGTTAGGACCAAAAGAAACTAATTTGTCTTACTGTCAACATCAACGAGTTGACGACGTGTCCATGGAGTTTCTTGCCCATTCTTCTCCATAAAGATCTACGCCATGGAATGGGCAACTACAGTACTTTCACAAGTTATTATGCCTTGTGTCTTTGACTGTAGCTTCGCTTTCTTTTTTTTTTTTTTGTGATATTAAAAAATGCCTGTAATGGTCTAATTGAAATAAATGCTTTCAGTTTGAGTTTGACGCGTTACGCGAATTTCTAACCTCGCCTTTAAACATCTAAATTCCTGACAAAATAAAAGATTCTTATATTTTCTTTGGGCAAACGCAAGGAGGGAAGAACTTATAGAAAAAATGTTACTTCAGTTTTAGAATTCTGAAAATGCACACATACATTGAATACTATTTTCGCTTGATAGCCTTCAACGAAACGTTCACAAAGTTTATGAATAAGTACCTTGATAGTATCAAAGCGTACTACGTCTCTATTAATATATTCTACTTATAGGTTCCAGAAAATTAGTCGAGTGAATTCATACGTGTCCTGGTACCACATTACTTAAATTTAAATGGCGGAACTCTTTAAGGAAAATAAGTCTCGTATTTACAATACTACGAGTATTTACGTTAGGTGTGTACTGTTGAACCCTGCGGTTACAATTCCAGTTATTATTACATAAGTGCTTATTTAATATACTGCTGGTGATGTGAGTCTTAAAACTATAGTCGTGGTATATTATTTATAGCGAGGTTAATTGTGGCTATGTGCTTTTTAGAACAAGTGGTCAGATGCTTAGGTACTAAGACTTTATGTGTATTTAGCAATAACCTTAATAACGTATCAATGTAAATGTTTGTAAATCTTATGACAGTTTTAGGTCAAATGGTTGCCATAAAACTGCACCAAAAGGACCATTTTTTGAGAGAGTGAATGGTCTTTTTGCTTAGAGTAGGATAAAGACTGATATATAATGCAAAATAAACTTTAAAAAGGGTTATGGCAATTAAAGTAAGTAAAATGTCACCAAATACGAGAGTGTAGAGCTACCAATTCTTAACACAAGACTATTCAGCCAGTATTGTCGCAAAATGAATAAATTGAAATCGATTAACATTTTGTTGATTCGATTCTTAAACAGAATCTAGTTGGCGATTGAATCGTGATCGCTGCTATTGCGTAAGCCGCTCGCAATCCCAATTAATTCTTAAGACTAGCGGACGTGTTGCGCAGTCGCATTATCATTCACAATGGTCAATCTTTAGGGTCTGGCTGGGCGTTGAGCAATTAAAAAATGTATCGCGTTGCTTTTTGATTTGGGGATCAGCTCTGGTGCTTTCGCGCCGTCCTCTACTTTTAAGATGAATCTGGTTGTTTTAGGTACTGAGCAGGCTGACAACCAACATTCTCTGTAAAAGTCTTGCTTTGGGTTACTAGGTTGATGGCTATGGTCGTGTGGCGAATAAAACTGATCTGCAACAGAATTGACTCCACTTCGAAAATAACATTTATATCCTACCAAGGGAGCTGGTGGATAAAGTATAGGATAGGGTGGATCTTTGTCTCTGAATCGTGACTGTGCATGGCGCAGGATAGTCATGACTTTTGTCGTTCTTTTCCGACCTGCCAGTAGTCAAGACTCCTGGAGTGAGGGTTTTGGTACGGGTCGGATATCGCGAAGGCCAATGATGGCTTTATCAAGGCGAACACCAGATTATTTTGCTCGTCTGTCAACTAGTTTATAGTAAACTAGGTTTTGCCCGCGTCTTCACTCGCATTAATTTAGAATTTGACAATCAATTCGGGTTTCTTGTAATATTATAATTCAATCTTGATTTGAAAGAAACGTGGCGCCATTTATTATCATAAGAATGTTATTGTTGTTTTCTTCGGGAACAGTACTTTTTTCGGGATGAAAGGTACTCTATGTCCGTTTCTGTACACCTGACAACGTATATTTCAGGATGATCGGTTCGGTGGTTTTGATGTGAGAAGGTAACAAACAAAACAAACTTTTTTTGCATTTATAATATTAGTAAGGATAAGGATTATTTAGGCAATAAACGATTCAAGATTGAGCTAAAAAACTATATTAAGTATATACTTATGCGAAACTTTTACTTACGTTAGGCACAACAATATAGTGGGCTAACTTGTTAATTAATCTATATGTAGATACCGAAACGAAGATGTACCGGCTGTTTTAGAATATATTATTTAAAGGTTAATGTCAAAAGATTTTTTTGTAAATACAATACAATTCAATAATAATTTGAGGCAAAAAAGCATTATAAATTATAATTCATTGTTTAACCAACGTTTAATACTAATTACAATAATAAAATGTATCATTAAAAAGTCAAAAGTTATGAGTATGAATGTAGGTGGTAATAAGAGTGGGAGAAGTCCAAAGAAACGATAGATACACTGCGTGAAGGAAGACGTTTCTAGAAATGAGGTAACTGCTAAGATGACGAGTAATAGAAAAGTATGGAAGAAGAAGCCATTCTGCGCCGACCCCAAATCAATTAAGATAGTGGAAGTTATCAATAAAATCGACTGTCTCTTTGAACGTATCAAACCGCACAGGTACTCTGCAGACATACAAACTGTAACAACAAAATAATAATGACACGAACTACGTACAGACGCCAACACATCGAGCTATCCGAAACTGTCAAATTTTCCCAATCAACCTTGGACCTAATGCTTAAGTCAAAAAGTTTAAAATCTGTTAAAGAAATTTGACAGATTGTTGTAGCTTCATGTGCTGGCGACATTGATGCAAAAGACCTGTAAAGACCTGTAGTTGAGAAAATCATTGACTATTACAGGTAAGAATCTACCATTCGTGTGATTAGATATCACGTTTGCATACACATCCCTGTAATTTGTACTGTGCGCTGATTCTTACAGTTTAAACAGCTAGAACTTGTAAGAGCATGTTATTATGCGTATCCGTTTACATGTTACGAGTGCATCAAGTTTGCGTGTTCCCGTCGCGAGAGGATAGTATGTAAACGGTGTAATTAACCGATTTTAGATTTCCTATTTTGTGTAATCTAAATAATTATGGTCGTTAACTCAAAATAGAGAGGAATGGTATGGAGAAAGGGAGGCCTTTGCCCTGTAGTGGGAAGAAATAGAATGAAAATAAAGTGAAATAACTATACACAGAATGCTGTGCTTTCATTGTTGCATTTGCAAGGAAGCCTAACAATCGGCCCAGTGATGTGAAGTGATGGGACTCATCATCATCACCTTTCATCATCGCTAAGTTCAGGCCTCTCTTTGTTTGTTCTAATCTCCACGCTCCTGTGCTCTCCAGCCTCATCCAGATGCGATTGGCTGTTGGTAATTCATTGAACCAATCATAGCATTTAATGCGAGCGTGACAATTTGTTAGCCAATTGAAACGTTGATTTTCGGTTGAGAATCCATGCGTAAGACGTGTGGAAAGAGGTTTACTATATAGAGGGTGGGATCACATCGACGCAGAAACGGTTCACACACACGTCTAGTACATCACTCCTAACCAACCGACATTCCGACATAGAAGGGTTCGGAATGATGAACTGCATATGGGGTAATCGTTTGTGCGTCGATGTCTCATCCATCATGTATATCACCCCAGCGTGATACCGATTCGATGCAGCTAAGCTTTTTGATGCTGATGAACCTAGTTACATGCAGAAACACACTGCCCACTGCTCTCAAAACGATGATGGTAAACATTTTAAGGAAACCCAAAAATTGAAGAAGGTGTGCTGAGCTTACGTGGCGGATTGGGTACAGCCCACCCCCTCCCACAGAGAGGTTGCTTCACCCTGTATAGGTAAGTATTTAAACAGACATCTAAAACCCGAATTTTGTGTTAGTAGTGCATAAAGACCAATTTCGTAACAGTGCATGAGTACCTAAAGTGCACGAGGAGCTCGTGGCTAAATAATAACAGCCACTCGAGTTGACCTTTAGGTTAAGGCGTGCTTGCCTAAGTTGGTCTGTGGATGGGTGACCACCCTTTACAGACCGAGTTTCCTCCGTGGCCCGTGTCATTTGTAGATCTTTGACAATCGTTAGGAAGTTAGTTGCCCCAAAAAAGTCTGAGAACCAGTCTTACCAAGGGGTATCGTATTACCCAGTACTAACTGGATTGTGGAGGTCAGATAGGCAGTCGCTCCGTATAAAATACTGGTATTCAGCTGCATCCGGTTAGACTGGAAGCCGACCCCAATATAGTTGGGAAAAGGCTAGGCAGATGATGTATGAGTACCTAAAGTCGGTGATGCCAAGCACCACATAAACTTGGTTCTCGAAGTAATGCAACATGTTAGTACATGTTCGCCGAAATCGCCAAAAATTACTTTACACTTTCTATAAAAAATCAATCGTTCTATAGTAAAAAGAACGTAAAGTTAGTCGATTAGTAAAAAAAAGAGCCGTGAGGCCATCTCGTAGGGAGCCAGGCAAGCGTGACGGCGCAATGGGGCCGCGTGCGAATTGCCCGCTACCTGATTATTGTGGAACCGGTCGTTGTATCAAAAATTCTACTACGTTACGTACTTTTGTGGCTGCTCCCGACTACGTTAGCAACTTAGGTCCGTATTACGGTACGTCGCTCCAAACTCAAGCCCATACTTCAAACTAGATGCCGGCTGTTTATAGGCTGAAACTAATTCGTAGCAATGTCTTGAGTGACGTGCTGTAATTTGGGCCTTAGAGTGAAGGCATGTCCAAGAGCATTGTATTAGGTAAGCGGTCTACCTTCAGGGAGACTTTAAATCGATGAGGCAGGTCTCAGTTCTTCAGGTGTTTGGGACTATATTGATTTACTTTAAATAAGGAGAAAACACTCGTAAAGCAAAGTATGAATCAGGTCAACATCATTCTCTTGCCCTTAACCCAATTCATTTGGGGTCGGCGCAGCATGTCTTCTTCTTCCATACTTCTCTATTACTCGTTATCTCATCAGACACCTTCTTTCTTGCCATATCATTCTTTACACCGTCCATCCATCGTTTCTTTGGTCTTCCTCTATTCATAAACCCATCCACATTCTTCATCCCTCACGACATTTTCCTCATTCCTCCGCATCACATGCCCATACCACGACAACCAACTTAAAATGTAATGAAAACTCAAAATTTAGATTCTATCAGGTATTAATATACTAGTATGGGTAGATCTTACAAGTAGTTTCATAGGTTCCTTAGAACAAGGTTATTGCGTTGCAAGATGATAACGAGAAGCGTCAAGTACCAATCAAAACGCAATTTGAGTCGTCATTGACAAACATCCGCAGCACACTGCTTTGTATTTGTTTCAGTCTATTTACTTGTTTTACATAACATAACTGAGAAATTCCTGATGGAAAAACCCAATAACACTTTGTCCGACCTGGGAATCGAACCGAGGACCTTATACTGATCAGAAGCGCATGCGGTTACGAGACGGACGAGGCAGTCTATCTATATTTATCAACACCAGTTCACATAATTATTAGTGAACCAAATACAGCATGTGTTTTATTTGAACGAGGGGAAGTGGAGTTTATAACGCATTAATTGTAACTCGGGTTTGATCCTTAATTAATTACAATTAGGTGAGTTTATTGATTAAGATCTACCCTTACTACTGTTAGACTAGGTTCCAGCTTCGGTTTTTATAACCAGCTACTTATTTTAACAATGTATGTACTACCTACACTAATTGGAGAAAAGGTACAAAGGTGTTGCTTATTTCTAAAGAAATCTCTTCCAGTGTACATGTGAAAGGAGAGTCGATAAAAAAGAGATGGACACAATATATAAGAGAAGAAGTGAAAATAACTATAACGGGCTAGTGTCCGCAACTCCACGTCCAAAGCGCTTAATTAATTATCTAAACCATTGATAGGCATTATGTAAGTTGTATGTAGGTTCCTAAGTAATATTTCACTAAAACTAAGGTTAATCATAATTGTTGTCAATTGTCATAAAGGACCATAACCAGGCTAGTTGATCCTTGAATCCGAACTAAACTAAGTGCTCTTTGACCAAAATCGCGATCTCAACAAAGAAGATAGAAATAGCACAAATCTAGAAATCGTCGTGTATTGAAACAGTAGTCAATCAAACCTTTATAATATACCTAGCGACCAGCCCCGCTTCGCGCGGGTGCAATGTAGATTCACATATACATATAAACCTTCCTCTTGAATCACTCAATCTATTGCTGAAAACTGCATTAAAATCCGTTGCGTACTTTAAAAGATCTAAGCGTACAGACAGCGGGAGCGACTTTGTTTTATACTATGTAACGAAGATGATGTGTTAAAAAATTGAATACAACATCGTTTACGATTACAGCACATTGTTTTCTCATCATGTCTCACAGATGTACTCGTGTATATTATTTCATCGTTTAGTTTATGTTATGTAGGGTCAAAAGACGACACATAATCCTATCGTGTAGATGGTGTAAAACATTTGTTCTAAAGGGAATTAAGTGGTTATGATTTAGTGCGTTTAAGTAAAAATTGCGATACTTTTACGATTTGCTTTTAATTCTTCTTAGAACGTTCAGAGCAAAGATTTCCAAACGTCTTAAAAGGCATATACAAGTCGGATTCAGTTTCAAAACGTTTTAACATTTAAGACGACTTCCAAAAGGATTGATATAGTTTTCAGTAGCTCATGTCGATCTATTTAAATATTTGTGCGATAACTGTAGTAAAAAGTTTAGTTTAGATACTCTAAAATACATTGACAAAGATCTGCGCGTCTGCCTTCCTGCCGGACCTAAAACTGTCTCGGATGGAATTTCGATTTATTTAAGTCCTAAAATTGAATTGTTGAGAAACTTCTTAAGTTCTTGCCAAATCGCCGAACGATAAATGTAATTACCTCTTCTAAATTAAGGATGCCCGATCTGAATCGATCTTCCAGAAGATTAAAATAAATAATTTTACATATTATTATTGTATACTGTGCTTTTCATTATTAAAAAAAAAAAAAGCAATACGATCTCCCGAGATCGAGTAAGATCGATACAATACAGTGGGCTTGCCATGAGTTTGAAATGTATTATTCGTTATAGAAAACTATCGCCCTGACTCTTTCATATTCATCGACTGCCTTACGACACGAGAAGTATATCCGATAGTTTTCGATATCGAGGACAGTTTTTTACAAACTAATGGCACTGTACGATTAAGATCGTGAATCGATTCACGAGGTTACGATCGAGAAGATCGATTCGAACCAAAAAATCGGGCATCCCTATTCTAAACGTTAAGCTACATCATGCGACAGTTCACTTATGAAATCGAAGCATAATATTTTTTTTTTGCTGTCAGTAATTAATGTCTCATTTGCATTAGTCGCAATCTACGTGCCAATTAGTTCAAGAAACCCCGAGTAGAGTGAACATAGCCTTAGATAAGCTGAGACGTCTCTGTAGCGGAACAAAACTGTCGACTATAAAATCTATCTGCATTGTCTCCACTGAACCGGTTAATTGGTTTATGTGTATAGTAAGTTCCCAAACGATAACATTTACTTAGTAGGTACATAACTAGGTTTGAAATACTACCGTGTAAATAGCAAACTTGTTATCTTTTTCAAGAATAAGAATCAGGAACGACTACACTCTAAACGGGACGAATTAAGACTGTAAATTACTATTTTAGCGATCAAATAAAAACTTGATTACCTAGTCAGAATAACGATATTATTTAACTTAAACTACTTAGACTTAGACTTAAACTCGATTCCTACCGGCTTCCCTTTGGAAACTGGCACAATCAGAATTCCATAGACAAATAATAAAATCACATTAAAGATATGTTCACCGGCTTACCTCTTAAAAAAAATTACCCTTCGCTACTGCTACTTAGTTAAACGACAACAGAAAATAGAAAGAGCCAGCCAAACAGCATCAAGAAACCTCAAAACAAGGCAAAGGTTGCGTTTGAAAACTTGACGGTTTTCCTTCTTCCAGTTTTCTTGTTCAACGTTTACAAACTGACCCTGATGATATAATTATCATTGGACTTTATGGCCGGAAAACATAAATAACTCAGCTGAGAAACCCTTAATTAAGTAGCTAACGCGTTACACTGAATGCGACCTCACTTATCTATTGTGCCATTTTTCTATTGAAACGTCGCTTATAACAAGGGGTTTACAACTGAATCTAATTGACTATTTGCATTTGGAAAATTCCTTCTTAGGGTTGGCGTTAGGGTTCCGTACCCGAGGGTAACCAACGGAACCCTATTACTAAGCCTAGTCTGCCTGTCAGTGGGCTGTATCTCATGATCCGTAACGCTATAACAGCTATGACATTGTCGGTTTTTTACACACCATATTTTCAAACTGGTGTAAAGCACGTCAACGTGCAAACTATTACCAAGAAGAAAATCAGCTGTTTCACACAATAGTGCATCATCTTGTATAATTTAAGCTAATAATTTTTGTCCTTCATCATCCGCCTAGCCTTTTCCCAACTATGTTGGGGGCCGACCCCAGTCTAACCGAATCTTATTTATTTATTCAATGTACCACAAGAATAACTAAACATAATCTGTTGTTTTTCTTCCATCTTGTGCGCGGTGGACATCGAACGGAGCACCAGCTCCAGGCCACCTCCCAATCACCGATCATCGTCATCGATCACTATTTTGAGACTTAATGAGTTTTTCAAATTAAATACAAAAAAAGGAAAATTTCGATGTGACATCTTGACGGACGACGAATGTCATACCAGTATGCTCCTTGATTTCGTTATTATCCTACGAAAGAGCATTATAATGGATAGCGTACATGACGATACTTACATTCGGAAGACATGCCTCACTGGTATCGTTCCAACGAACATGAGTATCATCGCTATGGTACTAATGTAACGCTATCTGACTCCACTCAAACCTATGTTTAAATCGTGATCGTAGGCGATGACTTTGCTAATACAGGGCTCCAAGGTTTTTTTAAGTGCCTTCTATGTACTTGGATATTTTTACATTCTTGTTTATCAATCATTTAGTGCACACTGCTGGTTCATGTGAGTGCTAGCAGATTGGATTGAGACTTGTCTAGTAAGGAAACTGAAGGTCCTTTATTGCTAATGCTTACACGTCTTAACACTGTTAGTTCATAAATAGGCGACTTTGTTCTTCAGAGTATCTCACTTAAGCTATCATCACACTTAGTCAAGGAGTACAGAAAGTACCTCAACAATTACTTAAAACGAGGTTCAACCCCTTTGATTGGTTGAAACTAGTTTGAGGTAATGCTTGTGTCTTCTCTGACGTTCTGTAATGCAGGAGTCGCAGTTCAGCCCCATACATAATAACTGCAAATGTACTGTAGTTGCCCATTCCCAAATCCTACATCTCATAGAGAAGACTGAGCATGACATTCCATGGACACTCTTTTCAAATCAAGTAAGAGAAGGAAGTCTGCAGAGGGAATTTCCAGGCAGCTGTCCGCATGGCCGAAACCGTCCAGCATGGAGATTATTGCTGGAAAAAGCAACAACCTCATGTGGTCACGACCCTCAGTCATGAGGAAACGAGAAAGAAGAAGAAGAAGATACTACATAGTCCTGGGTACAATTTGATTGCTTCTATTCTAATGCATTCAGCTCTTTCACACAGTAATATAAATTAATCCAACAAACATAATACAGAAATAAAAATCGATAAAACACAAATAACAATTTGTCTATAATTTGAAAGATTTCTCTAAACGATCGTCTAATAATTCCGACGATAATCAAGCCCCGTGAGAAACTTATAAAAATAAACTTGTGTGTCGAAACTTTATTTTATTTATAAAAGATAACAGAACAGAATAATTAAATAAAGTGGATCGAGAGATGTTTTGGTAAACGTCGGTATTATAACTGTTGTTTTTACACCGGGATATCGAAGTTTTTTTTCTTTACTGATTTCTTCAAAGTCGCACAATCGTTGTTTGGAGTTTCTTCCGGAATAGATAGAGAAGAATGCGTCAGAGGTGAAAACGGCGACCTTTTCCCGAATTCTTTGATAAACTTTATCTAAGAAATGCAGTTAGATTATCAAATGAATCCATTACAGTTGCTTCTCAACGCTTTAGTTCTATAATCTTTATTTATACTTCGATAATAGTTAACTGGCTGATAAAAGAAAAAGTAAGTAAAAAGTAAAGATACCTTTGATTTATTTTTCACATACCCCTAGCTGCACCAATATTAATCTCTAGTGCTCTTCAAGACCTGCCTTAATCGCAGTTAATCAAATTTTATACAAATTGCCTGCACGCTCGCGCAAACAGATACATTAATGCCAATTCATTTCACCTTAACATTTATTATAACGTACTTATTACAACGAGATTGAAGTTCAAAACAGCCGTTTCTTTATAATTCATCAAAGAATTACTTGTGTAATTACCCTTCTAACTAGTCGTCATTACTTCTGTTCGCTATCATCATTGTGTCAAAAGTTGGTCATGGCACAGAGCCGTCACTTTTTGTTCTTTAAAATCATTAGCCGCATTTGTGACAGCACGCGAATGTCCAACGAACGTTTTTTCAATTCATATCAATTACTAAAACCTCGTACTTGAAGGTTAAGACATACAACTACAGTTATTTGTAGCATTCTTATTCGTTTTGTTCGATGAAATAATTTTCTTGGAGCCCCTGTACAATCTGTAATAGTTGGTTATTATGACCAAAGGGGCCCTTACTCTAGCCAACCAAGCATAGAGACACTAGTATTATAGCTGTGACAACTCCTTTTACACGCACAGTTTGTGATGTTACAATACCGAGACGCGGGCGGAACTGCCAACACATTCGGTTAAAGTAACCACTGGTATATAGTACGGGATTACAGCATGGCATCATGTGGTATCGAGGCTGGCGAGTAGGAGACGTCACGCTCAGCTGGCCAGGCGTCACGGGCTACCGATCTCCCCCTGCGCCCCGCCTTCGGAAATCTTCGGCTGGGTTCGGCGGTCTTCGGCTCCCAGATCCCAATTCCTTAGGTGCGCGCACGCTGGGTGACTCAACTAATTATTGAGATCTATGGATGTAATGATATCACGGGGTCTTTATTGTTTTATTTTGTTGTAATTGGTCTGTGCCCGGCGTGTGATTAGTCATCTAATTATAGGTCCAAACAAATGTTTAGTTCCAGCAGTTGTTTGCGTTTAAAGAAGTTGATCAACAACTTTTTCTAAGTTATTTGGCTGTCATTTGTTTGTGACATTTATCGTACAAGATTCTGGTCATATTACTACACCAACACTACCAGCACTGTTGTCAGTTTGTTCAAATCACTCGTCCAACATATCACTGTAGGTTTTTATTTAAAGAGCATTGTTCTCTACAGCAGTAATGTAACAAAAGTTTCAATGTGTGGATCATTGTACGGTGACGTAATAAAAACAAAACTTGAGGCTTGACATTGTTTTAAAAATGGGAGCCCTGTGATCCCGTACGAGTAGTGTGGTATGTGGTGGGCGTGCACTATGCAGTCATGCACGGGAATGACTTTTGTTTACATTCATATTAGGAGAATAAGATTTAGGCAAATGAAGTGGTCCTGTTGCTTTAGTTAACGTAGTGCATCGCTTACATATGTCATACTCAAGTGCATTTGAGTTCGACGTTTTTGGGACAGAGATCAAGTAGGTAATGTGACCCTAAAAATATCTAAATATCGATCTCAAAGGTTTTGTTAGATTGTTTCGCATGGAGACTTGGCAAAGTCAATATAATATTCCGAGTGTCACATTTTGGAGCCAGCAATGTTCACTTCGAGATTCCAATTAAATATTAGTCATAATTAAACCTGCCATCCGAGCTTGTAATGATCTTGAGCACTAATTTGTGGATGGACAAAGTATCGCACGAACATACTCTCGACACCTGCTTATATTTGGTCCTTTGTCCGAAAAAGCTTTTTGAAATATCGAAATTCGTTGAAATGGAATATAAAATATTTTCGAAAAGTAATTAAAACCTGGACGTCACTCAACATTTCATCTGCTAGTGTAATTTGGCTTTATTTGTGGATACATTCAGTGTTATTTGGAATTTTGGTTTGTTTATGTTGAACGATGTGGCTAAATAATTACATTTACATGTCTGTACTGTATGTATGGCGTTTTTATTTTATTTATTTATTTATTTATATATATCTCAAAATGTTTTTAAGTTCGACAATTCAATAATGGCTACGGCTTGGCTATTCTATAGAGCTGCCTTATAAGTTATGAGTCTGTTACTACTAATCTACACGCTAAGCCTCAAAGCTTCTTAGCCCAAAAATTACGAAGGAACTTAGACTCATTTGCCCTTTTAAAAGAACTCATAACCGTTTCATTTCACATGCGGTGACACGCGTAATACTAATTAGATTATCCTACATCGTGGAAACTGTGTCATTGTAATCATTGGACTAAGCTAATGAGAGAAACAGAGGCACGTAATGACAAATCTGTGTGTTTGTATATAGAACATCCCTTACATTTACTGTCATCGTTATGGAAAAATAAGGAGGAAATAATGCCGTGACAAGGGGGAGAATGGCTGAATGCAAAAAAAACAAATCATGCCCGCCATGAATGTTACATTATCAAGTACTGAGAAATCTCAATGTTCGCATAATAACATATTATTACACTATTAAAGTGTGAAATATAAAAAATACAATAGAAAAAATAACTAAACAAGCAGCGTTTTCGGTTGCGCCAGAGTCTAATAAACGTATTTAAGTAATTTTGCTGTGGTTTGTCATCATTTAGTCTAATAGTTCTCTAATGTAAACTTAATTCGTTAATACTGAGGAAGACGGGACTTGCGAAGCCTTCAATATTAAAATACTTCTTCAATTGTTTACTTCACTTCTGCAATTGGTCACAAGCAGTTAGTCCTCTACAAGGAAAGGGTTTACAGGATAAAGAGTTGAATAGTAGAGCAACTGACCATGCATGGGTGAAATAACTAAGAACATATATCATTATAACTATCTGCATGAGTCATCATTCTTGCCAACATTGCTGAAAAGATTAACAGTCTTCTGATTAGGCTACGTCCTGATTTCAGGTTTTGTTTTGGATTTTATTATATACTTTTTTTAATTTAACATTTATTTAATGCTGGTAATTTATTTATTGGTTGAACGCGCTAATCTCAGGAACTACTGGTTCGAATTGAAAAATTCTTTTAGTGTTCGATAGCCCATTTATAGAGGAAGGCTATAGGCTATATAACATCCCGCTACAACCAATAGAAGCGGAGCATCAATGAACAATGTTTAGAAAACGTGGAATATAATGTAGTATTTTATAATAATTTCACGAGGACGAAGGTCGCGGGCAACAGCTACTTTAAAATAACAAAGTTAAAGGAAGGATTTGAAGTATAATATTCGACCATTGGTTTTCGCTTTAGTATCCCGATTTGAAAAACCATAATTTCATCACATTTCATTTATAACTGGTACAACACGGAGTAAACTACACTCGTAATACTAATAATTTAATTGAAATGGCAATGAACACGCTGCTCATAGAATAAATGTTAGACGAACGTTTCTATTTGGTATTGTCATTATGGTCCACGTTCAGTGCTAAACTTATAGCTCATCATTTAATGTGTTGCCCTCTCGGGTTGTGCACTTATACATGAGGTTATGTATAAGTGCACAACACGATTCTGAAAAAAATCCTTAAAAAATATTTTTACCACTGGAAACTTTACATTATTGCTTTGAGGAAATGATAGTGACTTTGACACCTGATTTATAAGAGGACAAAATATTAAATTCGTGCAATATATTTTGTTTATTTAAAAATACCAACCATTCACTGGCCCACTGAAGGAAGCCTCTTAATAAGCCTCTCTCGTACGGAGAAGGCACTACGAGCACTAACTCCGCTTTTTCAAGTCGGATTGGGGATTCAGACTTATTATTATACGTCCTGCCATGGTTTCCTCACGATGCTTCCATACACCAATTTCAGATGATGTCCAGGATAAACTTAGAAATTACATATTTGAATCCAAAACAACATATTGGCACTTGTCCGGACATATAATAGACAAGGGGGGGGGGGGGCGATACAAAAAATCCCGAAATGCAGCTGCATGACATGCCTTTTGATCTAAACGGTATGATTAAGATATTTGCATAGTACTTGTTCAAGTCTTGTTTTTGCCCTTGCAGCATCTCATTGTGCGCCACAATTAATACCAGCTGTGGCCGATGTTATCGTCTATGGGAAAACTGCGCAAGAGTCGTTTAAATCAACCGTTGATACCTTGGAACTTGGAAGTATATTCATAATATTTGTTTATTTATAATATCGCGTAGCTTGTTACACTGTTCAGCAGATGTTGATTATTTTATGATTGTTTACTTAAATTTGGGGTCTCCAATAAAATGTGGAAATGGCAATCGGGATTCAGTTCTCAAAAAAACGTAAAAATTAAAAAAAAAACACTTGTAATTTAACATAAATTACAAGTGTTTTTTTTTTAATTTTTATTCTTATTGAGTTACATAGACGAATTCTATATTAAAGTTTTTAGCATTGGTTATATGTAGTTTTAAAACAAGGTGAACTTGGAGTTAATTTGTTTGCAATGTAGATTTATTTACTTACAAAATTCCATCAGTCACTTACTAAATATAGAAATTAATACAAAAAAGAACTTTCCATGAGGATACAGCTAGAGTGGGCGGCATTTGGTATGTTCGAACATATTTTTAGGTCCAAAAAGCTACCCCAATGCCAGGCACAAATACGCATTTTCAACCAATATGTCCTGGAAACGATGACCTAAGGTGCAGAAACTTGGATGCTCACAAAGAAGACTGATCACCGAATACGAGTTGGACAAAAGGCCATGGAGCGAGCTATGCTCGGTATAACCCTTCTAGACCGAGTGCGTTATACTGATCCGTCGTTGGATTATTGCCGACCGATGCTTCTCCTATGAAACTGTCGCTTGTGCCATTCGTTGACTTATTTTCGCACACTTAGGTCGACTTTTTTTCATTATAAAGCAAGGATAATTGAATTTGAGTGGGATATTATTTAAAAATCTTTTTTTTTTTGTGTTATTTCGAGGACATCCGAAAAGATAAACCTCTGGTAAACATAATTCCCCAAATTTTGAAAATTATAAAAATATTTATAATATTTAAAAAAATATTTATAATTAAAAAAAAAATATTTGTAATATTTTTATTATTTGTGCAAATGCCGGATAATGATAGGTACCTAAAAGTTCATTACTGTCATTGTCGTATTATCTTTGCATTCTTATCATTCACAATGATGAGCCTCACGGGATGATATCTGTAGAACAAGGTCTTATCAAGGCATCCGGTGTTCATTCATAGGATTATGCGTCAATTATTATGTGATAAGTGATAATACTCTAGAAGATGACTGTTTCTTGTACCTAACCTACTCATCTCAATTTGGAATGAGGAAAATAATACAAATATTATATGAGTGTCATACCCAGAGAATGGACTGTTTTACACATTCAACATTGTGAATGATAATAACCCTAGAAACTAGAAGTATATATTTGTTGTAAAAATACTTCTAGTTTAGTCGTTGTTTAAAGTAAAAATCTTACATAAAAACCTGTACCTATTTTAAAAAAAAACTTGCGAAATGTTGGAAGTTTGACCCCCAATATATCCGTAACTAGAAGGTTCCCAGGTATGGTCTAGACCAAAAAAAAAAGATCGCAATGACGGGGAGAACAAGTGCCCTTCGGCTTCGTTAAGGGTCTTGTTACCCTTTATACTTTATTGTGCACCAAAATTGAAACACAACTGTTTTACAATATTGCTTATTTTATGGTTACAATGGCGGTCTCATGGCTGACAGCGATATCATTTCATCCGCTATACTTTATAATTTTATAGACGTACTTTACTAACTACTTCATACCAGGGTTCGAAATTAATTAAATTATTTTCTTTGATAATTATCAGAATCCATGCTAATTCAAATTTAATAATTTCTAGATCTCTTTATATTTATTTTTCAGACTTTTACATAATTTTGCTACTTAATGTAAACAAAGAAATTTATAGTTACTAATGATTTTATTCGTTAGTTTAACACAAAATGTAGTAAAAATTCTGTATGTTGATTAATTAAACATAATGTTTATAACTGTTTCTTTTTTTAAGTTGACACTTTACGCGTTTGGATACGCGAGGACGCGGCAAATCATGTTCGGATACAGGTGAAGTTTATTAATTATTGTTTTATAATTTTTTACCGACTTCCAAAAAGAGGAGGTTATCAATTCGTCTGAATTTTTTTTTTGTTATTATCAATGATAATTATCACTTCGATTGCTTTATACTTTGACATATTTATTTAAAGATTTCTCGGTTATTTTTATACCGAAGAAGGCACGTGCTTTATACTATACTTACTTATATTCTACTTGGTTTGATAAACAAACCACCCCTGATATTGAATGCGAAGCATTACTGCAAGTCTTGACAAATGCCAAATTAGATTGGAGAACAGATTGTGCGTGACAAACAAATTAAGACAAAGGAAAGTTAGGTAAATCACTACGCAATAAAGATGGTCCTTGCACCCGCCATCAAATAACGCTCAGTGCGGCCTAGGAGTCGCGCGTTCTCAATTAGTGTTGGTACTAGGCATTCATGTACTGTTCGTTGTGTAAACTGAGCATAAAGCTATGCGCAAAGAAAACAAAACACAGTTTACTCTTCTTCTACGAAACGTTACTTGAAATACCTGAAACTAACTCAATGGCGTATTATTTTCCAATACCTAGTAAGAAAACAATCTTGCAATAATATTGAAAAATTTTGCTTTGAGTACCAATTAGACATTTATAGTGGAAGAGTGGGTATTATATCAATTACACGAATATCTGCTAGCTCGTTTTGCAATGAACAAAGCCCTGTGTTTTCTCAATGGTTCAACAAACTCAGGTAAAACATCTTCATTTTCAGAGCTTATATTTTTCTCAAGAACTATTTACAGTGCTGAAGTTCCCGGTAGCTTCATAAAAACACGGGTCCTTTATGATCAAGTATCGAGCATAATCGAGATGTTGCATCTATTTTGTAATTGATTTAGATATTCGGGGTGTCACGCCGAATGTCTAAATTATTCGATTTTAAGATGGTTTGATGATTTCTTATCCGTAAAAAAAAAAGATGGTTTGATCATGACATGTTTACATTACAGTCATCAATATCAGTAGCAACAGAGTTATTTTGGATTTTATACATTGTATACAGGGTGGAATGGACACCTACGCTAAAACAATTAGGTACCACGTAGACACTTTGTTCATCACCGCTCCACAACTCCGTCGGACACTAAGTATTATTGGGTCGAGCAATATTCAATCAGTGAAGATGAATATGAATAAGTTACAGTTTATATCGTTTCTGTACACGATGGTGGCGTGCGTTGTCGCTTATCAAGTATTGAGTGAGAATCCCATTAGCGAACTTCGTTAAAGAATCAGGCGAAGATTCATGAACGTGGGGGAGAGCGCTAAAGGTTTCATCAAATTTCAATGATGATTTTTTTTTTCCAAATTTTGCGACTTTTTTGTGAAATTTTTCTACTTTTGCAAATGGCTGCGTTGTTTTTTTACCACAATTCCTCAAGTGCTACATCGTTCATAATGAAGTTTTCATTGAGGACTTCCAGAATTTTCTGGTTTCATGATGGAATCGTGCACGTGATTACACTTTCACTGATTTATTGAATTAAAACGATGTGGAGTAAAATCATCATGTATAAAAAAAAAACAGTTGTTCCATACATTTTGACCATGCAAGTATTGCAGTTTTGTAAGAAACAGCTTCAGCGTCGGGGTTCAGAATGATCCGAAGTATTGTATATGTGGTAACCGTTTTAGTATCGTTGACTCTTCCACCTGTATAGGTAGGAATATCAAGACTTTTCCTTTACAAACAAAATTAAATTCTTATTTCAATTCAAGTACCTAAGTCGACAACGGAATAACGACTTAATAGATAATATTTAATATGTACATTGTTCACTAACCAACGTGTACAAGGCCAACATTCATAGATATGTATCTACACTTCAGACTGCGTATAATAATAGTATATTTTACAATGAGTATTTTGTGGCATAAAACACTTTATTGAGATCACAAATCCAAGGATTATTTTTAAGGTTGGATTGCTCAAGTCGCCGTTTTTTTAGAACAGAGACCCTAGTACGAGCGCGCGGTGTTAACTTAACGTAAATACGTCGATTTTAAAATTCAATATGTTCGTTTCACATGTAATACTTTCATAATTTTAAGTATTTATTCATATCTATGGATGATACCGAGAGGAGCTCGTGGTTAAATAATAACAGCCGCTCGGGTCGATCTTTAGGTTAAGCCATGCTTGCCTAGGTTGGTCTGGGGATGGGTCCCGGGTGTCATTTATAGAACTTTGACAGTCGTTAGGTAGTCAGTGGCCCAAAAAGTCTGACAACCAGTCTTACCAAAGGGTATCATATTACCCAGTACTAACTGGGTTGTGGAGGTCAGATACGCAGTCGCTCCATGTAAAATACTGGTATTCAGCTGCATCCGTTTAGACTGGAAGCCAACCCCAATATAGTTGGGAAAAGGCTAGGATGATGATACCGATTGTGTTAGGGACTCTGTTCTATTTTAGTTACTGTGAGTAAGTTAAACATAACTAGCTCACTGAGAAAAGCAAAGCCAAGATAAAAGTTTTTGCGGAGGCTGTAGACGTAGACACGACCTCCGCGTAGATCCTCAAACAGTAAGTAATCCACATAATAAATAATAGTAATACCTGCAATAATAATATACAATAATAGTTGATAATTACATCATTAAGAGGGTCAAAGAGTTAAACGATCTTCGTTAAAAACAACACTTTCTTAAGTATTGTCATATTTCATTACAGATGACGTGTGACATTAAAGTTAGCAATTTTTCTACTTTACATATTGTTATTTATATATTTTATACATTACTCACGCCAGCTCGTATTTGTAACACATCCAAGTATTCAAAACAATGGAATCGGCTTAAACGCATCGACATAATATTATTTGTTAAACATGTCATTGGGCCGTGACGGATTTTAAAGATTTGCAAATGATCAATTGAATGTGTTAATATAGTGAGTAGCAGTACAGCTGAACATTGGAGTGGAGTGTACGCTAACCATAATATTGATGGAAATCCATAACAATCCGTACATCAATACCTTTCTTTACAATCGTGCGCATACGGAGATGGGTAGCTGAAAATGTTTTAAAACCCACGCGACGTCTTTGATACACTTTAGATGGCCAGTCTAGTGGAAGAAAATTGAACAAGTTACTAATTTTAATTGCATGTTTGTTCCTAATAAAATTATAAGTAGTAGGTAACTAAACTACATACAACCTAACTCAAACTAATCCAAAGAGTGCCTATTGGGTTTTTCTATAAGAAATTTCTCAGTAGGCACATGGAACTTAAACGAAACTGTCGAAATGTGGGTGTACTGTTAGGTACATCTCTGTCTAACCCTTCGGGGATTACAGGCTTGAGTTATAGTTAAAGAGCTACCAACGAAAAGTTTCGGCACATGGTAACTTGCGATTTCAATGTAAGCATAATGGTCATATTGCTGATTTGCAAATATGCGTAATGTGTGATTGACATTCCTGTTTTTAGAGACTGGCATTTGATATTGAGGAATGCATCCGATACCGATACCGATATAATATCGGCGAAATTGCGATTTTTCCGATATATCGGAATCGGCGATATTAAATTTGCCGATACACCAACGCGCTATAGACAACCCATGTGAACGTGCCATCGCCGCGTTTAATGCGTTCATGTAAACGCGGCCTAATTTGGCTTCACTCGGAGAGTACCAATGTTACCACCTATATTCTTTCTTAAACTTGCGCTGCCCACCTCACGGAGCCGATTCCATTTCGCTAATTGCTTGTTGCTTTTGGTGCGTAATAATTTTCATTTCTATGTGGTTCTGAAACGATTTTTTTTTTTAAATTTTATCGCTTTTTTTAAATCTTATCTGTCTGTATCGGTATCAGTAATGGCGATACTTTTTTATAAATATCTGTATGAGTATCGTATCGGCTGAAGTGCATTCCTAATTGTAATATGATATTTTATTTTATGATATTTTTTTATTGTCATACAAATGAATAGCTTTTTAGGTAAGCAGAACTAAAAGGTGAAAATTCGCTGAGGTATATTCTTTCTGTCACATTGAAATACCAGGAAAGACTGAAAACATTAAATAACAAAAGAAAATATGCGAGAAAAGCAACGCTTGAAAGAAATAGGAAAGACTGAAAACAAACATTATTTCTTTCTAGACCGAAAGTCAGGCACAAAGCAAAGACCCAACTTCAAAACGTCTTACAATGTTGTTGTCCGGAGTTAATAAAGATTCACATTTTTTAGTTGTTTTAGAATTCAAAGAATAAGGGAATTTTAAAAACTGTAATGTTTTTAAAACATTTTTTTAAAACAATAAGGAAATTTTAAAAACATCACATTTTTAATTTTTTCTAGAAAGCAAGGTTTTAATCAGTTTTTTTTACATATTAAGTACTTTTGTTGTAATGTTCGAGTATCCCTTTTCTACCTCTAATCGTCTGAAATACGGTGTCTAGAGATCGACTATCATTAACAAATAGACTAAAATATGAGCACCGGTCGTCAAGTCAGTGATTTGGAAGCACCATGCGTTGAGAACAATGGCTCGCTGCCGATATTTTGTCAACAATTTTTACATTGACTATACTGCCATCGTTGGAAAGGCTAAGTTAGTTATACTTTTTGATTTACCACGAGATATATACACCGGATATAGCATGGAAGGTGTCGTCATGGAAGGAATATTTTTTGTCAAAAGATTTTTTACAATCATCATCATATATTTAGCCTTTGTATGTTGGGGTCGTCTTACAGTCTAACCGGATGCAGCTGAATACCAGTATTTTACTTGGAGCGAATGCCTATCTGACCTCCACAACCCAGTTAGTAATGGGTATACTGGGTGATAGGATACCCCTTGGTAAGACTATGGTTGTCTGGTTGTCATACTATCGCGCCTATTACATGTAACGACTGTATCTCTCTACCTTGTGGCTGCATCCAGTCTCATTAGAAAATGTGATTTTACTCTAGTTTATCCTTTCTTCATTTCGACTGAGATAAACTTGCCATAATACTCGTAAGTATTTAGAACTTTAAGTATGCCAGAATAAAGTTCAAATTAATCGTGCCAAGGTTTAAAACTGGCTGATATTATATGCTGGCACTGGCACTTATGATGAGGCGGTTTTAAAAATCTGACCTGAATGAATATAAAGACTAAAATAATCAAGGCTCCTCAGTGCAAAGTCGTCCCTATTAACAAACGCAATGCGTACTTAACACAAACTGCGATCATCCATTGTGTTAGGTGTAAATGGCATAAAAAAGGCGCAATAAAAAAACCATAACGTTCTAATATCGACACCTTTGATAAGGTAAAACAATCAACATTTGCAAATCACAATCGTTCGCAAAACGATACCTGGAATCGAAATAGATCCATGAAAGTATTGAGAAAAATGTTAAATGACTACTGGAAAAATTTCATCAACTGCCTAGCCTTTTCCTAACTATTTTGGGGTCGGCTTCCAGTCTAACCGGATGCAGCTAAATTCCAGTATTTCACATGGAGCGACTACCTATCTGAGCTCCACAATCTGGGTAATACGATACCCCTTGATAAGACTGGTTGTCAAATTTTTCGGGCCTCTGACTCCCTAATGTAAGTAATGATTGTCAAAGATCTACAAATGACAGCCGGGACCAAAGGCTTAACGCACGGAGGAAACTCGGTATATATATAATGGGTGGTCCACCAACCTAGGAACCAACTGGAACAATTTAATGACTAAAAGTTATTCATTTGGAAGTTTATGATATGTTCAGTTACACGAGTTCTTCACGTGTAACTGAACATTTCAGAATTCATAAAGTATTTTACTGTTTAATTGACCAGTGCGTTGTGCAACAATAAAAACCTTTGTTATTGGAGTATGTGACGACGATCATTAAAATAAAATAAACACAAAGGCATTTTCTCCTCAATATTTCCATGTTTTCGCCTCAATAGATTTTTCAAGAACTACAATGATTGAATATAACAATACTTAAATACTTGTGAATAAGTACTGCTACAATTTACCAGTAAATACTTCTTATAGCTAAACTGACATACGTACATAACGCACAGTACCCTGATAAGAATGACGTGTAATACTACATCTATTGTTGATTAGTGAAGTCATCAGCCCGACACTCTATCACAACAGAAAGCTATATCAACACGACCTTACATACTAATATAGACTCTATATATTTATAACAAAGTTCATTTTCTTTAATACAGAGCAAGCATTTACGACGTACTGATCGTATAATTGTTGTAAAGTGCTGATGCGACGCCAACTGCAAAAACAGTCTCAAACGTAGGTATTTTTTGAATGTAGAACTAAGAATAATATTACATGTGTAATATTGTATTCGTATGAACTAAATAAAATGTTTATGATTTTATTTTAATTGGACTCTATGAGTGGACATTGTGGTAACTAAAGACAAATCTTTGTATTTTTTAATCAGTTTTGAATTTCGTTGTAGATTATTACAAAAAACATGTGAGTGGTACTTTGATCAGCATAAAGAAAAAAAGTAAACGCTTCTACTGTATCACATTTTCCTTCCATTTCAATCAAGAAAATGTTTCTTTATTTTTACTATTTTTAAATAGGAGCGGAAAGTCAATATCGGTTTTCTATAACTACATTAAAGTCAACCATTACTTGTTGCTATTTCATGTGTTTTCTTATGATTTTATAATGTGGCGGGAGTGCTCTTCCGTGTTCAGCTGCAGCTTGCAAATTGCATCTAATCAGCTGTCGCTTCTTCAAAGTAACACAGGTAATAAGATTCTGTTCTTGAAGATATCGAAAATAGGAGTGCAACAGAAATACGTCATAACGTTAACGTTTCGTTCATAACGAAATAGCAAACGTAAAATTAGATTCTGGGATATTTTATTTAAAATTTTCTTTAATTTTATTTACCCACGACGTCATCTTTTGTACATCCAACCCTTTGATTGACTAGACCAAAGAGCACCCGGAAGAGGATATTAATAAATAGGCATAAGCTCAACTACCCTTGAATATAGAGACTCGAAAATCGAACCAAAAAAGGGACACTTGTGCACGATGCGACGCACCGGGATGCATAGGGTGTTGCTTTTTTATCATATTACTTGCGTACCTACTCTCGTTCACTTCCGCTTCATTGAAATGCCGGAAGAGCTAAGGAATATTTTTTGTGGATCATATAGAGTGGATGTACTGTGAAAAGGTATTGATGATAATATTTACGATACTTAAAAGCAGCTAAGGTTCGAGAACTAGTTTCATCTACACTAATATTATAAAGAGGACAGATTTGTATTTTTGTGTGTGTGTGTATGTTTGTAATGAATAAACTCAAAAAATACTGTGCCGATTTCAGAATTTTTTTCAACATTTGATAGCTACATTATCCCTGAGTAACATTTACCATATTTATTACTAGAAAAAAATAGAGGGGGGGTTAGGGTAAAAAAAAACAAACCGAACCTCAAATTGTCTTACGTTTTGTCAATTTCCCAGTCAGTGTCAGGTTTTCTGTTGATCCAAATATGATTCGCGGCCGTAAAACATATGTATTTACAGGATTGTAGTAATTAAAATCATCAATACAACCCCTTTAAGTCGATTTAATCCCAGTGAATAACTATTTCATGAAAAAGTCATTCAGTGGGATTAAATTGAGGAACTTGGAGGGTTGTATTGAAGATTTTAATGATTATAACTAAGTAAATATCTGTTACGTAAGAAATTGTAATTTCACGGGTTACCCTGGCGCTGCCATTAATACAGTGCATGTTCAACGCGTTTATTTAAACAAACATAGCACTGTTGCACTAGTGTTTCTAGAAAGACAAGACTTGTTTGGTAAACACACGTTTTTCAAGATTTCTCTTCCGCTGCGGTTCGATTAAGATTGCCGCGCCTAGCTTTTACCCTCTCATTACGGAGCTAGTTTAAGATGATTACTAGGTTTCTAAGAGATGGGACGGGACGGGTTCCGTAGCCCGTATTAGCTTAGGTTACGTTACCAGACTGCCATCAAGCGCTTGATGTTCTGCGAAGTACGCATCTGCATTTTGTTTTTTTTTATGTCTTACACACTTTGAATGCGGCTAAACTAGTAGCTACCTTATTCTCTTACGACGGTCGTCTCTGTGATTTTGTTGTATAATACTGTAGTATTGCTTAATAACATATTGGACCGAGTCTATTAATTATTATAATATCGCAAAAGTAAACGTTAGATGTTTACAGAGATTGTATTTTACGTTTATTGTAATTCTTCATTATCTTGTTCAGGATTCTTGTATCTGTAACTATCTGAAGATAAGGTGAAGGAGTGTTGAGGTGTGGTATTATTTTGAAAACCAAGTGCCGTAAGGAGTAGTTATTCGTGATGGTAGATAGGTACTCTTGACTTTCTACTCACGAGCACTCGCTTTTTTATGTATCTATTTTTTTTTATAAATAAAATGATGTGGAATGTACACTAGTGTTGGATTAACTATGCTCTTTAACTTAGATTTAAAACTATTAGCCTGCACTGAACTCTAAAACCTCATACACGTGCACAGGAATCGAAATGTTTCCACAACATGCATTAATCGAGATTTCACTGAATTGGATTTTCGTCAAAACCTCATAAGTTCATATAAAATCTAGACGAGCTTCTAGTTTTTTAGACTTTTGTCGTTGCCAATGTCCCGTATGACACGGATTTGTAATTCAATTGACGAGGTTTCAGTTACACATTCCCGTTCACTTTTTAAAATCAGTGGACTGACAGCTTTTCAAGACTAATCATCAATGAGATTATCTCCTACCCGAAAAACATAAAATTTAAAAACTCGGGAATTTGATAAAACCGATACACCACGCTCCGTTATTTGTCAGGGATTAGGTATGACTAGATCTTTTTTGCTTATCAATACTAAATATGTAGGTCCAAACTAACTGTTTTTTTTTTCAAGTAGAAGAAGGAAATACAATAAAATGTTTAATCAATCACATCATTATACTCCTGCCTTTATCCTATTTTATTTGGGGTCGGCGCAGCATGTCTTCTTCTTTTCTATTACTCGTCATCTCAGCAGTCGCCTCCTTTCTAGCCATATCATCCTTCACACAATCCATCCATAGTTTCTTTGGTCTTCAACTACCCTCATTCACACTTAACACTTAATCGATCACATAATTAATAAAAAAAAGTAAAGTTACCGTAATATTTTGAAATGACTGTCGTGATATTTTCCAATCGAGGTAAAGTCTATGAATATATGGAAATTAAAAAGTACCTAGCATGTAGAATAGTAACTCTGGAAAGCTGACAGGAGCTTTATTACGGAAATAGCATTAATTTCTTTGTTATTTTGACTAACTGCATTATTCTATTTCATAAATAATAGACAATGCATGACAAAGTCTCGTGTTTGTTCTAAGAAATATGTCCTACTGACTGCTCAAGGCTTTACATAGTATAAAACAAAATTGAACCCGCTGTTTGTACGCTTAGATCTTTTAAACTACGCAACGGATTTTAATGCAGTTTTCAGCAATAGATAGAGTGATTCAAGAGGAAGGTTTAATTGTATGTGTGTATCTATATTGCACACGTGTGAAGTCGGGGCGGGTCGCTGGTTATATTTCAAATTAGTATTTATTGTAAAGCATATTGAAATTAAACTTCTACAGTGGTGGGTTTTTAAATATGAAAAAAAAAACGTTCAGTGCTATGTCTCAATTTTTTTCTAAGGTACTTTGGCTAGAAAGAGTTGATACTGAGAGGAGAAAAAGGTATGCTGCGCCGATCCCCAAATCAGTTAGGATTAGGACTGAAGATTGAAGAATGAAGAAGGCAGTCAAAGACGGATGATTAAATCAGAGTATGATTTACTCAGTAATCTTAATAAGGTACATTTTTCAAAATGCAATGTCTCCGTTTTTGTGTTTCGTTCACTTGTTCGTAAAAAGCGGGTGTTAGTAATGGTTTCATTACAGTATTTACAATAAACTCGTTGTGGGAGGTACCATGTAATGATACGCTGCGTTTTGCACACGAACGATGCCCAAGTCCAAGTTTGCGTGAAAATGCAATGTAACACACATTGCATTTTCACGCAAACTTGACATTTCGAATTTATTTCTTATATATATATAAGAAATAAATAGATAGCTGTTGTTTATTTATTTATATTATATAGTATTGTACAACGGGCCGATGTCCACATCTGTACGTCCATAGCGCGTATTTTTTTTTAATAGTATTTTATATCCACAAAACGGCACCGTAGAGACAAACACCGAAATAGTAGAGTGTGTCAGCTTCGACGGAGACATGGCTTGTCTGCGTGAAATAGCACTGATCTGTGCCACTAGGAAATCTTCCTACAGCAGATGTAGATCATGATGCAAGGGCAGCAGCATCCACCGCTGCAGCCACCGCAACACCCGCAGCCTCCGCACATTTTGACTATATTGGACGGTAACGAGTACTTTATTGTAAATACATGTTTCACAGCCGTCTCGTGTAAAACAAATATGCCCGAAAAACAATGTCTCAAAATCCTTTTTCAAAAAAATTGTGTGTATTCGAATTCATTAAAAAATATATTCATAAAACTTTTTGTTATAAAGACAATACATTTTATTAAATTTTCTATTATATTCCATTCGATTAATCGAACGATGCATAAGTGGATGTGTTCCTTACGCAATTCGACATCTATAATCCATATATATCGTATCGTTGTTATGAATTTAATATTCATTGAATAAGCTGTATCTTTTATTTACTCATGTTAACAATAATAATTTTTTTCATACGTTTAAATAATTAATAAAAAAACTGGCCATTTGATACCAGTAGCGAATATTATTTCTCAGTATACTTGAGGAAAAAAATAAGATTATTGAATAGATAAGATGGCGTGACAGAAGTTGTTGAAGATTCACAAATGTTTCATGATTTTTCACGATTTTCCTTTACAATAATTATGAAGGGAAATCTTGGCCGATAAAGATCTTATGAAAGAATACCTAGTAAGCAAAATCCATGTCTCGATTACTTCCTATCTTGCCAATCTACTGAGATTAGCAAGGTAGGAAGTAATCGAGACTTGGATAGTATTGGACAGTGTTGCAAGTTATCCTTACTTCCTTACTAATATTATTAATGCGAAAGTAAGTTTGTTTGTTTGTTTGTTACCATTTCAAGCCACTGAACCGATCATCCTGAAATCTTGCATATACGTTGTCAGGTGTACAGATATGGACATATGATAACTTTCATCCCCAAAAAAAGTACTATTCCCGAGGAAATCAACAACAACGTTCTTATGATACTAGATGGCGCTAGGTGTCTTTCGAATCATGATTGAATTATATTATTACAAGCAGAGTATAACTCGAATTGATTGTCAAATTCTAAATTAACGCGAGCGAAGCCGCGGGTAAAAGCTAGTATCCAATAAGGCTGCGTTCCCACCAGAGATTAACAAGGATGCGTAGCGAGGAATGTGTGAAACTAACCAATCACATAGCTAGAATAGCTCAAGTAGGGATTGAAATCCGGCGTCATTTCTAATCCGGTCAGATCCGGCCGGATCTGGCGGATCGATAGGGAATCGGGCCGGATCCGGTCAAATAGGGATAATTTTTCCTTTTCATTCCAAAATGGAGTGTGAATGAGTTAGTCGAGTAAGTATTTTAAATATATTTCTTATTAAAACTTTAAATTTTACTTAACTTTACAAAATCTAAAATAAGTGAAATAAAAGAAAACAACACAAATATAGCCTGCGGCCGAAGAGGCCCTTTCGGCTTCTTCACTTTTCGGCTTTAAAGTCAGCAAATAATCATGAATTGCAGACAAGTATTCTGCTTGAATAAGTCTTTCTAAGATTTTGTTCATTTCTAGTCTTATGACTTTTTTCTTTGGTCAAATTTAACATCAACTCGGTTTGTATCTTTATCATATTTCTTTGGATGCTGTAAATATATTTATATTCCTGTTACTACAGTGCGGTATTCTTTAATCCTCGCACTTAATGCTTCAGATAATTCAGTACTTAACACCGTGCTCCGTGTCATGAGTGAGCAACTTCTCTATAGCATATTTTAGTGTTGTTCAGCAGTTAACAGGGACGAATCTCTTCTGCATAGGGTCTCTACAGCCACAGCTTAGAGTCGAACGACTCACACGCACACGCAACACGCATTTAAAGTATCAACTCATGCGACAGCGCTATTATTTTGCCAAAAATTCATGTGATAGCGTTTAGTGACGCTGGATACAGTTTTCCGGATTGCAATCTCTAAGCTCGAGCTGTGAAAAATAAGCGATATTATTGGTTGGTTTCACACACATCCCCCGATACGCATCCTCGCTCAGCTCTGGTGAAAACGCACTCAGATCATATTCTAGGTTTCTCAATCGATCCAATACCAGAAAGAAGCTGTTTTCAAAGTTCTCGTAATTCATTTTAGAAGCCGTCGCAGTATCTGATTTTAGTTTGCATATTTCGTATCTGTTTCGAGCTTTTGATTAGTTTATTAACACTAATTTAGGGACAGTATAAAGATGCATTTTTATTTTCTTTGTATTAACGAAAGGCTAGGACGTTTTCGGGTTTGGTCGAATATATTCTCAACTCAAACTCAAATTCAAAGCATTTATTTCAAATAGACCCATGACAGGCACTTTTGCATAGTCAAAAATAAGCTACCCACAGTCCCGCCACAGGCATAATAACTGAGAATGGACTGTAGTCGCCCATTCGAAAATAGTAGATCTCATGGAGAAGAATGGGCAAGAAACTCCATGGACACTCTTTTCAAATCAAGAGCGTAGACATATAAGTTTTTAAACTCTCATGGTCACTAACATTATCATTAACACTAAAAAGGGGATATTTACCATGTGTGTTCTTTCCCCGATATTTTCTAAGACAACTCTTAGTATCGACGCTGCTCTCTAATCGTGCATTATGCACTCCATCACGTGAATTATTGTATTTTTAAAGATACAAATTGTAACTTGACAACCCGCTTTCCTCGTCTAGTAAAGTAAATAAAATGCTCGTCTTGTCTCCCCACAGAGATAATTCACGGAATCACTCCTGTAAATGACTGTCAATCACCATCTATTAACTAAGGGTAAATCATTTAACTGGGAATAACCCGATGACAGTTCATGCTCTCAGTATTTGGCATTTCATGCTATTTCTTTATGTTGTCGCACTTGCTATTTCCATACCGGAGGAGGTTAGGAGTATTGTCGCACTTGCTATAGCCGTACCGGAGGAGGATAAGAGGGGCGCGCCAATATTAACGTTACCGAATCAGAAGCAAATTTATATGAATAGCTCTTTCAATTGTAAACTAAAAATATTGGCCGAATACCAACAAGAAACTGGCGCTGAGGATGATAGTGGATAGTGGTTAAAAGACGATGACTTTGGAGTCACCATAAGACTTGGAAAAGTAAATGCTACGACTAAAGAACTTTGATCCTCACAATTCGAGACAACCTTGCTGCACACACCACATGCACGTAATTGATATCATCATAGACTCGGGACCGTGTAATTCATACAATGCATATTAAATGCGCAATTAGCTGTATTCATAATCATAAACTGTACAACCTACCATGACACCACAAAAGGTATAGAATCAAATTGTAATTACCATTTTTTGTCATCATTAAATGCATTTTCCTCAAATCAAAATTTGCGAGTATATGCATTGATGTCCAAAAAATGCCCAAAACCGTTTATTAGGCTAAGATTCATCCGTTCATAACAGCCAAGACGACATAAAACAGACCCAAAAATGCGCCCGCTTTTAACAATTTCTGCGAGGTTAAGCTGAAAGAAAAAAATGGCGCAACAGATGGCCATTTTTTCTTCAGATGACAGAACTTCGAAATCCTACTCAACTGATGAAATCCAAGACAAATCTTGTTAAAAAACAAATGGCAGAGCAGAAAAACTCGAAGGACTAAGCGTAGGTTGAATATCAACAGGTGGTACACTTGCTCCAAACTTCCAAGGCGGAATTAGAGGGCGTCGTCACAATACACCCCAACGGTGTGTTGCCTTTGTACCTGCTCGCTATTCATCAAAGATCGCAATCACATGTCTGTATGATTTTGTACAGGAAACAAGTGTGGGTCTCTTACGGATTTGAAGAATATAAGAATATTAGGATAATCAAATCGATTAATTCGTTAACGATACTATTAATATTTTTGTCGCTAGGGATGCCAATGTCTTTTTCTCTGTTTGCTGGTTTTTCAGTGTTATATTGCTATATTACTTTATATATGCTAAATTCAGTGAAGTATGGAAATCTTTGAACAGACTGCGTGCTAAAGTTGGCTACAGATTCAATTTAGCTAGATGGGACGTGATGAGTCGTGGAACTACAATTTGTGCCTTCACCTGAACTCCTTCGATCTTTTCTTTGTTCCTCTCTGCTCAAGATCGACACAACTGCAAAGTTGCCCCGAATCTTTCCCGAATTGGTCATTGCATTTTATATGACTGTACGACGTCAAATATCCTCGAAGCAGTGTACTTTTGTAGTTGATATTCTCAGATAAACGACCTCACTGATTTCTTATGGGTCTTATGGGTCAGCTATATTAGATCTTGGAAGCGTCAGTATCCGTGAGCCCATGATACCCCATTATGTATATTTTTGGAAGTTTCATCGTTAAAACTTAACTTTTTTGATAGGATGTAGACCAGCTCTGATTCACCATCTCTTCTTCAGCTTTGAGTACTTAATGGTGAGTGCTTAGTTTTCATTTTTGCATAGCTTTGGTTAACGGTTTATAACGTATTGCAAGTATTCTTAATACTTTTTATGAGACCAGAGTTCTAGAAATATATTATCATTATCACACAGTTCTAGAAACCGGTTTCAGAGGTTTGCATTGGATGAGATGGTGTTGCATTCTTGGAACACCATAATCTATGTAAAAAAAGTTTTGTAGATACTTTTATTTATATGTTAATTAAACGTGTAATATTGTACAAAAATAACTCTTTCCTTGCAGAGACACTCAAGCGTGTTTTTAGCTGACTGTGTCGTCCAAATCCCCAGAAAAATATCATTTTATGCGTCAACACTGGCAATCATACCCTTCTAATCAACTCTATTTTGCGGCGACAGAAAAAAGCTTATAGACACTTTCAAGTATTGTTTAAAGTCACTACACTTACATATTAGTTTCGTTAGTTTATATTCTTTACGAAACTTTTTGTCAAAACTTGTGTCCAGCCAAAAAAATCAGTCATAATGTTTGTGATATACAAAAGTCTACTAACGATTTTCTAAAGCCTCAGATCACACTGTGTGCATGAAAAGTTTTGCATACCTTAGCTCCTACGCTACAATTGGCATTAAGACCTACAACAGCTCTAAAATGTTCATTAACCTAAAGTTTGTTATCTTAACAACAAAGGTTAACAACTCTTAAAGGCGAGCTCGACTACAATTTCAACGAAGTTGTGTACAGTCGGGGTAAAAGTTTCCTTTAAAACTTGTCAAACAATCACAAAAGATGTCTCTACACTATTGTTTTCACTTCTACTAAGAGGAAAAGTATTGCGGAATCATAACAGCGCTGTACATAACAGTTTGAACTTACTCTCATTAAGTTACCGTAAGTCGTAAGACGATTAGCTCTTACCATTAAAACAGCAACTGGACTCCGCAATCAGCATTGCTTCGGCATCTCAACTTTAGTACAAGTTGGGTATAAACGTGTAACTTTTTAAAATTTAAAACTTACCTCTTTCTTGGAGTTCAGCATGGCATCCCAGGATGAGGACTGCGAAGAATGCGAGGTTCCACATGGTCACAGTTTCACAATGTCACAGTCACATTCACAAAAACACGGCACCAAACATGCTAGCAGTCACAAGTCAGGGCTGGCGGGAGGCTTCGAGTTCCGCCACGTCCGCTCCGCTCCGAAGCGCAGCCTTATGTGACGTGAGCCGGTGAGCGCTTGACGGTTGACGGAGCCGGCGGCGCTGTGCGCCGTGCTGTCGGCAACAAATGCACTTTACCGCAGATGCGACACTCGCTTCTCCAGTTCTACTACACAAACGACTGACACATCTGGTGATAATCTTGTGTTTTTGGATATCTTTGTATTTTTTTTTGTTTTCTTTTGTAAAAGTTTGTTTTTGGTTTTGCTGTATAAAGAGATGGCGGTGACGGACCTACATTTTTTTCGGGATAAATAATATTACATTAGTCTTCTATAAGGAAAATGAAGATATCGGTACTTTTTTTTTCTTAAATATTACCTACCTAGTTAACAACTTACTTAAGTAGAGTTTCGTCACAAATTCGGAAATTTCTGCTTCAAAATTAAGTTTCATCATCTGCCTAGCCTATTCCCAACAATGTTGGGGTCAGGTTCCAGTCTCACCGGATGCAGCTGAATACCAGTATTTTACATGGAGCCTATCTGACCTCCACAACCCATTAAGTGCTGGGTAATACGATATCCATTGGTAAGACTGATTGTCAGATTAAAAATAACAAGGTACTGAAAAACGATTTTAAAATTATTAAATTATATTGCATGATTAACATCATAGAATATAATTAAATTATTTATAAAAAAAATTCAGAATGCGATAAGAACCTAACTACCTACTTAGTTTATCAAAATACTTTTGGCGCCAAATGAGCGAGTCCTAGGTATAACTCAATGGTTGGTCCATTCTGTGCATCAACGATCTATGCTAACGTAGTAGCGGTTCTCCGAGGCTGTATCACTGAGCGGCGCTGGCGTACGCGCACTGTCCAGGTAAGCCTCCCGGGCTCAGCATGCGGCCGGCGGGGCACGCGGGGTGCGGGCTGCGGGCTGCGAGGAGGGAAGGGCTGCGCTCAATGCACTTGCGTCCCGCCTGGGAAGAGCTCAAAGGCCTCACGTGTTCAAAGGACTCAAAGGTCCCATTCAAAATGATCGCCGGGATTACGGGCTGCATACTTACAAACGTTTATTTATGACTAGCACTTCGCCCGCGACGTCGTCCGCAGAAATTGTGATAGCTCGGGTAATTGTATGATATAAATATAATTTATAGCCTATGCTACTTCCTGATAATTTAGCTTTCTATTGGTGATAACATGGTTAAAATCGGTCCAGTAGTTTTTGAGTTTATTCGATACAAACATACAAATCTTTCCGCTCTATAATAATTTTAAAGATTTAAAAGTTTAAGATAGGGTGTCTGTCTGTCGTTGGTGAGAAATCAACGTTGTGTGCCTTTATGTACAGATTGAGTAGATATAATTATGTGTTAAGGGAGGTCGTCCTAATGATGGCAAAAGGTTGATAAGGAAGTAAAGGTTACTCGAATGACTTGTTATCTCCTTATCCTGTAAGCTTTTTGAGATGTGTGAATTGTGTGATATACTGTTGGGAAAGAAGTGTTTATCTATTTGTCACATGGCGTAGTGTTCGGCCAGTTTTATAAAAAAATCGAAGAATGCCCGTTGTGATTTGAATATAGGGACAATTTAAGTTGTTAGTGAATTTGCTAAATAAAAAGTTTCCTGACTTTACGTAAAAAATAAGCCCATTTTTCCTGTTCAACTTTTTAAAGGTTTTGCCCCAATTTTCGCAAATTGAATATTCTTTGTACATAGTTACTTTTTCATCATAATCTGCCTAGCCTTTTCCCAAACTATTTTGGGGTCGGCTTTCAGTCTAATCGGATGCATCTGACGTCCACAGCCTAGTTAATGGGTAGTATGTACGATACTCCTTGGTAAGACTGGTTGTCATACTGTCTGGCTTCTGACTACTCGTAACAACTATCAAAGATCTACAAATAATAGCCAGGACTCGAGGCACGTACTGATGAAACTCGGTATGTACTTATGGTCATTGTAGTGTACCTATGCGTATATTATATCGGCCTGCCTGTTAAGCATCGCGTCTTATTATGTCTTCGTATCTCACACCTCTTGCCCGAGGACTCTCGACCACGCCGCACTTTCCCGCTCAATGTTTAACCACAGACGACAGAATATGTCATCGATACCATAGACTCCGCGGCTGTTATTATTTAGCCACGAGCTGCTAGTCGATTCCTCGTCCATAGCTACCAGATATTCCTTTTCATAGACAGGTCAGGTCAGGTAATCCTCGTACAATGCATCAAATTGATTGAAAGCGGCCATTGGAAGGGATCACACAATAGATTTCATTAGAAAAGTGATATCAGACAATAAAGGCCTGCGCCAGATCAGGTAGCGTATTCAATATCTTTTAAAAGTTCAATACGTGGGAAGTGGAAAGCAATCGTTCCTACATATAAGCAAGGTTTCCAAGCTTTTTAAATTTTATAGATCATCGATTTTGCTTTGTATCTTATGTTATGAGTAAGTTTATTTTGTTCTGGCAAAATATTGCAAGTTTTTAATTTATTTAGGTGACCCGACAGATATTGTCCTGTTCCAATGGTTAAGGTAAAGGTTAAGCAGCGCTTGCCAAGGTCGCTCTGTGGATGGGTAACAGTTTGGTCGTTGGTCCCGGCTGCCATTTGTAGATCTTTGACAGTCGTTACAGATAGTCATTGGACCAAAAGTCTGACAACCAGTCTTACCAAGGGATATCGTATTAACCACTTCAAACTGGGTTGTGGAGGTCAGATAGGCAACGGCTCCGGGTAAAATACTGGTTTTAAGCTACACCCGGCAAGACTGGAAGCCAATGTAGTGTGGAAAACGCTAGGCAGATGATGATTTTTAAATTAATTTACAATTTCAAATACATACTTAATTTCTTTTCCATGTGCTTTAGATTAAAACAGCATTACTTATAATATCTTGGTGCATACCAGCTTTCTATAACATGACATAACATTAGTCTGGAATCCACGGAGAATTAGGCAGAGGTGTACCTAATAGTACACCTACATTTCTCCAGTTATGTTAAAATCCCCTGAAATGGTCAGCCTATTGCCATCAACCGGGCACAGATCCAGACTCCGAGGCTGCTATTGAGATATTCCTGATGGAAAAACCCAATAACACTTTGCCCGGGGATCTCACCCAGGACCTCTTGTTGAGCAGTCGCGCTTGCGACCACTCGACCAACCTTGCAGTCCAATATACCTGAAATAAACCAAGTATTTCGTTTCTTTCAGTTCATCCAAAGGCGGTCTCTTACAGAACTATAAGAGCGATTAGAGCGCCCACTGTCCACTAGTTTTAAATACGTATACAAGTATTTGTCCTTTTTGTTGAATAAAAATATAAATAAAGACCTTCTGTGCGGTATCTGGCGTCCAGGAATCTAATCCTATCATAATCCTATTGTAGTGCTGTAGATCTGCAATCTGCAGGTGATGACACGTAACACCACTACGTAATAAAACATACTCTGGGTCTCCCATGGCGGTTTATTTAGTGTGTCAGGCATGTTACCGATAACAGAGTAGCTGACTGTTATCACCTACCCTGTTCTGCAGTCATGAGAAAATCACATACCTCCTTTGTGAACCTAGTATAATACTAGTACTTACATAAATCTGATAATGGACTTTTGAGGACCATATACTCGTAGTAGGTAAACTGTTCTTATATGGCAATTAATATTTCAAATACAATAATGCTAATATCTTATTCATCAATTTATGTTGCCTCCAATCGCCTGAAACACTTGATTACCTAGTTCAGGCACAAATCATGGGTGAACTTGACATAGATTTAAGAAAAACTGTAAACGTTGTACCTTGTGTATTTTTTTTCAGTATTTATATGGATGTACCTATTCCTGAATAAGCCTGCAAAGTACCTATTAAAAAAAAGCCTATATTTTTCCACAATATAAATAACATAAAAATACAAGATAAATAAAAAACTTCTTAAGATCGATTAAAGATCCCTCTTTGGGTAATGTCCTTTTCTATTTGTTGCTGCATCTTTCTGTCTTCTGCTATACTAAGCCAGTTTTGTCCCGCCGTTTTATTAATTTCATCGACATCTCTTGGGGCCGCCCGTGCTTTCTTTTACCTTTTGGTCCAGACCATACTGTTGTTCTCTTAGCGCATTTTTAATCCTTGGAACGTGCTACGTGGTCTGCCCAGTTCCATTTAAATTTTTGTGAGTGCTCTAATGTATTTAATACTTTTGTTCTCTGTATCTGTGTTTGTTTGTTAATTGAATGTTCAGTATACGCGTTGACATAGGAACTCCTAATTTTTTCCTGATATTTTTAATAAATATCCATGTTTGACATGCATAGGTAAGACAGAGTAATATACAGGAGTCTATTACCTTTTTTATATTTAGTGGCAGGTTTGCAAATAAATGCAAGGTACAAAGGTTATCGGAACTCTATGTATTTTTCGTCAATTTGGTCGATGGTACAGACACCTGATGGGGCGGTAGTTACCGACGTCTGTTGGATCTCCTTTTTTATACAACAGAATGATTTTGGACTTTGTTAGTTTTTTCGCAACATTACATTCTTTGAATATTCTATTGAGTAATTTGGTCAGAAGTGTGGATAGGAAAAACTTGGCAAGCTTTAGTGCTTCATTAGGTATTCTGGACTAGGGCTTTTTTTCATTTTTATCTATAATTCCAATAATTTCCATTTCTGGGAAATTTTCAATTCCTAGACATTTGTCGATCTTTTCTGATATGTGGTGAGAGCCTGATACAACCACCACTACCACCAATTACATAGAACTTAATCATAACTGGCGAAATGTGGGTGTACTATTTGAGATACACCTCCGTCTAACCCCTCGGGGATTACAGGCGTGATGTTATGTTAATTGTATTCATGAAGTAAATGATCTATTCCATTTTATAATAAAGATGCATTAGGATATTCGTGGGCACAGGTTGATATCTTAATAAATATGAATACTGTGACGAGATGCAGCGTGGGAGGCACTTTGGTAGACTCTCCGGCGCGGGCGCCGTCAACACAAGCTGCCAAGCTGCCCTGACAAATCTAATCACAAATTAGTTCTTACTTCGATAGAATAATGTAAATATGTTTATTATTTCATGACCTTTTGGTAAACATTTGCTAATTAGTTTAAATAAAAGAGACTGGGCAACAAACGTATGAGACCTTCAATATCGACCTGCCTGATTTACCATGGGATAGAGCTTTTCAAGTAGAAAATAAGATTATAATAATTATAGCTACTATCAAATATCAGTGTTTTTGGAGATATGACGTCATAAAAGTAAAATAACGAATATATGAGACCCAGGCTCACCCTTCCGCAGCAACAGTGATATACCATCGAACTGATAGCTTTCAAGTTTTTTTAAAAAGTAGAACATTAGTGGTTATTAAGATAAAGTTCAATAAATGTCAATGATAATGTTAACATTATTTTTATTGAGGATGCCAAACCTTCTCATAACCTCATGCTCCTTTAATGAAAAAAAGCTCAGCGTTACTGAAAATAGCCACTCGCTAAAGGATCCTTTTTTTTTTTAACGATCGGAAATCATCAAATAACTCCTCCCGCTCTGGGTGGAGTGGGAGGGAGTGTCAGACTTTTACTAACTAAAACCAATCCATGTTCCTTCTTTGCCCTTTGTGTTCCAGGGCCGCGGTATGTCTTTCGAACAGTCCCGCAGCCCCGCTAAAGGATCCTGGGCATATCTTTCGGAAAGTTTTTTTTTTCGTTTCATTTCAGAGTTGGTTCTTTATTAAAACTTGTTCATATTATAAGGTTTTAAACTGACATGGTCAGTATGGTCACTAACACTACCATAAAGACTAAAAACGGGTTATTTACCTCGTTTCCTATTTGTTTTCCGAAATACCCGGAACTCGAAACAAACAGTAAACAAGTTTAAGATCTTGTTCATAATAATCAGTTTATTTATCCCCTAGAAAATTGATAACAAGTTCCAGTTAAGCTGCGTCATAATAAAGATGAAGTTTCTATATTTTTCTGTTCGAGGAAAAATTAATAAAAACTTGCAAAATAAATGTTCAGTTTCTGATAAAATGTTATTTTCTTTCTGTGTTCTCAGGAAAATCTTCGCAGCCGTGTACACCGGTATCGCATCGACAGAATGGATAAAAAAATGCAACGGAGGGCTTGAATTTCATCTCACAACTTGAATTATGTCGTAATGAAAAATTATGAGATCTTAGCGTAGTGACATTCAACGAGTGAAAAGTAGTTTTTACAATATTGTAAATCTCATTGCGTATGGTATGTTTGCGGAGGTGAACTGACGGCTTGTATGCCGTTTTTGGGGTTTGCAAGTGTTTAGCCTCCTGCCAGGAACGCGTAAATACGACTATTTTGATATCGAAAATATAACTAGGAATCCTAGGTACCATTTTGTATTTTAACACGTTTTTTTTCTTCCATCCTCCTCTGTCAACCGTCACGCTATCATTTACTCCGTAACACAAATACTAACGATTTTAAAATTGAATGCACTATTGTTTCACATGTAATTTTTGCTTAATTTTACAAATAGAACTTGTCGCAAATTATTGCTTTAGAGTTATACACTTACTAATAAAAATATGATAATAACTGGATAGATTTTTTAAAATATTATTTTGGATCCGTAGATGCGTGGCGCAGAGTTCTTCTTTTTCTTGACAACCGTGAATTAAACTTAACAATGACACATACAATAAAACAAACAAAATATTTAAATCTAGCTTAGTCCAATGTTAATGGAAGCAGACTAAAATGTTATTTCAAGATTCGGTCTGTCAACGATCGAAGCGCCTGTGTTTTTACTCAGAGCAAATTTTCCCGTTCCTACGTGTATTCTTGGAAACACTTCCTTTAAGAAGGTTGAATATATTGAGTAAAATAATAATAAATACATATAAACTATCCAACAAAAAACTAGTTTTACTTACTGCGGTGAATATCATTATTAAAAAGGACTCAAGAATTACAAGAATGCTACAATGGACTGCATTTGAGTTCGTACTAAGGTACTTTACGATGAAACTTCATAAGTCCACCTTAACATTTTTCAAGAACAAAGTTTCTGAGGCACTGTATTTCTGCACCTTCTTGCAAACTTGCTATCTTACCTTTGTTAATTTATTTATTTCATAAAATACAGATGAACTTAAATTCAAATTGTTGATAAATAAACGACATAAATAAAATAAAATAAGAATCTAATAACATAAACTGCCTATAATGGCCTTATTTTTTTACCTAAGATTCAGCATTGCCTTCCAAAATACGAACAATAATTCTAAAATTGAATACACTCTTTTTTCAAATGTAATTTTATTTTACTTAATTTTACTAATAGTGCTTGTCGTAAATTATTGCTATAGGGTAATAACCAGTGATCGGAGTAGGTAGATTGAACTGGGGTCATTGCTCCGAAACGTATATATTACTATGGACATTCCTCCGGAATTGGTGGATTATTGGTGTGATTGTTTTTATTATTCAACAGATAAATAATAATGAATTAATTTAGTTTTGATACCTTCCTTTAAATTTTGAATTGAGTAGTTATAATATCACTACCAACATTAACAATATTTAATTGAATCCGGAAATACCGGAATTACTTTCCGGAAAAATGGCTTATCCATGTTATTCTTTCTGTGTGCATTTATGATACAAGTACCAAAAATCAATCTACCTACTCCGATCACTGGTAATAACAGTCTAATCAAAAAACTGATAATAACTTGATTGATTTTTAAATATAATTTTGGATCCGTAGATGTGTGGCACAAAGTTCTTCTTTTTTCTTGACAACCGTGAGTTAAACTGAAAATTTGCTCTGAGTAAACGATCAGGCGCTTCGATTCGATCAGATTATTCACAGACTGAAAGTTGAAATAACTTTTTAGACCACGGCCATTCACATCGGTGTACGCTAGTAATCAAATATTTTGTTTGTACTGTTGTAATCTAGTATTGCGCCGGTATGTGTGTTTGTAAAGTTTAATTCGAGATTGTCAAGAAAAAAGAAGAACTTTGCGCCACACATTTTGGTTGCGAGTGATCCATATACCTAATATTATTTTGAATTCTTATACATAAATGGATCCAAAATTATATTTAAAGATCTATCCAGTATTTATGAGTATTTTGATTAGTCTGTTTTTATAACCGTATAGGAATAATTCCCAAATATATTCAGAGGCTAGGAGAAGGATGCAAAGTTTCTTGGCGCCATCTCGCTGACGCAAGGCGAATCAAATTTCGAACGAGTTCATTGATCGTACTAACGCGTGTGCTCTCATGACAACGTAGGCAACGTAGTCAACAAAGTCTACTGTAGATGTCGCCTCTGTCACATTCGGAAGAGGAAGGGAACTCTCGTGATTCATTCCTAATAATTATAATTTTAGTATTTTTTTACAAGATCTTTTTTAGTGTCATTTATTGGTCGTATGAAAAGAATGGAGGACTTATCTCCATCGCATCGCGGAGAGTACACCAAGCTGTTGTTCCTATCCGTATTCCGCAGTGAACATATTATCATCAGCCTATAGCAGTCCGTTGTTTGATATAACATGCCTCTCCAATCTCAAACTCTTATTCAGATGCTACCAGCCCCCGTGTGAAGATTGTCCTACGATCTAGCCTAGGACCTCCCACTTTACGGTTGCCAATTCGCGGTCTCCGGTCAACGGTTAGGAAACTAGTACGGCTGAAACCATACTCCTGCGTTTCTCAGTGTCGCTAATTGCAATAACTGATGTAGATACAGTACATGCAGGAAATGTAAATGGTGCTGAAGGTACCTGTGCTGTCTGCGCATTTTCGACTAGAGGCTCGTAATTTTCATTTACTTGCAGGATTTCCGGACTGGTACAGCGTGGATGCGGTGTCTCCTGGTGTTGATCTCATTCTTCATATCAGCAAGCTCGAACAGGCTGTTATGTCAACGAAGCTGCTTTTCGCCTTTTCCCCCTGATGATATCGAAGGTGTTGCTGAAGTTTGTTTTCACCCTAACAGTACAGACTGCCCCACCTGATGCTTTTTCGCGTTTGAGTCACGTTCCATTATTATTTTCGTGTGGCCCATTTTCTCAGAAATCTGGTTCGAAATAAAAGGAGACTACTGCGATTTTACAGGCACTGGTTCGGATTCTCACCACCGTGATGATTCTTGAGATGAGTTTACACACTGTGCTTTATCGAGGTCGTGATCAGAGAAGAACATCACCGCCTCCACGGTTTCGTTTCGTTGTTCTGCGCACTGGTAGACTCTTGCTCCCCGGTAATCTCACATCCTTTTTACTCCACCAACATTTGGCTCCTGGAACAGGGCAAAAGCAATCTTCCGCTCAATAGCGACTATCTTAAGCTCTTCGATTGTTCCGGTTGTTCTTCTACAGAGTCGTCTATATCACCTGGTACTTTGTGCGGGTGCTAACGTGTGTTCCACTTCCCCAGCATGAGTCACGTGCTTCCAGGTGTGGTTGGTAGCATCGTAGCAGTACACCACCAAAAGGCGCGCAATCAATTTTTTGCTAAATGCAAATGCACCAGTGCGAAGCCAGGATTTGTCGCTAATAGGATTATAATAATACGCTTCTCTTTAAACGTAGGTACGTTATGTTGGAGATTGTCTTCATATGTTTTGCTTAAATCGTTTTTCTGACAGTGTAGTCGGAGCCTGATGTATGTGAAACAATTATAAAAAACTTTCGACCGCCAGATATTTATGTCACCCTTTGCGAGCAGTGATTAGACATTGCGAAGAGTCCAAAGACATTTTGACATTTCCTCATGCAGACTATGGGTGTTCGCAACGTTTTTGGCTCACTGGCGAATAATATTGTGAGTAGGTAAATACTAAACTGTATTATATCCAAATATGAGACATATAAATGAAAGAAATTAGGTTACTGTTGATGATATGTACGAGAGAAGTATGAAAGAAGAATACATGCTGCGCCGACCCCAAATGAATTGGGATAAGAATAAACGAATAAGTACTTAGAATAGAGAATAAATATCTGTCCTCTGACTTACAATGTAAAACAATACATGCGTGATCTATAAATAACGCCAGTAAAATGGCGAGCCACATTAATTATAATGTTTAGTTTATATTTATTTCAAATGATTCATCAGTGAACAGTCTTGGCGTCTGCACCGCCAACGTCATGGGGAACAGTCATCATTGATCGCAGACGATGCGATTTTATATTGATGATTTTACTTAACATCGAAGTCTTTGGCATTGTATCTTCATCCTGGTTACGGATTGCCAGCTTTTAGCCCGTGGCTTGACCCGCGTCTAGGTCGAAAAGTACCTATCCCTTGAGAACAAAATACAGGGATAGAAGTATCCTTTGTTCTAATCCAGATCATGGCAAGTACATAAATCTGTTCAGCAAACAAACAAATAGACAGGCAGAGTTACTTTCGCATTTATAAAATTGAATTAATATTAATATACTTAAGGACACGGATCGTCTTTATTCTATTAATAGATGTTTATTCTTCTATGTATTCTGAAGAAACATCCCACGTGTTATTCCTAAAGAAGTGGGTCGAGAGATATCTTTCACAGAAATAAATCCTTCGTTAAGTTTTACCTGATACATTTTGTTGTCAGAGTTAGCCTTGCTAGACAGTCTTACCAAGGGTTATCCTATTACCGACTGACTATTTTCGAGTACCAACTGGGTTGTGAAGGTCAGATAGGCAGTTGCTCCATCTCTCCATCTCAAATCTCACCCGTACGAAGACGGGGCAGAATGCTTGTTTTTTATTATGCCATTTAGTGCGAAATAGCTGACTATGGAAGAACAAACCACATCATTACCACGACAACCACGCATTGTAAAAAAAAAAGGTTCTATAGAGAGCATTTTACTGGATTCTACGGAAACTTTGGAGGTGATTCATTGTCGCCTTTCAACACATTGTTTGTTTAGAAGTTTTTTCTTATTTTGACCCAAAGGAGGGCTTCACCTGACGTCAAACGGCATAGTAGCGCCAGTAGCTGGTTAGATTGTGTTGATGATTTATTTTTCTAGTAGGGGGTAATAAGAATAATAATTGGAAGGCCTCCCACTAAGTTGACCGATGAACTGGTGAAGGTTGCGGGGATCCACTGGTTGCGAGTCGCACGGGACCGGTCATTGTGGTGAGACTTGGGAGAGGCCTATGTCCAGCAGTGGACATCTTTTGACTGAAATTATGATGATCATGATGTGTAATAAGAAGGATGCTGAAACAATAATCAGCGTCGATTAAAAAAAGATATAGGTAGATAGCTGGTATCAAATCTTATATTTTTGAAGTGTTCTTTTTACGATTTGTGTGCGTAACAAAAGACTCGTTTAGTGAATGTTCAACGTATAAAAAGTGGTGGCACTCGCCTCACCAATTGCCAGGTGACTAAGGAAGCTAACAATCCGGCCTATATTCCTCAGCACAGATTTGGCAAAAATACATCACTAATAGATTAGTGCCGTGCAGAAGTTTTTTTTTGAACCCTTGATCGATACGTTCACGCGCGTTGGACGGTCGTCAATCATTAAAGCAAATGTTTGGCACTCAGCGTGCACCTGTACAGGTGTTTGATGTCTGAGGTGACAGTAATTGCAGGTACATAGTCCAGGGAATGTACCATCACCTCTTACAGCACTATTATTTCAACCTTGCTTCAGCGTGGGAAAGTGATGCAGATATACAGCACGTATAGCTCAATCTCTTTCCCGCGCAGAATTTAGATTGAAATAACATTGTTATAAAAGTTCGTGGTTGGCCCCCAGTTATTCCACTATCCATCAAAAGATTTTCATTGGCGAATCACTACAGACGATTCATGAAATCAGTCAGGCATGCAGTTCAATACGGTTTTCATTGATTACACCCGACAATGTTTTTATTGATTTGAAAGTTGGTTAAGGCAATGAACATTCATAACCTCTATTCACTGTAGTGTACAGTTCAAATATTTTAAAGTAGGATTTTAAATGATTAATATTATTACATCTAAAGTGAATAATATTCACTTGTCCTCAATGTTGAATGTCGCAGGCCCGACAGCAGAAAACGTCCCCAATGCCGCAGGTACTGCATGCCCTTGTGCCGTTGACAGATTTCGTCTTAGGTTCAGTCGTTGACCACTTTAGGTGGCCCAGCGCGGGTCGTCGTCGGTTCGAACCCAGCCAGGCACATTGCTTTTTGTAACTTATTTCATCACCACTGCTCTTAAAACGGTGATGGCATACTCCAGAACCAAAACCCAGCAATATTATATTTTTTACCTCAAAAAACCTGATTTAAATTAGGTAAGATTGCGAAAAAAAAAGAAGTATATTTCGGAAGAAAAACAAAAGGCTAAGTACAACAAGTAAAACGATGGTAGCCGCAAAAGTATAAACTGTAGCGCAGCTAACAACGCCCTTCTCTAGAATGCAAAAAGTGTTTAATAAGTAATTAAGTTAATTTAGAATTAGTTAATTAATAATAAAAACTAAAAATATGATAAATAAAAGAAAATAAACAGTACATAAAATAAGATTTGGGATGTATTTTTTGACGTTCAGCTAATGTGGTGAGTGTAGCGTGATTGTTTGAAATGTTATGTTAGCTTCAGGGATAGTTTTATATTTTTTTTTATGGTAAGTTTATGTAGATCGAATGATAGAAAAGCAAAATGATTTTTATTGCAAGCTTTTATTTTTATTCGTATTTATTTCGACAAGCTTTTATTTAACTTGCAATGTTTGTTTGTGCGTCTGAGCTGAAATTTTGCGTACCTACACGTTTAATTTGGATGAAAATGATGACATTTGTTGACTAAGAGACGTCATTCTAAAAACAATATTGCGAACTCCTAAAGATGGCGGACTAGCTATGATTTGGATATCAATTAAAATGGTTTGATGAGAAGAATACGAAAAAAAATGGCGTCACACCTATATTTAAAAGCTTGTTTTTAATATATTTAAAGGGTGTACAAGAACCTTGATGAAGCCGAAAGGCACTTGTTCTCCCCGTCACTTTAATTATTTTTTTCATCTGGATCATGCCTTGGAACCTTCTACTTACGGAGATATTGGGGGTCAAAGTTCCAACTGTTTCTCAATTTTTTTTCTATATGCAAGGTAATAAATGTTATACTTTAAATACCTCCATGACCTCCGTACTATTCAATGCATCCATCAGCATAATGTTTTGAGTGCGTTACATTGAGTCCTACCGTAAAAGGCGATTTTCACCCCAAAAAAAAAGGTCCTTTCCCAGCAATAATTTTGGGGTAGATAATAATGTACAGCATGCTTGGTTGACCGCTTCGTGAGGTGTCCGTTTACACCCTATATTTTTTTTACTATAAGCTTGTTTTTACATTCATATACCAAGCGATAGCAAGTAAAACACCATACTTGATGGACCTTAGTTCAGTAAGATGAGTCAGGAACTCCTAGGGATAAAGGTGTTTCAAGCATTCGCCACAACGCGACCAACATTTCCCGCGAATGTTACGGGGGCCCCCCCGTAACATTCGCGGGAAATGTTGGTCGCGTAACCCAACTCGTCAGCAGGACACGGCATCACGATACTTCTACTTAAAATCCTCCCAGTTCAGAACTAGTCTTAAAATAGAATCAGCATGCCTAGCCAAGATCCAGTCAAAAAGTTTATCAGACCTAATTTCAGTCTTTAAATGATTAAATTTCAATATATTTATATGACAGTGTTATAATATAATAGCATAAACACACACACCTACACACATACACAAACACACGCACAAACATACAAATGCGTGCACTCCTGAGATAGCGAGCGCTATTAATTAATTAATTAATATTTTTAATTAAATTTTTCCTATTCATTAGCTTGACCATTTATTTATGTAATATCATTGCTAAGACACCATCTAAAGGAAAAGTGAGTCAGCCCCGACACAAGTACTTTTGTAACTTACTGGGGCTACTTCCGTTTATGTACATACATATGACACAATGTTTTTGAGATGAAATAAATATTTTTGTATTTTTTTTGTATAAAGTTTCACAAACAGCTGACTAAAGAAAAACGATGTGTCATACTGTGACATAATGCTCTATTCAAATAGTCGGGTAAAAATCTTATACCACAAACTCGACACAGGTAAGTCCAAAAGCTGCTGAACACGTAGTCGAATACAAAACTATGGAAATGTAGGCGCCGAAAATACTCGTGTTCCATAAGAACGGCCTTCAATAGAAATATCTCAGTAAAGTAATAAACAAATAACAAAGCCGTCACAAAATATTCTCCTGGTTATTGCCAGATACTAAACGAAGACAAAGACTACGTTCAAGATATGGGCTAAACGGTAAGTAGGCATAAACGTATCATTTGTACATTTTCAGTTCTGACGCGTACCGTGAGGTCGTACCGCTAGTTCGAGGACGCTTAGGATAAAAGCTCCTGGAAAAGACTTTTATACAGGGTGTAAACGGACCCTTCTCGAAGCCGTCAACCAAGCATTCTGTACATCAAATTAAATAACTCTACGCAAAAATTATTGCTGGGAAACGACTTTTTTTTGGGTGAAAAGACACGTTTTACGGTAAAACTCTATGTTACGCACTCAAAACTTAGTGCTGATGGATGCTTTGAATAGTAAACGGGAGTTAATTAGTAAAGTTAAAACCTTAAAAAGTAGTATTTAAAAAATTTAATTGAACTTTGACCTCCAATATGATATGGTTCAGGACAAAAAAAATATCGCAATGACGGGGAGAACAATGCCTTTCGGCTTCGTTAAGGGTCTTTTTACACCCTTCATAATTAAAAAAATAAACAAGATAAATCTAGGCATACCATATGTGAATGAATGTTTAGCCAAAAGCCGTTACAAAATAGTCCCCAGGTAATTGATACGAAGACGTGGTAGGTCCTGAAGAAGATGGCAGGTCGTGTTAGGCCCGGACTCCACCAAAGCGGAGATGAGCGGAGCGGAGAGGAGACGTGCGGACACCGACCAATCACATTAATTTATATCTACATCGTGTTTCTCGCCTCTTCTGTGATTGGTTGAATCTTGCACATCTCCTCTCCGCTCCGCTCGTCTCCGCTTTGGTGGAAACCGGGCCTTAGACTTGCTAAAGGATTGGTCCGAGATTGCGATAGACCGGGAAAGTTGAAAGAATAAACGAAGGCCATAGGTGCAGGGGTGGAGAGGAGGCTTTGACCATCAGGTGGGATTGATGTATAAAGGGTGTAAAAAGACCCTTAACGAAGCCGAAAGGTGCTTGTTCTCCCCGTCATTGCGATCATTTTTTTGTTCCAGACCATACCTGGGAACCTTCTAGTTTCGGAGATATTGGTGGTCAAAGTTCCAACTTTTTCACAAGTTTTTTTTTAAATACATGTTTCTAATGTAAGATTTTTACTTTAAACACCTTCACGACCCTCTTACTATTCAATCCATCCATCAGCACAATGTTTTGAGTACGTTACATTGAGTTTTACCGTAAAACGTGATTTTTCACCCTAAAAAAAAGTCGTTTCCCAGCAATAATTTCTGCGTAAAGTTACTTAGTTTGATGTACCGAATGCCTGGTTGACGGCTTGGTGAAGGGTGTGTTTACACCCCGTATATGTATATGTGCATGGTACTGACACTGGTAAAGAGATTGCAAATATTAATTATGGGAGTGTGCAATGTCAATGTAAATGGCCACGGATAAATTGCCGGAATTAATTGGAATTTAAGACAAGTGAACGAAATCGGGATGGCCCTTTTGCGAAGACCACAGGCCGACCGCTTTAATGAGTCCTCCGCCTTGTCCCATCAAAGGCACATTAAGCGTCCACAAAGTCCTAACAACATCCCACAGGTTATTTGCTTTAAAATAACCATAATCCACGTAGGTATTACGATACTAATTGAACCAACACGTGATCAACCTTCAGAATATTCTATTAAAATTGATACCTACGCGAGGAGTCATTAAAGCGGTCGGTCTATAAACAGATTAAAACTTATAATTAAAAATATTATCGTCATCCTATCTCCCTTATCGATCTGACTTCCGCAATCCGCTAATAAGAGGTTATTGGTGATACCATAGTACTTCGTAAAACTGATTGTCAGTTTTTCGGTCTTCTACCTATCCGTAACAACAGCTGTCAAATCGGACAGGAACAACGGGCGAGCTTGCTAAGGCAATTGATCTCGAACTGCTGTCATGTATTAGATGGTCCCCCATCCATGGAGGAACTTCAGCTAGCATAGCTTAACTGAATCGATAAAACTGCTATTAAATACTTAGCCACGAGCCCCTCGAAATAGGTATGATTACATGAAATAAAACCCTTTTTTTCGACCAGGTGTCGATTGATCTATGCAAGGCCGATGTCGGCGCTTGCGGCGGTGTTGCGAAACTCCGTTCGGATGTGGAGCGATCTAAATATAGGTAGTCGAGTCTCGTGCGCGCGCGCCGTTCGGCCGCCAGTTTCCTTCTCATCTTGATCAGAATCACCTGTAATTGGCGCATTGTATGATTTATATGATGATTCCGATGTTCAGAACAATGACTTGCATGAGGCAGGTGCTTGTCAAGCCATAAAATATAGAGATCTGAGTGATCCAAAATCGTTTATTTAGATTGAACTGAATCAAGCCCTTTTGAACGCCTGTAGGCACGTTTGGACAATCAATCAATTTGAAGTTCATATCAAGTACCTGAGGTGTATTCGTGGAGGTTAAACGTTTTTCTCACCATATCATCATCATGATGAGACCGGTGGTGGCCCGGTGGTAATGGCCTCGACATACGAGTTGTGGGTCGTGGGTTTCCAGGGAGGCATTACTTTGTGTAGTTTACGCCATCACCACTGCTCTCAAAGCGGTGAAGAAAAACGTCGTGAGGAAACCGACATGTCCTAGAACTAAATAAAATATTGAATTAAAAAAAAAACAAAAAACACGCTTTTTCGTATTCTTTTCATCCAACCTTTTCATTTGATACTAGGGACTAGCTATTTTTTATGCACATGATATCATGGGAATGCGCAAAAAATAACAAGTCCGCCGCTTTGAGAGTCGTCACTTAGCTAACCATGCAGTATCATCCAAACTAAACATGAACACAAAATTTTAGCTCAATCGGAAACCGCGAAATGGGTCAAATTTAACTTCTAAGATTGTTTTACATAATTCGTAACAGGTGAAGCTAATAAAAGCGGGTTAAAATTCCAAGACACGTGATATCTACCAACCCGCACTAGGTTCCCGCACCGTTCCCAGGAGTGGGAACATAATTATAGGCTATGCTTATGCAGCATCATGATTAGGCATTCTACTCCTTTTAAACCCAAAAGGCGGTCGTACAAAATAGCATATTGAATAATGTTATAAGCTTACTATCACAAAGCTTATTCATCAGAAACCTAACATGACCAAAGTTGTCGACATAGATCACGGAATAAGCAAACTAAAATGGCAATGGAAGGTAGACGTGTTCTTAAATGGAGACCGCGAATCGACAAGCGTAAGACGCTCTCAGGCAGTCCCCAGGAGCGACGATCTCCGCAGGGTAGCTTGCAGTGCCGAAGATTCCATACAACTCGATTCTTATCGGATTCCCTTTGAAAATGGCTCTGTTAGCATTCTATAGACAAATAATATAATGACATTAAAGATATGTACACCGGCTTACCTCTTGCAAAAATTTACCCTTCGCTACTGGTTGCATCTGGATGAGAGTCGGCGAGAATCAATTTACGCGGCTTGCAATTGGAAAGGCCTTTCTCCAACAGTAGCCTGCTGCAGGTTGATGATGATGGTGCCGACTGAACGACTGTTGTTACAATAATTATAGAAACAAAGACATTCAAATATAACTAGCTATAGACGGGACAAGTCCAAGAAACTGACAATCCCAAAACCTGTTACAAATTAGTAACAAGTTGACCAGTACAGTGCGATACGTCGCCTTGTCAGGTCACATTCATTTGACACAAAGACACTCAAATATTTCCGAGCTATAGACGGGTCATGACGAAGAAAATCGTAATCCAAAACTTGTTACTACTTAGTAACAATTCGTTCTGTCTAGTGTTATCTGTGTCATACGCCCGCTTGTCAGGTAGCATTCGTGTGTCAAAATCGAAAATATTCAGGATGAAAATTGTTGTATGACAATATTCCCAATGTCCTCTCTATTTGTGTTTTAAATCTGTTTGTATAGAAAAGAGTATGCTTTCTTTCCTTGTTCTATTTTTGTTGCAAGAGGAAGTATGTAAGTAATCATATTTACTTGCATAAAATGTGGTATAAACAGGATGTTATTAAAATGTCATAAAGGATGCTCCGTTACAAAGACGAAGCACTTCTTATATAGAAGAAAATCAACTCTTCCTTCTTATTGCGTCTTGGAAAGGTGTTATTAGTTTACTTTACAAAAGATTCTTAAAGGTTTCTTACATTTAAAATTTTGTTTAAAGATGCTTTCAGAACATAATCATCATCTGCCTAGCCTTTTGGCAACAATATTGGGGTCGGCTTCCAGTCTAACCGGATGCAGCTGAATACCAGTATTTTACATGGAGCGACTGCCTATCTGACCTCCACAACCCACTTAGTACTGGGTAATACGATACCCCTTGGTAAGACTGGTTGTCAGATTTTCGGGCCACTGACTAAATACATAAAACAGCAATAGATATATTTATTTAGTAGACTTTAAATTCGACAATAATAATTCATTACGAAATACAACATAACATAACATCACGCCTGTAATCCCCGAAGGATTATGCAGAGGTTTTACATTTCGCCCGTTATGTTATTACAGTGCAGTAAAATACTGGTATTCAGCTGCATCCGGTTGGACTGGAAGCCGACCCCAATATAGTTGGGAAAAGGCTAGGCAGATGAGCTGTTAGTTTTTTGAAGTGTAGTAAGGGTGTCTAGTTAGATATTCGTAGCTCCTTGTTGTGTTCACGTGTATTTTACATCTTAATAATTATGCACCGTCAGACTTGCTTAAAGCTTTCAATGTGCTTTAAATATTCACCACTCTCTTCGTTGCACGTTTGTCATTTCCAATTTATCCTGTTCTATTTTGAGACTAGTTCGCCTGTCTAATGTAGATCGAAAATTACTGTCTAAATATTTCCTTATCTTTTTCTGGCAGATATCATTGATTTCTTTGTTGTTAGCAGGGACTACGTGATTTAAGTATAGTAAAAATATTAGTCTAAAATAACACTTCGTGAAAACTTATGAAATATTATCTGAAATGTCTTTAAACCGACAACAGTAGAAAATAAAAATAAAATTGTAGGCAATTGCTTGACGCGTTAATTGTTTGGCATATGTATGAAAGAAAAAGGAGTAAATGATAGCGTGGCGGTTGACGGGGGACGATGGAAGGGAAAAAATATGTTGCGCCGACCCCAAGTAACATGGGACAAGGGCAGGAAGATGATGATGATGTATGAAAAATTTTACGAACATTGAGAAACTAGAGTGTTACAATTCGAGACGAGTAACAAATAGGCCATGCCCTATCGATACTTTTAGCTCTATACATTTATAGGTTCATTGTGTTCGTTCGAACGCAGGATGTGCACATTGACGGTTACACAATCGCATTTATCGTGTATAATTCAAGTCGGATGCTATATTTTCCTTTAAAAGTTTTTCTTAGAACGAGTAAATCATGTTATCCTGTTTGATGCACTTTGCAGTCGCTAAGAGCTAACGTAATCGAATGAAAATCGACGTGCCCTTAGTCGTTAAAGCTATTAGTACCTGTGTGTTGGGATATCTTTGGTTGAGGGGGAAATATTGAGGGTGTTTAAGGTTTACCGGCAGAGCGTGTATATTTGAATTATAAGCAAACGATTTTAGGATGAATGACTTGTACCGTTATACAGCGTGTACCAAGAAAGTGTCATATTAAAGTCTTATAATTTAATTTAATTTATTAGCATAGATTACAGAATTTCTAGTATTTACAAGATATATCAACTGAATCTATAGGTTTATTGGATAATGATCAGTTATAAATATAAATTAGAAATAACTAATTTTGTAAGCATAACATACATTGAATATAAAATCGTTTGAAATACCACTCGAAGGACATAAACTAATATGATAAAAACACCGAGAGTTTAGAGTGTGAATTTTTTTGTGAAGCCCTGGCTTCTAATTAAAGCTTAAAAAAACTTAAGTTTTTGCATAAAAAATGTTTTTCTTTTTCTTTTTTGGAATTTCTTCTTCCTAGTTACTGATTACCACCTGCAAGGATAGCGGGCACTCCGCTACTGCAGTCACTGTTCTAACCTAACCTAAAAATATATATTGTATCAATATGTATTTTAAACGACAGGCCTAGCGATTTTCGATTAAATAAACGTTATATATCCAATAACATTAAACGAAATAAGTTTTGAGTCTATAAATGTGATATGTAAAGAAATTATAAAACAGTTGGTATAATATATCGCACGTTTATTATATCTTGTGAACGTTATTGAAATGAAAATATCAAATGAGTTTATATGATATGAGACGCTGCTTTATAAAGGATGTTGTAGAGGAGACATAATATCCGTGTGCCTGCGAAGACGGATAGGGAGACACTTCAGTTCCTTGCGGAAGTGAGAAACTTGTCATATTTCCTCAGATCAAACACAGAACGAATTCAAAGATTTTGCAAACGCTCAAGCTTATTCAACAGCATAATAATGTTTGTTTTTAAAGGAGTTTTTATTACATTTTGTGTATAAATAAAAAAACAGTAGAGATACTGTTTTTTATTTCTCGTGAAGCATAGTTCCAACACTATATACAAATGTATATAACATATTCCTATTGTTATAAACAAAAAAGTTGTATTCATATACGTTTCTCAAATCTCATCACCATTCGTGTCCCAATTCCCAAAATTTAGCAGTTCATGCTCGAAAAGTTATACCATAAAGATCTCTTTTTTTGTAGTAAGTTAGATAGTATACGACATGTTTTACCAATTAGCAAAACTATACAGATTAATGAACACGTCGTTCATGTAATTAGTGACGACTTTGAAAATTGTCTCAACACTTTTTACCACTACCATTTGTGAACACAGTCGCGGGGTTAATTTTTTTCCGCGTACGTATTGGAATTTCAAAAGATAACTCAGTGGTCGCGCTCAGATCTACGGCAGGACTCGTGGGGGTCCCAAGTCCAAGAGTTTTTGGTCCAACTGACATCATCTGCCTAGCCTTTTCAAAACTATGTTGGGGTCGGCTTCCAGTCTAACTGGATGCAGCTGAATACCAGTATTTTACATGGAGCGACTGCCTATCTGACCTCCACAACCAAGTTAGTACTAGGTAATACGATACCCCTTGCTAAGACTGGGTGTCAGACTTTTTGAGCTACTGAGTACCTGTAACGACTGTCAGAGAGCTACAAATGTCAGCCGGGACCAACGGCTTAACGTGTTTTCCGAGGCACGGAGGAAACTCGGTATGTAATGGGCGGTCACCCATCCACAGACCAACCTAGGCAAGCACGGCTTAACCTAAAGATCGACCCGAGTGGCTGTTATTATTTAGCCTCGAGCTCCTCGTCCCTCTCTTTTTGGCGCCAACAAGTAGCTTACCTTAATCGCCCAGAAAATGTGTTTGTCCTTACCGTTCGAGTTTTCCATGGTAAGCCTATTATTCTCATTTATCATTTTAATGCATTGTAATCAATGCCACAAGATACTCTTTGATTAAGTTCCCAAGTTATTAAGTTCTATAAAGAACGTATAATGTGAGAAAATGTACAAATAACTTATTACTGTTCATATAATTACCATTCTTCCTGTTCGTTTTTCGCGAGCTGTAATGTGAAATTGAAAATGGTAATTAGTGCCAGTAAAAGCTGGCCTCTCATTGTATCGAAACTCCTTACCCCTCTCGACCAGTTTAAATACTGCCTCTGTGTGTTTCATATCTCATCACCATTCGACGAAAACTTTCAGCTTCAGACACCTATAGAGTAGCTCAAATTGCATTTGATTTATTTCGTTGACAGCATCAAAAACGTTACAATTTAAAGTTGTAATTGGAAGCATTCTTTGAACTTAATTTACGAATCCTGAAAATGTCTATCTTCAAATATTCACCCATATCACTGAGGCTGAAGATGTTCAAGTCATGTCTGGACACCAGTCTGCTGAAGATGCTACGTAAGTTTCCATGACATTAGAGTGGACCGCATACCTTGTCTCTCATTCCACCAAATTTGATAGGTACTTCTGCTTTCTACAGTTCTTAGAAACAATAAGAAGTATTACAAAAAGAAGGAAGATAATGACGCATAGCTGTTTTGGTAACTTATATAATTTGTGTGTAGGCTGATGTTATTCAGAAATAGTTGTTCCGGGTACCTACCTATGTGCTTGTTCCAATCGCTTGCACGCATGAAAATGTGTTCCTGTAAACGAATCCTTGATAAAAATTAATGATTTAAGAATATTTTCGTGCTTGGTAACCCAAAATTATGTAGTTATGAATTGTCTTTCGAAGAATAATATTTTAATGGCAAAATCATTTATCTTACACCTATATCTTGTTTACATTCTTGGCAAGATTATCTGGCGCCGAGTTTACATAATATCACGCTTGTCCCTAACCGTGTAAGCTCAGTTACGGATAGCCAAACCACTAATAGAAACCGCATTTAGTTTTGGCATAAATATAGAGAGTTTAAAATAGATAAAATTGCATAATGTGACTGCTAGTTGCTATCCCAACCCGCACGGTTATTGTTGTGGCGATCAGACAAATATTTAAAACACAATTGCTTAAAATGTTTCGTCTTACTTTCACAACTACATTAAGTATATAGTTAGGTCTGATTTTATATTTGAAAAACGCAGGGGCTAACATAGACAGTAATACACGACAGCTAGGTGACAACAATGTAAGTACTAGTCTGTAATATACTACTACGTAGTCCCCAGACGGTAAAAAAATGTTTACCTCCATCTCTTGAACTAATCTTATTATAGTTCATAATTATCATTATTAAAACAGATATTTTTTTACTTAAAAAATATTATAATAATAATAAATCTTCTTGACTCTCTTTATTATCTGAATATTGTTCGCATCACTTTTTAGTTTACAAATACCACGATGGAGGTGATTGCACACCTACGCGGGACTATTTCTGTGGACTCCGGAATGTTCGCACCTTACAGTCCGAGAGGTGAGGCAATCTAATCCGATCTCTCGAATAATCATTCTGTTAATAATCATATCTATGCTTTCTGTTTGTTTCAATTCTAGAATTATTTGTTAGTGGTTTATTTAAACCGTAGCCTAGATTTTCTCAACTGTGTTGGGCTTCCAGTCTAACCGGATGCAGCTGAATTCCAGTATTTACTTCTCCATGTTACCGTAATAGTTGCGCCCTACTGTCTATCTGACCACCATAATCCAGTTGCTGCGTGACCCGTTAACAGATCTGGTGTAAATTTTTGTTAACTAATAGAATGGATGGGTATGTTTGGCTCTTCTCCGTTTTATAGAGTGGTTGGTACGTCTTCTGGCCACGTACAGCATACAAACTGCTATGACAAATCAAATCAACAATTTGGCACCACCATTTCGTCTTGTTCTCCAGTCAACGTTTTGATCCAATCCCAAATCTTACATTTTCGACATTGTGTGAATAAGAACTGAATTTGAAATCCGATAAACTTTTATAATCCGCGACCGTTCAGTGTGCTCCTAAAAATAAATTTCTGTTTATAGAAGTCTGATTAAAGATGCTGATACATTCTTCCACGAATATCAGTACTTTTCAGGTACTATTTTAATGACTTAGGAATCTTAACTGGTCCTGGCTTCAGGATCAAGTCATGTCTGCCAAAAAACTGAACTGTGACACCAGAAGGAAAGGTGTGTGCTTCAGCTACCTCGGATACCCATAAGTGGTCGAAAAATGGTGTGCAAATTTTGAAGCGCATAACTTACATTCATACAAACAGTCAAAGAGTGCAACTTAAATAAAAGCTAATGAAAAGCGCGATATTTTCGTAAAACTCGCATTCCTTCGTGAGGATTTCCAAGAAATTCTTATAGCAACAAAACATTGGTTATGTGTTTCAACACAACATAGGTATATTTATTTATGCCTTGTGATGGCCGACTAAGAATAGTCTACCATTCTTTTCCTTAGCTTGAAATGAGGATTAAGACACTAGTCAAAAAATAGCAACCGACTTACAGAACGATTCCTACATTCATCTACCTGACAGGTATCGTGTGTCGTTTTGTACATTTACAAAGATTTTCCTATACATGCACGCACGTACCAAACAAGTGTAAAGAGTCATATTTTTTGGAATAATTTTAAAGGTGGTGTGCCTTCGTAACAAAAGTTAATGACAAAAGAAGGGTTCCTAGATTTACTGCGGAACCCTAAAAATAGCGTTAAGAATTACATGCAACAACACAAAACATACAACATGTACACACCAGATCAAAATAACGACCTTTACACATTGCGACAAAGAACACACAGTCTTCATTACCGAAGAATGTCAAAGTCGTCTGAAAGCTTTGAAACCACGAGATAATCTCGCAGTTCTCTTTCCAACGTTACCCACATATTTCCCTGAAACGAAGCAGCCGCGTTGACTCATATATAAATGTTTATTTCTGAATGAATCATCTTTACGCCAGCACCGCTTTTGCTTGCGTGAATAATTTCGGTATATTATTGACACTGCGATTACGTGGGTTCTGAATAAGATAAATAAGACTTGGGTAAATAATTTTAAATTATACTCTTTGAGTAGGTACTGAAAATAGTAAAATTATCGCCAAAAAAAAATTGACGAATTGATAAGCTCCTCCTTTTGGAAGTCGGTTAAAAATACTGCGAACTCTTGTACTAACTTATTTGTTTATGCTACCGTAATTTTCCTGAATTTGACTTTTATTCTGGGTCTCTACGAGTCGGGAACTCTACGAGTTCCGACTGCTGACGGAAATGAGACTAATTCATTTTAGGATCACGAAAGAAACCGTAAGATGAGCGAGGATAGAAAGGAGAATATCGTGAAGGCTTTATAGAAATCAATTGATACAGTACTGTAACCTTAACGTAAGCAGAGCAGAGGCTGTACTTAGAGCTTCAGATGTAGGCCTCGGTATATCAGGTGGATCCATCGTATAGTCGACCCAGTTCCTGCATGCTGATTGGGTCGTTACCGGGCGACAACGCCAGCAGCTGTTCGTTCCAGCTCGGTGATACGGGTGGTAAGGTGTGTCATCGTCGGCCATTGCCTTTCTGGTCATGACGTCGGACACGTCTGAGGGTTAATACACTCCTGGGCAAGAAACGTATGTATTACGTCAGCAGTAGGTACGGCATCTATCATAACCCATGTCAGGATCTTTCCAGCATCCTCCCGTGGTACATACACCTAGGGTCAGATAAGTCCCATAGCTGGCCACCACCGTCGAATTTTGCCCTGTATCACGATCACCTAGCTCTGTCGTACCAAGTAATCTGATGAATAAAATCATCATAATCGGCTTTAAGTAGAATTGATAATCACAGGCTTTGGTTCCCCGTACCTACTCGGCAAAGGCTTGTCGTCGGGACGCTTCTTCGTTTCCCCGAGCCACCAGTTATGCCTTGTGCGAGGTTTCAAACCATCCACCTCTACTCAGGAAGACCTGATTAGAGGTCGGTCGTGGGCTCTGTCAGTGTGGTAATTCCGGTTGCCGGACCTGACATTTCCCGCCGCTTTTAGCAGTGAGTTTCACCTTCGCGTACTTGCCGTCTGATTCCACTTCGAGCTGACAGGTGCATTCGTTGATTTTGCGCTTTCAATGGCCCAGTTCCCTTTCTCTTGTCAAAAAATTTCCCTGATTTTTCCCTGCTCTTGTTTCAGCATGCCAGACCCGAAGCGATAGAGCTGCCAGACCCGACTTCCTTCCCCATCTCTTTGGCTGTGCTCTATATCGTCCACCCTGACTTCAAACTTCTCACGTTGGAATATCAATGAACGAAGTTGCCAGAGGCTCGTGGAATACTCGCATCCTCTGTGCCATAGGTGTCGTAGAAAGAGGAAGTTGTATATCCGGGCGTCGAAGTCGAGGATAGGTCAGGAAAAGATGGTGAAATATTTTTGTAGAAGGGTATGTGATGGGAAATCATAGAGGTAAGGGTTTGGGGATAGGAGATGTGACTAGTTCACTTGGCGGCCCTTGTTGCGTTTATTTCTTAAGCAATAGACCAATTACTGGGAGGCAGTCTCGAGAAGGTGTCCTCACCTCTTGGGGATCTGCACCACGGAACCTTACTGCATCTGTAGTAATCAGTGATGCAGGCTTTTTAGAGGCTTCTTTTTTCCTCCTCAAAAATATTTTGATCAAGTAAAAGACAATACGAAGCAAGTTCCTCCTTTCATCTTTCATAACAGAGGCGTCTGTTATACAATACTTTATGAATATTTAAATTGTGTTTATAAGTAGAATATGATAAATAAACATAATTATTTATAAAATTATTTGCTTGTTGATTATTTCCTTGCATCAAAATTAACTATTCTGTTTTTGAAACATGTTGTTCGTAATTATTGTTTATTATTATTATATGTCTGTTGTAGTTTGTAAATAATGTATTTATCTAGGTATTAATAAATTCCCAATAGAATTGACCTTTTTTATCTCAATATACTAAACTACAGCTAAATTCACAATTCAATGAAAAAATATAAAGTTTCTTAGGTCATCACATCACCTTGGTTGGTATCATCCTTTGGTTTGGGAGAGGCCTGTGTCCAGCTGTGGACAGAGATGATTGAGACTTTACAGTTAAGTATAATATATGTGACCCTTAAAATCTTTCGATAATCTTTTCGATTTTAGAAAATGATTAACATGGAGAAATATTTTACTAATTATTTCACCAAAACTTATGCATTAGGTATTCGAAGGCGAGTGATATACCTATGTAAGAGAAGAGTTGAAAACAGTTAGCTTTGTTTAAAATATTTCTGTATTTACCGAATGTTATTGAAACAATGTTCGGGTATTGACGTCATACTTATAAATAGGACGTTCCTAACGAAGACACCGGTTTTAATACGTTACATCACGTTACTAATTTGAAAATGAATTGTATTGTTCATGTATTATGTCAAGGCTTACTTACTTATGTAAAGCCACCAAACCAACCTGTGTCCTTCTCCATATTTTTGGTATTCTTCTTTTTCAGAAAACTTCAAATAAGTTTGGCCCGAAGTTCAGTAACGCGAACTCCATACACACAAGGTAATGACCATAAGGGTACCATGCAGCACAGGGTGTGCCGTTACCTGAGCGGAACTTTAAGACCTGAACCTTTATATTGCCATTGGGAAAAAGACAACAGTAAATTGGTGGGTGCTTTTAAAAACCTACACGGGTGTACTCCCCCGCACCTACCCCGAGCAGTCAATTCGTTATCATCTTGCACTTTTGAACTTACAACGGTACGCTCAGCGCGAGCTCAAATTCCAAGAGTGTAAAAATTTTCAGGCATTAATTTAGGTGTCGATCGGATAATTAGTGTAAAGGGGTATAAGTCCCGGACAGGACAGCGGGACCAGCCGGGATGTGCGAAACGTAGAGGAGGGGCGATGCGTAAGAGCTAGGGTGTATCCCCCGAAGCTATGTAGAGGTGTGCAAAGCGGAGAGGAGAGGAAATGAGCACAGCTCACCGCACGCCGCTCACAGCACACCGCTCCCAGAACCCCGATCACATCTCTCCTCGTCTCCGCTGTGCGACGAGTGCGAAGACTGGCCTAAATAATTACGAGACATCTCCGCTCTTCTCTGGTCGCCCGTTTCCACTAAAGCTAAGTGGAGACAAGAAGTGTAAATGAAGAAATTCTATTGGTCGCTCGGATCGATCTTTAGGTTAAGCCGTGCTTGCCTAGGTTGATCTGTGGATGGGTGACCACCCATTACATACCGAAAGCAAAAAGTTTCAGTAAGAGCTGAGTTAAACCGTTACCAAAAAGTCTTACCAAGGGGTATCGTATTACCTAGTACTAACTGGTTTGTGGAGGTCACAAAGGTAGTTTGCTCCATGTAAAATACTGGTATTCAGCTGCATCCGGTCAGACTGGAAGCCGACCCTAACATAGTTGGGAAAAGGCTAGGCAGATTATGATATTGGTGGTTTACAACACATTTCTTCTCCTCTCGTCCCGCCTCCGCTTCGGTGGAATCCAGCCCTAAGTTTAGCCTAAGGGTTTTGCAAATGACTATTTTCGTAACGGATCTCATCTTTCAAAGAAACCCAGATCACTTAACCTGTAAGAATTAAAATGAATCGCGAAGACTTGAGCGCGCGATGACGTTCTTTGAAAATAAACACTTGGTTAAAACTTGCAAAATGTAATAGCTGGTACAAGAATAGAACGGACGCATGTTTCATTTCACGTCACAAAAATACGGTTTGTTGTTGATGTAAATTATTATGACACAAATATCTTCGGGTGATTTGTTGAATAACGCCTTCCTGAAATGCTTTTAATTTTTAAGGAACTTCTGCTTTGTTCTAGAGGAATCCGTAAGCCTCGGTTTTTATATTCTTGTGTTGATTTTAATATGTTCGTTGTTAAAAGTTCTGCCCAAGTGTAACTTTTTAATTTTTACAAGAGAACACATTTTCGCGTTTTTTTAGTTTTCTTTATTTAACTTTAAAAAGGCTTAAAATAAAACAACGTTTTCATCACCTCGTCCACCTCTGCTGGGTACCTGGGCCTTCATTCTTTTCCACCGCGCTGTTTGCCCAATCCATACGGTTTGTTAGGAAAAACGAAAAAAAAAGATTGCTCAACGAATGAGCTGTTCCGAAGTAGCCTTTTTGATAGCCCACTCAGTCCCACTCCTGGACTTATTATCAGAAGTTTTGTGGAAAAAATAGAGGGGGGCTATTCTATTTGTTCCACCATGTTCATCATAATTAATGTACAGCTAGCAGTCTTTCTTAAATCTTGCTTCACTCATTGTACCAGTTTCTTCGTCTTACGTCACACCCGAACACACCAGAACCGGCGTTCTGGTGTGAAACCTTGACCACTTCTCACAGTGACCGGGTGCTGCCCATGCGCACCTGTGGGTTACGCTCTAACACCACTTTCATCAAAACTACCCATGTTACTGCGGGTTTTTGCTGTTTTACAACCAGCCACCCACTTGCAATCAACCTTCCTTGGAAATGATTTTGTTTTGCATATTTTCCTCATTTTATAAAATGAATAGATATAATTATTATTTTTGCAAATGATATATTGGTGTCCTACTTGCTTCACACGTTAGTAGCCCGCCAATTGATCCCAGATTAATTAACTGAAGATTGGTAGCAATTTGTTCGTGATTTAATAATTAGGGTACACATGCGCTATCAGTCAAACACTTTATTGTGTTGTCTGAGATCAACTCAAAATAAACTAATCAATTAGTACTGGTGCGAATAATATAAGGTGTAAACGAACCTATCACGAAGCCGTTTACCCTTAGAAGGTATGCCATCATGGAAGGTATGGTATGGGATCCCAGTTATGGTCCAGAACAAAAATAATAATATGTCAATGTCGAGAACAGGTGTCCTTCGGCTCCGTAAAGAGTCTTCTTACACTTTTTATAACACGATAAACAATCCATTTTTATGAACACTCATTAGAACGTGAAGGGATAATGATTGTATGGGTTTTTCTTAAAGGGATTTGTGCCTATTTGATGGCAATACGCCCCCTATTACAAGTGACTTAAACTTAACTGGAGAAATATGGTTGTTCACTTCAACTCGCCCTTGAAAGAATTAAAAAGTCAAATAAAACGTAATCCTTTTGAAAATCGGTTTAAATATAGCTAGCGTAGCATTTGACTGCGGTGAAACTTTTACAGAAAAATTGAGGGCATTCGGCCACGTCGATCGATTTCAGACTAAAACTGGATTAGGTAAACAAGAATCGAGTGCACCCTAGTGTAAAGGATATTCAAGTGCCTTCAATGGTCATAGCCCTATATTAAAGCACTGTTATCAGTAAGGCAACCAAGCTTTAATTCTTCTTCTTTATCGTGTGGTTAGTTCGTAACCTGGTGTCAGAGTTTTTAGGCCACCCATGGGCCTCTGACTTGGCTTTACATGCCGTCAAGAAATATCTCTCAGGCATGCTGGTTTCCTCACGACGTTTTCCTTCAACGAAAAGCAAGTGATAATTATACTGTACGCACATGAATCCGAAAAATCAGAGGTGCGTGCCTTGGGTTCGAACTCTAGACCTATGACTTGGCAGTCCGACGGTCACACTACCAGGCTATCACTGCTTTAATTGAAAAACTAATTACCATTTTAGCAACCGAGTGCTGCTTACCTCCTTAAGTTTAATGAGCGTGAAGCCACAAACGTATAAACAAATAACGACGTTCTAAACCAGTGATTCAAACGCCCAGGAGTGGGTATTGCTCATTCGTTAGTCGTACTAGAAACACATATTTGCAAAAATAGAAATATGACAAATTCAATTTCAGTAAAGATTGGACTGTTGGCTGTCGCTTTGTTGGACGAGGAGGGCAGACGTGATACAGATGGATGCTGCGGGCTTTAGGAAATCTTTGCTTTAATCAGAAGGAAACTTATTTTTGATCTTCGAACGGGCGGGTGAACGGGCGCTGTTAGTTGGGACTGGTCACTTAGCTGCCACGGTTTATTTTAACTAGGTACTTTAATTTTAAATTGTTGATCTAATCTTTTACTCTGGACGCTCTTAATGTGCACATCTTTCTACATCATAATTAAATATATAAATAAATAATATAAAGATAATAGATAATATAGATATTACCAAGATCTTGTAAAAATATGTTGATTGAAAAGAGTGTCCATGGAGTTTCTTGCCCATTCTTCTCCATAGAGATCTACGCTTTGGAATGGGCAACTACAGTACTTTTACAAGTTACTATGTATTGTGTCTGGGACTGTAGCTTCGCCTTCTTTGTTTTTCTGGCATTCAATAGTGCCTGTTATGGTCTTATTGAAATAAATGCTTTGAGTTTGAGTTTGAGTTCGAAGCAAACCATAAAATATTATGGTGGCACTGCATTGGGCAGAACTGGGCAAATATTCGCCTTCTATCATTAAAACAAAGTATCGCAATAGGCATAAAAAACATTTTGTTTTGATCCAATATCGCGAAAGTTTTGACAAATGCGCCAAGTGAAGTGCCAGCATTATAAAGAGGTAAAAGTTTGTATGTGGGCTATAATCTTCGAAACTACTGATCCGATACCGAAAATTCTTTCACTAACGGGACGCTATATTATCCCGGAGTGTTATAGGTTACATTTAAAAACGTTCCCGTTAGTACATTCCGTACATAAAGGGAGGATAATACGCCTATAATATTTCTTTTATTTGACAGGGAATTTGCTGTCGGGGGGAATGTGATCGATGTTTTAGTTCTAGGGACATGCCGGTTTCTTCTAGATGTTTTCCTTTACCATTTTGAGTGCAGAGGTGATGAAACAATCAATACAAAAAATGTGCCCGCCTGGGTTCGAACACACCTCTTAGGTCGGGGCCGTTACCATACCGTTACCGCGACTAAAATCCTTTTTTGAAACATTTTAATCCATTTGTTGTCCCTCGTCGTAACTCTTTGTTGATGTGGTGAGTGCAAAGGCTGCCGCTGAGCGTTAGATCCTCAGATCAATTCCTAGGGCAGACGAAGTGTTATTGGGTTTTTTGATGAGAACGAGGAAAGGGAAACAAATGTATGGGACTGAGGTCCACCCTTCAATAGCAATCCTACTAATATTATAAATGCGAAAGTTTGTGAGGATGGATGGATATTTTTTACTCTTTCACGCAAAAAATACTGACCGGATTTGGATGAAATTTGCAAGAGATCATTTAAATTGGCAAACAGATACTTTATAACCTGGATTAACACATAGGATATCCCAGTAGTACAAACCCGTGGGACGTTACCGAACTTCACGCGGGCGAAGCCGCGGGCGCAAGCTAGTCTTAGGTAGGGCTTTTCAAGAAGTATAATGTTTATGTAAAGAGATTTTCCGGAGATATTACAAGCTATCAAATATGATTTCATATACAACTTTGATAACTTATCTCGGAAACGATACGCTTTAAAATATTTTGTATTGTACAATATCTGCTTGTTTCCTTTGATTTCAGCCATTGATAAGAGCAGGATTTATGCGTGGCCGCACTTCACAAAGATTCACGAAACTAAATTCGTGTTCTTTAAAAATGCACAAAATATTTTTAGAACAGTGTACCTACCTCCATAAATACTTGTATTACTCATCGCAGGTCTAGCTTCACCCGCTGTTAGTGTAACAGATCTATGCTGATAGGTATAAACAGACCACTTGGGGAATAGGTCACCCAGAAATGCGTAAATCAATGCGTCAATACTTCTTAGAGTTCTGAGTCTATAGAGATATGGACTCTTCTTTAAATGTCCGTAAACGGCAATTTCATCATCATTATCTTCTTCCCCGATTTCCTTTGCCGTCTCCATCACGCCTGTAATCCCCGAAGGGTTATGCAGAGGTGTACCTAATTGTACACCCACATTTCGCTAGTTATGTTTAAGTCCCATGTAATGGGGGCGAGCCTATTGCCATCAAACGGCATACAACCAGATACTGCGGCTGCTACTGAGAATGTCTGATGGAAAACCCAATAACACTGTGCCCGACATGGGCATTGGGCATAGAACTCAAGATGTGGAAATGAAATACAACTCTGGTATAATTGCGAAATAGTAATAATTACAAACCTCTTCCTTCTGAGAGTATCTACATCTACGAGTAAACTTAACTGTTTGGGCCGAGTAGCCGGGTGGTTAAATAGTTCATTGTGGCGACAGAAGTGCTGGTGTTCATCAAGAGTTCATATGAAACCTTCATAGTTACCTAAATACTTTCAAAACTTAAATAAAAAAACACCGTGTTTCTGGGTTTTCTGAGACCGCAATGACATGATTAGGAAATTATTTTTAACTCTATAGGTTTGTCTTTTAAGATACTTATACAGTTTACACATCACATTTTGGTTACTAATTTAATCTCTAAAATCATTACTACATACTTCTGGCCCGCCCGCACGGCAGTCAAATCACATAATGGCATCAAGTGTATAGTGGAGGTATTCGAAACGACACGTAAATAACCTGAATTGTTGGCACCAACGCTTACTCCTTTATGACTGTTAGGGACGTAAAGATCAAAATAAACTTTATCGGGAGAGAAGACGACTTGCATTACTGTTGACTAGTGATTCCTGAATATATTTAGGACTCGCCACGTCAAAATTCCGGATCATTCGAATATGTTATGCACATCCCTAGAATAGCGGCCGATTTATCGAATGATTCATTTGTTCTAAGATTAGACTATTGTTTTGATACTTTCACTTATTGGCTAACATTATGGTATGTTTGGCGATCCCAATTTCTTTGACCTATGACCTTAAATCGATCGTATAGTATTAAAAAAAAAACCGCTTAAATAGACAGCACACATTTTTTTAAAGCCTATGGTTAAAAATCAAAGAAAAAATTAATGATTATTAAAACTTAGTACTGCAGTAGGCCTCACGTCAGGACGTACAGTGACCTTGAGCTGGTGTTGTAAGGAGTTTCAATACAATAAGAGGTCAGCTCATTTTGGTTTTGATGCCTCAGACCTGCACCTACTAACCATCTCTCACCCTGACCGTTTCTTCTGAAACAAGTCCACTAATAATGTATCTCATTAAAGTTATCCTCAAATAACGTCGCTTTGTACTATGGAGTAACTATGTATGTACTAGTTATTTACAAGCCATCAGTCTCATTTGTAGACACTAATATACGCATTGTTTCTCAAAATAACTTAGTAATGTCATAAGCGAAACACGATAGACCGCTTAACCTAATAGAGATATTAAATATAGTATAAGGTAGCGGCCCATATCTATACCAACTTCATTTACGAGGTGTTTTGGCAAGAAACTATATCTGCATGTGAATGCCCTTTCGATCCAAATAGATACATTCGGAATTTTTGAGATTTCGTTCAATGATCTGTTTATGCCTGTGTTTTGCATCTTATTTACGATTATTGCTAAGAGCATTTCTTAGCGTTGATGCTAAAAGATATATACTGTGAAATATGAAAACCGTCGAAATTTTGTTTACACAAACTGGTACGGATGAATACGTACAGATTGTTGTTGTATTTTTTGACTTTCAACTTGTCATGAATCTCAAAACGAGAACTCCAAACAACAAAATATACCAAAAAAACAATACCGCATCACACTGAAGAATGAACCGATTCACAGCTACGGCTCCACTAAGTCAAGCCGATGTAAAAGTCGCAGTCATCTCATTCCAAATAAATTAGATTCAAAATAACTAATATTAACAACTATTCTTATTCGAAAGAACATAGAGTTAAAAAGCGTTGTGGCGACACATGAACACGTTGGAAAAGCTGACATTAATAATTTCCATCGTGTCCAGCGTCGGCTGAGTCATTCGCTAAAGGGGGGGTGGGACGTGCGGGGAGGTGGGCACGCGGAAAGCGCTCGGCCCACTTCGCGCAGGTACGAATATAACCGAATACTTTCCCACCTGCGCGTGCGCTGGGTGGTGGAAATCGGGACGCAGGACAGTCGTGCACAGATTTTCATATTTTGATCTGTAATTTATCATTTTCATAACTGTAATTAAACATATTATGTGTTTAATTACAGCGTTAGTTCAAGTCCGAGTGTATGTTTGTATGTATGTCCGTATGTTTTTCCCTCTAACATTATGCTGTAAGAGAAACGAAATAAAACCACTTTATGAGATACAACTATTTATTGCTATTTTTATATTAAAGTTGATTGTAATGACCTTATTAATTTCAACATAGTCGTGGGGCCCTAAAAAGACATAACATCTACGCATAAAAGTAGTTTTTTTTATATTTTGGTAAACCTCTCAGCCTTGTTTGCAGGCTCGGACTGCACGCTAATATAGTATTTTGTTTTCATGCATTAATTCAATTAATAGTTCCTGTGAATAGTTTCAGGTTTTCACTTAAAAATATGCTGTCACAATCTTGGTCATCTCCTGAAAAGTAGAATTCGTTCCTCGAACGAACTTGGATCCCTCACTGCACTCAGGATTCCAGTATTAACTTACAGCTCCCTTGCTGCACTCCGGCGTCCTAGAATCCTTTAGGCGGGTACAGGCACGGCCGCTCATCTACTATTAGAATTATACTTTCGTTCTAGAAAAGCTCTAAGAATGTCGTGTAAAACAATTGTTTATAGCGTTCGTAAAATTTTAATATATATTCTCAAGCTCGCAAACGTGAATTCACGAAGCTCAAAATAAACATCTCAATTAATTTTATTGCATCTGTTTTGATATTTGCGAGACAGTTTCTCAACGACAGTACGTGTACTAACCAAAATAAATCTATGATTAATATCGGTGCATTAGGACATATGAGAAAATATCGTTGACATTTCACTCTTGACGATTCTGTGCCGCAATGTATGCAGGTGCTCTGGTTTTGAAATATACTCATACACACGCACACAGACACACAAAATCAGAGAATAATATAGAAGATAATGTTCCCACTGTTAGAACACAGGCTTTCTCTCTACTAGAGGTTATGGGCTGTTATTAGGCTCTAATTATTCATCTCGTGGACCCAGTACTGGTTGGTAAATAACATTACATTACATTACGCCTGTAATCCCCGAAGGGTTAGGCAGAGGTGTATCTTACAGTACACCCACATTTCACCAGTTATGTTTAAGTCCCTTCTAATAGGCGCGATCCTATTGCCATCAACCGGGCACAAATCCAGATTCCGAGGCTGCTACTGAGAAATTCCTGACGAAAAAACCCAATAATACTTTACCCGACCCGGGAACCCAGGACCTCATGCTCAGAAGTCGCGCTTGCGACCACTAGGCCAACGAGGCAGGTAAATGTCTGGTGTTTATGGTAATGTCTTCGAATTTTTGGGTCCATGACGTACCTGTATCCTCACGATGTTCTCCATCACCGTTTGAGAGCAGTGGTGATGAAATAAATTACACAAAGCAACGCGCCAGCCTGGGATCGAACTCAAGGCCTACCACGCCTAAGTCTGGACCGTTACCACTGGCCACAGCCACTGAGCCATCGCTGCCATCGAACACTCTTGCACCTCGCGAACCGGTTGTAAAATTCGTATAAAATCAGTGAACATGTTAATTTTAAAATAATGTTTGTTTAAACAACGGAGTAGTAAAATGTAAACCTCTGGCTAATGTTTAGGTCGGTTTTAGTTTCTAGATGCTTCCATGATTTAATTAACGTAAATGTTAAAAGTAACATGGAATCTTGTGTGTTCTGTGTCTCCTTTGGTTTTTTTGCCGTATGTCATCCTTTAGCAAATTTGTTATCCCAGGGTTACGTATAATCGTAACATGTCACAACAATTTGGTTGGTACGTATCTAGGAAAGATCATGTTATCAGTTTAGGAAACTGTCACTCACGGAGGTCGCAAGAATCTAGTGTAAGCAAGAAGCGCAGGATAAGTGCTTGTGGCACTGCATTACTTATGAATTTAGCAAGTGAGTAGACTATGACAAAAAAAATCTAGGTAAAAGCGAGTAAGGCTCGCCTTGAAGGTCCCTATTTGAATGAAATATTACCTTAAATATTATGATACGTAGATAAGATAGACTATTTTCGAATTGAAGTTCCAGAAAAATGTTCCAATTTTCGTTTTATTTTTACTTGTACCATTTATGAGTGTGACGTTCCTTCTTGCCAAATTGTAAGCTGCTGAGTCGACCGAGTTTACCCTGTATACAGGCTTGCCCCCTTTTAAGTGGGACCTGGAATATTACTGCCGAAATGCAGGTGTACTATACTGCTTAAACCTTCAAAAATTACAGACAAGTTGTTATGATATGTAATAATAATTAACCGTATCTCTTACACCGCAGACCTTTAGTTTCCCTTTAGACCTTTACCCGTTCCTGAGAAAAATGGTCCTGTCAAACATACTGATGGACAACAAGGCGATTTTATAAGGTGCCGCTTCTTGAGTTAAGGAACCCTAAAAATCGTTCAAAACGATTGTACTCATTCGTCAGTATTTTACAGCAAAAATGTCCTTTGCGACTTATCTTGTTTTTATTATTTTCACGTTCTGTTTTTCTCGCATTATTTAATCGGTTTAGTGACTCTAAACAATCTTTGACTTTTCCAACATTTTTGACATTATTGAGTGACTTTTTGGATCTGAAAGTCGCTCAATGTTGCGTAATGTCATTATCTGCCTAGCCTTCTCCCAACTATGTTGCGACTTCCAGTCTAAACGTTTGCAACTGTATTTGACATGGAGCGACTGCCTATCTGACCTCCACAAACCAGTTAGTACTAAGTAATACGGGACCTCTTGGAAAGACTGGTTGTCAGACTTTCGGGCCACTGACTACCTGCTGTAACGAATGTCAAAGTTCTACAAATGACAGCCGGGACCTGGCACCTTGGTTTCCAAGGCACGGTAGAGACACACAAGTCGCGGTATGTTATGATGGTCACCCATCCACATACTGACCTAGGCAAGCGCGGCTTAACCTTTATATGATCTGTGCGGCTGTTATTATTTAGCTCCTCAATGTTATAATGAATAAGGTGTAGTGACTATCCACTGAGATGATAACTGGTCAAACCGAAGGGACTGTACTAGACTGCTGACTACTGCTGAGTGGTTGCGGGCAACGGAATTTTTCAGACTGTAGGTAATATCTGTCAAAGTCCGCCTTTGGGTCTGGAGTCCAGTCCGCTCGGTTTGACGGTACATTAATAGAGTACTACGGAACAAGAAGACATGCTGTACCAACTCCAAATAGATAAGCATCGCCTAAGGGCAAGATAATGTCGATGATGACGGGTAGACCTCTTGACGGCTTTAACCATCACTTTTGACAAAAAAAGCTTTTTAAATGAAGCTTCCGTCTCTTGTAACGTTCACAACTAAATTACTGGGCCTGTGTTCGCAAGCGTGACCGTCCTGGGTTCGATTCCTAGGCCGGGCAAAGTCTAATTGAAGTTTTCATCAGGAATTTCTCAGTAGCAACCACAGAGTCTGGATTTGTGTCCGGTTGATGGTAATCGGCGGGCGAGTCTATTACATGGGACTTAGAGATAACTGGTGTGTAGGTGTACTATTAGATTCACCTCTGCCTAACCTTCGTTGTAATGAGTTACAAAAATAAAATGTACCAAAAACTGCACTAATAAACAAAGAACAGACCAACACATCTGTTCCAACCAAACCCATCAACCTCTCGGAGTTAAGAGCTGCTCTAATCAGGGTCGCAAGTTGGATGAATAATTAAATATCTGCAATGGCACAAGTGTTATCTGATACTTAAATCATTAATTTATTACAATATTGTGAAGTAACGCTGGTTACTGGTATCCAAATATTAAACATGTTTTACTTTGTTACAAAAGGTGTAGGCCGACTGCTACGACGTGCTACGACGCTCGGTAAGCGATGCCGCGACCATGCAGGCTCATGTGCATCTGTTGCTCTCACATAAACAAACAAGAATAACAACAACGTTTGCAATTCTACGAAATCTGGTGGAAACTAACATAAAATTTTAAAACCAAGTATCTAGAAACATCAATTTGATATGTGATTCCAGTAAAATTGTTTTAATATACAAATTCATGTCTTATTCCCAAGATCAACCGATAAAATTAGATTTAATTAATGTTTGTAAACAGAGAGCAGTCGACGAATGTTAGGGAGTACAAGAAGTTCATTGTTAAGTTCATTAGATTGGTGGCCTTTAGCGGGGCGCGGGCGCCTGCCAGGGACCGACAGGAATCCACCAGGAAACGCCTGGACCCGACTCTCCGCCCACGACTCCACTGTTTACAACAAGTCTGAGTACGCCGCTATAGCTGCGGCGCTGCGTCGCCTGCACTGCTGCATGATAACATCATTTAGGACGTGAAGGGTTTCGCCAAATTTTTGGGCAAAACAAATAAAAGAGAACCGCGACGGCGTCAAGACGGGCGTGTCTATAAAAGGCTGAGAGGGGGGTGCGCGGGGGTGGTAACACGATCCGCGAGCTCCAGCCGGCCGGCCGCCCTGGAGCGCTCGGGCCGGCCGGGGGAATGCGGGGGCGCGCGGGGCGCGGGGCCGCCGTGGTGCGCGCGCGCCGCCCGCACCCGCTCTCACTAGTCGAACGGTGCCCGACCGGTAACGTAGCGCCGACTGCCGATCGAGAGACGAACCAGCGACAATGTCCGCCGTGGCGAAAACTTCCAAGTACACCTACCGCAGCAGCGGCGGTGGCACCACCGACGTTAACATCGAGTACAGCGCCGACCTGAGTGCTCTCTCCAGGCTGGAGGTACCGGCCCCGACGACACAGTGCAGTGCTTGTGAAGTGTTTGCGGACACATGATAGAATATGTTGTATTTTTCAGGACAAAATCCGTCTCCTCCATGATGATCTGGAATCCGAAAGGGAGCTGCGTCAGAGGGTAAGCTGATCGAGCATGCGAAATGTGATACGGCGCGTGCGCCGGCCATACAGGGCGCGCGCGCGCTCAGGTGTAGGCGGGGCGCGCGCCTTCCGCAACACCTCTATTAATACCGCCCGCCCTACGCCTTTGATTGCATTTACACCCCCATCAGTGCACACTTTTACCCCCTTTTAGTAATAACTTCATCATTGATACTTAATTTTGATGCAATTCTCAATTATGTCCTAACCAATCAAATCAAAGTTATAATTTTTTTTCTCCATTTCCATCGCTTATTAACTCCCTCATTTCAGAAAATGAATAATTTTTTTGGCAATATTTGCTCTTCGAGTCGGAATAATATTTCGTTCAGTGAAAACATTTGTGAAATTTGTATAGAAAAAGGATTAAAGTGACCTCAGATATTGTGGTTCCTCATAGGTTCATATCCGTGTGATAAAGTTCAATATCATAGATAAGGGTGGACGTCATACACAATTGCTCAAATTGTTCGGGATAGACATCTGATCAAGCTTCGCGCATTCTATTTTGGTTGCGCGGTTGCGTGGTCAACTGCGATAGAATGGCGAGCGCGCGCATGCGTGCTGCCGACGGCTGCGTCGACGCGCGCCGACTCGCGCTCGCCGCCGCCGGCGCACGGCGCTCGCTCACTCTGCGATATATTTAGCTCTGTAGCGAAAGCATTCTCTGAAATCTCAACTTCTCGCTCTCCGGTCTCACTTTTGAAACTGGGCCAAATGATGCTCGTTCCCGTTGAGAATGCCACAATATTGAAATATAATAATAGACCGCGGTATGAGTAGCGAAAATATCCGAGTTAGTCAGTGCTGCCGTGAGACATAAACTGTTTCTTATTTTAGATGGGTACAATGCTGAAATATGTGAAGGACGAGTTACCCAGAAACCTGTTATTGCATAATGGTTGAAAGAACGATAATTTATGTAAAAAGGTACATTTTTAGGAAAGTCAACACTTATGGTTGGGGATGACGCACAATATCGTAGTTACTTTATTAAATACATCAATATTAATCAAAGTTATGTCAGTAGTAAACATGTTAACATACGAGATCTAACTTAATTCAATATTCATTAAATAATTCTTTTCAGAACAACATCATAACTTACAAAGTTTAATAATCATTTACAACTTATACTTTAACTTTCATAACAAAATAACTATCAAAGTTCAAGTTAGTACAACTGTTGGTAATTTCCAGATCGAGAGGGAGAAAGCAGATTTGAGCGTGCAAGTTATCCAACTCTCTGAGAGGCTGGAGGAAGCTGAAGGCGGGGCCGAGAGTCAGGTAGATATTACAAACATCTATTTACTAATTTTGACAAAAGTAGCCATTAAAATAATAATTATCAAAGTATCGGTAAGGACTTCAAAGGAGGATATGCATCAAGCAGAACAAACGAGAACAACAAGAGAAAACTGAAGAAGGAGTCAAATATATACGACTAATCAGAAAGATTAATTGGTATCGGAAGTAAAATGTCAGAAAAGACAAAGAGAGGAAATAAATAACATTAACTTAAGCGGAAAATTGATGCAAGCGAGTAATGAAAACATTACCAGTGCGGAAAAGGCACAATAGAAAAACCGATTAACGTGAACAAAAACTAAGAAGAAAGTATAAATAGACCAAAGAACAATAAAAATAAAAGTCTACAGAAAATAAAATAAACGAATTCGAGAAAAATTAACGATCATTGAAAAGCTTTGCGAAATACTTATGAGCTCCTATTGCGAACTATTGCTTGGCGATATTTTCCATGTCTGTTAACTGTATCTATTTCAGGAAATAATGAAACGAATCAAAAATAAAGAATCTCATTTTATTTTCACGTAAGATGTTACATTTGTTCTTTTAAAAATAACAAAGCATAATTCGATCATTTTATATAATTAATGTTACTGAATGTGAATGAAAATATTTTTTAACCATGTAGCACCAGTGTTGTGATAAAATTGGAAATATTTTGAAATTTACGAATATTTATTTTCACAAATTCAGTAATATTTAATAGTCCATTCAAAGAATTTGGTATGATCATAAGGAAAACATAATATTTCAAATGTCCACCCCAAAGGTTCCACGTTTTGGGGTCGTATTTTGAAATGGTGTCATACATTTTTCAGTTCGAGATCAACAGGAAACGCGACACCGAACTTACCAAGCTCCGCAAGCTACTGGAAGATGTCCATCTTGAGTCCGAGGAGACCGCCCACCTGCTCAAGAGGAAACACCAGGAGATCGTGGTTGACTTCCAGGAACAAATCGACCAGCTTACCAAAAGCAGAGCCAGGTGAGGACACACTGACTATCCTCTAAATACATCTAGTCACCGTTGTACTAACTGAAATGTGTTTCAATGTTTAGAATTAAGATAATGCTATGCGAAACTTGTTGCGAAAATTGCTGTGCGTCTATTACATTTTACACTAATACATCACTTACAAAAGGTCCACCAACATCATACTAAAAATATTGTCGTTTCCCCGTGATAGCAACATATATTTCATTGTCACCAGGTCTGAGAAGGAAAAGTCTAAATTCCAAGCTGAAGTTTACGAGTTGTTGGCCCAAGTGGAGAACTCGACCAAGGAGAAGATTACCATCTCCAAGACATGCGAGAGGCTCGAGATCAGCATCAGCGAGCTGCACATCAAGATCGAGGAGTTGAACCGCACCATCGTGGACATCACCTCCCACAAGCAACGCCTGTCCCAGGAGAATGTTGAGCTCATCAAGGAAGTTCAGGACCTTAAGGTGAGCTAATACTTCTAGGGATAGAGTAATAAAATAACAAAAAAAATGCAAACATTTTAATTCCCATTCAAATGCATATCTTAAAAAATATCAACTTAATTCTTAAAAGTCAAGTCAACTCAAGTTAAAAGTTATTCCAATCACATAAAACTTCTCCACGCCAAAGATTTTTTTTTTACCAAGAAACTATGGTAATGTAGATATTAATAGCTGTGGTAACATTTTCCAGGTGAACATTGAGAACGTGGTGTACCTTAGGAGCCAGTTGGCCGGCCAGCTCGAAGACTCTCGTCGCAGGCTCGAGGATGAGGAGAGGAGGCGCTCTCTGCTTGAGGCTAGCCTTCACCAGGTAAGATTCATAACAGCTTTCCTATAGGTCTTCCTAGGATATTTTACCATGCGGTGCATATTTGTTTAAAATCCCAGAATTGTAGTATATTATTTGATAATTTGTATATTTAGAATTAAAAGTTATCAGATTTCATTCAAATGAACAGTTTCTAATTTTAAATTCTGCTCACATTATGTTACAAGAGATTAAGATCAATGTATTTCCTAATCATTTTCTAACACCCCCAGGTTGAAATCGACTTGGAGTCTATCCGCGTCCAGCTTGAGGAGGAATCCGAGGCCCGTTTGGACCTGGAACGCCAGCTGGTTAAGTCCAACGGCGAGGTCAGCCACTGGAGGTCCAAGTTCGAGGCCGAGGCTGCTGCCAGGCATGAAGAAATTGAGGAGATCCGCCGCAAGTACTCCATCCGCATCCAGGAACAGGAGGAACAGATCGAGACCCTCATCGCTAAGATCAGCAGCATTGAAAAGCAGAAGTCTCGTCTTCAGAGCGAGGTACGTACTCATAATTCTCCAAATTCGGAACAATTGTTACCTTTTTATTTTAATGTCGAACAGCAAACATATCAGGTTCAAAATGTATGTTCACAATTTTAGTGTTTGCAACCTAATTTGCATTAAAAGCAAAACAGCATCAGAAGAATGATCGGAACTCACTGTGTCTTCGTCCGTCAGTCAGAAACATACTAACTAACCAAACCCCACAGGTTGAGATTCTCATCATCGACCTCGAGAAGGCCAATGGAACTGCTCGGGAGCTTCAGAAGAGGACTGAGCAGCTGGAGCGTGTCAACATCGAGATCAAGTCGCGTCTGGAAGAGACCGTTCAACTGTATGAACAGACCCAGCGTGACCTGCGCGTCAAGATCACTGAGATCCAGCGCATCTCCCACGAACTCGACAAGACCCGTGAGCAGAAAGATGCCCTCGGCCGCGAGAACAAGAAGCTGGGTGGTAAGTTGATCTTTAAAGAATTTTTATTTTCTTTCTCTGATATCACCATGCCTCAGAAAGCACCTTAAGTTGGTGGTCCTAATCTGTCTCCTGCCGAATTGATACCCTAACAATGTGAGAGTGTAATATTTACCGCGTCAAAGACTGATCTCTAAATTCGGTCCGGTGGTCTTTAATTATCTTTTTCATCAAAGGGCAAAGTAAGATTTTCTCTATGATTTCTTTTACTTTATATCCTTATTGTTAATTCAGGGAAGACTACCCACCAATAATTTTAGCTTTGAAATTTCCGGTAGGTATTTAGTAACGAGGCCCTTTTACTTTTCATTATTACATTGTTGCTTGTGTTGTCTTTTGGTTTTCTTTCCTCTTCTTCTCATAGTTCAGCCTACCGCACATCATTACGACTTTGACCATGAACTGGCCTAGCCTAATACACAGTTTCCAGTAGAGGTCAGTTTATACTGGTTCTATTACCTCTGAAACGACGTGAGGCCTCCTGTTCGTGTCAAAGAAAGAATACCAAAAGAAACCAGCCAGTAATCTAGCTGGAGGCCTTAAACTCAAGGTACCCACAGGGTAGCCCGGTTAAATAGAGTCCTCTTAGGTTGGCTTCCGAGATCCCATGTGCCATCTAACCAGTGTGTTCTCAACAGATGACCTGCACGACGCACGCGCCAATCTCACAGAGTTGACCCGCCGTCTTCACGAGCTCGAGATCGAGCTGCGCCGTCTTGAGAACGAGCGAGAGGAACTCACCGCCGCCTACAAGGAGGCTGAGGCCGTAAGTAGTTTTTTTACTTTCTTTGTCCTTCTGGTCCTTCCGAAACTCAGTGTGGACGCCGTTCTCCCGACCAGACCATGACCCACTTGCTGAATTTGTGAATGTGTCTCTACACCTGCATTTAAAACGACTTAAAAATGCTTCAGACCCCGCGATTAACGTGGCCACGTACTGGGTCCAAGAAGTTTTATTAATTTTACTATCGATACGAAAGAAGAAGAAAAGCTTTCTTTCTTTCCTGTAGAGGAGGCTTTGCCGGCCGAGCTTAATAAATATCAAATGTCAATATTGACATATGCATGGTATTTAGCAGGGTTAAGGTTTTTTAGCCTAATTGTAGGTCAATATATGTATAACTTGAACAAAAGTCACATGAAATACCAATATGACGTTCGATCAACCGCTCTTCCTTTACTTCTACAAAATAAACTGTCAGAGTTAAATTGTAATATCTATTCTTTTTTCATTTAGACCACTCACCCCACAGGGTTATAATGTGTTAGCGATCTAAGTTGCACAAACTACAGATTGTGACACCGATATCGGTGACTCTGATGTAATTTTTAGTAAACTAAAACGTCGTTTGGATAGTAAAAAATCTTAATCGCAGTATACGGCTCTTGCAGTGGACTTAATTGAATTAACTGGTTAGTGGGTCCTAGAAAATGTTTGTGGCGGTAACAAGTTTATTAAGTTTCCAGTGACCTAAGTTCAGAAGACCATCTGGAGATTGTCATTTCGCTGTCTTTTTATACGAAACGAATTATTTCGGGATCATAATATCTTTCAACAGATATATCAGATTTCCGCGAACCGAACTCGAATAAAAATAACCGCATACCTAACCAAGCAACAGCTCATTTGACAAAAGTAATTAATAGGTCATTCTTGTACAGATTGTTAGCAACGCTTTGGCAAGCAATCAGCTATTAAACACGATACCAACACTTGCCAGGGTTCCGTACCAGCTAAAAATAGCTAACATATATTTAGCAGCGAGGACAATAGTCTATTTTTGTACACGATATAGTTAAAGTTATTCACTGAAATTGTCCAGTTTCACGAGGTGTTAATGACCGACTGAAAATAAAAGGGGGTCTGGCAAACAGAGACAATTCGCGATGCAACACAGGACCAAAATAAAATCGCTCACACATGTCATAAAGTTGCATACAAAGGGACATTCGCGTTATTTTTCAACACAGTGACAATTATGTTAGGTAGGGTTGACACAAATAAAAAGTAATCCGATGATAACGATCCCTACAAACAAATACTTTGTATATCAGCGAAATTTATTTTTAGCCACCGTAAAGCGTAGGTGTAAGTATTAATACCTCAACTTCTGGCAGCTACATCAAAACCGTAAATCAATTATCCAGAATATAATTACCTTCTTCCTGGAATACTTAGGATGATTGATGGCGTCATTAGACTTGTTTATTTGGTCAAACCAGATCCGCAAGTTTATGTGGTACATTTTCACTTGACCATGTTCTGTTTTATGTACCAGGGCCGCAAGGCTGAGGAGCAGCGTGCCATGAGACTGGCCTCCGAATTGGGCCAGTTCCGCCACGAGGCCGAGCGCCGCCTCCAGGAGAAGGAAGAGGAAATCGAATCCATCCGGTGAGTTCTTCAACTTGATAATAAATCTGCTAACACAGCCAAACAATATATGGTTAAAATTGATTAGTTCTTCAGTCAAATTCTCGACACCTTGGGATGAGACTTTTCTGGGGAGTAACTATAGGTCAGTAGGAACAGTTAGATCAATGTTAGATTCAAAATATGAGAAAACTAAATTTTGATTTTCGAATTATGGAAAAGATAGCTTTTAACATTTAACATAGTCATAATGGTTCATAATAGAGTTTGATTTGAGTTTAGCCCTAAATCACAATGTTACGTCATATAACACACTTACCTATAGTTGGATTTGTTACAATGTTTACACTGATGATGTTCACGTATGACTGAGGCATCATCACACTCCTCACTCGGCGATCGCCAACTCGGAACTACTAGCTTACTATATCTTTCAACGATTACGCCCCACCACCTCACCGCGTTAACTGATGGGTGTCATCCAAACACGCAATCAACAAATCACAACCATGACACAATTTGATCGTGGATCGACGCCAATAACTGAACTTTGATGGAGTGCATCTAAAACCAATAATTTCCAGAAATGATCTCCTGTCAAATATTACTCCAATTTACGGCTTAAACGATCCAAAACTAATGGAATCTGAACGTATTTACCGCACTTCCAACAACGTCCATAGGAACCAAGTGCAGTTATGCATTAAGTAAATATATTTCAAATAATTGGCACGATTTTCATTTATATATATCTGCGCGTCTGATTGGTGCTTATTACCGGTGATCGCATACGAGCTTTGGCAATAAGTACTACAGAAAATGTACAAAAGACGATGTTCATTTTCTCGCGCCCCCAATTACACAACCTCGGCCCCGGACGGCGCACATCGGGGTGACCGCGTCTCAATCGTTCCGAATCTTCGCAAGACGTATATCTTTCATCATGCCGCCGGTTAAAGTGCCTAACTACAATAAGTGGAATAAACCACCCACTTCAATATATGAAGATAACTATGGCTACGGGATTAATTTCTATCAACCGATGATTGACTATATTAGTGCTAGAGACCAGGGCGTGACCGCCAAACCCCCGCATTTGCCGTGGAACAACGAACGTGGTTTAGATAAGTACAGATTTGATAAGCCGATACGAACATACTCGGAAGAGGAGGTGAAGAGACTTTCGCATGAGGCTGCTGATCAAGCCAAGCGGGATCTCAACACTTTCACTATCGCGAAACGATCTCCTATCTCAGTGATCGCTACTGCCGATGCGGCAAATGTAGAAAAACACATTGGAACAGAAAGTTTAACTTCCAAAACAAGGAAGAAGAAAGAGGAGAGGGAAAAGTACAAAATTGAAAGGCAAAAGAAGAGAAGGGACGAAATAAATAAGGAGCTGGACTTATATGAAAAGGAAGTTAATGTAGCTGCCGAATTGAGAGGAAAAGCAAAAATGTATAGAGGTAAATCGGCTAAAGCAATCGCTCAGACTCTTTTAGAGGAGAGCAGAAGAAATGTTGCCGAAGATAGACCCACTAAAATGGAGTACCAGAGTAGAAGAATTGTTACCGATAATATGCCAACTAGGATTGAGTTTCGCGGAAAAAGGAGTGTGATTGACAAAAACTTGTCACAGATAACTCAAACCGCGTTATCAAAGGCAGTGGCAGCATCAAGCATTTCAGGTGCCGCTGCTAGTCAGATATCAGAAAAGATGACTGAAACTATACATAGAGCTATACGAGAAACTTCGCCATCTACTTGCGTCGTGAGGGTTAAGGAAGTGCCGGCCGAGGTCCTCCGAGTAGATGATTCATATTTGCAACCTTTGAACCAACTAAAAAAAACGATTAAACAATTTGATGAACTGAGTTCTTACCTAATGGTCGATTCGAGGTGACGTGGATTTTAAATAAGTATCGGTTATTAGTGATATAATTATAGGGGTGAATTCAGAGTTTGAATTTGTATTTTTTTGTCAACAGCAAGCAGACCAGCATCGAAATCGAGCAGTTGAACGCTCGCGTGGTTGAGGCTGAGACCAAACTGAAGACTGAGGTCACCCGCATCAAGAAGAAGCTGCAGATCCATATCACCGAGCTTGAGCTTTCTCTTGATGTTGCCAACAAGACCAACATCGATCTCCAGAAGGTCGTTAAGAAGCAGTCTTTGCAGGTACGTCGCTTTTATTATTTTAGTAACTTAATAGTCAAGGCTATAAATAAGAAAATCCACAGCCACAAATACAGATATGCAAAAAGGTTTTTTTGATGAAACTCATTTAGCATAATTATTTTAAGGTTTTTAATAACCTACCTATATCAATCTCATAGCCTTTCTGTTGTCATTGAAAAGTCATAAGTTCTGGTCCGTACTTCACCTAGGTTCTGCACCTGGGTGAAGCACGGGGACTTAGGGTCCCGTGCTCAAAAATCACAGTTCACCTGCCTCTATACAAAAGTCCTGTTACTTTTCTAGCTCACCGAGATCCAGACCCACTACGACGAGGTCCAGAGGCAGCTCCAGGTGACGCTCGACCAGTATGGCGTCGCCCAGCGCAGGATACAGTCCCTCACCGGCGAGGTCGAGGAGATCCGTGGCAACTACGAGCAGGTCAGTGCAGAAAACATCGATCAAAACACTATCATTGATCTTCGTTGCAAACTTGAAAGTGATCTGGCAAAATAAATATCTCAATGTGGCTGATAGCGGCTATAGCATCACATACTGGAAGCCAAATTTGAAATCAAAACAAATTAATCACGTTAGCCAGTTCCACGCATGGATCTGCGAGACAGTTTTCGATGACGTCATGCGATAATTAGTTGCACCTGTTGCTGTAGACTGCTGAGAATCTGCAACATTATAATATCTGTAGCCATGTCTACCGTTACCTTGTATCATTATATCATTGTATCGAACAGATGCCAATAATGATTCACAAATTGGCACAATCAGGCAGTTTCTTATAAAAAACTTGTGATTCACCCAGGCCCTTCGCGCTAAGCGCACCGTCGAGCAGTCGTATGAGGAGGCGGTGACCCGCATCAATGAGCTGACCGTCATCAACGTCAACCTGTCCAGCAGCAAGGCTAAGATTGAGCAGGAGCTCGGTGCCGTCGCCGCTGACTATGATGAGATCACCAAGGAGCTGCGCATTGCTGACGAAAGGTTCCAGCGCGTCCAGGTTAGTTCTGAATAGATTGCTCTAGCTCTTGGAATCATTAAGCCTTGATAGCTGATGGGCTATGACTGGGACTGTGAAATTTCGTGTTATGTTTTTAATTTCTCTGGATTTGAATTATACCTACTTATCGACATTCTAATTTTTTTACTGCTCTACCAGCTAACAGTTCAGCGATAAAAATGAATTTCATGGTCAATTTTTCAGACTGAACTCAAACACACCGTTGAGCACTTGCACGAAGAGCAGGAAAGGATCGTCAAGATCGAAGCTGTCAAGAAGTCTCTTGAGATCGAAGTCAAGGTTTGTGAAGCCGTTTACCTTATTGAAAATTCAAAATATTTTTAATAGTTGGTAGATCATACCAGAATATAATAAAGACTCAAATTTTAAGTCGAAGCACAAAATCCTATCCAGCTCACACTTTTTGTCTCACTTTCTAGAACATCTCTGTCCGTCTTGAAGAGGTTGAGGCCAATGCCATCGTCGGTGGCAAGCGCATCATCAGCAAACTTGAGGCCCGCATCAAGGACATGGAACTGGAAACCGATGAGGAGAAGAGGAGGCACGCTGAAACTATCAAGATCCTCCGCAAGAAGGAGCGCCAGCTCAAGGAGGTCATGATCCAATGCGAAGAGGACCAGAAGAACATCGTCCTGCTCCAGGACTCTCTCGAAAAGACCTCCCAGAAGGTCAACATCTACAAGAGGCAACTGACGGAACAGGTAAGATTCTTTCTATATTACTGTATTAAAGTAGATCCTCTCATAAACACTTGATCTTGCACGATTTTTCGATCCAGTTATCCGCAATATTGACTTCTTCTTCAAGTTTCTGTCTGTTATTATGGTCAGCGAACTAAAAAACTAAACCGTTCTGCCAACAGGAGGGTATGTCCCAGCAGAGCGTGACCCGGGTGCGACGATTCCAACGCGAGTTGGAAGCCGCCGAGGACCGCGCCGACTGTGCCGAGAGCAATCTGTCCCTGATCCGCGCCAAGCACCGCACCTTCGTCACCACCTCCACCGTGCCCGGCTCCCAGGTCTACCTGGTGCAGGAGTCCCGTGCCATCAGCTCAGAGCGTATGTGAGCGCCCCACCCAAAGCCCCACCACACCAGCATTTCTCTCCATCTGTCGATATCGGGGCGCAATTCCGGTCGGGTATAATAAGCCTAGTCGTTCGTTAAGTGATGTACCAGCGGTAGATGGCGCCAGCGGGCGCGGCCTGGCCGCAGCTCGCCGGCGCCCTCTATGGGCTGGCGGCGAGTCGGGACGGGCGCTCGGCGCTACGGCTCGCCCTAACGTTGCCGTGTCTCCGCACTACTCCGGCCAAACGCCGACCGCTCGTCCCATCGGACGTTTTTAATGTAACGCTAATTCAACCAAATAAAGGAACCAAAAACTTTAAGCTTTTTTTTTCAATATTTTTCTAATATAAGGTCACCGGCGCTATAGAATACAATGTCGTTATGTACCGTAATTTAGGTGCAGTAGTTTAAAATAAAAGAATTATTTTATATTATTATTTATTAATGGTGCAATGCATATTGTACGTTTGTAACTGTAACTTTTATTAATTAAAAATAAATGCTATTTATGTTAAAGAAACAAAAAAAGCAATAAAACTTCAAAAGTAACCTGGGTTTTTATTTCGGCCAGAACGATCACAAACACCGATTTAAGAAAGTTGATGGATAAAATAATGTTAAGCACACTAAATTAAGTCAATACTGTTCCAGGATATATCAGCCTGGCAGCAGCAACATTGTAGGTACACAAGATCAATGTGAAAAACACAACTTCAAACAGATTGCTCCTGTTGTAAAAAAATAAGTCGTTTATCTTTGACGACATGTCAACCTCTCCTGAAGAAGCCCTGTTCCTAGGAGGAGAGAAACACGAGATTCAGTTGCATGTAGCATGCAGATTTTGGCACTTCCTGGACTTTCTTCGCACGTCATGAATTTCCGCCTGATTCAATTACTTATTCTATAAGATTAGTTTAGTCGAGTCATTCATTCCATTGTTAATAAAAAGGTGGCAAAGAGCGAACTGAATGAAATGGAATTAGTCACATAAGTTCATGAATCAGAATTGGTTTATCCATATGTAAAACAAGCGCTCCGCATATCACTAGTACAACATAGACCTGCACAATATGTACTACCTATCGATAAGTTATTTAGCACTTAGCAGAAGAGTAAAAACGAGTTCCACAATGTCAGAATACCGGCTTGACGGCCCCTACATGATGAGTGCACTCAAGAAGAGGGTTCTGAAATTGAATAATAAACTCGCAACAGAAGTTTTTCCAGAACACTCACAAGTTACCTCTAACCAACTCATCGGAAGTTTTGTTCATTATCATTATTATAAGCCTATATTGTCCCACTGCTGGGCAAAGGCCTCCCGACCCTCCTTCCATATTTCGCGATCTAGTGCGATTGTAGGCCAATCGTTTGCGAAACAATCCAAGCTCATCCTGCCACCTCCTTCTGGGCCTGCCGTGTTGTCGTTTCCTGCTATTTGCTGGTAATTTTTGCCCATTGCTCCTCCGACATGCGGCAGTTTTGTTTAGGTGAGATTTTTAATATTTTCATTATTCAGTTTTGTATGTCCTTCTACATCGAACCTTCTTATTTTAGAGTCCCACCCGTAAGCAAATCTGGCGAAATGTCCCAACCCTTAGGGGATGCAGACGTGATGTCATGAATAAAAATATATGTAGTATCCACCACTTTTAATTCGAAATTATCTTGAACATGAAGTGCTCAAACACTATAGAGTTCGAGACGAGACATTAGAGAGAGACATTATCATTTGATGTCTCTCAGAACTTTCAGATTTCAGAAGAAATCAGTATATTTCTTGACCTGTTCAAAGTTCCCTGCATACTGCAGTCATCAGTATGTTTGCCTAGTAGGTTCGGTATAGGCGCTTACGATCGTTTCAAGCAACGTTGCTAACCGTCGTTCGTTGCCGTACTTTGATGAGTTTTATGATTTATTTAGGGTCGGTACAATATGTCTTCTTCTTCTATACCTATTTCTCTATTAGTAGCTCATCTTAGCAGCCTTTCCAGCCATATGATTATGCACACAGTCCATCCAATGATTGTTTGGTCTTCCCTTACTCTTATAGCCATTCTAATTCATACTATATCGTACCTAATGGGTGTAAAAAGACACTTTAATGAAACGCACTTGTTCTTCGCGACATTGCAATCATTTTTTCTTATGGACCCTACCTGGGAAGCTTCTAGTTACGGAGATATTGGAGGTCAACGTTCCAACATTTTCACAACTTTTTTTTTAATACAATTTATTAATGTATAGCTTTACTTTAAACACTTCCATGAACCTTTATATTCAATGGATCCATCAGCACAATGTTTTGAGTGCTTTACATCGAGTCCTAACGAAAAACGTGATTGCTCACCCCAAAATAAAAAGTCGTTTCCCAGCAATATTTTTTGCGTAGACTTATTTAGTTTGATATACAGAATGATTGGTTACAACTTCGTGAAGGGTCCGTTTACACCTTGTAAATTGGAATACTGTTGCCAATAGAAATACCACCGTGCAATGAAATCTTACTTAATTAAAGGTTATTAACTGTGGTTGGGTAAGCAAATTAACTCCAAGTCTACAGAATGTTTCCGAAGAAGTCACAAACACCAACGGGTTAAACTTATCAAAGTAGAAAGCTTTACCCGTAATTTATATTTTCACTGATTGGAAAGTAGGCATTAATCACTGGATAAGGCAAATCAAGCTAACGGAATGTTTGACCACGTTAATTACTCTCATAAGGCATTTCTCTCACTTTGTAGGTAAATAATCCAGTGTTTTAGAGATTTTTTTTTCGGAAAAGCCAGTTACCTAGTACTTAGGTACTTGCAACGGGTGTGCGTGTATGACCAGAGGGGCTAAAAGGTCGCTTTAGCCGAACCATCATCTGCGCTAGCCTTTTCCCAACTACATTGGGGTAACCTTCCAGTCTAACCGGATGCTGCTGAATACCAGGATTTTACATGGAGCGTCTGCCTATCTGACCTCAACCCAGTTTGTACTGGGTAATTCGAATCCCCTTGGTAAGACTGGTTGTCAGACTTTTTGGGCCACTGACTGCCTAACGACTGTCAAAGATCTACAAATGACATCCGGGAACAACGGCTTAACGTGCTTTCCGAGGCACGGAGGAAACTTGGTATGTAATGGGTGGTCACCCATCCAGCTTTAGTCGAATCTAGGATAATAATATGAATTGTGTTACAATCCGAAAATTATTAATATTAACTGCGTCATGAGAATAAGAAGTGACTCTCAAGTCTAGTTTATTTATGGCATTTCATCATCAACCCTGGCCTCGACTTACGTGGCTTAGGAGGCAGGTGACCAGAGAGGCAGTTCCTTTGAATCAATTAGTTGATCCCCACTAGAGACATCCATTGTCGTCTTCTAAAGGATTCAATGTGTTTGCTCTCCGTGATGCAGGCTGAATGTTTGTATTTGTAAACGCACAGACCAGCCTACAACAGAATTAAAATCTTACCTTTACACTGATAAAAAAGATGAACATATATCTGAATTTCCAAATTGGTATTATTTGACTTTTTAATATATTCATTAACTAGCTTTTGCCCGTGGCTTCGCTCCCGTTAATTTATAATTTGACAATCAATTCGGGTAGTACTCTGCTTGTAATAAAATAATGCAATCACGATTCGAAGGTACGTGGCGCCATCTATTATCATAAGAATGTTTCTGTTGTTTTTCTCGGGAACAGTACCTACTTATTTTCGGGATGAAAGGTACCCTATGTCCATTTCTGTACACCTGACAACGTACAAGCAAAATTTCGGGATGATCGGTTCAAAGGTTTAGGCTTGAAAAGGTAACAAAAAAACAAACTTACTTTCACATTTATTAAATTTAAGGATAATGTGTTAACTGTCTTTTTCAATTTATACTAACTTTCGGTTTCTAGGGTAGCTACTATTAAAGAAAAACATTGCATTCAAGATCTATACGAACTTCATAGAATGCATTGTAACTCGGTATAAAATACTGATACATTACCTTATTTTTAGCCTTTCTATAGGAAAATCTGTAACATTTAAAAGTGTACACAGTTGTTCATGAAATGTGTTCTTTTAACTTTATTCGTCTTCTCTAGCATCATCACAGTAAACTACGAGGAAGTCAAAATAAATACGGGTTCGCGATGATCTTCCGTGATCATGATGATGTGTTAAAGGCTTAAGAGTTGCAGGCCGTGGGTTCGAACCCAGGTGGCGCATACTTTGTGTAATTTATTTCATAATCACTGCTCTCAAAACGGTGAAGAAAAACGTCGTAAGGGAACCGGCATGTCCTAGTCCATGTGAATTCTCACCCGCAGGCCGCGTGGTGGATTATGACCCATTCCCTCTCATAGAGAGGAGGCTTTTGACCCACCAGTGGGAACATTACAGGCTGATTATGTTGTGCATGGCCCATGAGCTGACTGGTTTATACATAAACTATGAAGATAACTGATCTTGAGGAGGAGTTCTTGGCTAAATAATAACAGCCGCTCGGGTCGATCCTCAGGTTATGCCGCGCATGACTTGGTTGGTCCTTGGATGGGTGACACTCATTACATACCGAGTTTCCTCCGTGCCTCAGAAAGCGCACTAAGCCGTTGGTCCCGGCTGTCATTTGAAGATGTTTGACGGTCATTATAGGTAGTCAATGGCCCGAAAGTCAAGCCATATTACCCAATACTAATGGGACTGTCTATCTGAGATAGGGTTGAGGAGGTCAGATAAGCAGTCGCTCAATGTAAAATACTGGTACTCAGCTGCATCCGGTTAGACTGGAAGCCGACTCCAACATAGTTGGGAAAAGGCTAGGCAGATGATGGTAGCTGATGTTGAGGTAAAGCAGGTAAAATTAATTAATTAAACGTTAATGGACTCTAAGGATTAACACTATACGTTCTACCTGTCAATTAGCAGAATCAATTAATTAACTTTGATTATTGACCCGTCGGTGTCGATGGCTGACTGATTTCCAGTGCTTTGTTGTTGGCCTTTGTGGTTGGTTGTTTAGTTACTAGGACATCAAATGGCTCTAGGAGAAATCGTATCCCATAAAATACTAGATTTTCAGAACGATAATTAATTTATACCTTACGATTTAAACGTCAATACTTTTTGCAATTTTTGTGGCCATTTAAAATTGTGTTTTTTAATATTCATTACTGTTTGGTTTAAAAATATTTTAAGCTTTCACGATTTACAACTAAACTTATACTGTCACTGACGAGATATCTTCAGTGATTGTTCATTATTTTGAGCTCCCGATATAAAAAAATCCTAAATTAATGAACAATCACGGAAGATATCCCTTAAGTGACAGTATAAGTTTTAAAATATTTTATTCTCAAAAAATACACAAAGTACACAAGAACAGCAAAGCAATGCTATTTATAAAAAGTATATAATTATTATATTCATAAAAAGTTCGTCACTGCATCAATCACGGTCTATAATACCCATCCACTGCATTCAGTTTGTGGCTAGGATATTATTTACCATTAAATAATAAGCTAATTAAGTATTGAAGCATTGATTGAGTGTAAACTTTTATACATATAAACATAACATCACGCCTGTAATCCCCAAGGTTTAGGCAGAGGTGTAACTAATAGCACACCCACATTTCGCCAGTTAAAAACTAACTGACAACTAACCTAACTTTAGCTTGTTAACTTTTATACATGAAGGTGTAGGTACCTGTGCTCGCAAACCTAGTTCTCATTTTTTTATATTATACATATTATTTGTTTTTTTTTTATTATTACTGCAACAGTAAGAATTTTAACGGCTGGCCGCACATAACAGCTACATCGGGGCTTAGCGCATCAAATTCCAATACAATAAAGCCAGTGGCGGCCCGCCTGTAGTATGCAATAGTTGAAACAAAATATACCAAGGTGATGTAGAAAGATTTCAGCAACACAGCGTATCCGTCTAAACTGCGCTACGTCAAAAGTGTCGTAGTCGTGTCGTCCCCATCCCGCGGCGTGTGAGTCGATCCGTGTCGGGGCAGCGAGACACCAGACGCCGCCCGCCCAGTCGTCGGCCGCCCGCCCAGCAGCGCACGCGCAACTCCACGCCACATCACTACAGGTCAGTACCCATTGCATTTTTAACTAAAATACACCCATTTATATCTACCCGAGCAACCGAAACTGCATCAAAATGTTCGTCGCGTTATCCGCGTTCATTCAACATATATTTTATTTTAGTACTGAAGTACATTCGATGCATGTCGTCCGGACTGAATGTGTAATTAACCAAAACGGCATTTTGTATAAGCATTGCAACACTTTTTAGATAAACACGCGTCGCACGAGAATAACTTGACGTTACAATTTAATGCTGATAAAGTGAATCAGTATTGTTTGATAGTTGAGAAGTGTCACGTGGTACTTGGATTTCGCTGTACGGTACTGTTTTATTTTTCTCGTGTAGTTCTTCTTCATCGGTACTTTTTATAGTTTCCGTACATACAAATGCGTGTATTAATTGTTTTTTGGTATAATGACTTCTTTCTTTATCTTATGGTTAGTACCCAACCTGTTGTAGAAATTTTTTATGCCGCCCATGGACCTCTGAATTGGCTTTACATGCCGTCGAGAAATATCTCTCAGACCAGCTGGTTTCCTCACGATGTTTTCCTTCACCGAAGCAAGTGATAATTTTACAATACGCACATGAATCCGAAAAATCAGCGGTACGTGTCTTGGAGACCTATGACTGTGCAGTCCGACGGTCACACTACTAGGCAATTACTGCTTATAATGTGTGTAACGTGTATTTATTGTCTTTGGTATAATGACTGATAAGAGATTACAGAGACTAGTTACAGTTTTTTGTTTGTAGAGTCTTGCTTTGCGCTGTATAGTTGGTGCCTACCGTAAATAAACAAGGTCCTAATAATTCATTTTCTCCACTATAAAGATACAATTATGATACACCTTTTCTCATTCATAACAATATATTTTTTACACAACTATTCACTAGTAAACAAAAATTTATAAATCTTCTCATTTTAAATCCGTTTGAAATTATAAGCAATCTCAAGTTTTAAATGACACAGTGATCTAATTGAATCTATAAATATTTTGACACGGTTTTAATTTATACATAAGTAATTAAAGTCGGTAATTACAGCCAAGTGTTGCTAGTGTGTCTATGTACTGCGAGACTATATGTATACAAAGAGAAAGTATAGTGTATGATATGAACCTTGAACAACTATAATTTCGTTTACCAGGCAAATAGTAGGATGGATAGGTACAGGCTTAACCAACACTTGGAATAGGTTCTGGTCACTCAAAGTACATAACATAACATATCATCAAGCCTGTAGCCCCTAAAGGGTTAGGAGGCGGTCTACCTAGTAGTACACCCACATTTCTTCACTTAACATCAATAAAATACTGTACTAGAATTTAAGTTCAACTACTGCTTGTCGTACTCAAGAAAAGTATTAAATGTTCATTTCAACTCCGTCTTGTCACCCAAAAGAAATATTGGGTTATGCGCAGTTCGTCCTATTGGCACTTCGTCCCGCGTTCAAAAATCATCCCATTCGCAGTTGGTCCTGTTCGCAGTCGGTCCCATTCGCAGTTAGTCCCATTCGCAGTTCGTCTCGTTCGCAGTTCGTCCCGTTCGCAATTCGAACTTCTACAATTTTCTACGACAGTTCAAACGTCAGTGACTGTTGCAGACATGATGTGATGTCATGTATGTACCTCAATCTGCCTTGTTTATATCCAATTTTTTGGTCTTAATAGAATAATTTAACCAATTGGATGTGCTTTATTCAAGCAAAAATTGCAATTACAATATTAAAATAAAATCTTAGTGAAATTTTAAGTAGTTTCAAATAAAAGTGTTTCTTTGACACATAGCTTTTCACTACCGGCATAATCGAGGACGGTGCGTTTTCAGGTTGCGTTCAGTTTCACTAAAAATTATACAACAACTGATGTATTAGCAAATTAAACAAGTGTGCCACATTGTTTTTAAGGTCGAATACAATGCATTTTTTAAATATATATTTTTTTGCATTTCTTGCATATTCCCTATTGCTTACGGCTGCCGGATATGAGTCAAGTAGATAAGTACCTAAGATTAATTGATTTTTCTGTTCATTATCATCGATTAGAAGGAATACATACACAACGTCTCTTCGAAAGGAGAAATTAAAAATGTTTCGTCGTTTGAATCAGTTGTGTCACGTAAAATAATGAATCACAGTATTTCACTTAAACTGATTTCAAAACCACAATTAGATTTGCCATCACTAGTTTTAAAGATACAATTTACCATAGATTGGTATCTATGGTAAGTAGTGACCTTTATGTACCTTGAAATAAGGCTTCTTTTAAGTTAATACGGTTAGTGGTAATAACTGTGAAAGCACTGTAAACTCGCTGTTCAACTAACGCAAATGTAACTCATCCATTACATTATTATAAATGCGATGCATTACATATCGCTGTCAAATGTTGTGAGTGTGTTAATTAATCTATAGACTTTGTTTTAATATGCTTTTAAGGTGACACATAATTAGTGATCGGATATTCAGATCCATATTAACCTAAAGTATGGAAGCGGCTTCTTTAAATGCCTTTTTTATTCACGGGATCAGGTAATTTATATAATTCTTCACTGTGTATTAAAAGAAGTACTCAAAAGCATCATGAATATGTATAATTTATTTAAAACCAGACCGGCAAGATTTATTTTTTTGAAAATATCAATTTAAAAATACTACAACTTAAAAAAGTAAATTCAAATTTTGCTGAGGAAATATCGAATAGGACAAAATGGTAAATATGACTGGGCACAAAACATTTGAATTGAAAGAATAAAATGAAAAACTTACTATTTATTTAAATAAATCAGGACTTTTCCCGTACTGACGCGCGCTCCATACTACCCAACACTCAAACTTTAGCCCTTAATGTTTAACTTAAGGATTTCTGTACTATGTAGTTATAACTATAAAGGGTGTAAAAAGACCCTTAACGAAGCCGAAAGGTACTTGTTCTCCCCGTCATTGCGATCATTTTTTGGTCTAGACCATACCTGGGAACCTTCTAGTTTTGGAGATATTGGGGGTCAAAGTTCCAACTTTTTCACAAGTTTTTTTTTAAATACATGTTTCTAATGTAAATTTTTTACTTTAAACACCTTCACGACCCTCGTACTATTCAATCCACCCATCAGCACAATGTTTTGAGTGCGTTACATTGAGTTTTACCGTAAAACGTGATTTCTCACCCTAAAAAAAAAATCGTTTCCCAGCAATAATTTTTGCGTAAAGTTACTTAGTTTGATGTACAGAATGCTTGGTTGACGGCTTGGTGAAGGGTCTGTTTACACCCCGTATAGTACAGAAATTGTGAAGTAGCTTGGCAACTGAAATAACCCAATCACAACAAGTAGGTAGTATAGGTACAAGTGTTCGCTGCCGTGTAATAAATCAATAATATTATGAGTTCGAACAGTAAAATTCTAAAGTAAAGCAATATAAATAACATAAATTTTCTTATTTAATGAAAATAAATAGAAGAATATCTAAATGTGATCATTTCTTCTTCCCAGCTAAGATATTAGAAAGTAGCTAAAAGCGTTTTTTATTATTTCCTTTATTTATTTTCAATACTCGGATAATAGAAATCCATTGTGTACATACCTTATACCTGGTGTTAGTACATAATAACAGTGATTTTCAGAAGCATTTTGCACAGAAGATGAACAAGTTTTGGGGGACTCATCATCTGCCTAGCCTTTTCCCAACTATATTGGGGTCGGCTTCCAGTCTAACCGGATGCAGCTGAATACCAGATTGTCTTTTGAAAATTTTAGTAAAAGTACTGATTCTAAGTCGATTTTCAAAATAAACATTTATTTTGAATTTTGATAATATTTCTCGTAAGATCAAATTAGTTTACCTACTTGAAAATGATAAGCAAGCACAAAACGGAATAGAAAACAAAATGGACAGTAAGAAATCACCTAGATCATCATCGCTATCCACAGCCCCACTTCACCCTCTGTTGGGTATTAGGCCTCTGTTTGTGCCAATTTCCAAGCTTCTGTGCTAGCCCCATCCGGGTTTTATTCGCCTTGGCAACAATGGCGTCTGCGCATTTCGCCACATAGATCAGAGTGCTAAAGAACATTGAACTGTATTTAGTCAAAATACCAGAACATATTATTGTGTTTACAGTTTTACACTGACAGCTACAAGTACAAAATAGATAAAAATATAATTATGTGCATTATTTATAACCAGGTAGTCTGATTGATTCTATTTCGGAACGGATCGTGAACTCAACTTTCTTGCTAGAAATGAACTACGACAACGCCATTGGGTTTTATATACATAAACTTAGTTGTGGTTGCAACACTATGGCACAGTTCTAGGTATCTATGGTTTCAGTGTGTTTTGAAATTCTTCTTATCTTTTCAACAAAATTAGATTACATTTTTGGGTCATACATTACTCTCATAGACCGACCGCTTTAATGAGTCCTCCACCTTGCTCAAGGCATATTAAGCGTCCACAAAGTCCTAACAATATCCCACAGGTTATTTACTTTAAACTTTTTCAATTAATTTCGTAATCCGTAGGTATTACGATATTAATTGAACCAATACGTGATCAACCTTGAAAATATTCCATTTACATTGATATCTTCGCGAGGACTCATTAAAGCGGTCGGTCTATAATATTCGCCACAAAGACTAAGCACCAGCGCTTACTTATTCTTTGTAGAAGAAAAGGTAAGGTTGGGTATAATTTTCTATTTCCCACAGGTAAATCTGCATTTACTCCGATACGCGGGGTAATATAACGTAAAAACTATCCTATGATGTTTTAACTCAATTTATTACGGCAAGCACAACAATTAGTTTTAGTAGCAACCATACATATTTAATAAACTAGCTTTTGCCCGCGACTTCGTTCGCGTGGTAATTTTGATGAGTATGAGTGAGAAAAAAAAAAAGATAGCCTTTGTCCTTCCCCAGGATAGAATCTATCTGCTTGCCGAGTTTCATTACGATCCGATCAGCTATTTAGTCGTGAAAAGGTAGCAAACAAGCAAACAAACAGAGTTACTTTCGCATTTATAATAGTAGTATGGGTAGTATGGATAAATACTTAAAATAAAATAAAAAATTTAGAAATGTGAAACGACCGTTAAATTTAATATTAGACAATACGCTAATGGAACATCGAATATGTTACCATCCATGTTTTCATTTGTGCAATGATCATGAAAATGAGACACACAGTGGACCCACCTGCTTTGTTCTGTGTCGTTTGTTTGACAAGCACTTTATTGCATACAATTGTCTTGGATATCAAAGCGATGAAGTCCTGCAAATACGTCATATTCATACGTTTGAACCCAATGGACCGTTTTCAATTCATGCTGGAAAACGTGAGTGCATTGTAGAAGAACAAAGTGACCTTTATTCACCTTGAAATAAGGTTTCTAGAAGAACCTTTTGGGAAAGTTATGGAATAAAATAATCTTTATTTGTTTGGAATATACCGATACCTTTAGGTTCAAAGGGCGTATCCACCAAAACACGATTTTTCAGGAGAGCCAAAAAACAAAAAAACTAAACAGTTTTCCGACATAACTTTTTGTTCTTACCTATAAACGAGAGAAAAAGCAAAAGACAAAACTTGTTAGAATTTTGGGATAAAAACATCGTAGAATAATATATAAAGTAAATCTAACAATTAAAATAATAGACTTTGTATACAACCTAAAATTTAAAGAAAATCAATGTTTAGCGATCCAAAAATGATGGATGTATCCATCACCTTTTTCCGAATATCGAAATTTAAGTCGAAAATCTAAGGATGACTGCATTTAAATCTCATTTTGGCCAAAATGGCGGTTACGCCCTTTGAGCCTAAAGGTATCGATATGATACAGTGAGTTCTTAAAAGTAAAGGTTCTACATATAATATTTCGATTACTAGAATTTATGGTGCGCCTTTGGAGGTAAAAGATACAAATAGAAAATACTGGTAATACATACATAAGCAATAGTTTACATAGATATTGTTGTTATTAGTGAGCCCCTAACTACATAAGCAGTTAGTCTATCTTGATGTTAGGGATTTGATTTCCCGATTGGGCACTACGAAGGTGATAAGAAATGTGGTGGTGCCGAATTGTATGTGCGTGTGTAAGAGTGGTGTGTGTGTATGATGTTTTTTTTATGTTAGACTTGGCCCAATACAGTTTGTGCGCGAAAATAGTGGAAATCCAGTTTATTTTCTATCACAATTTGTTTTCTTTTCGTAAGCAAAGAAATCAATATGCGTTTGTCAGCATTAACAAACCGCGAGCCGACACCTGCGCTTAGGCATACAATTTACATGACTAAAGTAGATCGCAATTCATTAACAAAACGTGCCTTATTATCGTGGGAATTAGCGGGTTTAGTTTACTCGTATTTCGTGCATTTTATTGTTACGATGATATCTACAGTTTTTATAGATATTTGATTTTGCTGAAGATGAGTTTTTTGACGCCATTTTTAAGTTTATTGTTAAGTTTGTTACTTTAGGTTATTTTAATTTATAAATGTGTACAATATTCAAAGCTTGAATAAATAATTATATTCTTCAGGGATATGTATTACAAGGTGTAAACGGTTAACCAAGCATCCTATACAATGTACATCAAACTATGCAACCCTACGCAAAAATTATTGCTGGGAAACGACGTTACTTTTGGGGTCAAAAATCACGGTTTACGGTAGAAGTCAATATAACGCATTTAAAACATTGTGCTGATGGATGCATGGAATAGTATAGAGGTCATGGAGGTATTTTATAAAGTAAAATTATAATATTGCAAAATGGTATTTAAAAGAAACTTGTGAAGATGTTGTAACTTTGACCTCCATAATTATCTCCGTAACTAAAAGATTCCTAGGTCCGCAACAAGAACTTGATCATAATGACGCGGACGGCAAGAACAAGTGCCCTTCGGCTTCGTTAAGGGGCTGTTTATACCCATTATATTTATTGTATCTAGGTACCATCAGTTGACTGCTCTGTTATCATATAATAAAACCCCTAACATAGAATAGCCGTACAGGTCGTCCTAAGATTAAGTCACGCTTTCCGTCTTCGGACTGTGAATGGGTGACCATCCATTTCATACAGACCTCTCCGTGACTTGCAAACACGTGAAGCCTGAAAATCTATAAACTAGTATTTTCAAAGGATATTCATCATCATCTGTCTAGCCTTTTCCCAACTATGTTGGGGTCGGCTTCCAGTCTAACTGGATGCAGCTGAATACCAGTATTTTACATGGAGCGCCTGCCTATTTGACCTCCACAACCCAATTAGTACTGGGTAATACGATACCTCTTGGTAAGACTGGTTGTCAGACATTTTCAAAGGATATTGTTACCCAGTAAATGGGTTGTAGAGGTCAGATAGAATCAGATAGTCGCTCCATATAAGATACTGGTATTCGGTTGCATCCGTTTAGACTGGAATCCAAACCCAACATAATTGGGAAAAGGCTAGACCGATTTCGATCTTAGCAACGTATTCCAAAATAATAACATAACCTGCATTGTTTACATTATTTAATTACTCAACACCGTCAATTTTAAGGTTAATAATAAACAAAAAACGAACAGCCGGTTCCTCTCACTATTTCCTTCGTGCACATTTCGTACATTGTTACGTTGAAAAATTGGCTCGAATCTGTGTCAAGTTCGTGAACATTAATTTATTATTATATTACAGCTGTTATATACCTACGGGTTCCTGTTTTTTGCAACGATCCGTAGGATTTACGAGCCGTATCATTCGTTGGATCTTGTTGGATTATGTTATTTCTCAATTTCGACGATATTAATTTATACTGGTTAGTTATTGTTTTGGTACGTTATGTTCATTTTCTTGTTGTGAAAGATGATTCGTGTACTGTTTTAAATTAATATTTTGTTCTTTAGGCAAATCGCGCTATCTCAGTGGGTACCTAATCGAAACCGATTTAGTGTCTGTACCACCCAGTTCGGTGTTTGGCTGCATCAATTTTATTTTTTATCGCAAGAAAATGTGCAGGATAGTCTTATGTAACAATTATCAACATTCGTTCTTACATAACATCACGCCTGCGATCCTCGAAAGGTAGAAAGCAGAGGTGAACGCAAAAACACACCCTACATTAGGTACTGATAAATATGAGGTCCTGGATTCGATTCGCTGGACGGGCAAACTGTTATTGGTTTTTTCATCAGGCATTTTTCAGTAACGGACACGAAGTCTGGACTCGTGCCCGGTTGATGATTTGCAGTAGATAAACACTTAACCATACGGTTAGACTGGAAGCCAACCTCAAGATAGTTAGGACAAGGCTAGGCAGATGATGAAAAATCATTTTCATCGTGTTTGGTTGGTTGAGTAAGATACTGCAACTGAAGCTGTAGACAGCAGCTAGTAACTAAATATAATTTCGTACAGGCCACACAATATTGTTAGTATAATGTTGTCGGAGCGATTGACCGGCCGACTGAACCCCGTTGCCAAGACATGTTTGTTTACTAAATGGGACACTCATTTTGGCATGTATTATGATCCAAATACGAGCTGGGATAAACTAAAGCATATTTCAGTTCTGGGAAAATATTTTCTTTTTACAGTCGTTACGGGTAGGCAGTTTCTTCTTTTCGTATCATGGGCGTATACGGGGTCGAAGGGTCACCGACGCCGAAAACGGTAACCACGTATTCAGTACATCATTCTGAGCCCCCTCACATAGAAATTTTTTATCGGTTGTTTCTTACAAAAGTGCAATAACACAGTCAAAATGTATGGAACAGCTGATTTTTTTAAATAACCGATGAAAAATTTTAATTGAAAAAAAGACTCAGATTGATGTACTGAATACGTGGTAACCGTTTTCGCGTCGGTGTCCCTTCCACCCCGTATTGTTACCCAGCTACTGACTTGTACAGGTAAGATACCCACGCAGCTGCTCCATGTAAAGTACTGTTATTCAGCTGCATCCGGTTAGACTTGAAGCCAGTCTCAATCTGGGAAAAGGCTGGACAGATAGAAAAGAAAAAGTATTTATTAGACTCGCACAGGACAAAACAATAAAACAACATCCTCAAGATAGTTAGGAAAAGGCTACGTAGATAATAAAGTATATGGAGCGAATTTTTTGCCATAAACCTGTCAACCAGGTACAAATCCAGACTACACGGTATTTTTAAATTCATTAATTTTCTGGTGTGAAAACCCAATAATCCCTCAGCATGGATTTGCTAATTAAAGTACCAACTCCATCGACAAGATAGATAAGTCTTATCATTAACTGGTCTACTAGAAAGCGTTTCTTGGCAAACAAAACACGTGCGTAAAGCTTTAAAGGCACCTGTAGGGAAAGTCTCACTTTACCTACCTCGTGTCATCAAAGCCTTTGATCTAACGCCGCTAGGATTCAATAATTGCTGCACGATCACAAGTAGGTACATTCTCAGAGCCCAGTATCGCAAACATCCAATGTATGTCTTCACGTACTCGTCATTATCAGAGCTGTTCTTCTTTCCTTGTATTGGACGAAAAATAGATCAAGTAGTGCAAAAAAAAATCCAAGCGGCATTGTGCCCCAGGAAGATATTATATCCGACTCGGAATTACATTTGAGTATTATTAGGTATACCTATTTCTTTCTTCGTGTGGTTAGTGCTTAACCTGGTGTCAGAGTTTTCATGATAAATATCTCTCAGGCATGTTTGGTTTCCTCACGATGTTTTCCTTCACCGAAGCTAGTGATAATTTTACAATATGCACATGAATTCAAAAAATCAGAGGTGCGTGCCTTGGATTCTAAACTCATGACCTATGACTTGGCAGTCCAACGGTCACACCACTAAGCTACGACCGTTTTTATTATTACCTTTAATAAAATTATATTAAAATGTACCAATGATTAACTACCCAACATTATCGCGTTAGCAAGAAACTAGGTTTTCGAAGTCAGCTGCATTTGGTTAGACTGGAGCCCCGTTCTGACGGGGCTCTAGTCCAGCTCCAGGTGAGAAATGTCTAGGCAGATGATGAAATAAATAACATAAATTTGCACCTGTTTGCCGCAAAGGGTTTGTCTGGGGCTTATTTTATAGTCAACCACATTTTGACAGTTTATCTCAAACTCATGTAATAGGGGACGAGCATATTGTCAAATGTGAATGTACCGAACACCTCTGTGTAATAGAGACTTATAAAATCGTTGTAATGGAATAGTCAAAAGAAATAGTCATAGTCATAGCTACTCGTATATTCCAGACATTGAATGGGTACAACAAGAACCCACGCATCTAGTAGTTTTCCACACTGTGTTGAAAAACATCTCTTGTCTTAGATATATTTACCTTCATTGTTCAAAACAAATATGTATGTATGTATCTTAGACATTTTCTGTACATTTACATGAATAACGAACCAAATATCCTATCGAGGTTACTGCTACTGTATACGCTTCTAATAAAGCCGTAAACAACCTATGTGTTTGTTCATTGAAAATAGTTATAGAGTCAAAGGATAACAGTTTTTGTAAGATTTGGTCTGTTTGTCTGTTTATATGCATATCTTCAGAACTACTACATAGAGCATGATCATAACTTATATTGAGTAACATCATCTGCCTAGCCTTTTCCCAACTATGTTCGGGTCGGCTTCCTGCTCGGATGCAGCTGGATACCAGTATTTTACATGGAGCGACTGCCTATGTGACCTCCACAACCCCGTTAGAACTGAGTAATACGATACCCCTTGGTAAGACTGGTTGTCAGACTTTTTGGAACACTGACTACCTGTAACGACTGTCAAAGATCCACAAATGACAATCAAGGCTTAACGTGCTTTCCGAGGCACGGAGGAAACTCGGTATGTAATGGGTGGTCACCCATCCTCAGACCAACCTAGGCAAGCACGGCTTAACCTAAAGATCGACTAGAGCGGCTGTTATTATTTAGCCACGATCTCCTCATAACTTATATTGAGTAACATTTAGTTTAGAATGCTGGGAAATGAAAGATTTACCGCGAAATCGAAAAATCGAATCGGTTGGATGTATGTAAGCCTGACCAATTGTTTGATGCTCAGCACGATTCTCGGCAACCCAACTTGAGGCTTACTCCTGCCCAGTATCAATCTCACCTCCTCTGATTCTATGAAGACCAACATATCACCAACACTTCTTTATAACTTCCGGTCTTATACTGTTTTCTGACATCCACTCAGACGGAATCACGGGCACAGCTAGTATACAAATAAAATTGCCCACCACTTACAACTTTAAACCCTATCACAACTGAATATAATTGAGAATTACAAAATGGGGCAAGCAAAATAGTTCACGTTGACAGTGTTTTATTACAGAAATCTTTGCTTTTAATTACGTCGAGTGGCTAATAACAGGAATAGTTTTAGCCGAGTCTAGTAAACGAAAGTACGTAATATATTTAGGATAATGCATGCGTGAGCGCATAGAACTTATCTACGTATGAAGACAGAATGAGTTATAATGTTTACGTTTTCAAATGTGCATGCGGTGCATTCTCATGTAGTCCGCATATAACATCTCTTGCAGGACGGCTGAGTTCAGCAGCATATGCTGTTAGAAAAATCCGTCAATTTACTGATGTAGATACCGCAAGGCTAGTCTATTTTAGTTATTTTCATAGTATTATGTCATACGGTATCTTACTATGGGGACGGGCTGCAGACATCGAGTCTATATTTATTCTGCAGAAAAGAGCCATCAGAGCCATATATGATCTTCGTAAGCGCGATTCTCTTAGGGAACTGTTTAAGGAAATTAACATCATGACAGTACCTTGTCAATACATATATGAAAACATCATGTACGTTAGAAAAAATCTGCATTTATTTAGTAAAAGAGGTGACAGACACCACTATAGTACTAGAAACAGGGACCAACTAGTACAGCCAGGTTTCAGGCTAGCTAAAGTAGACTCATCTTTCATGGGGTACTGTTTAAAATGTTACAATAAAATACCTCCCCACATTCTACAACTGAATGAGACGAAATTTAAATCTTGTATTAAACGCACACTATGTGGGCAAGCATATTATAAATTGGGGGATTACATTGATGATAGAAATGCTTGGCTCAATGCTGGTCCTGCTCCACAACTATAGGGGCAGACTAATTGATTAACATGTGAAGTTAATGTTGAAGCTGCAGAAGATTGTAAAAATATCCTTGCATTGTATAGATTCAATCTCTTAGTATTATATAATTGCATAGCACATGTGTGAGTACTATGTACTGTAAAGCTACCATTTACATTTAGTTATCATTCTTTGACTCGAGTTTGCCCTGGCGGTTGAGGGAATGTCATGCTCACTCAAATGTCTCGCTGATGGTGGCGGGTGTGTCGGATCATTTAGTTCCCTTCAAAATGGTTGAGTTGAATGGTGCTGATCCATGCGTCATGTTCGTGAACGGGCGCTGTCAGTTGGGACTGGTCATCTCTTAGCTGCCATGGTTTATTCTAACTTCTTTGTTTTTAAAGTGTTGATCTAATCTTTTACTCTGGACGCTCTTAATGTGCACATCTTTCTACATTGTTCTCACATATATGTATTATCTCAACATGAATGATGTAACCAAGACCTTGTAAAAATATTTTGATTGAAAAGAGTGTCCATGGAGTTTCTTGCCCATTCTTCTCCATAGAGATCTACGCTTTGGAATGGGCAACTACAGTACTTTCACAAGTTATTATGCCTTGTGTCTGGGACTGTAGCTTCGCCTTCTTTGTTTTTCTGACATTCAAAAGTGCCTGTTATGGTCTAATTGAAATAAATGCTTTGAGTTGAGTTGAGTTGAGTTGTAAACTTGTTCTTGTTGAGACATTGTTCTGTTTACACATTTCTTTTTTTTAATTGTGTTTTTCGTTTGTTTCGTTTGAACATGAACATGAATGAAAAAATAATACATGCTCTTTTTGCATCCTAACTCGAAACGAACGACCTCTTCCGTTGACATGATGGAACTTTTTGATCGCAGTGTTTAACCTATGGTCTTAGGCTTTCTCGAAATGAATGGCCTCTTGCGTTGACATGATGGAACTTTTTGATCGGAGCGTAATATGGGCATTGGACTCATATGCTGGGTGCTGGGCAGCGAAAGTGTTAACCTATGGTCTTAGGCTTGGTCTTCGCCATTAGCCATTTGCGAATATAAGAACTTAATAAAGAGAGATGGCAACATTTCCAGACTACCACTAAATAGTTACCGAGATATGGTGGAAGAAGAGTGGGCAGGCCAACAGTCAAATGGGTAGATGACATTCAGGATATGGCGCGTAAGACCTGGTTGAGACTCCCGTTGACCAGGGAAGTATGGCACATAAAGGGTGAATGATGTCAACAGTGGCTGGACCAAGGCTGCTAATGATGCTGATGGCACTGCTACCCCTCTGTTAGTCAAAAGTGATGAATATTGATACTTTTCATTTTCAATTGTATGACCTTGTTTAGAAAACATAGCTAATTAAACAGTTTTCGGCACGGGAGTAATTTTGTAAACGTCCGTAAAACTAAATGAACAACAGAAATACGCTTCTGTTGTTCATTTAGTTTACCAAAATACTCGGTCAAGGTGAAGCTCGATTACCGCGATGTACCGCGTTTTTATAGATTTGGGAATCTTAAAAAAACTTCTTTTGTTTGGTTTACTTTAGATCTTGCTTTTGGGTAGGAAAACCAATCTGCCGAGTAGGATATTTATCCTACTCGGCAGATTGGTATTTATTAATAACCAGCTGTCACCCGCGACTTCTTTAGCGAGGAATAAAAAAAGAATTTGTTAAATTACTCGCCTTTTTTTCTAGCCTTAGTTACTTCTCATAACATCAGCTATCTGCCAGTAAAACCCGATCCCGATCAAAATCGGTGCAGCCGTTTGGGAGATTAGAGGGAACAAACATTCTATAGAAGATTAGTCACAACGTTGATCCATTCATCACAATTACATTAGTCATCACACGGTATCTTGGGATCTAACTTTGAAGTCTAAAACACTACCTAACTCATTGTATAGCATTAATTCTTCAGCATTAAAATAAAATATAACTTATTTTAGGGTAAAATGTTTCCCATCGTGCGCTAGGTCAACTATCGACACGTTTTATTTCCTACATTACTGTTTGCGGATATTTATTATTATCTATTTTGTTGACTTACAGTATCCTCATTCTCAGTATTTAGTTTATTTTTCTCACTTTATAGGAGGTAGTAAATAATATAAAGGAACAGTAAAGTTATTATTTCTTTTTTTCTGAAAAAAAACTTGCAGCTAGGATACAGATAGTTGACAGTTAGCGAAAGAAGGCCAATAAAAAGTTTTCACTGACAATATTATGGTAGCACAAGAAACAGTAGTTATAGTTGCACATGGATCTTTTGGCGCGTGACAATCATCGGAACCAATGCCGCCATTTTGTTTTTCTATACATTTTCCAACGAAAATTAGACCAGAGATTAAGTTTAAGAGAGGACATGGCCTGCGAGGAATTTGAAAAATAGGTATTTGAAGAAACTATTACCGTCGCGCTGCATCAAGCTTGCCCCCTTAGAGTATGGTAGGAACAGCTTCAGCTCAGACCAATTATATCACAAAAATTTTGACGAGATCGACGTTTCGTATTCCCCTTTTTCTCCTCGAAAACTGAGCTGAAGAAAAGGAATTGACAGGGACGTGTCTACAGTAGACCTTGATTTTATGATAGCTCTAGTAGCATTACTCAGGACGAATAAAGGGGAATATTATGAAAGGTCGATTTCGTCAAAACTTGTAAGGAGAAATCGCAGCCCATGTCTCCTCTTAGTTACAGCGCTGTCCTGTCATCTTCAAGCGCCAAAAGATCCATCCAGTACTAGTACCCACGTTTGTGCTTCAAGTTCAAATCAAGACACGTTCCATCGTGGGCGGGTACCATAGTAACCATTTGGTTATCTCCGTGTGACCTGGCTACCGTTGTGAAAAGGCACATTTTTGAACGTACAGGTACTGACATAATAATATGTTAACTATTATGGCCGCCTTTGATAATGCCGCTTTTTGAGACTAAAAGTGAATTTTAATATGTTTTGCTTGACTACAGTATACAGTACCTACCAAGTTTCAAACCAGGAAAGTACATACAGCAAATAGATCAAATTATTTTGAATATAGGTATAACATAGAACTCATAATGCTAACGATAGCGCTGTGCAGGTGGCTACATTACTTAATTCGACACCAAAAACAGAGTTTCTGGGAAATCATCGTAACACGACATTAGCTTACCCCAATCCTTCGTCATCTAGAACTTAATACATTCAAACCAATCACAAAACTCAACATTCAAACGATTCACACCACTCAAATACACAAATACCATATCGAACCAAAAATAGTCCCCTACAACGAACAATTAGAAATAGGGACCATCCCTAACGGATATAGAGACAAACTGGGATATATAAAAATAATTTGTCAGGATATCCCATCGAAATGTTAGCTGCGTGCTATTTTGAGCTGCAGTCAAGATCTGTTCCCTCCCGACGGTCGAGCGTTGTGATAAAATTATGTTGACAAGCTCCGTGTGTGTGTGTAGTGTCATTGTGCATGTGCGTTGCGAATTGTTTTAAAGTGTGCGTCATTTTTATTGGTTTTCAAGCTTTATTGAAATGAGAATTGACGGGGCGGATACTGATCGTGTTTGGTTTTCATGAGATGTTGGTCTACAGTAAAGGATAACGTAATAGTCAAGTCACAGGTAAACTAGAGGAAAACAAATGTTTTCCGATGTCATAATCATAGATTGGTGACGATGAGACAGCGAAAAAGTCTTAAATATTTATTATCTGTGGTTATAGCGACCATAGTAACACACAATTTGTGAAAATTTCAACTGTTCAATCTATTACGGTTCAAAAGACGCCCCTGTGACAGACGGATGGACAGACGAGCCTTACGACGTAGCGACAGAGTGGACTCTTATTATTAACTCCACCCCAGTTTTGCACGGGTGCAATATATGTACATATAAACCTTCCTTTTGAATCACTCTATCTATTGCTGAAAACTGCATTAAAATCCGTTGCATAGTTTAAGAGATGTAAGCGTACAAACAGCGGGAGCGACTTTGTTTTATACTTTGTAAAGATAGGGTCCTGTTAGCACCCTTTGGTTACGGAACTCTAGAACTATAAACTGGTTATTAACTTTACTATGAAAAAGCCTATAAAACTGACTAAAGGATTCCTGAAAAAAGAGGACACAATAATTAAAATTAAATTTAAATTAAAAAACCCCCAACGAAAACCAAAAGATGAAAGATAAATACCCACTTTCATCCCCCATATCTAGTAAATGACTGCACCGATTTTGATAAAACGTATCTAAGAACCATCGCCAAGAAACTAGCTTTCAAATAAAAAAAACTGCATCCAAATTGGTTCACTCGTTTAAGAGCTACGGTGCCAGAGACAGACACACACACACACATTGCGGTCAAACTAACACCCCTCTTTTTGCGACGGGGGTTAAAAACAAGCAATATTCTATCTTTAAACTCTTAGTCTGCGACTTACTACAGATTACTGAGACTCATTAATCCACCGTCAATCTGCAAGTAAAAAGAGAAAACAAAAAATGTATCGGCTAATCGCAGCCTGTCTTAAAACCGATACCACTAGAGGTGTTGTATTGATACCAGAGACCAGTCATGGACTACTAATTATACTTTATCAAATCTTTGCCTACCGTATCTAACCCAAACGTGTTTCCAATTAGTGCTGTGGCTTTCAAACTAATTGTAACAGCGTTTATCCTGTTTCTGTATCTATGTAAGCGTGATTTTATGTACCTGTATATATGGTCTAAGAATTGAGAACATAGCTCTTTGCGCTTGAGAGCGATATAAGCGGATTAATGGTACGAGTTTTGTATCTTTTTTCATGAGTATTACTCGGTCACTGGTTTGGTAGGTATTGATTACTATTTCACCTGATGTTTTTACTTTTATTTTTTATGTCTTTTCTTTACATAAGATCAGGTTTCTAAGTGATAATTATCTTGATAACTATACCTTGATAATAATAAAACAATAATTGATTAACTTACGTGTATCAGAACACGATTTGCCGCTTCCGCGTGTATCCAAACGTGCTAAGAGGGAACAGGGCTTTCGAAGAATTTGAAATATAGGTATTTGAAGAAACTGTAGCCGTCGCTTTACGTCAAGCTGTACAGTGCGATAGGGAAAGCTGCAGCTTATACCACAAAGACAGACCGATTATACCACAAAAATTTAAAAAGATCGACGTAATGTATTCCCTTTTTTTCTCCGCGAAAACTGAACCAATTCAATAATTCTTGACATTTAAATTTTAAGTCAGATTATGTCTAGGTTCCTATCATTTTTTATGTTAAAAACTTATAGAAGTTGTCAGGAATTCCTCTAATCACGGCCGTAAAAATGGGTCATTTTTGTCATTTTTGAAGGATCATATTTTCTTTACGTATTAGTTGTTGAGAAAAGGAAATGACAGGGACGTGCCTACAGCAAATCTTGGTTTTATGAAAAAAAAATGATTTCTCTAGAGGCATTATTCAGGACGAAAAAAGGGGAATACATTTGTATGGAGAATCGCAGCACCTGTTCCCTCTTAAGTGTCAACTTAAAAAAAAACACTAACCAAGTTGTGTTTAATATTTTGTATAATAATAAAATTAGTAACTATAATGGAATTTCTGTTAATAATATTTTAGTAATAGAAATTATCATTTACTAGTTTTTGCCCGCGGCTTCGCTCGCGTTAATTTAGAATTTTACAATTAAACTCTTTATACACAACTAAAGTTTCTATAATAATATTATGATACAATCATGATTCGAAAGACCCGTGGCGCCATCTATTATCATAAGAAAGTTATTGTTGTTTTCCTCGTGAACAGTGCTTTTTTTCGGGATAAAAGGTACCCTATGTCCGTGTCTGTACACCTGACAACGTATATGCAAAATTTCAGGATGATCCGTTCAGTGGTTTAGGCGTGATAAGGTAACGAACAAACAAACAAACTTACTTTCGCATTTATAATATTAGTAAGGATAAGTAAAAAACAAAAGATCATATTATGAATTAGCGTTGATAATTATCCGATAATTGTCAAGATAATTATCTTAATAATTACGATACTCTTTCTGTTTGTTTGTGATTGCACTTCTCCATTCATACTAAACCAAAATTAAAGCCGGAATTAGTTAGTATAGGTAGTTATTTATAAACATTGTCAATGATTCGTTACGGATATGATATTTTGTGTTTACGATCCCTGACAGCGAGTAACGTTTTCAAAGAATCACCTTAATTGAGGTTTTCCTGTAATTATCGTATTGTGATTATAATATAGGCCACTCGGGTACTCGGGCACCACTCGAAAACATGTCACTTCTTACGATATGCCCACTATGTTTAGAACGATATATTTTTGGCATTATATACTGGCTTTCATCCATGCTACGAAGTTTTATTGCGTGTTTTACGAAAAAGCAAATCTATATACCAACTAAATAAAATTGAAAAGCCCGTTTGTAATTTCAAAATTACAGTTTTTTACTGAATGCTCATGAAAGTTTACAAAACAATTATTACAATTTTTGTCTGTCTGTTTGTTCCGGCTAATCTCCGAAACGGCTGGACCGATTTTGACGCGAATTTTTCTGGCAGATAACTGGTGTTATAAGGAGTAACTTACGCTAAATTAGGATTCCGTTCAAAAAAATTAAAATCCATGAAAATGTTAACAAAATCCGATTAAAATAATACACTTAGTAATACTTTTATAATAATTCCACGCGCACGAAGGTCGAGAGGAACAGCTAACATAATGTACCTACTATTATTATGACGGGACTTAGGAACAACAAATTAATATGACTCAGCAGACATTTGGCGTTAAAATTTTAGTAGTAGTCTATGTTTACTATATCTTTATAGTTTATGGTTTGGAGTTATTTATTTGTCATAACATCACCGATTTATGGGACGGACAACACTGAATTTCAAGACGGAACACATAAATAACGGTGTGAAAGGAACACCGCAAAACTAATATGAATTGGACAAAGAAAACTTTTGTTGGCAATCTTATTGTGGTGACATTATTACATTAAAATACCGGTCAAGTACGAGTCGGACTCTAGTATGAAGCGTAGTCGTTTTATAATTTGTTGTTATAGCGGCGACAGCAATACACATTCTGTGAAAATTTCAACTGTCTACCTGGTACGGATCATGAGATACAGTCCGCTGACAGACAGATAGACGGACGGACGGACAGCAGAGGCTTAGTAATAGGATCACGTTGGTTACCCTTCGGGTACGGAACCCTAAAAAAGTAAACGGAAGAAAGATACTAACAATAAAACATAGTTATATCGAAATCGGTTATGTCGTTTACATGTTGCCGTGGAATGAAGAAACTCATACACATACATACATAATTTTGAACTTTGACAACATAAATTAAATAATTGAAACACTCTCCCAAAATATAAAATCTGCAAGGAAAAAATAAACTGACGTGTTGAAACTATTCATAAAAATCATAGTTAAAACAATCTTCAAAATCTCATGTAGTTAGATGAGTCAGCGGTGGTCACCTTGTATACAAACCACCACGTGGCTTGATTCCAAACAGTGACTGTACACGGTTTCATCACTCCAAATCATCGCCCATTCTTACGTACCAACTCATTTTTCTCTGCCATTCATTTATTTTAGACTTTGGGACTGAGCTGCATCATCATCTGTTTAGCAACTATGTCGGGATCGCTGATATTATAAAGAAAGATATGCTAGGTTCATACTGAGCGACGTTCAAATATTGTTGCGTTGTTACGACTGTTGTTAGCTACTGCGCTTAAAGTATTTAAATTACAACAATTGTCTGAATTTGTCTGCAACAATTCGATTTCGGATGAAGCTGAATACTAGTATTTTACATGAAGCAACTGCCTATCTGACCTCCACAACCCAGTTAGTAGGATAAGTATGATACTGCTTTGTAAGACTGGTTGTCAGACGTTCGGGCCACTGATTACCTTAAACGACTGTCAAAGATCTTCAAATGACAGCCTGTATCTACTTGGGACTGAGCTGCATAAGCTTTGCCCAAGCTTTATTAAGGTTGCCTTATATAATGATAAAAATGAACTAAAGAAATGATGTGGCTATTTTCTACTGCGTTTGTAGAGTCTGTCCATTATTTTAATATAGGTATTTCGATTGGCCAATCTAGACAGTGGGCTTACCATGAGTTTGAAATGTATTATTCGTTATCGAATACTATCGCCCTGTCTCTTTCATATTCATCGACTGCTTTACGACACGAGAAGTATATCCGATAGTTTTCGATATCGAGGACAGTTTTTTACAAACTCATGGCAAGGGCACTGGTCCCTCGCTACACGTAGAGTATCGTAAGGCTCCGTGGGGTCTAACAATTACTTTACGTTGACGAATGTTAAGCCTTAAGAATTAGGTTATTGTGATACAACAAAGATAAATACTTATCACATCCAATTACTGTTGTGCTGACCATTAGCTGAACTTATCTTTAGATTAACTTAATTATGGATTATATTGAAATTATGTACAACAGTGGAGTGCTGTAGGCTGATGATGATGATTGGAGATTTTACAAACTGATCTTTACCTTTCACAAAAATAATTGTCAAAATTCGAAGTCGTAAAAAGTGTCGTTCAATTGGCAGCGTTGTTCCACTTATGACTTAGTATAGGACACCTGTTTTAGGTGTCGTGCTTACCTGGGCTGAACCAGTCTTATCCGGGAAAGAGAGTCATTCAATTGTCAGCCTTGTTCCGCTCATGGCTCTTCCAGCATTGGCCACCTCTTTTTGGTGTCGAGCTTACCTGGGCCAGTCTCATCCAGGTCTTCGAGCTACCTTCTGTGTATCCTCTATACGTCATCTAGCTATTTGTCTAACAATGCTCCTAGTCCTTTATCTTTATAGATATTTCCTGCCCGTAAATGGACTACAGTTAATCAATTTAATTGTAAATCAGCTCATCTTAAACCACAATCTTCAATTTTGGGACAGTGTAATAATAACCAATTTCATGTCCAAATCTGACGAAGCAGTTCGTATAAGTTTCGACCTCTTTCGTGAAGGATCGCATATCCTGTGAGTTTACGCTTTACAATTTATTGGTTTTATTTAGCGTTCCGAGAATTCGTGTGTGGTCGCTTCTCCGCTTAAGAGTTGAAAGGGAAATCCGTGTTTAATATGATTTTGAAGTGGGCCGTGCCTGTGTTTTAGATTGTTTGTAACTGTCGCATATTTTCATGGTTTTTGGAGAAAGTCGGACTCGAGTGGAATTTTGGTCAGAAAGAGGGAGGAGAACCCACCTGTGAGAGACTAGTCTCTTTGTAATTTGAGGTAATTGCTCATGCGGTGGTAAGCATTTGAGGCATAAGACAGTGACAATGGAGTTGACGTATATATCTTCATCAAATAAATTAACAATGATTTTTCCGGCGATTCAGTGCAACTTTCTAGTCCTTGAGTGCGATTATTTTTGTATAAGTCTGACTACAATCATAATCCATCTTCAAACCAATCCAGGTTTGAAGCGATGTGCACTTCGATATCTTTGTAATAGGCAATGTTCCGTGTTACTAACTAAAGTCTCTAAAACATGGTTTAAAGAAAAAACTGAAATAACGAATAAAAGACGTGCAAAACATAAAAGAAGCATGGTTACAAACAAATAAGAACAAAAAACGAAAACACGACATTTCACGCTAGTTCCAGGTCAGCATAAAAATAAATCAAATTACTCCTCAGATTTTACGAGATTTAATAAAAATTCAGCACAAACGTTACAAAAACATATTTATTTACAAAGGAAGTCGGATCATATTAAAAGCCAAGATCAAATTTTCAAGAACATGTATGCAAGTCATAAATCTAGGAGAAAATCTCATTAATCTTAGCTCATTTTATTGGCAAGTTTCAGTTTATTTTCCGTCGATGAAATTAGGTCATCGTGCATTTGCTTATAATTTAGTAATTGACTTATAGTACATTGGTAGGTAGATAGTCAACTACTAAATCAAGGATGTACAGACATCAGAGACAAAGATGCCAGCACATCAAGCTTCTACAATTTGTCAAATTTCTTTAATAGATTTTCAACTTTATCGCTGAAGCATTAGGTTTAAGGATGATTGGGAAAATTTGACAGTTTCGGGTAGCTTACTGGGCTAGCGTCTGTACAGTGCAGCCAAATTGTAGTGTGCGATCGAGGGTAGCCCGCGAAATTCTAATTTTCTTACGTTTTTTACAATTTGCCGGTCGGTGACAGGCTGTATGACTTTATCATGAAAAAGTCCTTCAATGGGATTAAATGAACTTGAATGGGATTAAAGGGTTGTATTGATGATTTTAATGATCATAACTCTGTAAAGCCATATCTGTTACGGCCGCTCATCATGTTTTAATCAACATACAACCTGACACTGACCTGCTAATTGCAAAAAAAAACGTAAAGAATCGCGGGCTACCCTGGCGCTACCTACTTAAACAAATTATAGGAAAGTATCGTATTGAGATTTTTACAATGATGTATTTCCAGTTGCCAGCCCAATTCTACGTTAGCCTTTAGGTATACAAGATTATTGGTTATATGATCTTTGTGTATGACAGATAATTGTATTATTCCCTATGATACCGTTATTATGAGAAGATGGCGCCAAACTAGTCTTTGAGACACTAACCACATCACCATTTTATAAAGAACCACGCACGTAAAACTCTTCCAGTAACCAATAGTCTTTGAGCCCACTCAACGAAGCACAGTAAAGTTTCGGGAAAGTCGAACACAGAAACCGCTAAGCGATTCTTAGAACTGTCTCATTTACAAGGAACACACAATTGGAGCATCAGATCAGTAAGTTTCACAACATAATCTGACTAAGGTGTCGTATTCTTAGCACACGTCAACCCTCAGGTTTGGCCACCAGGCACCACGTTGCACCTGTAAAAACCGATCTTAGAGAGTTGGTTGGCAGCAAGGTGTTGGCGGATACTTACGGGAAGCCGGTCCGACCCCATTTCGGCCGAGGCAACAACCCGCACCGAACCCAAGTCTTTGACACTTCTACTGAGAGTAGGCCATTTATTTTCGTAATGTACTTTCGACAGAAATAAATCTAACAGTTCCTATAGCGATTGTTTGGTTCGAGCTCCCGTTTGGAGTTCTGTAAACCGAATTTAAATAGACTATTCGTATATGTACGTAGGTACGAGGTAGCTACGAGTAACATAGTGGAATTGAGTACTGGGAAAATAAAACTCTCTCCTATCTTATCCTATCTTGTCTTATTATCCATTGGATGGTACATTAAAACTATTCACTTTGTGTAAAGTTACTCGGTTTGTTAGCCACCATTTTAAAATAAAATTACGCCTTCTACATTCAATTTATTGTGTAAATATTCCATTTTGTACAGCAAAGTGTTTTTTGTCTCGGTTGACGTAAAGAATGTGAGCGATGCACGAGTTCAATGATTTTATTTTCACATCACATCTGTTCAACGAAAGTAAATCTTTTAATTAGTCTTTAAAAAAGGCGACTAGTTATTTAGTTTTATTGCGATTTATTTTTGAATTCGTCGGATCGATATTAACATAGAAAAAATACGAGTAAGTGTAAATGTAGGTAATACCAGTACCGAATGCCCAAAAAACCAAGACATCATAAAAGTGTCAAATATTTGCGAAGTAATCCTGACATAAATTAGTAAATATTTTTATTAAGAAGAAGACCTTCATTGAAAAATGAGACGTTATTCGATACAATCAAATATATGCGATTTATTTTCCCATGATGTTTCTTTATTTCTCTTTTATAAGACAACAGAAGTAAGTTAGTCGTTGTTCTCGAGACATGTTCAACAACTTGCCAACAAGTTTTTGTGTGTAATGTGACAGATGAAATTGACTGCTGCAGTGACCACAAACTACCACTTTTTATGAACGTAATGCGGTTCTATAGTGGTTCTCAGAGCGAAATCTTACCGTGAGAGTCAATTAATTGAAAAACTATAAATTATATCGAAGTATGATTTTCTATTTTTATTTGTACTAGATCGATTAATTTATTGACATGTTGCAGCCAGTTAGCTTCACCAGCCTTTCAATTAACAACCTAGCCTTTTAATTCCGACATTCAGTAATTTAACCAGACAGTAGTAACGACTTGGCCGACTTCAATTTAAGGACTTAACTACACGAGACATTTTTTGAACGACTTGCCTAGCCAAGACATTGACACACAAGTTAGGACATTCCATTCCTACATGGGTTAGGTAAGGTAAAAATATCATTAACACTAAAAACAGGATATTTACGATCTTTACTATTTGTTTTGAGATAAGGTAAGGAACGAGTATATAAGACGAAGTTTGAAAGTTGCGCCAGTTACAGAAAAGTTGAAAGGGAATCGACTGTCTTGGTATGGACACTTGATGAGGAGGGACGAATCGCATGTGACTAAAAGAGTGATGAATATAAACGTTGACGGATGGAGAGGGAGAGGAAGACCAATGAAAAGATGGATGGATTGTGTGGGGAATGATATGAAAGATAAAGGAGTAAATGATAGCGTGACGGTTGACAGAGGAGAATGGAAGAAAACTTGTGTTGCGCCGACCCCAAGTAACATGGGACAAGGGCAGGAAGATGATGATGACTATTTATTTTGACTTCCTGATATTTCGGGTTGAAAGCACCATGGTCACGGATTAACTGAAGTTATTGCGGGTGGGTGTGTTTGATAAATTGATCAACTCTCTTCCTTGTACGTTTTACGCTCGGTACCGCTACCACTGTCACTCACAACTCAATTCTGTTCTCGACATACGAAACTCACTGTTTCCGCAAAGTTTTTCGGCACTTTTTCGGTTTTACACAGTTGAAACACAGGTTCTAGAACTGTGACCAACCGCTAAAACCAAGTTGGATTGGATTAAATCTCTGGATGTCATTCAGGCACCTGTAACTGGTTGAACGGCATCGTTTAGTAAAAATACATGGTTTTTAATTGATTGGCTATTCTCTAGCTGAATGCTAGTTGACTGCGACATCTACACTTTTTACGTTTTGTATTGTCTCGTAAAGAATAGTCAAACGAAATAGCTTATAATGACAAATAAAATATTAATAGCACCCTCAAATATCTGGAGCAAATTATTTAGTACTTACGGGACTTCAAAACCACTTCAAACATACAAAGGTACATGCTCACGCCTTTTCCAATGTGGGTTAGTAGAATCAGCAGAAAGCCTACTCTTACTGATGTTTATTACATATCTATTCCTTTTGATTCGTCCATGTTGGTCATACCGTGCATGCATATACATTGCACAATGCCAAAAAAACCTCATAAAATAAATGCAGTACAATCACATTTCTAAATATCACCATGGTTTCTAACAGCAGATCGAAAACCCCTCAAAGAATACACTGAAAATATCAGACACATGCTTTAATATATTATAAGTATTATATAATATACACACGCTTTAATATCCCCACTGTTTACACCAATCATGCTCCGCTCAGAACAACAGCAATTGAGATCTCGCGAACGTAGATCAGTCAGACAACAGGTCGCCGTCAAGTTCTAAGGACGCAAATAGCCGTATCCTCACATTGCTGTTAAAATATTATGTAATTACCGTCGCAGACCGCTGGCCAGCATTTGTTCAAGATCTATGGCCATTGTCCCGACTTAGGGCTTTATTACTGGCCAGACATATTCTGCATTACTTAATCTGTATGCTCTTATTAGGTACCAGAATGGCCTGCGAATATTATATGGCGGTCTTATGATGGCGTATTGTTTTTTTCTGCTGGGTTGTACTTTGGAGTGCTTGCGCTTGATAATCCCGTTTCGTAAATTTCCCGAATCACAACCTAAACAAGAGACGTGCAAAAAAAGTGAAAAAAGTGCCTTTTCGTAACTATTTTGTTCTTCATACATTGAGTACCGTTCCTGTATATGTACCCATAATGAAGGCATTATCAAATCAAGGATCGTTGACCGCTTTTTAGAGGTCTTTTTTTTCTCTTTTTTTACGGATGGGAAATCATCAAATGACTTCTCCCGCTCTGGGTGGAGTGCGAGGGAGTGTCAGACTCTTACTGACTAAAACCCATCCATGTTCAGGGCCACGGTATCTCTTTCGAACAGACCCGCAGCCCCGGCAGGCATCGGCCCTTGCCCTTTTTAGAGGTCTCAAATTTTCTTTTAGTTTTTCTTTCTTTGCAACACCATAATGCATTGCTAAATTATGTAGGCATAACTGCAAAATGCATTATAGGATTTCATGGACAGAACAGCTGGACATAAAAGGAAATTGATTATTATTTTCATGGCCAAAATCATACCGGTATTTAAAATATCTAATCTACTTACAAAAATAAAAGTAAATCGACATTGAACAAGTCACAGACATAATGACAGACAGATAGAATCGAAGCATACTTTGTTTATTAATACTTAGTTAAAGGACATCTTGGTGAGTTTACCTGTTATTGGAGGTCGTACAAGTAATATTCCTGAAACCAGGAAGGCCACTACTTTCTTCTCCTACTGCCGAAGACTGTACTGACCGGTTCCGGAAGAGGAACTGTTACAAGCTTCAAAGGCAACAGGCAGACAGGTTAAAGTCAAGCGTACAGCGGATAACATATAAAAATCTGTGGCCAGATCGAAGCCAACCAGAAACGAATGTAAGACTTTTCTTACGTCGGTCGTTTCTTCGGTCGTCGTTTCGTCGTTCGTTTGTCGTTCGTCGTGGTAGAGGTACAAGACGCATCCCCAGATACAATGACAGGTACGGGCGAAACACCCATCCAAGGAACTGGCAACTTCATTTATCCGAATTGTGAAGAGAAAAATGTCCATGAATACGAAATGAGATACTATCTCGACCAGGATTATAAGAACTTGAGAACGCCTTCAATACTATAAAGAGAAGAACTTCGACAGCATAACTTTGTATGTGCGACGTACCTAAGCTACCTGAAAAAGTTGTCATAATAGATTGTCGTAAATAGGTTCTCAAGCGGTGAAAAGTACCTGTGGTCAATGAAGTTCTGGTGAAGTGTGAAACGGCTTCGTGATTTTCCGTATTTCGTGGTGAACTCAGATATCTTTGGAGATTAGGCACTTCGTGAAAAATATCCAAATTACCAAAGCTGTAAACTGGTTTCTGTTTCATGTGGCTTGTATGTAATAATATCACGCCTATAACCCCTAAAGTCTTATACAAAGGTATACGTAATAGTAGACGTAGTACTTTTAACCAATTGCGTTAAGGTCCCATGTAATAGGAGGCGAGTCTATTGCCATCAACCGAGAACAAATTCAAACTCCGTGGCTCTTTCACACGCACAAACCAAAACTCTTTCATCGACTATTTCTTAGACTTAAAGCTTAAAGTATTTAATCGTAAACCCAAAGACACACATCAGTCAGTCACAAACTCAAAGCAATAAAGAGAGCCACTCAAACATTTTACGAGTTTTCTTCATCCCGGAACCGTACAGTGCGTATTATTGTAAAACATTCCGCCTTAAACTTGTACAAACGATGGAAATATCCTTGTGAAATCAACAATAACTTGGATACTGAAAATATTTACGTAGGCAGACCTTAGTCATGGCTGATGTTTACAATTTGGGCCGCGAAGCTGTGAACGAGCTTTAAGTGTACCTACTGGTAATACAAAGAAAAACCAGTAAGACCAGCGATTTTACTATTTCACAAGTTTTGTAAAAAGGTTGTTATGGATTACAAAAAGTTTTTAAAAGCTTTGCATAGGATTACTAGGGTTTTTTGTTAAAGAACACTTTTTTACAGTACCTGCAACTATTGTCTAAGGGGTAAGGGAAACCCACTTGTTGAGTATTGTATTGTATATCGGGCTGGTGTCCGCGTCCACGTCTAAAGCGCGTATTGTGGAGTATTATAACCACCGTATTATAAATAAATATGATACTCTAAAATACATTCTACTTAATAATATATATCAACTCTGTACATCTTCATAGTCATCTACATAGACATCTTCTCTCTTTCTACTTACAAATTTAAAACACTGGCTATAAATATTTTCACCACAATCTTAATCTAAAATGTATTTAATTAATTCGAATTTTTTGACAAAATTATCGTTACGTTCTTTATTTGTTCATTTATTAACCCGTGGAAAATAGTGTGGGTTATATGTTTACTTATTTATGTAAAGACTCATAATTTTAAACTTTAACATGTAACTGTTTTTCGTCCCTAATAAATAAATAAATTAAAATAAAATCTATGACAAAGAGCCTTCAAGGAATTAGAAGAAATCATTTTAGGAAAAACAGGACAAAAAAAATCCCGGAAACTCCGAAAAAAAACAATATATTCTGTTTGAAACCACTCCAAGACGAATACCTGGATATTTTCCTCTACCTGTAATTATTTACAGCTTCTAGAGCAACACACGACAATTAGGAACGTAAATAAAAACAAGTCTAATCGTTGCATCTGTCAGTGTGATCTATATCTTGGTACACTAGACGCAAAACATGGACCGGAATAATTAGGAAGCATTCACAAACGAAATTAAACTTTCAGCACAAAAAGATAAAGTTTAGAATCGTAGTGGCGGAACGTGTAAGGAACTTGACCATCCATCTTTTGTTCATTGACTCAATCGATATAGGTCAGTCCGGAAACTAAAAACGTTTCTATTTTGAAACTAAAAAGAAACTGGTATTTCTTACGCAGTCGTGTATAGAATGACTGCTCTGTTCGTGCGTTTGCGCAAAGGATCTCACTCATTGGTGTTGGTGCTGTGACGAGTACACGTGGCCGCGTCACGGGCGGTGCTCACCGATGACGTTTTGTTTTGTCTTCACTAACGAGACGTTGAATATATTTAGGAAACGTGAAACTTAAAATAGGTCTATCTTCAGATCTATTAGTAACTACCTTTTAAGGACTTGGAATCATCCGTTTTTGTATATCGATTTATGTAAGAATCTACCTTTTTTTGTAAGATCACTAATTTTTAATTTTAGCCAATTGTCGCGGAGTCTTACTATACTAGTGAGAGCGAACCCGACCTGCTTCGCAATATTTTAGGACTAGACAAAAAAACGTAGAAATTACTAGATACATATTTATGTGTTACAGGACTATAAACAAAATTGCAAAATAACTTCTACGACTATATAAAAAATAATCATTTGAGTCGAGTAGGTATTGAAATGTATGGGACATCTGATTATTTTTCAAAAAAGGAAGTCATATTTTTATAATAAAATCAGGCAGGTGAAGGTCGGTGCAAAATCTAGTTAGAAAATAAAGCTTGTCCCAGTTGAAACACCCAGCATGTATAGGCCTGGTTTCGTTTGCATACGTACACGCACGGACATGTTACATAGGACTTAACTCTAATCGTAAAATTAAACTTATGGCTTCACTGTGGAATAAGGAATCGCCATCTATGTACATTCCATTTACTGAAAGCCGTTACTACACAACACACACGGTAAATAAGGAATGTCTGTTGATCTAATGTTTTACGTTTGATAGGTGCTGTTTCTTAATGGATTCTAATCAATTTAACTTTTAATTGTCACCAGCTGTATTCTCTAAAAAGGTTTACCAATGACATTAGGTCATCTCCTAATTCATGTATTGTAGTTTTGATCATTCAAAGGGAATTGGCAGGACAAAGTTGTCCAGAATTATCTTACTGATCACAAGTGAAGCTAAAAAAAGCCTACGAAGTAATTAATGTCCAACAAGTTTATTTCACCTTTACTCTTCATAGAACTCTCTCTTCTTCTTTAATTAAATAATTCATCAGACCCAAAAGTGCAATATTCAGCATCATCTTCCAGTCTTTATGCCATGTTACTTGGGGTAGGCGCAACACGTATTTCCTTCCATTGTCCCCTGTCAATCGTCACGCGATAATTTACACCTTTTTCTTTCATAAAAAGTACAATATCACGGATCTAAAATAGTGTTAACATGAAACTTGTTGATTCTAATAAAAGTCCGAAAAAGCAGTTTATTGGATGCCTAGTCCCATTTATGTACAAAAAGACCAATTTCAATGTACCTATTAATCTTCTTCTTCTTCCTCTTTCTTTATCGTGTGGTTAGTTCGTAACCTGGTATCAGAATTTTTAGGTCGCCCATGGGCCTCTGACTCGGCTTTACATGCCGTCAAGAAATATCTCTCAGGCATGCTGGTTACCTGTTGGTTACCTATTAATAAATGCGATGGTTAATTACATACTGTTGGTCATCTACCTTATATAATCCCTTAGTCAACAACACCCGCCCACGAGAAGAAAAGAGACGGTTTAATTTTATCCACGATTCACTTATCTGAAGTCCAAACCGTATCATGACATCAAACAGTATAATGTTAGAACAATAAATTGTGTTGTAATATTAAAATAGTGATTAATTTGATTGCAGAATTCACTCGAGTTGGATACATGTTACGCCCCGCCTAATGGAAGAGAGCTGATGTCTTGGCAACATGTCTTTTAGAAACTATGTAAGTATTTTATATCTATATTTGTACTCCTTACGACTTCGTTCGAAATCCTCACCGTCTGCAACTCTTGAATATCTAAAAAGCTTTGATGTGCTTGAATAAAACCCCTCACTTTTGCGATATTATCTGATGAAGAAAATAGCATTGCAGCTGAGCCAAACACTAGCTTGTGTGATACGCTATGTATAATGGGTGTAAAAGTACCCTTAACGAAGCCAAAAGGCACTTGTTCTCCCCGTCAATCCCCGGCGATACTTTTTTTGTTCTAGACCATACCTGGGAACCTTCTAGTTACGGAGATATTGGGGGTCAAGGTTCCAAGTTTTGCACTAGTTTTTTTTTTAAATACGACTTTTTAATGTAGTTACTTTACTTTAAATACCTCCACGACCCCCGTCCTATTAAATGCATTCATCAGCCCAATGTTTTGAGTGCGTTACATCGAGTCGTACTGTAAAACGTGATTTTTCATCCCAAAAAAAAGTCGTTTCCCAGCAATAATTTTAGCGTAGAGTTACTTAGTTTGATGTACTTGATGATGGCTTCGTGAAGGGTGGGTCCGTTTACAGCTTGTATTATGTGAAAATATTTTAGAATTTACTGCTCTATGAGATTATGAAATGGACCAGTTCGTAAGGACTACATACTGATATTCATATTTGGCTTCAATTTCATGTAGTATGACGTCCGTTGGGACGTCTGTAGTGTAAATTAATAAATTTTAACTGAGGATTGAAATAACAAAATATGTGGTTTGGCAAGTACTTAATTTGCAAAGCAGTTTTAATGGGCAAAACAGTTTATCATTTAATTTAATTATTGAGTTTATGTTGTTGAGGACTAGACTTGGCTGTTTACAGTACCTGCGTTATTAAATCAATTTATTATAATAATAAATCACAAACATAGATGTCTACTTCATTGGTCTAGTTGTCGTAAGCACGACAGTTAAATATGAGGTCCAGGGTTTGATTCTCAAGTCAGCCAACTGTTATTGGGTTTTTCTATCAAGTTTTCAGTAGCAGCTACACAGTTTTGAGCCCGGTTAATGGCAATAGGCCCGCTCTTATTATATCGGGCTTAAACATAATTCTCAAAATATGGGTGTTTTATTAGGTACACCTCTGCCTTACCCTTCGGGGATTATAAGCGTTATGTTCTGTAGGCATGTAAACATTGATTAGTAACCGGAACTTTGATTCCAGTAATATTTATTACAAATCAATTTCAACATGTGCTAATATTATAAAGCTGAAGACTTTGTTTGGTTGAACGCGCTAATCTGACGAACTACTGGTTCGAATTGAAAAATTATTTTAGTGTTGGGAGGCTATAGGCTATATAACACCACGCTACAACCAATTTGAGCTAAGCATCAACGAAAAATGTTGCAAAAATGTGGAGAATTGTATTTTTATAATAATTTCACGCGGACGAAGGTCGCGGGCAACTGCTAGTAGTTCAATAAAAGGTCTTAAGTGGGGTCTGAATGTGTGTATTTTCCCCATCAACCTTGAACTTTATGCTTTAGCCATAAAGTTGAAAATCTATCAAGGAAATTTGACAGATTGTAGTATAGAGATGAGAGCTTGATGTGCTGGCTGTACAATAGCCAATTAACGAGGTTCAACATCATGCATGAAGCTCACCATCTACAGAAAAAAGTTACAAAATTAAAACCAATAGCACTAACTGTATGAGGACCATGAGTCTGCTCAAACCTTACCGCCATCTTTTTGAACCGTACAAATAATATGATACATACACAATATTTTAATAGTTTATTTGCGAAGTGCACGATGCGGCCCGGCAAGTGAGTCGGCGTGCTAGACGTTAACGATCACTGCACGCGTAGCATGACAACCGTAGAAATGGGTTTTATCGACGGAAGAATCGACAAAATGACAGATCAACAAAAGAAATCTGTCATTTTGTCGATTCTTCCGTCCATTTCCACGGTAGTCATGCTACGCGAGCTGGTCTACAAAATTTAACTTTTCGTGTGCCTATTAATTAAAAGCATGCTATTGTTTTATACTAATGTGGGTGACAGTGAATACGAAAACATAAATACCAACTGTTTTTTTAAAACTGGCTCCTATTTTGAAAACATGCCTAGTTTAAAAAGGTGACTTAACTAAAATGAAAAAAAAAAACTCTTATGTTTATTCTTATTTTTTTATTTCTGACACGAAATATAGATTTCTCAAATATAAAGCCAGTATTAGACCAGTTTAGTTAAATATTCTCTCCTTTTTCGCTGGTCTATTGTAATCACTTTCAGGGATCACTAGTCCAGTTCCTGAAACATTGATGCGTTCTATTGGCCCTAATATCTCTTTTCCATTGTAGATATATCTTGGTGGAATCGTTTAGAATTTTCGCCACATCACCGCAGTTAGATGGAAAGAAAGCTTTTCTTCTACCTAGATCGTATTGGAATTTTCGTTGACGTTACAAAAGGTGAAATTTTTACCGTTGCCAGAGTAAGCAAAAAATGTGGTACAGTCTTTGAGTCCTGGGTCGATTCTTGATGGCTTTGTTTAAATCTTGTTTTCTCCTGCTTACAATCTCGAAGGTGAAGAAGTTGAATTGTCTTTCTTGAGGCAGTCGAACGCTTTGCAGAAATCTAAATTGAGGGCGTCAACCGTCGGACGCCGGCGGATGTCCATCAATGTTTGGCACCTGAAAAATACAAATTATTCTATTTTTGTTAATTTTTTCTTTCGTTATGATCACAATCTCACTGAAAACTTAATAATCTTTGCAATAGCTTGGAGAATAGTAATATAGTAATGCATTCCTATAAAGAAGATTTATTAGATGCTAGTACTTAATGTACTAACTTTGGATATTGCGCATGATCCGGGGACTTAGCAGTGTCATTGATATTACCATTATCCACTTAGGTAAATTTCATCCTACTTATTCACCGGAGTTCTAGAATAACTGGTGTTTTTTCCTGTTTGCAATCTCTCAGGTGGTTGGCATACAATTCTTTTTATCAACCATCATCGGGCATATGACAGATCACATTATTTTTCTATTCGTAAATGATTTAACAGATTATGTTTGCAACCATTAGGAAAATAGATGTGGAAGATTTACGGTATTCCTAATTATAAAAAAGACAGGTTAACGTCCTACCTATTTTAGAAATTTTCTCGAAATACAATATCCTCACTAATAAACTGTCTGTAGATTCCGCACTCTTAGCCCACGATTAATCAGTTTCAGAACTAAAATATACTGAATAACGAAGGGCTCAATAAAATCCCTCCCCGTATATAATCTTCACACGTATACACGCATTCCCTTCGCTATTTATAAAACGGTGAAAGGAACGGCTTTATATGATAGTGTTGAACGAAGAAAATGGATCTTGCGTTTTGTTTCTACCGCTCTGTGCGAATACAATACAACACGTTTGTTTAGTAACGATCTGAGAACATTCCGTACTGCTTAATAAGGACAAAAGTAACATAAACGTTTTTAATTTCAGTATGATACGTCGTCGTACGGCCGGAGTCGAGATGCCGGACGGAGTTCATCGAGTACCGCCGCGGAACGGCCGACTACAGTTACAGCGAAGTACCTCAATACAACACCGTCTTACAAGTCGTCGAGCATACCTATCTTATGCCCTGAACGCTCGGCTAAAGAAGAAACCCCAATCTCAGCCATAGCTAACCGATATGCAAACTACAGTAAAACAGATAAAACACCCACCAAATACGATGCCTATAACACGACTAAGATAGAAAAACCTACAACAAAATATGATTCCTACAACACTAGTAAGACAGAAAAACCTGTAACTAAATATGATGCCTACAGCACTAATAAAACTGAGAAACCTGCAACGAAATACGATGCCTACAGCACTAGTAAAACTGACAAACCCATTTCTAAATATGATTCATATTCGACTAAAGTTGACAAACCAGCCTCAAAATATGACACATATAGTACAAGTAAAACAGAAAAACCCACATCTAAATATGAAAAGAAAGACTATTCAAAACTTACCGTACCATCAATTACAACGAACAAAAGTAGAGACGTTAGTCCCGTTTCGACATCGAAGTACAGTCTAAGCCGACCTTCTCGGCATTTGAGCCCAGAGAGGAGAACAACGAAAACGTTCAAAGATAAAAGCCGAGATCCTAGCCCAGGGGATCACGACAAAGACATTCCAAGTAAGACTGACAAGTCTACAGGCTATAACAGCCTGTCGAACTACAAGTTATATCCTCGAACTTCAAATTACACACGACCTGCGTCTAGAGCAGAAGCCAAACCAGAAATTACTGTTAACAGATACGCTATAGCAAATAGACTGTCCTCCAATTATTTAAGAAGTCCTCCCACTGTGAAAAGAGCATCCGTATCTCCAATAAATCACACTGATTCTAAGAGTGAATCGGATAAATGTGTATCACAACCTGTCATAGTAGAAGAATTAAAACCACAAAATGAAACAGTCAACGAAAGTAGAGAAACTTTAAATTCAAACGAAAAACCCTCATACGAAAATGAAAATGAGACTGAAACAGTTACAATAATAACACGTCACACTTCGCCTACACCACCTGGATCATCTGCATACGTTCGAAGTAGAAGAGCGGACATGGAAAAGACTATTGAAAAATCTATAACAAGGCCTAAAAGAAGACCGCAAATGCTAGATAAGGAAATGCAATCGGATAGATTAGATGATTCAACACGATCAAGTAGATTCGGTAGTACTGCAAGAACAAGCGTGACAAACTGGTCTTATTATACACCAAATTCTAGCAGTTATACTGGATACGCTGGTAGATATTCCACGCAATATTCAAATTTAAGAGAAAATTCAAATAGTAATTCCTATTCCCCCAGTGAAAGGACTGGTCGAAGTCAAAGTTCAGAGCCAGAGAGAAGGGAAAATTCAAGTTGCAACTCTATGTCTGAACATAATAATGGAGATAGCAATGTATCCAACCATTTAAGTGAAGCAGATCAAAAAATCTTATCGGTTTATGCTTCGGAACAAAATAAAGGAGACGATACATCGGAAATAATAATTAATGTCAATCTAAAATTGAAAAGAGCTAAAAGTCCTGCCGCATCAACTGAACTAGTTTCACCTGAGATCACAGTAACAAATAGTCAGTTACCCCCACAAGCGCCGAAAACAGAAGGGGCAACAAAAACAAAAAAAGTAAAAGTAAAGAAAACAAGTACAGACTCATCGTCAGATACAGGTTCAAAAAAAAAGATAATTAAAAGAAGAAGTAAATCAGTGAGCTCTACTGATTCAGATCAAGGAAGTGAAGTAAGTGAAAAAGGATCTCCACCAAAGAGTATACAAAAAAATTCATCAAGTAGTAATTTACAAAATGGACTATCAAAATTGAAACATTCCAAGTCGCGAGAGAGTGCCAGCCCAGAATCTAGTATAACTTTATCGACACAGTCGTCTATTAGCGAAGATGAAACTGTTTCTAAGTCTAAAACAAATGAGGTTTCTAGAACTTCTGCTGATGAATTTTCAATTCCAACTGACCGGTCAGGCAAACAACCGACCCCTGTTTCTCCACAAAAGGTTGAAACGGGTACCGAAGAGGCTAAATCATTCTTGATACGAGCGCTGGCACCTGTTACCAATCTGTTTAAAATGAGGCATCAAGAAAGCAGCGAAAATAGTCGTTGGTTAGAAAACTCCACTTCAGAGTCTACAGGCAAAGACGTTTCTAATATTACTACAGAAACTGATAGATCAAGTAAAGGTAAAATTGATACTACTAATATAATAGCATCTAACGATGATAATCTGGTAAAACTCAAGGCAATAAGGCCCATAGAATCTGGAGAAAAAGCGTGGTGGCTAGATTCTGAATCCGAGAAGAAAAATAGCTTACAAAATAGTGAGAATCAAAGGTCTCCTTCAGAAAAGAATATACCTCGAAATATACGACACGTTGAATCTGGAGAAAAGGCGTGGTGGCTTGAATCCAGTAGCGAAAGTAAACATGAAAATCAAATGCCACGTGGAAATACATCAGAAAATACTGATTCTAACAAACTTATGAAGAAATGTAAATTCGCTGACGATGAAAAGCCTTGGTGGCTAGACAGTTGTGCGAATATCCCAGAAGGGATAGAACGGCTCAGTCCGCCAAGAAAGTCATCCAGTGACAGTGAAAAAAGTGATAAATTCAACTTTTTCAAAGTACGGCACATCGAGTCTGGAGACCAAAAAGATTGGTGGGTCACGAGTAATGAAAACTCCTCTAATAGCAATAAACTACCGGAGCAGAGTGTAATGCTCAGTAAATCTGGTTCAGAACGCAGCTTCCCTCTGAGGCGGATACGGCATATCGAATCTGGAGAGCGGCCTTGGTGGCTGGCAAGTGACAAGAACATTCCAGAAGGTATTGAAAAGTTGCCTACGCCCCCACCGCTGGAAGAAAGTGACTCATCTGATTCTGAAGTCCAAGTTTACGTTCCTCCAACTCATATCCCGCCGTTCCCTCTACATTTACCAGACGATGAACCTTTGGGAGCTAGAAGAAGTCCTGAGGGTTTGGAGACACCAAAAGAAAACGAAGACTACAGAGGGCGTTCGTCACCCTATGAAAATAACCGCCAGTTTAGAAGACCTTCAACAAATTCTTACCAGAAAGGCGTTAACAAGTACATCTCTCGTTACACTGACATCGACGATATTCTTGGTACTTCTGGTCAAATATACAGTCCGTTTATGGACTCAATACTGGCTAGGAGAACTGGACAGCTACCATTTGATGACGACGCGTGTGAAGAAATAGATCCAACGCAAGTCAGAATTCATGACAGCACAGCGCAGCGGCCTGTTATTAAGAAGATTCGTTCCAGGTAAGGCATTTTTAATACATTTAAATGATGCTATTTACGTACTTATAAACGATAATGATTATGCTGTGGCCTCGGTGACGTAGAAAACAATGGCTTTTAACATACGTGTTTTAACATATTATACTTATTTCAGTTAGTAACCCAACGTTAATCAGGTACTCATATATCGATTAAGGTCTTGCTGAAACCAATCAACAAAAATATTCGACTGTAACAGCTCCATTCTTGAACACAAACAAAATAATGTGTTATGATGCTCCTTTTTCTAAAAATTGTACGATACGATGATGTTTATCAAGGCACCCTGTTCCAACGGTGTATAGATTGTATTCAAGCCCAAGGGTCTTTCGTTGATAGAGTCATGCGCATGAGCTTTTCGTTGACTATGGTCAGCCGAATACATTATTTACTTTTCATCTTAACATCGTTACCGCTGGCGCTCATAGAATATCACATTATCTCGGACCTTTAGTTAAATCTGAGTTGCGATTAATTACATTTCTTCAGTTTTTCTTTGAATCTTCGACCAGCTGCATCAATTCTAAATCAAGTCTGCATATTTAAGCACCTTTTACTAGAAATGCTTCAAAAGTAACCAATAATTCAATAAGGTTGACATATAATTTAGCAGCTGCACACCACTCCACGACCGCCACCCCTATCGGCCTTTCGACATTGACCCTTATGTAAAGCTCTATATAAATAGGTACTGGAAATGCTTACTTAAGTAATAACACATTATTTTTTTCACTTTCAGAAGCAATATCATCGATTACCGGGAGGAAGATCAAGTAAGTACTGACTTTTTAATTTGTCTACATAAGTTTTTTACAGTAGAGATAGTTCACCGCATGTTATCTGTGGTAACAGTTCGACCATGAGCTCCACGTAGTTCGGAGTTTCAATAGAACTCGAGGCCAGCTTGAACTGGTTTTATACCACGTGCAGCCTACAGTACATAATACACGTAATTTTGCAGTAACAGTAAGACAAAAGGGGCTCAGATAATTATCGCGATTAAAAAAAAAAATTCACGAAGGTCTATATGTTGTAATGGTAGTGACACCAGCTTTTCAGTAGCTTAGCCAATGTTATAGAAATATCAAGAATAGGGTGCAAAAAACTTTATCCCTCATAGAAAAAGGGAGGATCCTCCGACCGGTGTTTGGTGAGATACTGCCCGACAGCCACCACGTATTCAGTACATCACTCCGACTATATCAATTTCTTACGATAATTTAAAAAAAAAACTGCTGGTCCATACATTTTGATCGTGTAAGTATTGCACTTTTGTCGAGAGCCATTTCGAATTAATAGAATTATTAGGTTTAAATCTTGTAAATTCTGGAATTTAACCTAGACCCCGATGACTCAGCCTAGATCGTTCGCTTAAACTCCTAAGGTCATGTTGTTGCGTTATACAGTGAAACCTGGATAACTGGAACATTAAGGGACCTACACATTTGTCTCACTTAAAGAGGTATTCCACTTACCCAGTGTGTCAGATATCCAGGTATAAATAAATATCTGTCTCATTTACATAAGGTTCAATTAATAGAGGATAGAGATGCGATTATTAAATAAAGTGACGTATTATGTAAACATTATTCAAAAAAAGTTATTAAACAAAAATAATCAAGCACGTTTTTTATAAACAGTACAAAAGCAGCAGTTTTTCAATGTGATTTTTTTTATCAAATATGTTTTGGTCACCAATTGTTAATATTAGACTAAGAATTAGTAAACAAACCGGAAATTTATATGCAGTATAGTGCGAGTTAGAGAGGTGATAAATTGATGTTATCTTAGTTACAGAGGTGAATGCCTATTAAATTTAAAACAATTTAGAAATACTTTTTCTAAATTGTTTTCTTTAAAATATACTCGTACCTAGTCTCAGTAGAAGAGGTAAAATACACTCGCTGTCTCAATTATAGAGGTAACTATGACGAAAAAATCAAAAGAACGAACCCCAGATATAGAGGTTTGCTTTGTCCTACTAACAGAGGTAATTCGGTGCTAAAGTGTCGGGACCTCAGCACGAGTTCCAGCTACGGAGGTTTCTCACTTATCCAGGTCCCACTTAACCAAGTTTCACTGTATCTACCTTATTTATCTAATGGGCTTCCTTTGGGACCAATCTGACCAGCGCCTTCAGAATTACGGCTCCATGAATCATGGATTATCCCCAATCCTAATTTAGGTCGTCACAAGCGTGATTGTTGAGCTTGAGGTCCTGGGGTCGATTTCCAGGTCGGGCAAAGCAACAATGGATTCTTCATCAGGAATTGCTCAGCAGTATCCACGGAGACTGGATTTGTACCCGGTTGATAGCAATAAGGTCGCCCCCTATTACATGGTACTTAAAAATAACGTTGAGCTCATACAGGCTGATATTAGTTTTTTTTTATACAGGCTGGTATAATTTTAAAAATAAACAGGAACAATTCCTAATTAAACAAGGAAACATTAAAATGCTAAGGGTAGGTTTATTTTTCTAAAAACCGAGCTTCTTCGACTTTACTCTACATAGATACATTATATAAGGAGAATTTTTGGTAGATATTTGGTGGTAAAAATATTTGCCAGCAAAGTGGTTTTGTCTTCACATACATTCATCATTAATAAATGTAATTTCAGTCTTGATGACTAATTTTAATACAATGCAACGGATTTGTAATACTAGCCCTCACATATAAAACTAAGCAGCAAAAAAAACATGTGAAATATGTAGTGCAACCCGACCTTTATAAAGGGTGTAAAAAGACCCTTAACGAAGCCGGAAGGTACTTGTTCTCCCCGTCATTACGATCATTTTTTTGTTCTAGACCATACCTGGGAACCTTCTAGTTACGGAGATATTGGGGGTCAAAGTTCCAACTTTTTCACAAGTTTTTTTTTTAATACATGTTTTTAATGTAAGATTTTTACTTTAAATACCTTCACGATCCCCGTACTATTCAATCCATTCATCAGCACAATGTTTTGAGTGCGTTACATCGAGTTTTACCGTAAAATGTGATTTTTCACCCCAAAAAAAAAAGTCGTTTCCCAGCAATAATTTTTGCGTAAAGTTACTTAGTTTGATGTACAGAATGCTTGGTTGACGGCTTCGTGAAGGGTCTGTTTACACCCCGTATAACCTGATCTAATCGGATAAGGTAAATCGAATCAGTGGTGGTAAAGTCATGAGTGGACATGCAGAACAAGAATGGCGGTATTTTTTTGTAACAAAAGACTCTAAGGTTACTAAAAGATGGCTGCCGGGGCTGCGGGACCGTTCGAAAGAGATACCGTGGCCCTGGAACACAAAGGGCAATGAAGGAACATGGATGGATTTTAGTTAGTAAGAGTCTGACACTCCCTCCCACTCCACCCAGAGCGGGAGAAGTCATTTGATGATTTCAAATCCGTAAAAAAAAAAAGGTTACTAAAAGATTTTTTTTTGTCGTCCAATATTAATATTGTCAGTTTCTGAACAGTCATTTCCGAACCGGCCATTCATCGTCATCATCTGCCTAGCTTTTTCCCAACTATGTTGGGGTCGGCTTCCAGTCTAACCGGATGCAGCTGAATACCAGTATTTTACATGGAGTGACTGCCTATCTGACCACCACAATCCAGTTAGCAATTAATATTGTAAAAACAACCTTGTGAAACCCTACTGAAGTTGCATTTTTTTAAATTTCGTCTGTTACATTACATTGCAGTAAACACTTTACATAACACAACATAATATCACGCCTCTAATCCCTGAAGGGTTAGGCAGAGGCGTACCGAACAGTCCACCCACATTTCGCCAGTTCTGTCTAAGTTCCATGTAATAGAGGGAGCCTATTGCCATCAACCAGGCACAAATCGAGACTCCGTGGCTGCTACTAAGAAATTCCTGATGGAAATACCCAATAATACTTTTCCCGACCTGGAAATCGAAGCCAGGACCTCATGCTCAGCAGTTGCGCTTGCGACCACTAGACCAACGAGGCAATCAACACTTTAATTAGAGTTTAAATAGTAATTCTATAATCAAATACTTACATCTGGGTGTAAAACAAAATTTGGGAGAAGATACTAAGATCTTTTGCAAAATGGGCTTAGAATGCAAATAATAGAATTTGGATTCTCAGCCCATTTTAAAGGCTAAATTAAAAAAAAAAATAAGTAATTAGCCTACGAGGCTATTGTCCTTACATACTTATTGTAGCTCTAAAAGCTGCATTCCATCGGCCACCTTACCGTGAAAATAATAAAGAACATTGTAATTTTGAAAGACTTTTCAGTGACAGCCACCTTTTTGCTACAGAAATAAAGACCAAAGTTTGACAGTGATTAAAAGTCAAATATAAAATACTGTAAAAAGCTGGAAGCTTTGACATGTCTGACCGCATTAAATGTACCATTTTCTGGCAATGAAAAGAGCAATATACTGATTGCAAACCACAACAAATTGTCTTATATTACATCAATGGCTATCCTGCGGTTTGTAATCGCCCATGTTATATTACTCCATAAATACCATTACTAGGACCTTTCCTACCCTTGTACCAATTTTTACGGAGTCGGTGCTGCATGCCTTCTTCTATTCTTCTCTATGAGTCGTTATCTCTCTCTCATCTTTCTAGTCAAATCATCACGCAGTCCACCTATTCCATGGTTTCTCAGCACGCGTAGCGTAAGTCGTAACCACCGTAGAAACAGGTTTTGTCGACGGAAGAATCGACAAAATGACAGATTTCTTTTGTCGGTACTTCCGTCGTCAAAATCCGTTTCTACAGTGGTCATGGTAAGCGTGCTGGTCTTCCCTTTCTCTCAGAGCCATCAACATTCATACTCAATTTGGTGTCACCTTAAATAAATAAAAGGTAATGTTTGTATAATTATGGCGCCAGTACAACAAAAACGGTTTATTAGCCAAACAAAAATATATTTTAAACGCATTGTTTTATTATTCCACCCCGAGCCTTTCATTCATAGAGGGCGCTCCTATTTCAAAATGAATAGGGACAAATATTTACACAGGCCATTAAAATAAATTGCGGTCGACGCTAATAACATCAGCTGGCAGTACAAAAACATGTCCAAGTTAATAAAAAAAGTGGGAGCCGAGCAAAGTCGGTTACCGGTCTAATGGAGACGGACTTGCGCTTGCGACTCGACCGCGAGATCTTACCGTAATTAAAATTTACCTTTCCTAATTTAAATAACTTATTACGATTTTTTTTTATTTCCTCTAATGTATGGTGATGATTAAGCATGTTTATATAAAATTAAAATGACAATTATACAATGCATTTTTTTACATTTTATTAATATTTTCTACATTCCTAGTCAACATTAATCTAAGTCACAAAATATATATTTTTTTTAAATCGCAAAACTAAAAGTATTTATACGAGTTCGGGAAGTATAAAAAACGGTCGGTCGGACACTCATGCGCAGAGTAAGGCTTCGACGCAACAGCGGGAGCAGTGAACTGAGGAGTGCACTGTATCCTTGAAACGGTCCCGTATGGGAGCTCAGCGGCAGAAAGAGACGGCAATATTGTGCGCGTTGCTGACATTTTACAATGATGACGTCAGTGGCAAAGAGTAGGAAATATGTAGACAGGGCGTGAATCTAGAGGCTTTAATTATCTGTTTACTACTTAACTATTTATCACCTAATATTGATCCTGAAAAATATATTCACGTAAAAGTCTTAAACAAAAAGTACAAGTATTAAGAAAAAGCAAAACATTTGACATACTTCAAATAATTCTCCAAAATATCCGCCCCTCATTATTTCTTCCTAAATAAATTATTTACCAAAGCATAGATCGGAGTTATTTTTGAAAAAGTATGCTCCTGAACCCGAAAGTTGATAATTTAAAAAATTATGCCTGAAAGTCCACCCTCATACCATGAAAATGTATGGATTTAATTACAGACTAATTAGTTTGGTAATTAGTAATGTTATTATTATTTTATTTTCTATATTAATAGGAATTCTGTGGCTAATTATGAACTATAACAATTTACATTTTATTAATATTACTCCATCAATATGTTGAAAACCACACCAAACTGATAGCTGTATTTACTTCCATTATTACTAATATTTATGAATTGAAGATTGAAACTTTTATTGAAATAATTACGAAGCTGGTAAACATTATTGTTTTTCAGTACCTCACAAAGAGAGATCCAAATTCGAAATTGTATGGAATAGCTGGGAGAGCCGTAATCTAAAGATCAAGCTGCTGTTGAAAGGCAGCAAATTACGCTTATCTTAGGCTGAGGCCAAAAGAGCGTAATTTTTTGAGCTGTGAGTCGCGTAAAATGAGGCTGCATTTGGTTTCACACTTCAGTCTTGTTTGTACGACTCATTTTGATACCACAAAACCAGTTTATGCGGATCTCTCATTGTATTTGAAATTAATACAAGGCGAGGCCAAGTTATACTGGAAATGTACAGCTTCATGTGCCGCCGTTTTTAGGTTTTTTAGGAGTTTAGTATGAAACTGAACGCAGCGTAAATTCCGCGACTCATTTTACGCGACTCACAGCTCAAAAAATTACGCTCGTTTGGCCTCAGCCTTAAGGTAGTTACACTTTTACTAGAGCTGACGTAGAGATTCTTTAGGATACCTAAAATGCCAGTTTTGACTGTTTTTTTTTACCACTGATATGCGGCCTACTGTTCGATTACCCTGAAAAAACCTTCAAAATAATTTAATATTTGTCGAACTTTTATTCAATAACTGTTTGACTTTAATTTATATTTTTTTATTCAACACAAAACAAAATAACTCATAGCCCCATTTAAAAACAAACTCTCATTTTAAAAAAACAACGAAAAAAGTTCAACCATCTTTAATTATAATTATTATTTGGCTCCTATACGCGTAAACATAGTTATTCTATGCGAAGGTTCAGTCATTCACTTTTCATCTCTTTCTTCCCCGCCGGACGAAGTGATACAATGTTCTTTTCGATACAACCTTACCATATCCAGTAGGTGGCTACGTCCGCACATCGCTACTACAACACGGACCTGTTCACTCTAACCGGTTAATAGAGACGTGAAAATCGTACCTGAGGCTACTTGTCTCGCAAGCTCTTCAGTAATACTTATGACTCGGTATCGGTATCAACTCGGGTGTGCCGCCAGTGCCTTCGCACCCTAAAACTTGGAAACAAAACAATGCAGTGAATATTGTGATACAGATACGGTTTTCTGATCTCCGAAGGTAGTCTTTTGACATCATTTATTTTTTCGTAAAAAATACGCGCAATCTTTTGAACTTGGAGCCGGTTTTTGAAACTTTTTTTCTCCTTTTTATGCACGAGCTTTCTTACTGTAACATCGTGGTATAAATATTTTGCTATTGTTTATGTGTGTTATTTTACGTTGTATTTACTGTTCTTATATTTTTATTTTAAACGAACGATTATACTTCATGTGGAACTTGCTTAAAAATTATTTTTAATATTTTGACCATATTAATCACGATATAGTTAAATAATAATACTTCTAGTAAGTATTTGAAAACGTCGTGTGTGTTTTTGTTTTTTTATTAATTTATTAAATCTAAACTACCAGTTGACAGCGTTGAGGAGCAGTTTTTTGCCATTTTTAGTTTATTTTTAAGTTAGTTACTTTAGGTTATTTCAACTTATTAGTATATAGAGTAATGTTACGTGCATCGAAATAAAATTATTTTCATTGGCGATATGGAGTAGGTATCTATAAGAATCGAAAATGAATCTGATGAACCTAAAACATAGTCTACCCGAAACTTTACACAAGTTATCAACTACCTAAGCTGCTGAGTTTCTTTGAGAATCTTCAAGGCAGTGAGATAGGGTTCACACAAAGAGAATTCATATTGTGTTTAGAATTATGTCTTATTATTACAAAAACTGTTTAAATTAAATCGCTCGAACTACTAAGCCGGCAGGATGTCTTACTTTTTAGTTTGTTGTTTTAACAGGTCAGATTTCTTGGACCCTGATTAACCATTTTTCAAAAATTCCTTTCTCTTTTACAATTATACAAAAATAAAATACCAGCAAGTCTCCCACATTTAAGTAAATAATTGGAGTAATATAATTTAATCAAAGAACTTAAACGACTTATTGATTAAAAAAAACTACCAAAGTAAATATTTACAAAATCAGAACTAAATTAATAACAGAAACTAACAATCACTTTAAGAAGATATTTCTCTTTTGGTCATCAAATATGTATTTCGGCTTTTAAACAAGGAAAAAATTAAGCCTTTTCGCTTCGTCCTTTGCTTAGTACCTAAAAGAAAATAATCACCGTCAGGTTGCACACATACATGTCTACTTTTATATTTTAAACTTAATAGTCTTTAAATTTTTACGAAAAATTTACCTTTCGTAAAGGCTTCTTAAATCTTAAATTCAATGACAGACAGACAATAAAATCAAAACCTAAACCGCTGGGTCTAAAAGAATGAATCCCGAATATCTTGATGCGTAATAAAAGTTCAATAATCTTCACCACTGATTAAAAACATATACCTATAATTTAATAATTTGTAAAAAAAATACAATTATATTTTTTTTTTTAAATCTTTTCGACTTTGTACGTTTTAGATATCTACATAGGTAGTATTTAAGGAGGAAATCATTCCCTATTATTGTATGAATAATAAAACATGTCTTACTACTACGGCTGGCTTTTTGCTAAAAATTAGACCATCACAGTTTAGACTGCTGCCTTCTCTATGGCATTGCTCTAACGTAACGTTTTTACGAATAAAAAATTATATTACTCATATCAAAAACAAATGACGTGAATTTAAAGTGAAATCCTCATTTTTCCACTACATTTTCTGAAATGAAAAGGTTCACACCCGCGTTCGCTAGATGGCAGCACAAAAAAAATCAACTCATTACGATTACGTTATATCAGTCATAACATAATTTTATTATACTTCTTGTTTGTAATACTATAATCTAACATCCAAGATCATTATTATTATTATTATCAACATCATAGAGCTCTAGGTGCCTGTAAATAAAGCCCAAAAGTTGGACTGCTTGCTATTAGATGGCGCCACTGGAAAAATTAGATCGCGCTATGATTTCGTTATATCGGTTTTCATATAAGGGGAGGATTTTCACTCACCAGCAATCCGACAGGGATTCGGATGTCATATATCTTAAAAGTCGTGACGGGGTTACCATCTCCTGAACGTCTTCCTATTGTGTTGCTACTTGAAAAAAATGAGACTACCGAAAGCTAACAGATTCTAAAACACTATAATACAATAAGAACAAGAAATGGGGGTTGTGTGTCACACAATGTATGTCGTGTTTTATTAATTTCTTACTTGCAAGTTTGTCACGGTGTAAATACAAGTTTTACCTAGCAATAGTTTATTTACAAAACACTTTTTCCTAATCTGCGTCTTCTTTTCTTAGGGCTGATTTTCAAACCCTGATGGGTATTTACAGTGAGTTATAGCAATAAGTTGACACACCTTAGCAGAATTTTATAATTCTTTTATATTTTATTTGTTTTGCTCAAATAAATTTTATAATTCTTTTATTTCTTTGAACAAAATAAATAAAATAGAAAATAATGATAAAATTCCATCGATTCGTATTCTAAAAAATCTCAACCGTTTCAGCAAAGGAGGGTCAGCTAATTGCTATAACTCACAGTACCTACCATATCTTTACACGAGACAAGTTTAATAATTAAAATTCGTATAAATTTAATTAAAGTTTAATTAAAATACATTTTTATTCTGGGGTTGATCTGATTTAGACGCTGTTTTGAATCAACCCTTTATAGTGTTTTTTTTATGATAAAATATAAAAATTATACTTTGACGACGTTTGACCAATCACAATGATAATGTGCAGAAGGTTTTCATAGGCAAAACCCTGCCTTTATGTAAAAATATTCCAATTTCATATTATTTACTTTAGTCACGTGCTGTCGTCGCGGATTCACATAACCACACTTCGAAGCTGATTGACTTTAGAAGTGATGTATAAAGAATTACAATCACTTTATCTTTCCTTTTATCCCAATATGATAAAATACGCTAATTATGTACCTGTTACCAAAATACTCAGGTAAACAGATAACCCTGTACATCGGAAGAGGTCCATTCATTCGGTTTTTTAAGACATCCGGACAATTCCGGTCCTTCGGACCTGATAAGAAGTTTATTGCTTTTACACCTTCGAACAAAGAACATTTTATATTTGGACTAAGGGGAAATTCCTTTGGACTCTTTTGTTTTTAAAAAAACATAATGTTAGTTGCTGATAACCAAAAATATTTGGAACGTTTCTAGGAATTATGTCGATGTGTTAAAAGTAAACGGACATCCCTAAATCTATACTGATACTAGTTTTTGCCCGCGGCTTTGCTCGCGTTAACTTAGAATTTGACAACTTAGCGGTGTGAAATATACTTTACGACCTATTCTCATACCTACCAAATATACATAAAAAAATCATAAAAATCGGTCGAGCCGTTTCGGAGGAGTGCGACCACAAACACTCTCACACGAGATTTTAGAAAGAGAAAGAAGAAGAAGAAGATGTAATAATCATATTACATAGGGGTAAAATTTGGAACAAAATCAACATATTTTATTTCACATAGGCCTAGATGGGCACATTTAAATCGTCGAGAAAAGGTGCACGGTTCGGGTTGGTCGTTTCCTATGGAGAAGAATCAGCAAGAAACTCCATGGCGACTCTTGGATGTAGGAAGTAATCTTCGAAACTTAATAATAATATAATACAATTTCAAAAAACCTTTCAATGTTCACAGTTTCACTATAACCGAGTGCCAGAGGATACTATGTTTCTTTGATGCAGTCGAACTCGCGGTTAAAAGTCTGTATATTTTAAAGTAAATACAAAGCAGATTTTTTTTCAACATGTTTGTTTCTTTTTTAAACATGTCCATGTGGGAGGCTTTGTAGTCCAGTTTTGAACTCTGAATGTTCTAGATCTGATATCTAGTTTTTTATTTCTGTGGATATACTTATAACTCCAAAGTACCAGTTTTAGTTTACAAGCCCAAAAGCGGAAAAGACCTGATTACGGGCGCGCGCAGCTAAGTGTTTTAAATTCTTACAAGAACAACCAGTAATAAATACTCTAACATAATGATCAATAATTGAACTACTAACTAATTGGGTTCCAGTTTTAGTAAGCCTAAGGAAGTGTTCTAAAACCCAAAAACACGAGAAGATTTTCAATGACAACTCAGTACATCTCTGGTCGAAAATTAATGTAGGTTTACTTTTTTCGCTGTACCGGAACCGGGCCGGGCCCAAAACGGACAGGTTTCGCAACAACCGGTTGCTAGGAACAATGTTCTGAGGACGTTACACCGTCATATACGATGTTTTATAAGTCAACGCTATCGTTTGGGCTATTGATTTGTTGCATTCATTTTAGTTTTTTTTTTTCAGAAGAAGCAATTTTTCGTCTTTAACTCAAAGATTTAAATCTTCAGATTCTCCCTCAAAAAATATACACATTTCTTCAAAAAGCACCCGATTATCAGTGTTGATAAACAAACTAAGTAACAACTTTTCTCTTCACAATGTTAGTATGATAGCCCCATACAAAAGTACGTACTACATAAACGATTGGAACAATCCGCTTAGCAATTAAAATATGACACGAGCTTTCCTAATGAATTAACAAAAGATTAGAAAGCCTTGGTTAAGACGGTTTCACTCGGCGCCGTGGAAAGTACAAAGGACGAATGATCAGATTGAAGCTAGTTTAATTCTTATTTTAATTTAAACTGCGTTTTAAATATTGGTGCAACCAGTCTTACTAGTGACGTACTATCTAGTTTTAGTCGACTCGTTTAATAGTCGAGTAATTAATAAGTAGCAGTTGAAACGCAGTTTTTAGGAACAAGGCCGAAACTATCTTGATTCATTATAGTGTTTAAGTACGCTAAAGTTGTTTTGGTTGAAATAACTAACACTAAAAGGTACCAAATACAGTGGCACAAAGAGAAAATACGTCGGTATAGTCAGAATCAGATATTGACTTCATTGAGAGTAAGTTTGTATCTACCAGAGATTCATAGTTTATGATTCGACCACTATAATAGTGAATATGAATGTAACGTTTCTATCAATATCAATTTATTCTCGTATAAAAGAAAGTGAACGATTGTTAGATTTATGAGGCTAAAGGCTATAATACTATGCATTATCTTGTTTTATAACAAACTTTTACCCACGACTGTAATGAACGTATTGCTTTCGTGCATGATTTAAGTTTTGATTTTTAATCGATTGTGATTTATGGTTTAATTTTAATGACCCAGATCATTAAAACTAAACCATAAGACACAATCATTTGCTTGGTTGAAAACATCAATAGAAACAAACTCACTACAATTATATAACCACTTGCAGTTCTGGTTAAAGTCCTAACTATGTATAGCTATTCTATAGGAAAAGACGAATTTATCTTAATACCTGAGTACCTACTACTACTTGGGGTATTCATAGATCTAAAGGAGATAATCTGTAGGAGCAATAGCATGATACCCAAAACTGAAATATTTTTTAATAACAAAAGTACAATACCGAATGCCCAGCGCATCTCCTTTAGACAATCAAACTCGGATCGAAATAATAATCGATTTTTAATACCAAGATCGGTGGTAGCTGATACATTCTAAGTTTTTCTTTCGCATCGATTCCACGCTTGTCATTTTATTACGTAGGTATAATATAATAGAGTTTCAGATGCGAACGGGCAAGACAGACGGACGAAGAGCCGTTGACCTCGCGGTATTGCGACTTAAAATTTATAAATCGAATAATATCGATTCCTGGCGCACCGGTAGTGTAATTGAGTGAACATTGTTGACCAGTAAGGCCCTTTTTTGCTGCAAGCCTTACATCTTCTAACAATAAGTTATCTTTTTTCAAAGCAAGTGTGAGTATATTGAGAACGATCAGATTACATGCGACGGGCGATTGGTTATAAGCATCTGTTCTATGAATATCAGGAATATTAAAGGCTTCTTCATCATCATCATTCACCACCTTTCTCCAAGATTCATCTTTACCAACTGGGTATGGGAGTCTACTTGCTCCCCACGGCATTTTACTAGCATCATCCAGATCCTAACCCAAAAACATTGCAACCTAGTAATTATTGAGTTTTCTAAATGGCTTTCTCTAACACTTAATTCTATCGCTAGATATGCAAACGAAGAGTCTTAAAGATTTATACATCTACTTTCAAATGCTTTGAGTATCTTCAATCGTATATTTGCTCTTAAGATACGAAGTACTCTGAATATGATAGTAGAGGGAACCTAATGGACATAGTCTTCGTCAAAAATGGCCGGTTAAATTAACATCATCGCTAAAACTGTAAATGATAAAAATAGTGTGGTCAAAGCGGAATCAAGAAGAAACACTTCTCCTCAATTTGACGATTGTGTAACGATAAATATCTTAATCAACGATAAAGATTAGAGTTATGATATAACACCATTTAAGGCAAATACCGAAGCGATTATAAACAAAGAAGACTATATTAAGGCAAATGTAAGCCAGCTTGAGGAAACTTGTTCTGCTAAGTAATGAGCTAACGAGATAACTGCTATTATAAATCGATTTATTGGTAATAAAGCAAGAGACTTGATGGTCGTCCGCAAATATTTAGGACAAACATTTTAATCTTGCTGGAGAATTCGATTAGATTTCGATGCAGCTACTGTTTCATAGACCATTTGATTTGAAGAAGATTGCAACGAAAATATCAATAACTCTATGGAAGAATCACCAATTATTTTTCCAAAGACAAATACACCAGTGAGTCGAACGATTGTCACTCAAGAGTAGATTTACGCAACCCGGAAAGATTAGATAGGTACCTACCTAATTCAAGACGTCAAATAATAAACAAATGAAAATAATGTTTTTGTTAAATAATGCCGATGATAAACAGTGACGTCCAACGGTTAGTTTGTCGATGATTTCAGAGATAGAAATAGAATCATTAACCGTGACTATCAACTTGTAACTTTATTGATCGAAGGATCGAATATCAAGTTTTAATCTTCATTCTTTCTTCAACTTTTAATATAAATATATCACCTGTATATTAAGCAAATAAATTATTCTTATTCTTATTGACTTCCCAGCATGAGGTCCTGGTAATTCAAGGTCGAGTAAAGTGATCCTTGGTTTTTCCCTCAGAAATTTCTCAGTACGGAGTGGGAATTTAGTGTGAGTTATACTGTGCCTTTGTGATGGCAATAGGGTCGCCCCCTATTACGTGGGACTTAGCTTAATTATGAAATGTGGGTGTACTGTAATAGTACATCTGTGCCTAGCTAACTTAACTTAAGGATTATAGGCTTGATGTTAAGTTAACTACCCTGTGTAGGGTTAATTAAAGGTTTCTCTTGTTACCGCTTGTGTTTCTCAGCTAACATCATTAAAAATAATCGTGACATTAAAACAACTACGCAGCCACCTATTAGGTGATTCACCTTGTCTCATGTAATTAATCAACTTAATGTAGTCTATAATAATCCAGTTTGGTCTATCTGAAATTCGTTCTAGATTTTATGCAAATTGGAAAAGTAACTGTTGATTATAATGGCTAAAACTGTGGGCAGACAATGAGTTATTTGTGCAATATTTATTTATCTTTTTGAACACCGATTCTAAAGATATGCAAATTAGTAATTGTAAAATACATTATCTTTTGTAAATAAGTAAGTAAAAAAAAGATACAAATGTGAATTCTAAGCAGATTATTAGCAGTAGTATAATAGTATTTGAATGTAATTTTTTTTTCATTTTTTCAATTTCACACGACTAGATTAAAACTTACGAACTAAAAAAACATGTAGTTGCAGACGCCAGCATATCAAGCTACTACAATCTGTCCAATTTCTTTAATAGATTTTCAACTTTATCGCTATAGCATTAGGTTAAAGATTGATTGGGAAAATTTGAAAGTTTCGGGTAACTTGATGTGCTGACGTCTGTACATAGGAAGAGGAATCAAAATTTGAGAAGAAAAGGCGCTATTCTATTGCCATATGAAAGAAGTGAAGAGTTTACAACTATGGACAAACTGCCAAAACTTACATCGATACAGGAATCTGTTTTGGTGCTCGAATGTCATCTAGAGGAGTTCCGTTGATGAGCATTTGTGGTACAGTTTAGAAAATTGCATTGAAAAACGAATTTGCTGCGAAAGTTTCGCAAATGGCTACGTGTGCAAAGATCCTTGTATATCTAACAGCAGCTTAACGTTTTTGTTGCCTTTGTCAAATGATGTCACTGTCTTATTTGCTTAAGTGCTTATCTTGTTTACTTACTTATTCGTGTCTTGAGCATTTTCAACTTGAAAACCATTTGTTTTCCCTATTAGGTTGAATCTAGAAAGATCTGTGTCTATTTCATGGGTTTTCTTTTCAAAATTGTTGTGGAAAGGATCGCTTTGCTAATTTGATATTGATCACAGAGTAATGTTAAAATCGTTGATTAGATATTATGATATTAGTCAATATTTTGACTGAGTAGTCAAAAATATTGGAATAGTCAAAATATTGGCGTTGTCATCATCATTCTCAATTCTCCCACTGCTACTGGACTCCCTTTTTTGTGCCAATCTCCGCTAAACGACCAACATTTCAATTCTTTCGGTCACAGCTTTACTCCACCTGTAACACCGCGCCTTGCTAGTTGCATAATTTATTAGACAAAATTGGCTTTTCATACATGCATTTCAATAAGTAGTTCGTCTGCTGTTGTATAAAATTGTTTTTTTTTGTATTCAAGAATCGATTGATAAATGAGATTCTTTGGGAAAGTTGTTTTTAATATGACGGGTAGTTTGCCTCCTTGAAGCATGCAGGTGACTAAATCCCCCACCCTGTATGTACGTATGCAAAATCATAGATAAGTTTAGTTGGATTCATTTGGAATAATCTCGTATTAATATGTTAAGTTTTAATACAAGTCACATAAATGTAGGCAGGTTGCATAGCTTACTCTAATATCCAGATACTCACAGTTGCACTCTGTAATGCAGGCTGTATTTCTTGATTCATTAATTTAAATTAATTTAAACTTAGTATGATTAATGTAAAAAGCCTGATAATGTTACCACGGTCAGTGAATAAGTGTTTTGTTGTGAAATCTTTTCGATGATCGAATTAAATTTTATTTATTTAAATATATTTGAATGTTTTGACTTGCAGTGGCATTTTTGTAAGATGTTTTGAATTTTTATACTACTACATAGAATATCATTTGAAACTCGATAAAATAATGGGCATTATTTGAGAATCGATATTTTTGTCTACTGTCTATTTGCGTCTACTGGTTGCCACTTCCCAACAAAATCGATAAAATTGCAGTGATTTATTAAAGCCACCATTCTGAACAAAGAAAATTCATTCTAATTAGCCTTTAATACTCTAGCCGGTGGAATTTGTTTCAATATCGAACGCGAAGAGGTTACAGATAATGTTACCAGGAGTTGAATCGAGTTGCACCTGTTCAATTTCACACGATCAATGTTGCCAAGTAAGTAGGGATCGATATATGATAAGCAGCCGATAAACGGCATTGCCCTACTGCATTTCAATGGTTCTTAGTATCTGATGGTATTATTCATGAGCGCGAAGTGTGTCATATACTTATTCATGTAGTCCCGTCGTGTTTTTAAGATTTTTGTAAACTAATGTGTAGTTGCAATGTTATCGATTTTGTGCTACCCGGATTGCGGGTCGATAATTGATTTGATTATTTTGTTTTGTTAAAAGATGGCGTTTGTGTAGTTCGTGTGCGTGGGAGTTGTAGACAATCAAATAATTTTCAGACTGTTTGGCTTTAAGTAAACGAGATTCCCAAAACTACTGCGTATTTTCCACAAATATGTACTTACAATAATATTAAAGACTCTAAATAAGTGCTTAACTGCTAGTATTTCTTTTAAATTATATATTAGTAGTAAAATACTAATATATAATTTAAAAGATACTTATTAATAAAATAAGTTTACAATTACTTATAACAAAATTAACCGTTTATGAATGAATTCACAATATTTTGACATAACTGGCTATGTTAAAATCTTGGCCACAATAAGCTGGTATCGCCAGGTCATAAAATGCACAGTGAGTCCTAGGGGAGTGACCACGCATACAAAAGCGGGCCACGTCCCAAATATACACAAAGGCAGCTGTCCCTCTCACACTACATACAAAAGAAGAGGACAGGGAACACATTCTTGGATTCCTATGCATAAATAGGCTAACGTGGGAAAATAACACTCGAAAGACTCGTGGGCATCGTGCTAACTATACTGGGACGAGAATCCACACTGACAGGACAGAGAAACAGATTTTTTGTAGCATAAAAAGTGTACAAAATGTATCCCAAAATTTTGGTTTGTAGATCAAAGTTGCCTCATTGCTCTAGTGGTCGGAAGTGCAACTGCTGAGCAAGAAGTCCTGGGTTTGATTCCCGGGTCGGGCAAAGTGTTATTGTGTTTTTTCATCAGGAATTTTTCAGTAGCAGCCACGGAGTCTGAATTTGTGTACGGTTTATGGCAATAGGCTCGCCCTCAATTGGACTTGAAACATAACTGGCGAAATGTCGGTGTGCTATTAGGTACACCTCTGCCTAACCATTCGGGGATTACAGGCGTGTTGTTGTATGTAGATCAAAGTTAGAAAATGAAGCTCACGGGGATCGTCAGGCTCAAAAAGCCAGCACAAAATACCGATAGATAAACAAGGAACACACACAGACACAGTAATAGAACTGCAATTAAAATAAATCAAACAAGCGTGTAACCCACACAGAACATACAACATTAAAGGGCTTCTAACTACAGGCTACAATGAACGTGAAAACACACTCATTATCCATTGCAGTCGTTCATTAATTTGATATCAGGCTTCACCCGAATTAATGGTTCACTTGAGTGACTGATTTCATTTTTGTTTCATTTCACGTTCAAACAACACGACAGTAACAAAATCACAAAGGAATCATAACATCACACCTGTAATCCCCGAAGTTAATAGAACATCAACACTTGCCTTGCTTGCTTGCTCGACCCGGAAATCGAACCTAGGACCTCATGCTCAGCAGTTATGGTTGCGACCACTAGACCAACAAGGCAGTCTATGCAAAATGAGATAGAAAAATAGGAATCAACGTTCGTTAATTCCCTTTTTAAATTTATCGGTAAATGAGTAAAATGTGCCGAAATCCAACATCGTTGGATCGACTTGCGAGCTAATCTTTCTCTTTAGATTCATTTGTGTTCGGACTTGACTCATCATAATTTCAGTCGGGAATCACCCACTACCCAGCAGTGGGTGATAAGCGTCCCCTTTCTTCAGCCATAATTTCTGGTTTCGGTTCTGTGCGTCCCTCATCCAAGTGACCAGACTTGACTCGACTTGAGTGAAAGACAAAAGTGAATCATCGTACTGTAAAGCCGATACAGGGGCTTTACAGTCCGAAGTCAGTCATACATAATGTTATACAATAGCGTGGTATCACACATGTATTACGTCTGCGGTATACAATCTTCGCACAATGAATGTGGGACGTCGAAACACTGTCAACCAGGTCTAGGCTAAGTGGACTGTGACAGACAGACTCTATTCATGGAGTGATTCAATGCTAAGCTGCATCGTAACTGGGTGCAGTTACACTATTGTGGTTATGATTTTGTAGGTCAGGAGTTATTGATCCATCTTCTTTGTCACCCGTAGTTGAACATCATAGCATCGCTTGATTGAGACTCTGCGAGTATGCGATGGCATTGCAAACGTAAAAAATCCGCAGGCGATATGAGTATTTGTAAATCATAAGGAAGAAAGTTTTACCAATGCTTAAAAGATTTCTAAAGAAGGAATCTTTTAACACTGACTGAAAATCAGCAGATTTATCTCGATATACGAATCAAACCACTTCACTAAAATCCTTACTCTATACCTACTAATGTTATAAATACGAATCAAATCTGTATATCTGTCGGTCCCATTGAATATATAAACCATTTCGCGATTTAACTACTAAATTGATATCTATGAAAATTGGCACACAGGCAGAGCCTGGGTACATAGGCTTATCCCGTTGTACTAATACGTTACTGATACTGCTAGCCTGTGTCATCTCACTGCTGGGCAAAGGCCTCTCTAATACGTTATTGTTTGGTAATTTCCGAACTACAGAAAGGCGAAGCCGCGAACAAAAGTTTCTCATAAACGAGCCAAAAGCACCTAGACCTTTAACAGTTTTATAGGAATGACGTAAACACATCAGAAACATGTGACGGATTGCAATTAACAACATTTTCATCGACCGTTTGTAGCACATCTAAAAACTTGAAGACTTCCGTACACAACTTAGTTTTTCGAGTTACTGAATTCGTTTCATCCAAAATGAAGTGTGAAATATATTTTGACTTGTTCTGGTCACGATTCTTATGAAAAAGATTTATGAGACAAGTTGGAGGCACGATTAAGGAATATTTGAATTTTATATTCTCCTGTTTTCGTGACCCTTTTGACTGTGGTAGCCATATTTGTTCCCAGTCTGAATGTATACTTCGGGCGTGTCATTTGCGTTTGTAATGTCACTCACGACAGAAGCGAACTAGGGAACTCGGCGTGCCTAGCATTATTTATTTACCAAAGACTACTTAACAAACTGTTTTCCAAAGACAAACTCAACCAAATCATTTTTTATTGAAATTGTCCAGTTTTTCTTAAAGGAAGCACGTTCCAAGTATTGCTTTGTTTATTTTTTCTGTATCGACACTGGCTGGAACATGGCCGCTTAGAGCTATTTCTAAACACGAAGATGTTCCTCCATTTTTTCTCGACTTCTTGACTAGAAAATTGTCGATGGAGTTTTTATTCGAAAGGAGTTACAGCTCAGAGCTCTCTACGCAAAGCAGGCATTATTTGTGGATACAAACAAATAAAAAACTTACTATTTAGAATTTACTATTTAGGCGATATTGGTGATGTGTTAAGGAAAGAAAGAAAGGAAATGCGAAACAAAAGAAAGAGCTCCAGAAATATTTGAATACCTAAAAAAAATATAGGTACTCAACTTCATGGGTCATCAAGAACGTAGAATCAAAACAAAGTTACTGTTAGTTAAGTAGGCATAATACATGAAAATATTTCTAGTATAATATTATGCAATTTTTTACAATTCTTCATTGTTTAACCCCGCTATCGCTCCCGCTGACAGTCGAACGCGTGCTTAACAGTAAAAACATAACAAGCCCTTTAATAATTGTCATCATAATAACGTAGTCATTGCAACAGATTTTTTTGCGGCTGCTATATCAATTAAACTAGTCAGGGATGTCACTCTTCATTATAGCTTCGTCCTCGTGTTAATTACACAAGTTTTTTAATTCCTACTTATTAACCCAGTGACTGGAAGGTTATACAGCGTGTGTCAGAAAAATGAATATATATTATTATTATTAATTCATTTGTTGCAGACATAGTCCGTACATTATTAAAAAAATATACCTATACGGGGTGAAAAGGACACCGATCCGAAAACGGTTACCTCATATTCAGTACATCATTTGGAGCCACCCGAATAGAAATTTTTCATCGGTAATTTTTTTTAAATCAGCTCTCCCATAATTTTTGACCGTGTGGCTACACGAAAATGGTTCTAAGAAACTATTTATAATTTTTTGTGAAATTTTTATACTTTTGTTTTCAAAAACGTGTACAGTTAGCAAGAAAATGGCCATTTTACACATTTTTTTTTATTGATGCCAATCGGTCCTGTTTCTGATGAGAAAACCTTTTTGGAATTTTTGACTATTTTAGCACTCCAACGGTTGTTTTTTTATCAGTGTTACTTACTTTTTTAAATTTTTTGTCTATATGTCTGTTTATTCCAGCTAATCTCCGAAACCGCTGGACCGATTTTGACGGGTAAGGAGTAACTTAGGCGACTTTTAGTTTAGAAAAGATTAGGGTTCCGCGCAAAAGAATACCTTGAAATTATTACCAAAATCCGATTCAAATAGGGAAGTAATATTTTTATAATAATTTTACGCGGACGAAGCTCGCGGGTCACAGCTAGTTTTAAATAAATGCTTCTATTTTGATACACGCAGTAAACGGACGACCAAGTGACGGATCGCAGGGATTTTTGTTAATTGTTGACCATCAACCAATTTATCATCAGTTCATCACTACCAGCATTGTGACCCAATTTGACCAAAGCGTAGTGTATTTCGTTAGTTTTAACTCGTGGTTGGTTTGTTCATACAATTTTCATTGTTATGGGATTTTTAAATTCAGTTAGTTTGTTCTTGAAATAACTTTATTAAAATCACGTTATGATTAACATAAGACACGGCAAAACTAAAAAATTAGGACTGTTTTTGGGGCAAATTACCCTGAAAATCTAACTTTTGTTTTAAATCCTTTCTTTCTGTCTCTTATACTTTCAGTAGAATAGAAACCGACTCGAAATAAGCATCTCATTAACTGGATCACTGGAGTAGAAAAGACAGTTACCTTACCTTCGAAACGGTCACTTTTCAAAATAAGGACAGCCCATAATAAATAAAACCTCTTGCCACACCAATATCAACTTAACACAACAACAATAAAGTCAATAATCCTAAAATCACTCATAATAAAATACAGTAGCGTTACGCCCGCCGTCCTCTGATTACAACCTGTCAATGGGTCCCTGAATGGAATATTTTTCCTGTTGTTTCTTAAAGACAACTTGCCAGACAAATTTCAACTTTATTGTTTAACGATAAGGACGATAAAGTTGTATCCAAGTTCAAAGAAAGAGGGTTGGTATTGTGGTGCGTAATAATCGGTTTACTGACAAGGCACTGTCTCGACATTCCAAAGGTTTTTTTAAAGATGGGACGGTCACGGGAAAGACCCACGATAACAGGGAGTGTTCACTGCAGCAAGGAACGCAGCCACGGTAAAAAAAAACATTAAATTGAACGACAAATACCAACATTAGGTTGATTTTATTTATATTAATAACAGCTTTCTCTTGTGTGGTCCACTCCAATACCAAAGGTGCAGCGAATTTGTTATAATAATCGAGTTTAAAATTGAGCACGAAAATTTTATACGACAGAGTCAATGAGTGATATGATTTGTTGACTTAGGTATTGTTTTTTTTTTGTTCACGGGGGGAAACCTCCAAAAGGCGACCGGTCTTTGGGCATAAGACCGGGGAGTGTGGGATTTCTACCTCACTAAAACCACCCCGGTGGTCACCATCCGCACATGGGAGGAGGCACCGTTTCCTCTTAAAAGACCTATCCGGAGCCCCCTCTGTACAACCCCTGTTAAGGCACATCCCTAGGGATTAGATTGACTTAGGTACCTATTTAATTAATATTATAGAAGGTTATTATGATCCACTTCTCGTTCAATTTCATTTGATTGACATTCAAAAATATCAACCCATAAGAAGGATGCGTTAAGGTAACCCGCAAAATTCAATTTTTTTTTTTTCATTTTACTGGTCATTGTCATGTTGTATGTCAACATGCTATGAAGCTTCTTCCCCAGTTCTGTCAGTAAATAAACATTTACTCTTTTTGTTTAATATATTGTACTGTCTAAATATTCATGTCATCTGCCTAGCCTTTTCCCTACTATATTGGGGTCGGCTTCTAGTCTAACCGGATGCCTATGATGAGACGATGCGACTGCCTATCTGACCTCCACAGCCCAGTTAGTACTGGGTAATACTATACCCCTTGGTAAGACTGGTTGTCAGACTTTTTTCAAAGATCTACAAATGACATCCGGGACGAACGGCTTAACGTGCTTTCCGAGGCACGGAGGAAACTCGGTATCTAATGGGTGGTCACCCATCCACAGACCAACCTAGGCCAGCACGATTTAACCTAAAGATCGACCCGAGCGGCTGTTATTATTTAGCCACGAGATCCTCTTAGTCCTCTTCCTCGCTTACTGTCTAAATGTTATAATTATTGTAATATTGTAATTCTAGTTCTAAACAATAAATAATCACTCATTAGGCAAGCCGCAATAAATCAAAACGTAATCATACTAGTATTTGCGGCACCATTCCGTAATTACATTTAGTAATAACAAAAACGGTACAGGTTGCATCATTAGTGTTATATTCTAATTAATATGCACATCTGCAATCGTAGCGTTGAAGAATTTGCGTTGCCTTCGGATGCCTATCTCCTTGGTTCAGTAACTTTTTACAAAATTTTACATTTGCAATAGACAGCAATGCTGAATAAAAGAAGGAACAATGAGGTCGGTATGCATGCGGTGCATTACAGTTGTACAAGGATATTTTATCTCGTGGCCAAAGTAGGAACTAACACGACAATCTTGATTTTTTAAATGAAAAATGTCAATAAAATTTCACATACCTACTACTACTGTAGTACTGGACTCAAATCGATTAATGTTACTGTTAATACCCTAGACACAATCTTCTTACGTAACACTTAAACGAGCCCAATAAAGTACCTAACAGATTATAAATAAAAACAACACAGCGTCTGTAATTATAAAATCCCAAAATACGCGGAACACTAATCGAACTCAAGGACAGTTCAATTTACCGAAATCGGTTCAGCAATTTTCGAGACGGCTACACACTAAATAAGCTCATACATAAAATCGTTCAACCGGAACCTGTCCAGTGTTGTGGTCGTTCAAATACTGATTTATTGCTCACTAGCTTTTGGCCGCGGCTTTGCTTGTATGGAGGTCGGAAATTATCCCACTAACATGATAGCACGTATCGTAGGTCCTCTGCCTGTGTGCCAAACATCGTTATTTGTTCAACCGATTAGGGGTAAAAGGATAACAGACGGACAGTTACCCTCGCATGTATAACATGATTGTATGGATCTAAGAATACGGTATAAAGATGTATCTGATCACTTGAGTCACTGTAAGCCATTAACGTCACTATATTATTATTGTATGAACCGTTATTTTAAATTCGCAGGCATTGTCACATGTAGCTGATGTAGCCTATCAGTGGAACACTGGCAGAATTTTAATTAACCTAGTAATATTTTTGAGATTATCCGTCTGGGAATTGACGATTTGATTGCTATTACGGAATTCCCAATACGTATCCGAATAGGGAACGCCTTAATGACATAGCAGAATCATCCAATAACATCCCACTGCTGGGACAAAGGCCTCCTCTCTATAAGTGGGATTTCTCCGCATTTATATCACCTTCAAACAAATAGTTGTTTGAAGGTGATTTAAAACGGGAAATCAAGGATACGATTCTACGAATCAATAATACAAGAAAAACACAGATTGCAAAACATTAGAAAATGTTATAAGAACAAAAGAACTTAAGATGCTCTCAAGTTTACAGAATTCCAATAAAAACTTAAGTATTTTTCTCGCTGTTTCGAGAAAAATACTGCTGGCTTTTAAAAAACAAGGAGCGTGGCTAGACCCATCTAGATCGTGTTGTTTATAACAAGAACAGGCACAAAAGACAAACAGTTTGCACCAAAAAACAAAACAAACTCGTGTTTAACGGGACTCATAGACAAAGCTTCAAAAACTGAAGGAAGTGACACCTGACGACTACATCTGTCACTTTGCTCCGAATTTGAATACATTCATAATCCATAGATTACGGCTTGTAATGAGATAATCGTTAAGCATTGACACATCAAGGCTTTTTTCTTAGCTCATAGCGGTACGGACATCACGATTTTGTACCGTGAGTGTTTCCGCACGCTTTCTGTTTATTAACTACTGTTTGTGGGTATACCTTAAGGTTGTGTTGGTTCATCACCTTAATAACGAAGAAGAGAATAGTGAATCTCAGATAAAGTAACAAAAGAGGATCGATACAAAAAAAAAGACCAATCTCGCTTGACAAAGTGAATAAAACGTTACGGCATTGTCAGTGACTATCAATAATAATTAACTAAATCAATAAAATTGAACGATGATATCATACATAATTGTAAGATGTAGTGCTGCACTATTGTTCATATTTCTCATGATCCGTTGTTCTAAGGTAAACCGGTATGATGTTTTTAGCATATTCTGCGAAATGAAGAATAACCCGGGGGTCGCGGCGTGTAAAACGTGTCATTGTACGGGACTTGGACTGTGATGTCTAGAAACGTACATAAATGTACGGGAAAACGCCAAGTTACGACTTGTGACCTAGCTGTACTTAGAACGTCTAGATTGGAAACTGCATAACTCTTGTGCACACAATTTATTCAGACACTAGCACAGATAGACAGTACTTAAAACACAACGGTCGCATAATTCAAAACACCTACTATAACTAAACAAAAAAATCTATGGACAAAAAAAGTTCGCATCAAGATTTCGATTCTCGATATAAAATTCGATAGAAATCATTGCGCGCATTCGATTCTAAATCTCAACAAAACATTCCCGTTTGTCTGGCTTTGCATTTCGTATACTTCGCGTTAAGCGCGGCTCACACATTGACCTACGACCTTGGTTAGGTAATGTTTGTGGTACAAGTAGTTTAACTTTAGCGATTAAGCTGCTGCACTTATCATCAAACATTAGATTCATCACCGTCTTCCTGTCCCTGTGCCATGTCACTTAGAGTTCGAAGCCAATCGTGCCAATCGTCTCTCCGTCTTTTCTTTCATTCATGTCATTAAAAATTAAATTCTAAGAGTAATGATCTTGTGAAATCATTGTGCAATTTTAGTTAGTCTTTAGCTAAACTACTACACACTACAGTATGTACTTAGTCATTTCATAATGTATATTTTCTATTTGACACTATCTGTAGTGACAGTGCACATCACTGCACGCTTACCTCTACGCTGATGCATGATATAAGTTCTACTTGATACCGTGATCGTCAATCGACTATAGTGCGTCGTCGTGATTGATGATGCAGTTCACGCCTCCGATCACAATCGCCTATCGCTTATGGCACAGACCCGCGCGAAGTCACGGCCAATCTCGTTAGTAAGGAACATAGCACACGTGGAACAGTGACGTTAACGGAATCCTCTTTGTTGTGTTTACTTACTTTACCTTTGCAATATACCACGTGAACTAACTCCCCCATATCGTATAAGAACTATTGTCTTTTACCCATATTACTGAAAAAATAAAGACGAAGTGGCGAACTCTTTCTATTCTGCATTAATTTCCATATCAGATAGGTATAATATCGCACTTTTTATGTTAATTTTATGTTTGTATATATAACTTCTTGTGTATAATGAGCCCATTTCGATGCGGTTGTTATTTCAAAAAGTATTTTCTCGATAGTTTTTAGCCATGTTTGACCTAGCCTTGTATTACCTTATTAAGTTCAATATTTTAGTGTATTACTTCTTTCTTATATTGTTCAATTAGCTATACTTCGAATTGAATACAGAAAATCCTTGAATCGATAAGATCGGTTAATCCAACCCGAAGTGCAATTGTCTGCATAAATTGCATAATGAATCGATTTTACGTCCATCCAATTAGTAATCGATAAACTGCACAGATCCGCTGATATTCAGTGGAAGCGATGACCCTGACTATTTAGGATTATCAAGAACCTCTAACGTAACATCTTTATGCACAGTTTCTGTGCTAAAGTGATTAACACTGCAATTCCTTTTGCTTTCATCTTGTTTACCAACGCTGCAGCAGACTGCATTTTGAACAGGTTTTCAATCAATAGATCAAGGATAACGCCTTATTTAATTACTATTTTTGTTGATGCATATGAAAGGTTAGGCATATGTTATTGGAACAAATTCCTTTAACAAAACAATACCAACATCATTCTATTACAATTTCCAATTACTGAATCTTAACAGTTAGTGCTATTTCCTTAAATGTCTTTGACTATATCGCGCTGAAGCCTAATTCTTATAAAAAAACCACTCAACGAACATTAATGAATGACAGTCAATAATTTTAATGATCTTATGGACTTTATTTTGCAACCGTACGAAATCAAACGGTACATTTTTTGTTACAATATTAATTTGTCATATCATTTTATTGGTGTCTCAATAAAAGTCTCATTTATTTGTACCAGATTGTTTGGGCTTCAGTATTTTCAGCTGACGTTCACCTGCGGTGTGGTTAATTGCATTACCTTCATTAGATCGCAGTGCGAAAAAAACTGAAATACTGCGAACCTAGTTGACTATGTCTAATATGATGTTTGAAAGTAGTTGAACAATAGCGGTAAAAGATGTAAAACTGTCCATACAAAATGAGGGAACTGGTCATGCAGTTGCTAATGGCCGCACGACTTTTAGCAGTCCCTTGCAAACCGCTGCAGTAGACTTTAGAATAGCGATGGTTTCTTCGAAGGAACCACTAACGCGTCATGCCAAACAGCTGATAAACGAATGCTTGTCTACAAACCAAGAACGTAATTCACTGTTATGCAAAAAATATTTGAATGTTTTTTGCTTAGATTAAGTAACATCTTAGCACTTAACAGAATTGATGACATCTCCATAAAAATTCTGATGTAACCATTAGCTGAAGCTAACTGCATCACTGCCTAAAATAGCCAGTGACGACATAGGCGGTATACCGGAAGTATGGTCGTCTGTTGTAAGCAGAAAGTCGTGTAGATATTCTGATCACGCCAACATTGCGCTATCGACGTTTGGTGATGCCAATTGTAGGAGTTGATATTACCTGGCAACGTAGAAAGTTGTTTGTACTATCTCTGGATTTTAATAAAGCGTTCGAAACAGGTTCACATCATCAGAAGAAATTAAAAATAAAATACAGGTCATAACATTCCTTTAGCTAGACTCGTTTTAGTGTACACAAATACTATAATTAGTACTACCCACTATGGTATCGCATTCCAGAATAAAAAGTGTCATTCAGCAAAAAACACGAAGCGTCGCCACACGGAGTTCCCCAGGGAACTATCTTGGGACCCGTAAACAAATTAAGCAAAAAGAAAACAAGAGTTGACTCATGGTAATTATTTATGCCGTAAAATATTTTCGCGTTCATAGAGTTTATTAACAAGGTACATACCGGCTAAGAACGCCGGTTTGCCATACAATTTACACCTGTCTGTCAAGTGGTATGTTCTCACGAGACGACTCAGATGTTTTGTGTTAATTACTTCTCGCGAGGGTTCGAACACACGATCATCTACTGGTAATATTCGAAATAGCAACACTATTCACTAGTGTGAATACACTTGTCTGTGAGAAACGTCATTTAAATACTAATTTGTAGATAATTTTATCAGCAGCTGGTTTAAATTAAATCAAGTCTCAGTTTATTTTAGCATAACTGTGGTGATTAGAAGGATAAAATATAGAATAACTTAGTGGCCAGGTTTAATCAGCACCGGTGTGTTCTCAGCCTTATTGAGAATAGTAAACAACTCCATGTCCCAATGCCAATGTCAAGTTAAGGACTTTATTGAACCTAATTAACAATCCAACAGTATTCGAACATAACTTTTTTGTATTATTTTAGTCTTAATACTTTTAGTGATCGGGAGGTAGAGACAGACCGATTTAGATTTTTTGTTATAAAAATTAATTTTAAACCTTTCTAGGGTCTTTGTTTATTTAGCTGTGAGACTACGCTTCCCTATTCACGATCATTATATATAGCCAGTTATAGCCTATTATGTCCCAGTAGCTAGTTCACTTCCGATGATTTCATACTACCTATTATGTTTTTATTCACACAGTTCATTGTCCGTCACTAATAAAGCTTCTTGTTTAACTTCGTCTGCTTCACCAGATTGTACATGTTCCTTTAAAAAGGTAGTTCTACAGAGTTGGTATAACAAAACGTGCAGGTATTTGATATTAATTGTGAACAGTACCTCCTTGAATAATAATGTACGAAATCGACTATCTGTTATAAAATAACGTGCGTACGAATCGCGCCGATAGTGAACGTGATTTGACAATAGAAATGTTTACATGGGTTATGCAACATTTGACTTATCACATATTAGAAGTAAATTGTTGTATTTTTTTTTGGAAATCTGTTGACTTATTTGTGACTGAATATTAATGAACACGTTGTTTCAGCTAATAAGCCTAATTAATTTAATTTTTAACAAGATAGTTTTAGGTGGCGCGGGTCAAGAGCTGCTGGAAAGCTTTGGGGGTAATCTTGGCCCAGCAGTGGGTCAGTACCTATGAGATATTAAGAATAAAACAAGTTTTCGGAAAAAAGTATAATGAATGAGACTTGTAAGCTTGTAGACTTCAATAATACACATTTCATAATAAGTAAGGTATAAGTTCCTCTTCATTTCATTCAATTGCGTCTGCCAGTTACTTTTCGATGGATTGCAAAGGAATGTCGATAGTGCGAATTGCATACAAATAGTCGAAAATCGATATGCAAGTTTTATTATACGACTGACGATTATAGACGACGACGATCTTTATACTCGATCTCTTAGTACTGAGATCGAGTTGGAGTGTTGTCCTGTCATTGTACCAGACAGATCGGTCCTAGGCCATTTTGGAGGGTTCCTGAAATATAGCCCCCAAACCTTCACACATCCAGAAGAACTGGTAGAGGCAAATCAGCAGAAGGTGAAATAAGGCGTCAGTAATGATTGAGCGTAAACGGCATCTATCGATATTTTGAATCGAGTCGATATCGATTACGACATAAACTAGCTTCTTTATATGCAAAATAGTTCCACTAAGTTATTCAGTAAATGTTGGACGGTCCAGCACGCTTCTTCGATTGTTAATTATACAAATCTAGTAACGTCCAGTTTCACTTCTTTGTTATTTTGAATTTGAATATTGATTTTATGCGGTTTCGATTCTGATTGATGTGTTGTGTTCATTTCGTAAGAAGGAATGTCACGATTTCCTCTAATGACGTTGAATTTAGTTTGTTTGTTTGCCTACATTTCTTTTTCGGAAGTATGCATATTCGTTTGGTATTTTTTTATTCGTCTTGCTCATTCAATAGTAGTTATTTGATGAACATCACTGAAACTAATATATATATTTTAATAATTTTATATAAGTTATGATTTCCTTTATTTATTTTTTTACTTATCATTTAATTTTTAAATATTCCTATTCAAAGTAATATAAAAAAAACATTTAAAAATATAAAAAACTAGCTGTCCCGGCATGCGTTGCAATGCACCTTTTCCTACCCTACCGTACCCTTCTTACCGACTCTACCTATCTATCCTATCTACCTACCCTACCCACCTACCCTACCTATCTATCCTATCTACCTACCCTACCCACCTACCCTACCTACCTACCCTACCTGCCTACCCTACCTACCTACCTACCCTACCTACCTACCCTACCCACCTACCCTACCTACCTACCCTACCTACCTACCCTACCTACCTACCTACCCTACCTACCTACCTACCTACCCTACCTACCTACCCTACCTACCTACCCTACCTACCTACCTACCTACCTACCTACCCTACCTACCTACCCTACCTACCTACCTACCCTACCTACCTACCTACCCTACCTACCTACCCTACCTACCTACCTACCTACCCTACCTACCTACCCTGCCTACCTACCCTACCTACCTACCTATCCTACCTACCTACCCTACCTACCTACCCTACCTAACTAACCTATAATACACTTTTCAAACTTTTTAATTGATTAAAAAAAAATACAGACAAAAGTTTATTCACCCTTTTTAAATAGTTCACACAAAATACATTTCTGAACGCATGCATAAATGTCAATCACAGTATTCGACAGGATGACAGGAGGAAAACAAATGTTTGACAGGTACATAACAAAGGAACATAATTAAATGGAAAATGATTCATTTTCATAATTATGTATTCGTCAAGTTTTCATTGTTTTTAGAATGTATTCTGCTATTCAGGGCGGAGACAAATCCAACGAAACAAAAACCATGAAAATTGATCCAGCAGATCTCGAGTTATAAGTGTTGTAACAAACCCGTCTTTGTTTTATATATATAGATAGTAGCCCACCGGCATCGGGAACAGGGTCCGATCTACCTGTGGTCAGGGCTCTTAAGTAATTTATTTTTATTTTTTTATCAGATTATTTTGTCCCACTGCTGGGCAAAGGCCTCCCCCATTTCTTTCCAGCTATCCCGGTGTTTATTATTATTACTTATATAATTATTTATTCGGTATCAGGAAATTATATCAAGATGATGGTTGGTCGAGGCAAGATTCCGTAATTAGCGAAAGCACTATCTTCATCAAACAAACTAGTAATATTCTTCGTCGTTAAAATCACAGCTCGCTCCACATAATTCGAGCACTTCCTAATAGTTCACACCTCGTTATTAAATGTGGACTCATTTTATAATTACAGACGCTTACTCAAAGCTGACCTTTCACTTTCTTAAATAGAATCTCAACTTGCATTCTTCAGTATAAAGGTTGTGAAATTAGCCAATATTATAATTAAGAGGAAGAGATTGCTAATCTTTTTGGAACAATGTGGTTACGATCCCAATAAGAGTTCAGATAGTCATCATCTGCCTAGCCTTTTCCCAACTATATTGGGGTCGGCTTGCAGTGTAACCGGATGCAGCAGAATACCTGTATTTTACATGGAGCGACTGCCTATCTGACCTCCACAATCCAGTTAGTACTGGGTAATTTGATACCACTTGGTAAGACTGGTTGTCAGACTTTTTGGGCTACTGACTACCTGTAACGACTGTCAAAGATCTTTAAATTACAGCCACGAACTCCTCTATAATATCAGAGAGTGAGAGCGTTCAGTTAGTCACGATGTTAAATCAGTAATAAGTATCGTTTTCACTAATTCTCAACGTCACCTAAATGAAAACCATAGTATTATTGCTTTATTGGAATTGCCTAAAAGAACAGGGGAAGACCAAGGCTACGATGGGTGTGCTGTGTGAAGGATAAATGGCTAGAAAGAAGTTGGGTGACTGCTGAGATGACGAGTTATAGAGAAGTATGGAACGAGAAGACAGGCTGCGCCAGCCCCAAATAAATTGGAATTAGGGCAGGACAATTACTGGAAGCCGACCCCAACAAAGTTGGCAAAAGACTAATATGTAGATGATGATGATGATCATGAATGACTATATTTAAATTCCCTAATGTTAGTGGAAACGGACATAAGACGACTTAGGAACAACGTACTCGTCAAATATCCAAGACTGACACATACAAAGTTGCTCTCCATAAAAGCACAAAAGCTCTTCCTCGTCGCTCGTCTATCTACAAAACGAGACAGCAATACTACTTACCCTACATTAAAAGTAAGAATGAAGGGAACAGATTATACCGATGATATAAAGCCATTAGAACAATAACAGCCGCGACGGCCCAGTGTCCACATTTTCGCATATTGCTCAACTGTTACCTACATTCGTTCCTGCCCACGCGCATGTTACGTAACCGCGTCGTAGTTCGAAATTAGAATAGAATAAACGCCTAATGACGGCTTGTAGCGCTTGTCAAAAGTAATGCCACCTGTCAAATCTAGCTTTTAAACGCAAGAATAGGTGCTAAATATGATTTATATTGATTTGTTAACGCTTACGATTGTGTTGGGCCGATGTTTGTTTGTAAACTTGACGTCAAAGTTTATCAACACCGTCTTGGTTTTTTATAAAGGAAAGAAATGAATTTAATGGAAACCGGTTCGTCAGCCTGCTCAGATGTTGAGATATTTATCAAATGCAAATAACCGAAACCTGTCAATTTAATGCCGATTCGATAGAAATACGGTCTCCGTTTTCCGCGATATGCATCGTTCTGGGAAAGCCACAGTTAAAGTAAGCTGATAACGTATTCCTGTTTTATTGTAGTAGGCGATTTTTACTTAAAGCAAAATGACCATTTTTTTTTAAAAAAAAATGTTGCCCCTCACTAGGAATTTCTCCTATGTCGTGGGTGCGTTTAAAAACGTTAAAACTCACACACACAAACAGCCAAATCCGGAAGAACTTACAGGTAGTTCTTCCGGATTTGGCTGTGGCCATACAAATAATTGTTCCGTGCGGGGATCGACCCCGCGACACGCAGCGCAGGTGCCAGTCGCTCAGCCACTGTGCCAACCACCTTCAAACGATCTGTGGCGGTAACATTTTTAAATACATGAAAATATATGTCATAAAAACTTATTCTTTAACGATGGTGGTTCCCAGGCTCACGACACAATAAATGGGCCGCGAAATAAAAACTGTAATAAAGTCAGATTATGGTAAAAGTAAACAGAGCCAGCCTACCTACCGAATGAACCAAGTCGTGATCTCAAGTCCATCGCGGCTAGGGTAACCAAATATTATAAAGTTTTAGACATATTTGCAGAAACAAAAAAAATATGCTGTGACCATCTATAATTTCTGAACTATTTGTTTAGCTGATGTGAATAGGTACATCGGTTATTAAAGGAGTTTAAAAAATATATATATATACATAGTCTGTAAACGGTGCAATTAACATACCTTTCGGCAATCAATCGTTTTTCATTAGAATCCAAATCCTTCTGAAAATCCTAAAACTTACGAGTATTTAATAAGCATAAACAAAATCAGGCTATATAGAGGTCTAACTTTCCAATTGGTAGGACGCAGGTTTCATCTCTGTAAGACTGAAGTTACGTTTTTAATCATATAGTAACAAAACAATTACTGTAACATTTGCGGTGAACTTAAAACTAAGCGTACCTTGTATATATATGTGGCAGAAAAATGAAGCGAGAAAAAACTTAAAAATATTCAAGTGAACGACTACCTCCAATCATTAAAGAAGAGAATACAGTCAGAGCCTTAAGATGGAAGCGCCAGGGTAACCCGCGAATTTCAAATTTTCATTGAATGACTATTTCATGAAAAGTCATTCAATAGGATTAATTGAACTTAGGGTCAATTCACACCGAAGTGGCCATTTTTTGCTTATCTCGATTAAGAAATGCATAGAAGTCAGCGTTTTTGGACGCGCGGCTGCTCGCGACGCCGCGAGACGTCATGCGGCCCGAGTCTTTCAAATGATACTATGTATTTCTTAATGGAGATAAAAGATAAATATAAAGATATAATTATATAAGCACAAAATGGCTTGACAGTGAAACTGCACTGCCGACCGCTGCCACTTCGGTGTTATTGACCCTTATAGGGTAGATAATTTTAAAGATTATAACTCAGCTAGGCCATATATGTTACGGCTGCAAATCATATTTTAATCAACATACAACCTGACACTGACCTTCAAATTGCAAAGAACGTAAAAAACAAAATGAATTTTGGCGGGTTCCCTAAGAGCATCCTTCATAAGCAAATAATGCTTGGTAACAGTGGGAACCCAATCACGACTTCGGCCAGTGGGTTCACGTCCCAGGTCATAATACATCACGACAGTGCCGATGGTCACTGAGCATCGCACAAATATTATAATTAATATCATTGAACACGAAACGGTTCGTAAAAGAGAAAGGGACACGACATGAGCCTTGATCGGTTGAGTGGGTTTTTTTTGGTAAAAACATTTAGATTGTCTTCAAATTGCACGCGTTTATGGTGGCTGAGTATGATGGTTATGGTAGGATGAGATTTTATCCCATTTTTAAAAGAGCTTTGTTACTAATTGATAACAAAACTGATGCCAGTCTTTTCCATTTTTCATTAAAACTAGTCACCCTACGTACGACATGCGAAAATCAGTGCGGGGTTTTTGATTTTGAAACTTGGGTTTTTGACGATTTTATCTATTTCAACTAGGTGACTTCTAGTGTTATTGAAAATAGGCATTCACAGGTGACATTAGTATTAGTAAACGTGGGTAACAATTTCCTTTTCCTAAACGATAAAAAAGCGTATTTTCCCATCTGACGTAAATAATGACCTCATTTATGTTTGACTGTGACGTGAAAATAAAAAGAAAAGAATTTAGAAATATAAACTTGAAAATATTTACTATTGCCGCATTTTTTAAAACGGTTATTTAAAAAAAAAATCGTATTCCTACAATATAGCATGTAAAAAGGGATGGCAACTGTGAGACTAGTGGCGCTAGCATAGCTTGTTCCAAGCATTGTCATTGGTTGAAAATCTGGGTAATGACATTTTATATTTTAAAATAGCTTGACTTCATTGGTCAGATTGGTACCTAGCTATAGTCGCGCCATCTACAATGAGCTTTTCATACAATACATTTTTCGCTTCTCCATCATCGTTGTCACTGTTGTAGTTTATATGGGCCCTAGGGTGGGGCAGCCTCAGACCTTAACACCCCAGGGCTATCTCCGAATTCTACAAGTTCTCAAATCAGTAAAAGGCTCACCGTTTTTCTTTTTTCATTAAAAGAAAGCTAATCTTGTAAGCCTTTATCACATAAGCTTAAAAATGTATTTATCGAGATTTATAAAATTTTCTACTTCAGTAATCCCTTTTTTTATTCCAATGACTTGGAATCATTGCAGTTACAATCCGATTGCTAAGAAATTTCTGGAGAAGAATTGTAAAAACAACAAGCCTTTTGCTCATATTTTTTTCTTTCACATCAAAATGAAAAATATGACCTACTTTTAGTGTGACAGATCTATACAAGCCACATAACGTCCAATGAAGATTGCTCATTCAGCTTCTATGACCAACAGGTTTTTAACTAGAGCAGATATCTCCATAAAGACCCCAGACCTCAGTAAATTCAAACAAAAACCTAAACCGATTTGGCTTTACACCGCTCTATTACGAAACGGTTCTATCCGGAATCAGTAGTATATAAATATTTTTTTATTTGGGTCCCCAATCACAGGCGTGATGAATCGTAGAAACAGAGCGAGCGGCGCGTGCGCCGGGATCATTGACCTCACGTGAAACAATTTCCCGAACAGAAAGTTTGGGAACAGATACTTAGATATTTTTCTCGAGAAATAATTTAAAGCAGTTAACTGAAGGTCAATACTTTAAGGCAATTTCGGTCTTAGTGACAAAGTATCCAGACTGGAGACGTACAGTAATCGACTAAAGTCATAAAAACTACTTAAAAGATAGGACAGGGATGTAGGACAGGATATTTATGACAAATAACACTGCAGGTCAGATTAATGAGACTATTGCTATTTATTTAGGATTTTTGTAAATTATAAACCCCTGTTATTCCGAATCCCTTCTTAATGTTAGTTCATTACCACCTTTAGAGTCCTAATAATTAACTAAACATTACTGATAAATTGGTTTTTGAAATACGGATCAGCAATTTCTCCATTTTAAAGGGACTCAAACAGTGTAAATCCCTCTTTCTCTTTTCTTTACCTAAGAGTTAAGTAATGCAGGGCACTGACTGTACTATTTTGTTTTTTTTTTCTCTTAGCTATTGGCGTTGAGTTCTGACGCTCTTGTGACGTAACAAGACTCGTAGCGCAAGTACGCGCAATGGCCGTTCACGGTCATGATCACGCCCTGATTTTGGGCAATGATCATCTGATCATAGCTTACGTTCAAATTCAAACGTTTTAGGGAGACATGCCGTAAGAGCTATAGTTTTATTTTGATGGTCGAGGTGGTTTTTTAATATAAATGGTAATTTGGAAAAATGATTTTTGGGCAAGACGCATAACAATGAAAAAACCTTTAATATCAAATCAATTCCATTACTATATTCTGATTTTGATGAAGATCTTTCTATATAACTATTATAATAATTATTATTACAGATGTTTTCATTTTTTTTACATATTAAGGTGATAAGATGCAATCTTAATTCAGGTTAATACCTAGATACCATAAATGTATTTGTTAAAACGAAAGGGGATGGCTGATGAAATAACGCCACTGAAACATGTAAGCAACATATATTGGGCTGACGTAACATGAAAAATAAATAAAAACATTCAAAAAAAAGTACCAACTCAGTTCTAATAATTTACTAGTCTCATTTATTTTTCGCGCGCTTCGCACGGGTGCAATTTAGTCATCACCTGCCTAGCATTTTCCCAACTATGTTGGGGTCAGTTTCCAGTCTAACCGGATGCAGCTGAATACCAGTATTTTACATGAAGCGACTGCCTATCTGACCTCCGCAACCCAGCTAGTACTGGGTAATACGATACCCTTTGGTAAGACTGGTTGTCAGACTTTCTGGGCCACTGACTACCTGTAACGACTGACAAAGATCTACAAATGACAGCGGCTTTACGTGCTTTCCGAGGTACGGAGGAAACTTGGTGTGTAACGGGTGGTCACCTATCCACAGACCAACCTAGGCAAGCACGGCTTAACCTAAAGAGACCCGAGCGGCTGTTATTATTTAGTCACTAGCTCCTCCGTGTGAGATTTAGTAAAGAAGGAAATTAGAAGAGAGCCGATAATAAAAAAACTTGTTCAGACAATATTAGTGCACAACTACAAATAAATGAGCCAAATCTTTCAAGCAGTTCTCGAGCAATGATCCTTCACACATGCGTCAATTGAATTATTAAGGTTGCAAGAATTTTATATGGTACGGTAAAACGAGGTGATTAGAAATTCAGGGGTGAATCGAGACAAAACTTTGAGAGGGATTTTAACGTTGAATTAATATGAGATGTCACCAATAAAGAATCTATTTTATTTGCTTAATTTTAATTTATTATTTAGAGACCTTTTTGGCAACATACCATATTAATGCAACGTTAAAATCCCTCTTAAAGTTTTGTCTCGATTCACCCCTGCATTTCAAATCACCCTGTTTTACATTTGAAATGTGTGATTTGTCCTCGCGATAAATCAATAACGAAACATAATAATACTATCGATGAGTCCGGCAATAAAACAGGTTTTAATCGAAAATCGATGTTTCAAGTCAGTCACATTAGTGATCACAATACAATTAAAGATTCAATGATCTCTACCGCTAGCTCTGTTCACCTGTCTCTGGACATTTAAATGTTGCGTCTAGGAAAATCCTATGCTAATAGGATTTCCCTTTTCTCCTTTGTAAGTGTTAGCACCATCAGCATAATGAAGATGTCATCATCTTTGACGAGACTTTCTATTGGTGTTCTTACGCTTTCCTGTTCCTTATTCTTGGGAAGTGACGTCATTATTAATAGGTACGCCCTCTGGATATTGTACGAATTGAAGCTCATTATTAATTAATTATTTATTTGAACTGTTTTTACATTGTTATTACATTGGCGGATTTGATGTCACAAGGCTTAGTCTTAAAGATAATATTTGTGATAAATAGGACAACAGTGTGACAGCGTACGAGCTCGTGGCTAAATAATAACATCCGCTCGGGTCGATCTTTAGGTTAAGCCGTGCTTGCCTAGGTTGGGCTGTGGATGGGTGACCACCCATTACATACCGAGATTCCTCCGTGCCTCGGAAAGCACGTTAAGCTGTTGGTCCCGGGTGTCATTTGTAGATCTTTGACAGTCGTTAGGTAGTCAGAGGCCCAAAAAGTCTGACAACCAGTCTTACCAAGGGGTATCGTATTACCCAGCACTATGATACCCCTTGGTAATACCAGTACTAACTGAGTAATACCAGTACTAACTGGGTTGTGGAGGTCAGATAGGCAGTCGCTCTATGTAAACTACTGGTATTCAGCTGCATCCGGTTACACTGGAAGGCGACCCCAGTATAGTTGGGAAAAGGCTAGGCAGATGATGAGTGTGACGGCGTACTTTGACCTCATCCATGTCAATTTGCTAAAGCTATAAATATATTTTGATAAATTATTGACATAATAGCAAGAAAGTGAACATCGACAATTCAATTCCAATAATTAAGGTCCCCCATTTCTAAACAAAGATGGATGTTTCGTTCAAGTAGTCAATGCAATCATTTGAATGTGAATTGAATTGATTCCAATTTGTATAATACTTTATACGACACTGGTCATAGTCGAACACGTGACCTTGTGTCAATATTGGTGTAATTAAGAGGACTTCACATTGAAAAACTAATGTCAAAATTCATTGGAAAAGTTGTATTGCCTTGGCTTAACTAACTAAGCTAATAGACGTAACGTCGATACTAAAATAAAACCCAATAAATAAATAATCAATGCACTGCTGTAGACTTCTGCCATTTCTCACGTATTTCTCCGTTGATAGTCTCACAATATTTCATCATTCTTTCCACGTTATCATTATTTCCTGTTGTTTTCATTGATCCCAGTGATCCCACTAATTGTTTGGGAAAATCGTTCGTCTTAACCTTCCATTCAGTACTCCACTCTTAAGGGTTGGAGTAGTTGGATATATACGCCACCAGGTACAAAACTGCTTTCTAAGCCATTATTCGTAGAAATTAAAAACAAAATCTATTTGCATTCTCATGTAGTGTAACGAAGTATGAAATTGTACAGCTTCTTTGTTTTCCATTACTACTTCAAACAGCAACGATGTAAAACTAGAATCCGTTTCGTATTTATATTTACATTACATTGTTTAGAATCGCAGAAACCTTGACGTGAAAATGTTTATTCACTCGCTAGCGGAGGAGCATACTTCAGTTTTTACCCGTCATTTCGCAATAACGGTGCCTTTCAGAAAGAGAATGAAGTTCGTTAGCGTTTGCACCAGACGGGCCAAACCACATCCTTACTCGTGCTGTTGAAAAAACTTAATCATAACATCTGGCATTCTTATCGTGGCCCTGCCATCAGACGAGCGTGAGCAGCGAGCAGTGAGCACTCCAGCGCCGACCACGCCGCGCAGTGCAGTCGCTGCGCGCTCGCGATTACACGGACACACACTGGGAAACACAAACCTGCGCGGAAACATTTAAAATCAAACACCGGCTCCAAAACATTTTTTTGTCCAAGTTCAAATATCTTATAATATCTTACCTTCTTACAACAGGTTCGTTTAAGTGTAAAATGTGATTAAAACTGTGATCTTATAAGTTAGTGCATGAAAACATGATTGAACTGTTAAAAGTGAATGACAACAGGGTAAACGGAACAATGAGAGATATCGGAACGGATTCGTTCGTGTGCAGAGTTCAGTATCTGGATGACCTGGACCCTTTTATGGAGTACAATGTTCGGGAGCCCCCGCGGCCTCTGTACCACACCTTCAACACCACCATACCCCTGTCCTATCAAATAGCCGCCGTACACCGCTTGCTTCAGGCCCCGCACCGGGTGAGTGTTTCCTGTTATATAACAATTTTATTACTTTTAAAATACCGTAAATAGTTTTTATTACTTCCAATATTACGCGTGTAGGTACGACCTTCTTCGTTAATTAAAAAAACAATCGCCGATTATTTCGCGTGCTTGCGCTCACGCAGTTCGCGAACACGTAAATATTGACAATAAAATCAGTCACTGATAACGGTAGTTGATATCATTAAATGACTGATTTTAAAGAAAATAGGTGACAATGGCTAGTGACGATGATAATTAATAATTTGTCATAAAATAATACAAGGTTGTTTTGATAAAAGATTAGACGTAGTGTCTCTGTTTTGATAAAGAGAAAAAAAACTACATACACTGTATTTACCTTGCGTATCACTGTATTCTTACTTTTCTATTCGATAAGTATGATGATCGTCATTGTTAGCGTTAACCTTTAAAAAAATAAGGTAAATGCAGCACCTTTCGTGCTCCTAATAGCAGAACTCACATCAAAGTCCAATGCTGCATTCATAACTAGCAGGTAACAAGGCATAACCGAAGTCAGCTACTTAACTATTTACGAAGAACGTCGACCATGTTACAGAAAGCCGGACTTAGGTACGCTAGCATACAGAAATGATTACGGCCGTAGAGGAAAAATTTAAAAGCATTCTAAATCGATTCGAAATTGATCCTTTAAAGGTGAGTATAGACTACAACATTTTCTGGAGCATTTCTGTGTAATGTAACGTTCTTACGAATGGTACAATACAGGCAAAGGCTCAGTTTCCAAAGCATTTCCATGTAATGTAACGTTCCTGCGAATGCTCGGCGTTATGTTACGAGTAAATCCTCCCTCGGGTCTCCCTCCGCGTCACCCCGCAACCGCGCATCGCCCGCACTCGTGGCTCGACGAAATGTTACACCAATACGCTCGACGAAATGTTACACCTATACGCTCGTTGGTTTGTAACAAAGAGGCGAGCGTGTTCGACGTTTAGTTCGTAAAAGGATGATACACTAGAACATATCATAGAGCGGCTGGTTGTTCTGTTACAAGTAAATGTTGTAGTCTATACTCACCTTTAAATTCATCAGTTTGAATAGGGAAGCAATTTCCAGCCATACAATACGTTAAAGAGGCTGTCTAATAATAGTCCAGTGCGTTATTAATGTGATGGGTGTAAACACTATTACTAATACCCGGTCTTACTCATCGCGGTATTTGGCTAAAATTATACGTTCTAAATTCTCCCGTACCTCTCAGGTGTTGCTATGACATAACGTCACTTATACTGTATATCTACAGCAGTAATACTTGTTCAAACGGCATTCTATAGGTCGCGGATTATAATAGACCAACCCGTGTTGTATTCCCGCGGTTTGAGTCAGAGGTGACTTAGATGGACGTATCTTACTGACTCAATTCACGGGACCGTACTTATAAAGCGAGAAGTAATTCTATTGACGTTGAAGAGTGTTTCCATCCTCATTTATGCTGTTTAAGTCTATAACCATCTCCTGTACCGATGGACCTTCCAATGACCGTCACAGTAAACGGTTGGTCCAATAGGAAATAACCTAATCACCACGCTTAGCTTGTTGACGCTTTTAGCAGACACGACGACGCTACACCACCGTCCAACCATGTGTGATGTCATCCATTAGTCACATTTTGCCACAATGATTACAGCAAAGTCAATTTTCTGACCACTTCACGGTATATTTTGATAAACATTGAAGTGTGCCAAAGTGCAATAGGCTTGCAGTTGCTGTCGGTTGCATTTTGTCTTGCATAACTTTATGCATAGATTTGTTGCATAACCATTGCAACAAATCTTTAACCAGCTGGTTATTGTAAAAATTATATTGGGCCCCCTAAAAGAAGATTTTTAGGAATTAAAACCGAGTATGTTTTGCCCGAAAGTCTAGGCAGAGGTTTACCTTTCAAGTTACATGTCAGAGGGGGCAAGCCTATTGCTATCAGCCAAGTGTGGGTGGAAAGATATTAATTACATTTTATTAAATCCACGTAAAAATACGCTCCACTTATGCGCAACCAGTATTCGCTTGAAAAAGCTCTACTTATTAGCAACTGGCTGAGTCCAAAAAGTGCGTATATATCTTGCGGGAGTGGAAACATCTACTTAACCACAACTAGCTAGTAATACCCAGCACTTAAATCTGAAGTGAAACATTCATTACCTTAAGACCCACTCCGGGTATACAGAACCAGTTTCCATTGTCATCACATCCGAACTCGTTCACATCACATTCTCAATTACACAGATTAGCGAAATTACAGTCTTACCAACTACACTGACTGACGTAAGTCACAGGACGTGTTGTCTGAAGAACGGGAGCATAGAAAATTGGTCAATTAAAATTACTATAATTATTTTGTGTGCGGTAAAGTATCGTAATCGTAATGCCCACTTAAATCTTTGTCGGTGCATATTATTATGCGCTATAATTTCACTTGTAGTAAGGCTTCTTTTTAGCATCACATTGTAGCGGCTAGGAAGCCCTCTAACCACATTATATCACGTCACTCTAAGTTAACCATCGGGAAAGTCTGTATTTCAAGAAAGGTTAGGTCTAGAATGGCTTAAAAGATTTTTACTCGTGACTTAAAGATGTGCACGTAAACATAGCAAGTCATTTAAAGCATTCTTTATGACTATATTACTCACTAGTTTAATTTTTCTTTTCCTCATAGCGTTCGTCGGAAGTTTATTAATCATATTCAGATGTTTGCAGAACTTTATCTTTGTTTAAAAATCAGAAACGCTACCTGAGAAAATTTAACTGCATCCTTGAAAAATAATACTTTCATATTGCATTTCAAAAAGGTATAAATATGTAAATGGTTTTGGAGAAGTGCTATGTTATGAAAGGAAAATGTTAAACAGAGGTTATTTAAGATAATATTACTTAAAATGCAATTGCAGAAATATTTCCTATTGAGCCTTTTAAGAATAAACTCTTGAATTTCATAAACACCACCTGTCTGAGTCGTTTTTATACAAACGAAGGAACTAAAAAAATAAGAAAGTGGAACTTTCTCAATACCCAAATTATAGAGCAGTATTCCAAGTCAGAATTACTCAAGTGTTGTTCCTCTCGTCCCTCTGACCTTACTTCCTCTACTGTGACATAATATGTGTGTCATCGCATTACTAGATCTGCCAAAAATAATGTGGACTGCGCGTTCCAGGAAACGATCTGTGAACGTGCGTGTGATGTTGCACCGCGAACATACGATGCGTCAAATGTGGGTCGAGTAGGCTCGGATCATTTCTACTTTATTTATTTACTAGCGGCCCGTGGACATTTATTTTTTTAAACATTTAGGGATAAAATATAGCCTATGTTACTCAGGGATAATGTAGCTTTCTAATGCTGAAAAAAAATTTGAAATCGGCTCAGTAGTTTTTGAGTTTATTCATTACAAACATACACACACTCAAAAAAATACAAATCTTTCCTCTTTATAATATTAGTAAAATACGTATTTATTTCTTTTTTTTGTTGTTTGTTCTGTTGTAATTTAGTCAAATGTGACTGATTCATTGATCTAGTGGTTACAAGCGTGACTCCTGAGCATGAGGACCTGGTTTTGATACCAGGCCGGGAATAATGTTGTGGGGTTTTTGCATCAGAAATTTTTCAGTAACTGCCACGGTTGATGGCAATATTATGATCACTTTTTATTACGTAAGACTTAAACATAAATATATCTTGCGAAAGGTGTGTGTACTATTACTATGAGGTACACCTCTGCCTATCCGTTCGGAGATTATAGGCGTGATGTTCTGTTAGCCAAGAGCGGAATAGCTCGATTTTGTACTAAAATGTACGACACCTTATATTTACTTCAGTGTCTTTTTTTTACTTTTTACATCAAACTGTTTGTGTACATACTTATAGCTAACAACTTTATATATCTACAGTACCTAGATAGCAATTTGACATAAGTGCAACGTTATCACCTCATAACGTAGATATTAATAAACTGATATAAATCAAAGTCGGTTCTTTCAGGATGACCTGGCCCGAGGGAAATGTACTGATAAGTGGATTATAGGATGGGTGTCTATATTAGTTATGTGTCATGCTGAGCTATGATGGCAATCATTTACATTAACTAGGGCGAAAGGTTAGTATTGCAAACTTGACAGTAATTAATAATAATCACTAGATGACTGTAGTAGGTGGGTAATTATTTTAAAATATATCATCGGGATTATTTCACCACCCTGCTCTGGAAATGATGGAGAAAACATCATTAGGAAAACGACATGTCCTAAAACTAATCGAAGATATATGACATCCATCAATTCGTTATTAGCCTGCGTGCTTTGTTACAAATGAGTACTATGTAACAGCAATAGCAATACTTAAGATTGATTATAAACTGTCGGTCAATATAAATCATGTGACACACGACAGACTAAGGTATTTGACGAAAGGGCAGGAAATAAAGACCACGTGCTTGCGACCAGGAACTATGATCATCAACAAGTAAGATATGCCTCTCCAATCTCATGCCTTTCAGTTCAATCCTTGGCTTCTCCCATCCAGGTCCAATGTAAGCATCCCAAAATATAGATACAGGAGTAAAAATCCCACGAAAGACATACGAACATAATTGCGGGCGACAGTGACTAAAGACCGCTTTAATGAGTCCTCGCGAAGGTATCAATTTAAATGGAATATTCTGAAAGTTGATCCGTATTGGTTCAATTAGTATCCTACCTAATACCTACGTGGATTATGGTTATTTTAAAGTAAATAGCCTGTGGGATATTGTTAGGACTTTGTGGAAGCTTAATGTTCCTTTGATGGGGCAAGGCGGAGGACTCATTAAAGCGGTCGGTCTATAGTAGTTCATATTCGAGGGTCGTCATGACATTGTAAATGAATAAACACCGCTAATGCTTGCTTCTGCTTTGACCTTGATATAAACTGATAAGCTATCACACTCCAGCACTAACATACATTACGGACAATGGACTTTCAGCTCTTTTTTCAATCCCTAGCTGAAAGTACTAAATTCACTTTCACACTCCGTTAGTATATCCAGAATTAAAAATGAACCGTCATTTTTAGGATTCCGTACCCGAAGGGAAACCGACGGGACCCTATAACCAAGCCTCCGCTGTCCGTCCGTCCGCCCGTCCATCTGTCTGTTTGTAAGCGAATTTGCAGCGACTTTACAGTTTTTTTTTACAATTTTTCACAGAATGTGTATTTTTGCTATCGTTAGATCTCGTGGCTAAATAATAACAGCCGTTCCCGGCTGTCATTTGCAGATCTTTGACAGTCGTTACGTTAGGTAGTCTGTGGCCCAAAAAAGTATGACAACCAGTCTTACCAAGAGGCATCGTATTACCTAGTACTAACTGGGTTGTGGAGGTCAGATAGGCATTCGGTCGGATAGACTGAAAGCCGACCCCAACATATTTGGAAAAAGGCTATGATGATCATGATGTGGGTTAGGTTAGAACTGTGACTAAACGCGACATCCAAATTGGTTGCATTATTACAAACTGTTACCGGCCGCACCTAGGTACCTTTAGCCGGCTAGAACTAGGTGTAACATTACTTCGGCTTTTAGTCGTAACATATATGAATACTGACATACATAAGCTACAAAAAGATTATCTCAATCCGGTTGAAAGTCCCTGTAGAAACCTGAAACGGTTTAAAAGCTTGACGCTTAATGCTTGAAAGTGATTGCCCTTTGAATTCGTGTCGTGTCTCTGGTCGAAGAGTTATATAATTCCCTGTATTCCCAAAGTGTTTGGAGTAGCGTACTTGGTTATTACATGTCCATCAAAGTAACCAGGTTTTTCCCCAACGGAGTTACCAATAACCGCCCTTAGATGCTTTAGATTACGAATTAGAAGTCGATTCACAATAGGTACATGCATCTTGGTTTTCCTCAGACGAAACTACCGTTTTCCGCAACCAAATAACTGGGGAATACCGCTTTGAATATGCATAGGCTCTTATTCATAAACTAAATAATTAAAACGGTGGTGCGACGAATTGAGTCACAAACTCACAACGCCAATTGAATAGATGTTACGACATCTTGGACAAACCAGTGTACCTAATCTCCTTGCAGGGGAAAAGATAACAAAGGTCGTACCTACATTATGGAGATATTTCAAAGATTTTGCTAATACTGTAAAGTTCTAACATACTAGTCATTCTTCCCTTTATTTTTCGTCACAAAAAAGACTTTTAGCCCAACAGGCTATCTGACAAAATCGAAAAAAATAAAAGTAAAAATTTAGTCCGTCAGTTAGATCACCAAAAAATGTTGGACACGTTTTTTATCAAAGAATTACGACGATACAGCACATCAAAATTCAAGAGAGGGGACTTGTGACGTCACTGGCTAGTAAAAAGTAACAGGCTTGTGACGTCACGCGAGATGTCAACGCGCTGTATCGTGGTCATTTTTCGTTTACATGACAAGAGAAAAAATACGTGTCGAATATTTTTTGATAATAGTTTGAGTAAACTTTTTCGATACATTCCAATTTGCCAATAGTAACCCTTTATTGTAGGAATTGCAAAGGAGAATGCACTGAAGCAGTGTATTTTCATTACCTTTATGGCAACTCGAGTATCTACTTATCAGTTTCAACAATCCTCTTGTAAGTAGGTACATATTTAAGGATTGACGTCAATGTGATTTCGGCCATCATTATAGGTACATTTATGTATAATTTCCATTTAAAATATTAATTCTATAATACTGCGTATTATGTTTAGTTATGGACTGTTAGATAATATAGCAGCTCTTATCATTTTTTTCGCTCAACCGGTCTACTTATGATAATAGAAATGCAAATTAATTTTACGAGTGGCCAAATAGTGGGAGATCTCATATTGGTTTTTATTTCTATATTATCATATTAATCCAATGATATTATAAAGAAGATACGCTACGTTCATACTGAGCGGCGTTCAAATATCGTTGCGTTGTTGCGACTGCGATAGATAATACGGAACGTATGATACAGAAAGAGATAGCTATTGCGCTTGAAGTACTTAAATTACGACAATTGTCTGAATTTGTCTTCAACAATTTGCGCGCGCTAGTGCGATATCTACCTCTTTTTATTTATAACATCATTGTTACCCTATCTTTTGAACAAATATCGACATAGTGCTAAAAGGGGATTATTAAAGTTATCATTTTGTTCTCGTCAAATTAAACAATTAAGTACTCACAATAATACGAGCTTGAGATGTAAAAGAAACGTACATTGATTTTTGAAAATACAATAATCCTATAGCATATTAGTTAAATAGTTTGGAATAAACACAGTCAGTAACATCCACAGATATGAATTTCATACATTCTTAATATTATGAAAATATTTAAATATGAAACGGATATTTTTTATTTTAAAATCAACATATTTACGTTATGTTTACACCGCGAGCTCGTGCTAGGGTCTCTGTATTCTATAAAAACGTATTCCTATAAACTTGTTGCGTTACCACGTGGCATAGCCAGCAACAGTTTAGTACATTTTTAACGCGTTAAAGAATATTTCAACAGCCCATTCGAGTTAAAAACACCTACCAACAGGTAGGTACATTTTGGGAGCTTGCCAAATAACACAGTGTGGAAATGCAAATGTCTGTAAACCCGATATCTAGGAATCGATATTAATATGTCAATTTGTGTTTATTTAAGGCTAAGTTTAGATTTGTTAAATATAGATTGGAATATCGACATTGAAAATCAGCGATACCAAATATATTAGTACGTATGCTTATTTGTTATTAGGAGTTGTACGATGATAGAAAACACGTGCCAACTGATGATACTGATACCAACCTGCGTCATCCCACTGCTGGGCAAAGGCCTCTCCCCATGACTAATGTGGCACACTTGTCACTGGTTCTGTCCAGCTCGACACGCCATCTTCTATGAGGTCAGCCGCGACACCTTCTGGCTGTGTCAGGGCTCCAAGTGGCAATTTCTTTGAAAACGACTGAAAAGTGAAAATGATTGCCATGTTTATAAAGATCATAAATAAACTATCAACTATCAAAATGAATTTTTACTTACTCCAAAATAGATGAGTTGTAGTGAAATATGACATTTATCATGGGTATATCTTGAGCAACTTTTAAGAAAGCTACCAATATTTTTCAAATTATCTCTACACCCGTAGCATCTCTCGTAAAAATACTTCACGACTTCTCTAAAATGAAGCAATATTTCGCTCTAAATGCCAGGAAAAAGTTATTCACATTTAATGATCTTAGAGAAGATAAATGATTATTATACCTTCTTACTTTTTATAGTTCCGGGAAACTTCCTTTAGCCATTCTTTAGATATCTACCTCGTTTTAAATTCATGACTGTGAGACATAATAAATAATTAGATAAACTATGCAATTAACTATTAATTGATTATTACGTGCTGAATATAAATATACTTACAACAGTTTAATCTAATTGATAATTACCATGTTCACAATGTAAACCTTTTTTAATTGAGTATTGCAACTGGGACTGAAACCAAACCCACCCATTTTTCATTATTTAAATTACCTTCTATGACCTTTTTTTTTTTTTTGCCTTTGTTATGATTATTTGACTTTTATGGGGTATTCCTCAAAGCGCAACGATTTCGAAAAATAGAGATGGGCATGATGGATTCATGAACGATATTTGCGCTTTGAGGAATACCCCAGTTTTGTGAACCGAATCTATCTATCTTTAAATCAGTCATGCCGGATCTGACATAAGTCGGTTATTCTCAATTTTCTCCAGAATTAGAACGTTCCGTAGCTTTAGACACAGCTCCAATGAAATTATACGTTTTTTGTGTAATCACGCGTAAAGCGAGCGAATCTAATGCGCGTAACGCTCACATTTCGCGACTAACGTAAAAAATAAAGAAAAGGAAACCATACAAGTGTGATTCAACAAATCTGGCCTCGAATGAATATAGGCCAAATAGTTCCAAATATTACAAATCGTATACAATAACGTAGGTACCAGAAATATTGTTTTTTTTATCGTTTATAAGAATAACAAAATAACTGACAGATATTTATGATCGTTAGCATAAGTATATTTACACAGTTGTATACTCTATTTACGCCTATTTTGCTTATCGACAAAACAATAATTCATCATTTGTCTCACTGAGATTTATGTAAAAAAGTATGCTACGGTAAATAATCGTATTTTTCTGTATACAATCTTATGTTTTGGTACATAGTCGTATGTTTTTCTAAATACATAATATTTACAAGATCAGAGTCTTTCAGAAGCCAAAATATTTATAGGCCCGTAGCAAATAAGAGGTTTCACGTAAACTGATCTAACTATGACTAAAAACTTAGATTTCTAAAATGTAAGTTTTTAGTAAACAGGGACTGTTTGTAACTTCAAAAATCCAATAATTAATTATTTGGAACAGGTGCCTACCTACCCTCGTTCTTTCTAGACACACCGCTTTCCCACGTCGAAAGTATTTGGTTTGACATTTCAGCAAAACTTTAATCATAAAACAAACAGTAGATTTTCCAAATTGTTACAGCGGATACAGTTCTTATCTCGGTTGCTACCTCGTTAAAATACAATTTGTTAATCCCAATAAAGCGTGGAATGTACCTAATAATAGTTGATAAGCTCAACAATATTTATTTACGTACTTATTTGGTTTATAAATTCTTTCCAATTTCTGAATTCTGCTATCTTGCAAAAAAACCTTAAACTCGATAAGGGAGTGGACTTTGCAAATAAGCATGCACTTTTTATCACAAAGATAAAGTGATTTTGATTGGAAATTGATACCGTACTAAACTCGTAAATCCATGTTATTTTTAATTAGCTGATAATATCGACATTCAACGCCATCTATGAGTTATGACAGCCACTACATGAATTGAAAGTTACATTGCTGTGTGAGTAATTTTCATTAGGCCGCATAGGTGGCGTTAACTTGCAAATATAAAACATAACGACATGATGTTGCACAAGGGGTAAGGAGAGATGTATAAATAGGAGCATAAGCAGAGATAGAGGAAATTGTTTAAAATTAGTAGGTACACAAAATAATGATGACTCGATCATTGAATAAAATTCTCTGGCTCGGATGGAATCTGATACAAGTCCATATACCATACCTAAGTCTCTAGCAGTATTTTAAGCCAACCAGCCAGGTAACACGCTCATGAACGTCAGAATTTTAACGAAGCTACCGGTCACCTGACCTCGGCCAACCCAGCTCGGAACGGTTGCCCGATGGACCAGACAAGATGCCCCATCTGAGACTAATCTGATCTAACGTCACTTAACCTTGCAAGTCGACCTATGTTTATCTTTTGATGTAACACAAGTACATCGAAACCAATATCATGTGAAAGTAATTATGTATGTCTGTTACCCTCTCTCGCATTACTGTCGAAAGTTTTGGATGAAACTAGGTACAGGTGTCAAATGTAACCTCGACAGTTTTTATTTCGGTAGGTGGTACGTTTCCGTGGGATTATTTCGGACTTTCATGCAAACGAAGCCGCAACAAAAATCTCCTCCTTAAAAGTCCATCAAAAATTGAACTTAAAAAAAAAACAATAAAATATCGAAGTATATAAATATAAAAGGGCTGCCTTGATGAGCATGTGGTCCTTGGATTGATTCCCGAGTTGGGCAAAGTGATATTGGGTTTTTCCAACAGGTATTTTTTAGCAGCAACTACGTAGTCTGGGTCTGTACCCGGTTGATAGCAAAGGCTCGCCTCCTATTGCATGGGACGTTAACGTAACTGTCAAAAATTGGGTGTAATATTAGGTACACCTCTGCCTAACCCTTACAGGCGTGATGTTATGTTATTATAAAGGACTTTCTTCTTGTTGCAGCTGGATGACGCGACACTCCAGGTATTCAAAGATGGCGACTACGGACCATACTTGGACCTGGACTCTACGCTTGGTGAGCAAGAAGAAGAACTTGAAGGTCTTCAAGACAGGTACCTATCTTACTTACTTACTTGATTAGTTTTTCCTAGATTTGTTAGCCAAATGGGCAAAATGACTTTCCCACACTACATCCACTGCCAGGATTCTCGGGTAACGTATTATAGGTACAATATAAACCACTGGATTGTGTAGGTTAGGTAGACAGCCGCTTCATGTAAAATAAAAGTATTTAGCTGCATCCGCTTAGACTGGAAGCCGACCCGAGTCTTAAAGTTGCAGCGCGAAGGTAGCCCGCGAAATTAAAATGTTCTTACATTTTTTGCAATTTGCAGGTCGGTGTCTCTCAATATGTTGAACAAAATATGAACAGAACTATAACCATAAATAAATAAAAATAACAGGTTGTTTGTTGATAAAAATAACTATGATTCGCGACGGTAACAAATATGGCCTAAGTTCATTTAATCCGATTGAATGAGTTTTTCATGAAAAGGTATTAATTGGAATTAAATAAACTTTAATATCTCCACGAGCGAGAGAATCGCGGCGATATTATCGTATAGAAATACGTGATACGACGATAATACCGCCGCGATTCTCGCGCTCGTGGTGACGGCCCCTTAGAGGGTTGTATTGATGATTTAAATTTTATTATACCAGCAAATTACAAATAACTTTAAAAATGAATTTCGCGCACTACTCTGGCGTACTTGGCAGCCTTAAGGCAAAATGTTTCTTACTCTCAGACAGTTTCTTACAATACTCTCTTTACACTGTTATATCGACCTGCTGACTGACATTAGAACTACTGAAGACTCCACGTAATTGCTATGTTTGCTTATAAGACTTTAAAGCATTTGCTTACTGTCAAGAAATTGTAAGTATTCTAAGTATCAAATGCATATTGAATATTCGGCTCATAATGTCGCTGGGACTGGCCTCCACGGTGTGAAGGAAGAGGCATAATCCACCATGCGAGCCCAGTGCAAATTAATGGACGTCACACGCCTTCAAACGCTCGGTTACGGATATGCTGGTTCCCACTTGGTGTTTTCCTCAACCGTGTTTAGACCAGTGGTGATTAAACAAATGGTGTTAGGTCAATACGTATCTGTCAATTTCACTTGAAAAAAATTAAAAGGGTCGTCTTCAACACAATCATTGAAAGCCTTGCTTTTCTCGATCTCCAAAAGAGTCTCCAACCACCTATCATCAGGTTGACCACCTGCTTGCTTGTCACTTTATACCATAAAAATCTGTCAAGTACGAGTTGTACTCTCGCACCGAGGGTTCCGTATAAACTTGTAGATATTTACGGTTTTCAGTTGTTTTTATTATTTCCTTAACATGTGCTGTTAGACACTGCTTCTTGCCAAATTTCATGATCCGAGGTCAACGGGAAGTACCCTATATGTTTTTATTCCCTTGTGAAATCGCAAAATATGCGACATAAACGGTCATATCTTTGGATCGCGTTGATGTACAAGTTAGATTTTTCATTGCTCCAGTTGTATCAGACTTGAGTATTTGATATTAAGTTCAGCTTGACACCTCCACGCGTTGTTGAGAAGGAAAGGGTCTTGACAGACGGACAACAAAGTGATCCTATAGTATAAGGGTTCCGTGTTTGCCAACAGAGGTACGGAACCCCAAAAATAACTTGAGCAGCCCAGCAGTATATTAAAATGTGATATAAATGATTTGGGGTCCAAATGAATAAGCGACACTTCGCTGCCGCTTATTGCTTGGTTCCGGCACAGCTCCCCTTCGGTTCCCATATGAGTTAATGCGAACCAAGTCCAGCATCCACTGGGAAACTATACTGTATATATAATGTATTCAACAAGTGCTTGCACGGCGTCATACTGACCGATCCTTTGGCCACGGATCAGAAGTACGACTTGACAAGTTCTGTCTGTCTTAGATTTTGCCCTTACGCAAATGAACACAAAACCATATAATATCTACAAGGTGTAAATAGATCCTCCACGAAGCCGTCAACCAAGCATTCTGTACATCAAACTACGCAAAAATTGTTGCTGGGAAACAACTTTTTTTTTTGAGTCAAAAATCACAGTGTACGGTAGGACTCAATGTAACGCACTCAAAACATTGTGCTGGTAGATGCATTGAATAGTACTGGGGTCGTGGAGGTATTTAAAGTAAACTTTTAATATAAAACATTTGCATTAAAAAAAAAACTTGTGAAAAAGTTGGTACTTTGATCCTCAATAACTCCGTAACTAAAAGGTTCCCAGGTATGGTCTCGAACAAAGAAATGATCGCAATGAGAGGAGAGGAAGGAGGGAGAACAAGTGCCTCTCGGCTTCGTCGCGACAAAAACGCTTATTTCTGGCAGACCGTTTGTCATAAGCCTCTTACATCGAACGACTGCCACTAAATACGCATCAATATTTCAGAAATTCTAAGTAGAAAAACGACTATTCCACACTGCCCCACTAAATTAAATATTTTGACTTCCACTTTGCCCCACTATCGATTTAATGTGATAGGACCTGATCAGGGATTAAAAATTTAAGAAATTACAAACAAAAAAAAATTGTGTTTGAACAAGACTGACTTTTCTTAAACGAGTATTTTTTTCTAATTCGAAGCATTATTTATAATTATCTTAAATCCAACGCTGCCAATCCTTGTACATACTTGTAATTCCACTGAAATCATAATTAGTAGTGCAACGTATAAGTACATCAAAATTTGAAATATTCCACATTATCCCATTGGTGCGACAAATTGATGGGGCAAAGTGGAATAATCCAAGAAAAATACAAAAGCAGCTAACACTACATTATGCAAGACTTTTAACTTAAAAACCTCACACTTCCTACTGAGTAAATAATTAGGAAAGTAAATGGTACCTAGAATCTATATTATTCGCAAACGTGGTCTACCTTAGGCCGCATCTTCGCTTCACAACAGGCGAGTTGCTGCCAAACGCAAACCTATTAAGTATTTAAAAAAGTACCTATATCTTCATACTTTCTACCTACAAACAGCAAATCTGTAAAGATTATTTCCTCAACGAAATGTAAAAAGGCCCCCGAATATATGCATATTAAAATATTTACACCTCGTTGCGCAGGTGACGTCAACCTAAAGGTATTCCTAAACTCGTCTGACTAATAAAACTTTTATCTCACCTTCATATAATAATGATACTTGGATCGAAAGTTGAAAGGTATAAAACGGCATAAAATTAAAAAGGTATAAAAAAATATTTTCTGTGAGCGGATTGGGCTCTATATCCTGCATGATGATTGACAAGCGGCTGCAAATGCAGGGGTTTGCCAATCTACCTAAATGCATGATGAGTTGATGACAAATGATTTGCAACAGATGTTTTATCCAGTAGTTAGTTCAGCAAAATACTGTAGAATTAAGGGACTTTTTATTTTTAACACTCATTAAATTGTAGCTGCAAGTACGCTGCCTTTGATTTCTTTTTAAATCTTTCAGGGTTTATGTTCTCATGAAAAACCTTTACTGAAGGGACAACGTCAGACTAGGGTAACAGACGATTTTTTCGCCATTTCAGAGTTAATTCGTTGATTCAAAAAATATGTAATTAAGTTACTTTGCGCATACAGTCAGAATACTTCGACAATATAGCGAAAAACCACACTGATCAATGTCAGGTTGAAAACAAAGGTAAAGGATGCTGCCCGCTTACCATACCATGACCATGTTATGAACGTATCAGACAAAAAATATTCTTTGTATTGAAACATATTAGACTATGCCCACTAGACTGTTCCGTCACCGACCAACCCGTCGCGTGCCATGCACATAGCGTATCGGCACCGGCAAAATATTCTCGCCGGCAATTGTTTACGCCCCGTGTATGGCACGCGACGGTGATGGAACCGCCCACTGGCCAGTCTCATACTTTTCAATTATAAAAAATATAAGGTTTAACCGCGTATGATGACCGTTCTAAACCCGTTACAGACGGGTATGATACGTGTAGCGGGCATAGTAGTCCGTGTCGTGTTTCTTTCCGAGCCTGATACGTTCATAGCGCAGTCATGGTGTGGTACGGTGTCGGGGGCAGACTCCTTTATTCATTAATCCCTACATAGACACGAAAATATCTCGTCCATTCCCAATTAGCATTTCTGGCTAGCATTGATCACCGATCCAATAGCAAAATAATGTTTGAAACAATTTCATGGAATGTAATTCAATGGAATTTAATTAGGTACTGGATATACATAGGACTGTAGAAACAATGGTAATCCAGAGTGCATACGTCCACTCTGATTGTACAATTCCTATTAAATGTCTGCTACACACAGCTTTCAACCTCCGACGGGAAAAGAGTGATGTTTATAGATAAGTAGTTTGTGTGTTTATCTACGGCACCTTAGCTCCCAAACAAATAGACCTATTTCCTTTTTTACTTAAAGGCTCTTAATTCTTAGCTGTTCAGGGGGCTATATTTTGCAATTCAATCACTTGTCTGTGAGAGGAAAATGAAACAACATAAATACTAACGTAACTATAGTTGTTTTATATACATATTTTTGTTCTTTAGTTCAATTGTTTTTTTTTTAAATAAGCCAGGGCTCATCCAGCGACTTCCAGAAGGTCGTCGCACTGTTTTCTATGTGACCAAAAATAGATCAGTACCGGATTCGACACATGTAGATTTATTTAGGTTACTGTTACACGAGTAACCGGGTAATCGCCTAGTTTCGCGGTTTTATATGTACAAGATCGTGGATTTGAACATTTGTTCTTTTAACGAATCACTTCTTAATTGAACATTGTGGATTATTTGCTTTTTAACTTTGCACTCATCCTTTGTTCTCTTCAATAGAAACATTTATGGAACACGACAATCTTAAGCACTTACTTTGCCCATGTTCTTTTTTATTTTATTACCTTTCGTGGTTTATGTTAAATGGAGTATAGAGTCATATTAAAATGACCAAAAGATCTTGAAGGTTGATTAATTTCTCGTCATCGTGACATGTCACTTTGTATCGTCATGGTAGAAAGTATGGGTATTAGCAGCGAGCGAAACCGACCATGTTTTGTTCAGCTCAGTTTTTTCGATTCTGTTTCAATCGCGATGAAGTCGAACGTTAACAAAAACTAGTCTCCGTTTACACAATGAACTTACACTGCGAAAACTTATACACAGGCTGTGGTAACTTTAGAAGGAGAAAATGAAACTTACGAACTTTAAACGCTGTGAGCATTTTAGGGCTCCGAAAGATAGCCAATATTATCTTCGCTTTTGTTTAGTGTGAACCTATTTTCGGACACTATAGAAAGTCGGTCACTGTTCTACAATGATGTAAATAAAGATCATGTTTTGAAACGAGACACAAAAACAAGAAAACTGACCCACTAAACTGGATGACATAATTCCAGATAAGCCATCAAACAACCTGATATTCTTAAACAGGAATACGGAACAATGTCCTGAAGTCGAATCATGTAATAATTGAAAATTGCCGGACACCGCATCCGTGTGTCCCGTGAAGTCTGTCCTATGTACGTAATCGGAAAATTATATTATCAACGCCGAACCCTCAGTGCGCATCAGGGAGCGTTGGGAGACACAAGTCTCACAACATGCTGACCTAAAAAACTTGATACCGTGATTAAAAATAAATAAACCGATGAATATAATGTCGCGATTGAATTAAACCGAATTCTGTGGACCGGTTAAATAATTTTAAAAAACTTTTATTTTTTTGTAAAATCCGTGACGTGTTTTTTACAAGAAGCGCAATGACCATCTATCTACATCTTTCATTTCGCACTTAATCGAAAACTTGGGAAAAGTTGACGAGTTTACAACCACACCGCCTGTATACAATATATGAGAGAAAAATGGAAGATGACATGCGAAACTTCACACGATCCGACTTGGCCGAGGGAAATGCACATCCCGAGCGAGCTGTACCGAACAGAAAATTCAGACAAGCATCACTAGATTCTGGCATAGCTGATGAAGAAGACGGTCCTCTGAGAATCTGGAACTATAATAGCCTGGAATGGGACTTTGATATGTCGGAAGGTGAAGACGAAGATGAGGATCTCCTTGATCAAGAATTGTGAGTCGTTAACTTTTTATTCAATTACATTCACAAATATGTTGAAGAAGGACTTATCGAAAAATGTGTAGTTTTTTTTAAATTCTATTGCTCTTGAACTTGTGACGAATAGCCCGTTTTCCAATCGAATATCTTTGTGCTTCAGTGCAGTGAAACAAAGTGCGTTTTGATTGAAAAAGCTATTTTGCTGCTTGAAGGAAATGCTGTTTTATTTTTCTTGTAAAAGAAAGGCCTACTGTATTATATGTCTTGGAAATGCCGTATTTAACCACTTTGCTCTATTTAATTGTTTTTCAAACGTTAACTGAACTAGTATTTATGAGATATTTAAACCATTTAAAAAAGATTTATTAAGTTGGGTACAGTTTTATTTGCAGTAAGTCTTAGGTATTCATACTTAGCAACACAAGTTTGTCACAAACGCGTAGCAAACTAGCTAAATTAATTAAAGTTAGTATGCAGCATGTTGCAAGGTATCGTCGAGACTGGCGATCGTGTTCAATGGAACCTTTGATTCTTTTGAAAACGTGAATCTTTAGAATTAATTAATACTGTACGTACCTGTGTACTTGAAACGTGTCCAAAAACCTAGTACATTTTTCTTAAGTCATAAGTAATTTATTAATTTGTTAACACAGGTACAATAATCTTATGTAGGTATAATTAAAATCAATAGTTTGCTAGTTAGTACTTGAAACAGTTATAAGAATAATTGGGGGACTTTTCATATTTTTCCCTTATATCAAAATCGAAACTTGGTATTAGTGCATCATGCATTTTACTATGCCTATGTCAACTCAATGTGAGATTTGTTTCTAGCCATTTATATATATTTCACAAAATCTATGTATCTCTTTTAGATCTGCACATACACACATATGTTTTGATATTTTACTAGTTACACTACCGCGGCCAGCTTTTACTTTTCTGACGTGAGCGCTAAAAATTACCTCGTATTTATTCAAATGATAATTTGTGAATTGACATAAAATAAATGAAGATAATCACATAAAATCGTTTCATAAACTTAGTCAAATCATAGACAGTGTAGATGGTGCAGTGGGCGAGCGCGTGTCGCGGGTTCTAGACACTAGTAGTGTCGCGGGTTCGATTCCTATCATGCACCCAGCATAATATTATTTTATAATCCGCGATCGATATTCCTGTACGATGTTGGTATGTGTTAACAAACAAAAACGTTGGAGGTACAAAATCGGGGTCGTTTATAACAAACTTATTTTCATAATTAACGTCATCAGCTGCCTAGCCTTTTCCCACTTAAATATCAGTATTTTACACATACAAATGCCTATCTGATCTCCAGTTCTCCATTTCCTGGGTAACAGTAACACTATACCCTTGGTTAGAGAGATTGTCAGAATTGCGGGCTTCTGACAACCCGTAACGATTGTCAAAGGTCTACGGAACCAACGACACAGAAGGTATAAAGGGTGTAAAAAGACCCTTAACGAAAACGAAAACCACATATTCTGCCCATCATTGGGATCATTTTTTTCTTCTAAACAATACCTGGGAAACCACAGATTCTGGAGATATTCGAGGTCAAAGTTCCAATTTTTTCACAAGTTTTTTTTAAAATACTACTTTTTAAGGTTTTAACTTTACTTTAATTACCTCCATGACCCGTTTACTATTCAAAGCAACCATCAGCACCAAGTTTTGAGTGCGTGACATTGAGTTTTACCGTAAAACGTGATTTTTCACCCCAAAAAAAAAGTCGTTTCCCAGTAATAATTTTTGCGTAGGGTGACTTAGTTTGATGTACACAATGCTTGGTTGACGGCTTCGTGAAGGGTCCGTTTACACCCTGTATAGTGTCAGTGTGTAATCATCAGTTTTGACCGCTATTTTTTTGTAGTGTTTTTAGAAACTTTCCTTGATTTAAATTAAACAAACGTATGATTAATTATATTTAAAATTTGGCCCCATTCATAGTTTTTTAGTTAACTGCACGTGTATGTTTTGGTAAGTATGTAGAGCCTCCCCAAATAAAACCGACGATATAGTCCCGTAATACAAGTATTTCTTACATAAGTACCAGTTTCCAGGTATTTGTATTTATTACAAGCTTTTATTTAACTTGCAAGTTGTCCGCTTCAAAATTTGCAAACCATTTTTCGACCATTTGTTGGTATCCGATTGAGCTGAAATTTTGCATTTTTATAAAAGAAATGACATTATCCTGCAGCCAGCATCGCCTCCTCATGAGGGAACTCCTCAACTGTTAATAGCACGGACATGAAACGTAGATTCCTTTTGATTTTCATTTTAATAAAAGCTTGTTTTTTTTTTAAATTTAATTTTATTTCATTTTCCATTGAATTCCTTTCCTCGTTTGATTGATTTCAATGTTGGTCCCATACAGAAAGTTATTCTGTTTGACGGTCTGAATCACACCCTGAAATATACCACTTTTCGGGTCCAGGCTGTAGTCAAAGATTTTTCTTACAACAAAAACACATTACGGTACTTTTCACCATCTAATAAGTTGTTCTCGAGTACGGAGCACCGTCTTAATCAGCATGTTTTTGTTTCAGTCGCAAGAATGCCTTGGTTCTTCGCACCCAGCTGTCAGTGCGAGTACACGCCATCATTGGTAAGTCATCCTATCAATATCAGTTTGTCCAGACTTGATCGTCCATCTAAGTTAATAGTTAGATCCAGTTATCATGAGTTTTTGTGTGAGTTATCATCAGCTTATGAGCTTTTGTCTTCCATAAGAGCTCTTTGGTTTCCAAGATACTTACTTGATGTCGATTCGAGTGCATTTGCCTTATGTACATACCATCGTCACGCGTTGGTACATTAGACATTTATCGGGTGGAAACTGTCGCCAAACTTAATTTCAAACATTAAAACAGAGTGGTGACGGAGTGGTTGCAAGTCAGTTGTGCCGGAACTTTAATATGTGTTGGTGACATAGCCGTGTGCCGGATGTCACGCGATGCTGTTATTGTACCACTATATAAGGGAATAGGTTCTCAGCAGAATTGTACATACTACCGTGGCATCAGTCTTTTGATCGTGATAAGAGTGGCAGATGAGAACATTTGGTATGTGCATGCAGTATATAGAAAGGAAGTAGTATGTATGAATCAGATCTTCTCCTTAAGGTACTTAGCCGAAAAACATCTGGCAAAGCAGAAGCAAGAAGAAAGTCTACTGTACTTTCGTAGACTTGGAGGTCTATGACAGTGTCTGGACGGAAGAGCTAAGGTCGATTCTAACCATGTATGGTATGGACATGCGCTTGACGCTTGTTTTAGGATAAATGGAATAAACACTGACTGGTTTTGCATCTCAAGAGGTGTGAGACTAGGCTGTGTAGCTTCTCCTTGATTGTTCAATCTATACATGGATAGTTGTCTGACAGATTTGAAAGAGAGTAGGTGTCGATTAGGAATGAATCAGTTGCCTGTCAAATGCCTTCTCTACGCAGATGCTCAAGTTCTTCTTGCGACGTCAGCGGGACCGTTGCAAGAAATGGTAACTGCAATGAAGCATTTAAGAGAAAAGGGGTGAATGCACATGATATGAGTGCGGAACAAGTGAATGAGTTTGTGCATTTGGGCAGTCTTTTTACAAAGAATGGAAAGATTGCCGCAGATGTGAAAAGGAGAGTAAATGCGGGAAATAAAGTGAATGGTGATATACATGCGGTTGAGACAAATCAGTCGATGCCCAAAAAAACTCGACTGGCTGTTCGATTGGCGTGCTGGTGCTACACTTTTGTAAGGAAGTGAATGTTGGGTGTGGCAAGCGGTGCATAAAAGTAGAATTCATAAAAAATAGACCTCCGCTATCATTAGAGTAACCGTGGTAACCAAGGCTTATTTGTTCTTAAAATCGAACGGGTCTTAAAAGATTCCTTTATATTTTTAAGACTTTCTAATTTGTTAACGTTCCTGGAAAATAAGCGAATCGACAACGGGCAAAACAGGGGTGTTACCATAGTCACCGCTTGACATCCGGCTTATCGAAGTGAATGTTGTTATTGACATACAAAACGACCCCTCGTGTTTATAACCGTTGCCGGAAAAAGCCGGCAAAGGATTAGAAAAAATCCTCGATTTACCACAAAATAGTTTAATATTTGTCCTTCTTTGATCCCCGCAGAGAGATTACTCCACTCTCAAGGCCGTGAGCTTCGCAGGGCGCTATTCACACTCAAGCAGATCCTACAATCTGACAAAGACCTGGTGCACGAGTTCGTCGCCAACAAAGGTTTGGACTGCCTCATGCAAGTCGGCAATATGGCGGATCACAACTACCTGGATTACATACTTCGGGCTCTTGGACAGGTAACTTAAAGTTTTTTCTTTACCCAAAATAGGTTTCCGTTAGGCCGCAACTCGCCTGATGTGATGCGATGATGCGGCCTAGGGTGGAGTACGCTTGCATAGAAGTGTTTATTAGTTTAATCTTTACACTCATTCCACCACATATGTGTGTATTTTGTAGTCTACTCGAGATCCATTGTGGGATGCAGTGACATGCGATCGTGCATCCCTGCAGTAGGTACCTACATATATATATTTCTTGACACATGCTGATCTGGACCCCCATGGTACAATTGCGGGATATACACTACACTTTAGAAAGCTATTTAGTTTAGACGATACATTATAGTTTGTCTTTCATTATCAATGTTTTTTTCAAAACATTTTTTTTTTTTATTTTGTTAATTTCTTGTTTATTTATTCAGCTTAACTTTACAAGAGTCTTTCTTCATACTTTTTGATACACTGGAAGTAGGGTATGTGCTAAATTCAAAGACTGGTCATCCATGAACTTATGTATGCCAAATATGCGTTTAGGCGCGATTAAATAACAAACATCCAGAAATACTTTCGCGTTACCCTAGTAATAATAAAATGCTACGATGATCCGGGTCATGTTTGCCTAAGACTTTGATGAGAAAAAAAGTATAATGACTGAAGTTACACAAATAAATATATGTACGTACCGCTATCGAAAAAGGCAAAAGCCCATTGAATAATATTCCTTATTGTAGATTAGAGAAGACAACATAGGTACACAACACTTACTCGATACTGTCTACCACATCTATTATTATGCCTAAGACGTACCCATGCTGTTTTATTTATTACTCTCTACATTTTTCTATACCATACTGTAATTTATGTAAGCCTGTCCACACATATTTTGCACAAATGTTGGTCAGTAACGAGTTCTTCGTTTCCTACTTTCAGATACTCCTATACGTCGACGGCATGCACGGAGTGATGGCCCACAAACGCTGCGTCCAGTGGTTGTACTCTCTCATCGCCAGCAAATTCCGCCACGTCGTCAAAACTGCTCTCAAACTACTTCTAGTCTTCGTCGAATACACTGACAAGAACTGTCTTCTTCTCATCGACGCCATCGTGTCTGTCGACGACTCCAATGGCCGACAGCCTTGGTACAACATCATGAAGATTCTACAAGACTTCGATGCGTCAGATACTGAACTCTTGATATACGCTACCACCCTGATCAACAGATGTCTGAACAATGTTCCTGATAGGGACACTTATTACGACCAAGTGGATGCCCTACAAGATCAGGGCATAGATGAAATCATCCAACTGTATATGTCAAAGCAGGGGACGGACTTGGATTTGTTGAGGCAGCTGCAGATTTTCGAAGCAGTTCTGCTGTATGAAGATGGTGATGAGACCGGAACAGCACTGAAGTGAGTTTTTAAAAACATATAACGTATGTAAATGTATGTCAAAAGCTTTAGTTAAATTTTATTGGCCGACTTGAATTCATTAAGGATCCATAAACTGAAATAATTTTACAAGCGATCAAACCTTCACGTTTTTAAACGATTTAAAATATGATTTCAGGCAATTGGACGACTCGGTGATCAATGCAATACGCCGTCGAAGCATAAACCTAAGTACTGATAGGAGAAAATCCAAAAAACAACAATGCAAGGAGAAAGGTAACGATGAAAAAATTAATATTGTGTTTTTAAGAGTCTTCTCAGTGTGCTTTAATTATATTACCCATGTAACTACATAGTTATTTGCATGGTATGGCAGTTCATACCTTTAATATACTCAGACTTTTTCTACCATACTTCAATTAGTACATTATGTACTAATTGAAGTTTTATTTTTGGGGTTGATGTTTTTTGTTTGCGAAGTTTGTTCATGCAATGTTGTTTAAAAAGCACAATTTGACGAACTTCTTTCTAGTTATTTAAATCAAAAGACGGTAAGGTTTTCGACTATTAGTCCTAATATAAGATCAAGTGCTTTTAAAACAACATTCGTTTAATCCAGTTTTCTTTATTTTGTGCCGTTTTTCGCTAACAACAGCAAAACCAGTCATCACTCATACTGAAACAGACAGCATATCGAAAATAACGAATAACCATCGCCCACAATTCTTACCTTCAATCACTGATCATAATAAAGAGAACAAAGAACTGAGCTCAGCTTTAAGAAGACGACGAGACAGATACGCGAGGCAAGCTCATCACATCATCCAGCAACAAGAGATGTTGAACCACTCCAGTGATATCTACAGTGGACTATTTGCCAACCCAAACGGAAGCTTCACGAGCACTAATGGAAGTTTCACAAGTCTCACGAGTACAAATGGAAATTTGTCAACGTCCAATGGCAGTTTGAATAGTACCAATGGTAGTTTCACAAGCCCCAACGGCAGCTTCTCCAGTCTCAATGGGAGTTTTACAAGCACCAATGGCAGCTTTGCAAGTACCAATGTGAGTTTCCCGAGCCTAATCGGAAATTACACAAATACGAATGGGAATTTCACTACTACGGTTGGGAGCTACACTAATGGTACATACACGAATAATAAGAATTACTCGAGTGTTAATGGCAATATTAACGGCAATGTTAATGGCACTGTCAATGGTTCAAGCCTATCGAATGGAGTCAACGGGCATCAGGAGGACGAAGAGAAATTTGTTAATAGGACAACGAAGAATTTTAACTTAGCAGACGTTTTAAAGAATGGTTTGTGCTTTGAACTAACCCACTACTAATTATTTTGTCACCCGCTTTGTTCTGCTTCTGTTTTGCTCGTAATTTTTGAAATACTTAAATTCATTGGATCAACTATTTATACAATATTAAATGTAATCATTGAATATTGACAGGAAACCAAAGATATACATCAGGTCTGAAACAGAGGATCCAAAATGGAACCCTAGGCCACAGCGTGACTGCTGTTGATGCGATTACCGTGATGCGGCAAAAACAGACTGATCCTATCCCTGAGGTGAAAGACGATCGGGGTATTCTGCTGAATAGGGAACACAGTATCAAAGATCTAGCACAAAGGCTGACCAGCCCAGTAAGCCCCACCACTGAGGATAAACCAATAAGGGTTTCTGATATGGCAGGAATTGTGTCAAAAGCCAAAGAGGAATTAGCTAAATCTCAATCTAAAGGTAATGAATTGTGTTTACTTTTAAACCATCTTTTAATCAATTGTTACAATATACAGAAATCTTGTAAAACGATTATTTTTGTTCCACAGAAATTATAAAGAGCCCAACAATAGAGAAATCAGCAAAAGTACACGAAATAAAAGTATCGGAGAATGATTTGCATTGGGAAGAACTGAGAAAGGGATGTCTTGACCGGGAATTTCATCTATGTGACTTGGACTTTTCGGAGCTCCGCGAAGACTCTGATGATGATATGTCATCGCCAGCAGTGAATGCTGCTAGCGGTCCACCACCACCGCCCCCTACTATGTTCCCACCAATAGGAATACCTCCTCCCCTGCCTGGCTGTTTCCCAATGTTAAATAAAAACAACGTACCTACTCCACCAAAGCCAGCTATGTCTTCGGAGATGTCAAATGATTCTGACAGTTCTACTATAAAGAAGAATAAGAAGACTGTGAAGCTATTCTGGCGTGAGATCCAAGAGAACCCAACGCCAGTGGCCATCAGGCCGAAGGTTGGAGGATTTATATGGGATGACCTGCCTAATGTGAGTGTGGACACGGCTATGTTGGAGCACCTGTTTGAGTCCAGGACAAATGACTTGATTATCAAAGTAAGTTTTTGTTTCTTTTTTAACTTTTTGGTCTACAAGAGTACCTATTATGTCACTGTCAGATAAGTTTTATTTTGATTAGGGCGTGGATCAAACGCTTTCTAGTTGGAGATCTAATCGTATTTCTGGATTGAATAGATTTATTTTTGGTTTCAGAAACTTGTAGCATGATTACATTATGTGTAAAGTGTATTATATCTCTTTACTAATTACATTTTCTTTCTTTTTTTTCATGCACTCCTTCGGACATCTTCAGGAAGTAAGTATCACGGTTTTTCGGAACATTACACCTTCACATAATTCTCAATTTCGTACTATTAATACTTATCGTAGTACCGAATTATTTTTACCTTATTCTTGTGAAGGATTCACAAGTGTTAATTTTCACATATTCTATTTACAGAAACTAATGGAACCAAAGAGAAACCTTATTTTAGATGCTAAAAGATCTAATGCAATCAACATAGCAATGAAAAAACTACCGACTCCCCAGACTATAAAGGCAGCTATTATGAAAATGGATGCAACGGTCATTGGCAGAGAGGGAATTGAAAAACTGCTGACTATGTTACCGACGGAAGAAGAGAAAGTAAAAATTCAAGAAGCACAGGTACTTACTGATGACCTGCTAATAATTTAGTAATTAAAAGAGTCCTTGTGAATTTCAGGTGGACAATTTCTGAACAAACTTAATAAATACAATCTACGTATTTTCAGTACGCCAATCCGGACCTGCCTCTGGGCAGTGCTGAGCAGTTCCTGCTCACCTTGGCTTCTATCAACGAACTCTCATCCAGACTCAAACTTTGGGTATTCAAATTGGATTTTGACAATTTAGAGGTAAGATCTCCTTTATTCCTTTAAAATATAATAAATGCAAGATAAAAAAACATCAATATCTGAAATCTGCTTTTTCAAATATTACAGAAAGAAATCGCCGAACCACTGATGGACCTGAAGCAAGGAATAGAATTGTTGAAGGTGAACAGGACCTTCAAAGTGATCCTGTCGACATTGAGGACGGTCGGAAACTACCTGAACGGAAACTACGCCAAAGGATTCCGGCTGGAGTACCTATCCAAAGTCGTGGAAGTCAAGGACACCGTGCACAAACATCCGTTGTTGTACCACATCTGCGAAATGATAATTGAGAAGTTTCCGGATAGCTCCGACTTTTTCAGTGAAGTTAGTACACAGTTTGTATGTTGAATGTTTTTACTTGCTGGTGATGGGCTGAAAATTCCTTGTGAGAATTTATGAAACTTTCAAACTCCTCGAGGCTGATATTATGTAGACACCAACCGAAATACCCTGAAAATATATGCAAAGATTATTACCGAGATTCCCCTCTATATAATTGTTCTCATTACTTTCAGGTTGGTCCCGTCATCCGAGCCTCCAAGGTAGACTTTGATGTCCTCTCAGCCAATCTTCAGAAGCTGGAATCTGACTGCAAAGCATCCTGGGACCACATGAAACGGGTCGCCAAGCACGATGGCTCGCAGATATTCAAGACAAAGATCAACGAGTTCCTCACTGACGCAGCCGAGAGGATCATCTTACTCTCAGTCATTAAAAAGAGGGTGATGAGCAGGTAAATACGCTTTAATAATGCAGCAAATCACGTTGGTCTTAGAAACTTTCAATATTATTCAGACGAACACATGTCTGTGATAATACCTGGAGCTAGCCTAGTGTGATAAAATATTTATTTTGCACGTCATACTAGATTCTTAGATAAATTGATTTGTTTAGAAAACGTATAACACTAAATGCCTATGCGGTGGTAATAAAATTAAAAATGTACGATGCAATGCGAATAAGCCACTAGCGAATAAATAATCGATGTTTTAAACATAAGAGAGAGAGAACAACGAGGTTTTTGCTTGTTACAGATTCAACAAGTTCTTGCTATTCCTGGGAGTCCCTCCCTGCGACATACACAAGACCAAGCCTGCAGAATTCTTGAAGGTCATTGCGGAGTTTTCTCTGGAGTACAGGACTACCAGGGAAAGGGTACTACAACAACTAGAGAAGAAAGCCAATCATAGAGAGAGAAACAAGACTAGAGGCAAAATGATTATAGACGTAAGTCAATCACCAGTGACGCTAACACGAGCTCGCGGTGTATACGAGACGTAAATATAGACGATTTTAAAATTGAAATGATTCATTTCACTTATAACATTTACGTGATTTAAAAAGTTTATACATAACTATAGGTAATAATAATTGTGGTTCTCGCAAAAAAAATAACCAACATACCTACTATAGTATAGTTGTATTTTCGATTCAAAAATCGTCGTATTTACATTACGTTACGTTTACACCGCGAGCTCGTGGTAGTGCCTCTGATATCGAAGAATTTTACAGAGTTAGTTTACGTCTGACACCAGCAACCCAACAAAAACCTTATTTTAATACGTGTAAAGATCACTGTCATTTTGACAGTGATGCCCAATCAGAAGTGAACTAACTATGATAGTAAGACAAAGAAAGAATAAGGTTGATAGTAAGCGAGGCTCTATTGTTTTAGGTTGGCAACTATTCACACAAGAATGGTGACCACACCGCAGATAATGCTCTGAAGGAGTTGTTGAAGACGGATCCTGACACCGACAGCCTCACCGATGGCAGGAGGAAGAGTCAGCCGAACAGCAGAAGAATTCTAGTCAAGTGAGGAAACTGATGTTATTCATACTGGTTCTATGCAACTAGTCTCTATGTACGAGCGTATACTTAAAGAATATGACTATTTTACCTGCACCGATCGGTACCAATCTGTTCCGACTTGTCCGTACTTGAATCTATCTTTTTATTCAAGCATCCATCGTTGTGAAATTCACGTAAAGGTTAAAACGTAACTCTTAACCCATCTAACGCATCATCCCAGTTAACTTTATTAAAGCGGCCTCACCGGTATTTTCGCAGCTCAGTTAATAGGTTTATCGTTAACGACCTATATCCGCAAGGGGTTAACTTGACTTAGTTATCGGTTCAGCGGTTTTTAGAAAACTATTTTTTTAAACTGATTCAATCTCACTTCAACGTGATTTTCCATCGCTGGAAATAGAGCTAGTAAATAAATGAAAATAAATCTTTTTTTTTTTTTTTTTTTTTTTTATCTAATTTATTTATTTTATTTTATTTTTTCCTAATTTATGTTCTGTTTTAGTGGAGACTTATCAGCGGATGATGAGATATTGGAGAGCCTGGTGAGATCAGCCACATCTAAGCGCAAGCCAGTCGCAAGGGAACGCAGAAGGAACAGAATCTCGGATAGGAAGAACTGTAAGTTACTTAATTGGTTTAGCTATAATATGCTCGGCAACTTGATCAATGCAATGCTAACGTTTTGTAAACTGATATGAAACAATTTCGCTCAAACCGGTACGAACGAATTGCTAACGTAGCTGCGGACACGGACACCTACATGCATATGACATATAAATGTCCGCTGTCTGCAGCTGGTCCACAAATTGTCCGAACCAATCCTTATAAACACCGAGGATACTCCAGACAATGGAGTTTCATTTGTTTATGTATCTGAAAACAAATGAACAGCTCACGTTCGAAACATGATGTTCCATCATTTTGATTGTGGAATACATATTCAAGTGTGGTGGAAACAATTTTCTTGCCTATATTAGGCGCGAATTACACAGAAACGGCGTACGGTGAAGGCGCGGCGCAGGCATGATGCCGCTTCAAAACGTTTTCATACAAAATGTACGTAGGCGACGTGTCGTGAATTACACTCAAGCGACGCGGCGCAGGCACGCTGTTCTTTCGTTTCCTTATAAATTCCACGCCTTTGCCGCACCTTACGCCTTACGCCGTTTCTGTGTAATTCGCGCCTTAGCTAGGAAGCTCAGCTGTGCGGCCGATGTGTCAGTAAATCTGATCGTACGTCATGCTACGATGGATTAGCTACCGCATTCTGGCATACTACCACATTATCTATCTGAGAATCAGAATTTTTAATTACAATGCGAACTAAAAGTAATTCTCTACTCATTGCTGTGCGATTTTATATGTCGTTTTCCAATGTTACTGAAAAGACGAAACGCAAGTTATTGCTAAAACTTGCCGTACTTTTCAAATTCATACTTTGGGATTATGTCTAACATTGATACCCAAATAAAGTTAAAGTTGCTTTGGATTCATTATAATCTTGGTAAACTAAAAGCAAAGAAATACTCAGTTTCAAGGAAAACTCACCTTCTTTTAACTGAGTACGGACACCAAAGAAGTAGATAAGTATTAAGCTTTCACGGTTTACAACTAAACTTATACTTGACAGTATAAGTTTGGTTGTAAACCGTGAAAGCTTACAGGATATCTTCCGTGATTCTCTCGCGATTGTCTTACGGGATATCTTCCGTGTTAACCCGCGATCATGGCGCTTGCAACAGCGTCGACATATCGGCATCTCAAAATAATGAACAATCACGGAAGATATCCCGTAAGTGACAGTATAAGTTTAAGTATTATATCAACTAAGTGGTACATTCTTTACTCCCAAAAAATAAGAACGTATTCAATGCTACCAACAAGATGGAACAACAAGACTTCATTTTGTCAGAAAAGTAAGACATGAAGCGCTTCTTTTTACTATAATAACAAAGTCATTGATCCACCAATCAGCATTGGAACTGCACTCCCTCCCACAGAGGCAGATGCAGAGGCGCGTCTATCCCAACAGTGGGGAAATTATAGGGTAGTTGATGCTTAAGCTTAACAAAGTAGAAGAGAAGCTTAAGTTTTATTGCACTGCTGTCATGCTGTGCTTTCCAGTTAAAGAAATATATTATCTGAGTATATTGATTTGCATTTTTATTTACAGTGAACAGGACTCTGGATGGAAACCAGTCATGACGAGAGAGACTATCGGCGGTAGGTTTGTAGTTTTATGTTTTGCTAGTTAAAAATAGTATGTAAGTAGTTAGCAACTTCGGTATAATATGAATACCAGCCAATGGTGGTAACTGAGGGCCTGACGAGTGACATTCTTTCAGTGATTACCAAATGATTATGGGAATGTAAAAAAAACTTTGAAGACGCAGAAACGATTATTCGAAGATATACTTAAACATAAAATTACAAAATGACACCTCTAGATGAATCTGGTCAAGCAACGTTGCTATTTCAAAGAATGATGGTTTCTTTGGAAACCTCCTGAAACATGAGAGCAGAGGTGTACGTAATGCACCTAGTACATCCACATTTTGCTAGATATATTACAGTCACATGTAAAAGAAGGCGAGCCTATTGCCATAAAACGGGCACATATCCAAACTCCGTGGCTACTACTGTGATACCCTTGTTTGAAAAACTCAATAACACTTTTCCCGGCCTGGGAATCGAACCCGGAACCACATTAACGAACAACGAACTAATTTAACTAACTTGTCAGTTGGTAACCTCAAACTTTTTGTTATAGATTGAAGAATAACCAGCTTACACAGCGGGAATTACAATTCAAGGCAGTACTAAAGATCCTGATGAACCTGACAAAAAATTGAATCTCATACATATATAAAATCCCAGTGTTAGGTGTAGTGTGTCCAGGTTTAGAGATGTTCAGAAACAGTGCTAGAATGCTATCAAAATTCTTCTTCGTGCGATGTTATAATCTGCACGTAGATTTTGATAAGACTATCAATAACACTGGTGGGTACTATAGGACGAAGCCACAGAGGTAACCTAAGTTTGGTAGTAAGGTGTACCGGGCACCGCACGTCAGTGTTAACGTTTTGACTTTGAGTTGGTCTAGCAGAGTTGCAATGGAATGTACGAGACCAGCTTATGCCGTTTGTGTTTGCGATCGACTGTACTAACATAGGGCTTAAGACGTGGTGTTTATATTGAAATAGGAATGAAGAAATTGCTCGGACATCTGCCAACAATTTGTGGTTTCCATCTAAAGTGTACAAACATATCTCACGCACTCGTCACAGTAGAACTCGTAGGTACCCTGAATCAGTAGGTAGTTCTGTATATTAATCAATATTTAAATCATATAGTGCACATTCGTTAGTCAGTAACTAATAATGATTTTTCTTTTATTCAAGTAATAAATTAAAGTATCATTGTTATCCCATGTAATTCTTAGAAGGCACCGCGTACATAAGACACGAAATAAACATTTAATCCAATATTATTGTAGTACCTAATTGAATTTTTCCTAGTTCTTGTTGCTTAGAAATGTCTTTCTACGCAAATAGTAGAAAAAGACTGCATTTCTATATCTGCATTTCCTATCTGGCTATGGTGCAATTTTCTGTGTTATCGTAGATGATTAGACTAGCTTCAATAAAAATCATTGCAATAAATTTGTAGGAGCACTTATCTATTAGTTTAATATTCGTTAGGTAAAAAAGGTAAAGATGTCTTTTAGACAAGATTTCACGAGGAACTCATTGTCCGATTTCCATCAATTCAGCTTAGGTACCTACCGTCTCATCGATGCATTGTAAAATATCTAAGTGTATTCTAAATGCTTGACTTTTGCCTATCGCGTTTCACTGTGGCATAGCCAATATTGACTAAGTTAAATCAAATACTCTAATAATTTAAATATTGGATGATCTCCTATGTATCTTTGTAATTATAAGAGTCTTTTCTGGTGTTGTGCTGTAATTATTTATGACAATTTCATCAAGAAAGAAAACTTTTTCAACAAAAATTTCATGAAAAAAAACTATCAATGTCTCTTGTTCTTGTAGTTTCTACTCTCTGTCTTGTAGTTTAAGGTAAATAAGACTTAATCGCAGTAGACACCGAGGCCGTACGAGTAATGTATTTCCAACTGAATAAGCAAATGTATTGCATCGATGATAAGGTTTAATTTGAATGTAACCACCTCATACAGGGTGCGCTCATTGGTCTCTGTGTGTAAAGCGATCTTCTGTGAAATGTAACGACTGCTGTATGTCCCAATTTCGTTAGTGTATTTATGTAAATAACTGATGTAAATAGCCTCTAACTATATAACTGACTTTTGTGGTTTTTGCGATTTTATGGATCTTAATAGTAACACAATTTCTCAATGTTTAATAGAATGTGACCAGCACTTAAATATCTTTCAAGTTTTACGGATCACGTTTGTCTTTATAAAAAGTTGCCCGGTAGTGTGCGAGCCAAGTTTTCTACCAGCGGTCACGCACACACACAGTACACTTTTTATATATAAGCATACCTTTTTTTAATATTAATTATCTGAATGTAATAGATACGTGTTTGCAAATAATAAATAATTGATAACTAGACACAGTAGACACCACTTTTTTCTGAACTATTTGTAGCGTGACTTTATGTTTATTTTACTGTAATTATTGTATTGTATTCGTTATAAACTAGTTAATTTCTGATTCACCATCGTTATAGCTGTAATAAAATATTCACAAATGATTTGTGTTTTTATTTATTCTGTATGAATCTGACAGAGTTTCCTGATTTCAGAATTATTTATTTATTTAAACGGCGGACTTACGCCTTAGAGATTCTGTACCAGTCACTCAAGGCTTATGAAGAAATAAGATGGAAAGGTTTTAATAGAAAAAATGTATTGACAACAATAGTGTAAACACAAGTACAAACGACTGGACCGATTTTGATGGCAGATAGCCGATGTTATGAGGAGAAAATTAGGCTACTTTTATTTTAGAAAAATAATTAGGGATCCGTTCAAAAAAATTAAAACCCTTGAAATTGTTAAAAATATTACTTCCCTATTTAAATCGGATTGATATAAATACAGAAGTAATATTTTTATAATAACTTCACGCAGCCGAAGGATGCAGGCAACAGCTAAGATAGTAAAAAAGTGCCCAGAAGGCTGGCAGCATTGCCACGTTATGTTACGTGGATGGCAATGCTGGTTCTTTGGCCAAAAAAAGGCCAACCCTCTGGTCACGTGAAGAGTCGACCAACTGGTTGGCGATATCCCGAAAGCCGACTAGGAGAGCACTAGGTCCCCATGGTTTTAGTATTTCAACCACAAATGGCTCCAACACATAACTACCAATTAAGTTATTGTATTTGCGCCGTTTGAGGTTCTCAGCACCTGCAGCAGCAGCCCCAGCGCAGCCCACCGTGCTAGGAACATGGGACGCAAGGTGCAACCTACAGCAAAGGCCTACCCAACTTCCATGACATTATGGTCATAC